>FR990061.1:3178434-4428434 GCA_905404095.1 Glaucopsyche alexis
CTAAAACGTATTTTTCTAACTCTCCGTCAAAAAATGTCTTATATGAAGATAGATTTCCCGTTTCTATTTACTAGCTTAAAAAGCGGAATATTAAAAAAAAAAATTTCAATGCATAATAATATTTAATTTGAAGAATAATATAAGTAACAATATCAACTTACCTGGATCTACACCGTTCTTCATAAAAATATTTTGCTTATTTGAAAAAGAAGGACTACGTTCAAGCTTTTTTCTCTCTTCATAAAGTATATCCAGCAATATCCGTAAGCGTGACATCTCAAAAATACTTTTAGTACGCAATAATTAATAAAATTATAATTTTCGTCAAACCAAAAAAAAAATCACACACATGACGCAAAAAACCCTTCTTTCCGCTCGACAACGTCTGAAAAGAAGATCGCGCTAGGCGCCCGCGCCGCGCGTGCTCCAATTTCTCCGTCCTATGAACACATGGTGCATTTTAACATGGAGCTTACATCAAATAAGACGTTGTACGATTCTGTATTTCCGAAATTAAGCCAGATACAAAAATTCTGAAAATGTCAGACTGTAGAGCTTTGATTCCTTATTTCATTTATCCAAAAAACGCACTTTTGCTCTATGATCACATCGGACTTTGTTCTACGCATAGGTCGAAATGTTATTAAAATAACGAGAGTTTTAATCAAAATAAATGAGTGAAATGTCAAAAGGTAAGTCTGGTGTTGACCTTCCGCAACACCAGAAGATGAATAAATGCAATCAAACCTGAGTCCCTCCGAAATATACGATCCTGAAAATGAAAACTCAATTTTTACATTTTTATCCGTCCGTCTGTTTGTTCCGGCTAATATCTGAAACGGCTGCACCGATTATCACGGGACTTTCACTAGCCGATAACTTTACCGGTTATAACTTATCTTAGGCTACATTTATTATAATTTACATCTTAGGGTTCCGTTTAAATAATTGGGTTCAGTTTCTGTTTGTCCAACTACGGAGTTGCGGGCACCAGTTTATTAATCATATTTACTTTTAAGGCAGTTTAATATATTGTGTTGTAAAAAGTAGGTCAATATTTTTGTTTTTATTATTTTTGTTCTCTCGAAAGGACAGAATTATCTCACAGAATCAAAGTAATTCTTACCTTATTTTAATAACTAGCTTTTGCCCGCGGCTGCGCTCGCGTTAATGCAATATATAGATATGTATACAATAGGCTACTTGATCATAATTAGTTTTATACATTGAATGAGTGTTTCCTTTATTTAGTACTTGACTTAGGAAAACGTATTCTTTTTTTTTTTTTTTTTTTTATGAAATAAGGGGGCAAACGAGCAAACGGGTCACCTGATGGAAAGCAACTTCCGTCGCCCATGGACACTCGCAGCATCAGAAGAGCTGCAAGTGCGTTGCCGGCCTTTTAAGAGGGAATAGGGTAATAGGGGAGGGTAGGGAAGGGAATAGGGTAGGGGATTGGGCCTCCGGTAAACTCACTCACTCGGCGAAACACAGCGCAAACGCTGTTTCACGCCGGTTTTCTGTGAGCCCGTGGTATTTCTCCGGTCGAGCCGGCCCATTCGTGCCGAAGCATGGCTCTACCACGTAATAGCGATATCATAAATTAAAATCAAGATTGATTTATAAAGTTGATTTAAAAATACGTATTTTTGTTTTTTAATTTCCATTCTGATGAAAACACCTCGAAGTAACTTCCGGCAAGGATGTGACGTCACAAATACACTAAACACAGTTGTAGTGAAATGAAACGTGTTTCTCTAAATAAATAGTTCATGACATCTTCTAAAATTATTTATATCAAAACGTCAAACGGAACGTCATACCGCCATTTTGTCTGAGCGGACTACTATAGCTCAGAATATTACAAATAGTACTAGTATGACGTCACAACTCACAGGCCACAGCACAGATAATCTATCAACCAACATGGCGAATATTATTTTTGGCGGTTTTTAAAAAGTGTACTTACCTATTTTAAAAATATTTTTTGTAGATATTTAGGTTTCTAAATAATGTAATATTATTTTTTATGTGTAACAGAACGGTTATGACTTATGAAGCGTTTAGTACATAAATAAAAACTAGGTCAAGTAGTATTGGAACACTTTTTCGAGAAAAAAAGTAGCCTATGTGTTAATCCAACACAAATTGCTACCATACCAAATTTCATCAAAATCCATTCGATAGTTTTAGCGTGAAAGAGTAACAAACATCCATCCATCCATACATCCATCCTCACATTTTTTATAGTATCTAGTGGGACTTACGAAATTTCTTCTCCAAATAATGCGGCTGCTGATGCACCCACTCATCCAGGATCCTGACCGCCTCCTTCATCTCCCCAGGTTTCGCCATGTTGATGTCCCTCCTCACCACCTCCAGGGTCTCAGGGGGTACCTTCAGGTAAGGGGTCTCTGGTATTCGCTCCATCACTAGACCTCTCTCAACCGCAGTAAGTTATAAACTGGCCGGTAAAAATTACTTCGCCTACTGCAATTATGTTTTATTGCAGCTAAGGACATAATATTACATAATACGGTAATTTGTATGTACGTTTGTCGCTAAATGGCTAAGTAGATTTAGATTAGGTATTTATTAGGTGCTTAGTTTGAGGACTTTGAGGAAAATGTAATTTATAGTTAGGTACTAATTGATTTAATTTTTTATAGTTTTGTCTAAATTAGGACCATTTGACTTATTTACAGCCTCATTGATCTAGTGGTTGGCTGTTTACTCAGAGGTCGTGGGTTCGATTCCCGGAACAGGAACAATAAAAATGTTGTTTCCAAGTTTGGTTGGGACAGTGCAGGCTGATCCATGCGTCGAATGGGCATGTAAAAAGTCGGACCTGCGCATGATCTCTCGTCAGTAGTGTCGGTTATCCGTCCCACTGGATTAGAAGAGTAAAGGAAGAGAGATAGACTACAGGCCCATGTCCAAAAAATGGATGGGTCATATGAACCACCAGGTGACGTATATAGAACGATATAAGAGCATAAAATAATAAGATTCAGCACTATGCCGTCACTTGTAAGCTGTCCAACTGAGTGCTGGTGAGAATTCAAAAGTGCAGGTAGAGTGAGTACATTTTGGTCATATATTTTTGTACGGCATTTTTACCATCGATAGATCCATGAAAAATAATAAGAAATCGCGCAGTGCCGTAAAAAAAATGGTGCGGAACAATGTCGGTATTTTTTTTTGATTTTCTGGCAATTACCAGGGTAAATTTGGTCATTTCATTCTGTACGTCATCAGTTTCATACTGTTTCAATACAGCTTCTCATCCATTATTCCGCAACGCCGTACAAAAATCATGCGACAAGGGGAAAAAATCGAGGGTTGAAACCCTCTCTCTTTCCGTGGTCCGGGGGGTGATTTGAAAAAGTACGGCTTCGGTTCCAAAACATTATCTAGCACTCAAAAGTACTATTAAAAATAATGCAGTCAAAAAATTATTGTTCATTTGAATGTATATTAATAAGTATCTTAATTTCATGGTATACTTGATTTATAAAGCTGTAAAATCATTTGACTCTGTACGGCAATTTTTTTTAACATGATATTATAAAATACAATTGTTATATAGTATTGCCGTTCAAAAGAAACTGGGCCTCTAGTCAAATTGCATTCGATAATTTCGACTGCGAACTTCGAAACCAAAAATGTATGGGATTTGACATAAGTCATCGTTAAGTGGTATGTCGCTTGCGATGCGTTATGTCAAATCCCATACATTTTGTTTTCGAACTTCGCTGTCGTAATTATCGAATGCATCTTGACTAGAGCCCTTGTTCTCTGTAAATCTGTTCTTATTATTTTATGCTCTTATATCGTCCTATATACGTCACCTGGTGGTTCATATGGCCCATCCATTTTTTGGACATGGGCCTGTAGTCTAAGAGTGTACTGCGCACACACTTGGGCACTATACAATTACTCGTGCTTAACTGGCCTGCCGCCGTCACCGAGACCGGTGTGACGAGTAAAAAATTTTTTTATTTTGGCAGTCTATGTATTGACGACCTCTGTGGCTCAGTGGTTAGCGCCAAGCGCTCAAGCCGGAGGTCGCTGGTTCGAATCCCGCCAGGGAACAAAACAGTTTTCCGTGTTCCTGGGTCATGGATGTGTATTAAATATGTCTTTAATATAATAAAAACTAGTGTCCGACCGAATATTCGGTTCCGGTTTCGATCGAGTTTCGGCAAAAAACGGGTTTTGGTTTAGTTTCGGCTTCGGCGGAAAACCTGCCGAAACTAAATCTGCCTTCGGGCCTTCTCGGAATGTGATCGGAATGTGAAATGTTCGACGCTTTTAAATCCATTTAAACGATGATGATATTGTATAAAGTTATTTTTTACAGGACATGATTTATTTAGTTTCTTTTACGATATATTCTATATTCTTATTATTTTTTACGTGGTAGAGCCATGCTTTGGCACGAATGGGCCGGCTCGACCGGAGAAATACCACGGGCTCACAGAAAACCGGCGTGAAACAGCGTTTGCGCTGTGTTTCGCCGAGTGAGTGAGTTTACCGGAGGCCCAATCCCCTACCCTATTCCCTTCCCTACCCTCCCCTATTACCCTATTCCCTCTTAAAAGGCCGGCAACGCACTTGCAGCTCTTCTGATGCTGCGAGTGTCCATGGGCGACGGAAGTTGCTTTCCATCAGGTGACCCGTTTGCTCGTTTGCCCCCTTATTTCATAAAAAAAAAAAATCTCATAACTGTGGGAAAGCTATGTTACTTACTTAAGAGTGCGCTAGTCAACGGCTCGAACTCAGTGCTGCGCGCGGGGAAAATGCTTGTTATTTCACCTAATATTGGGGAAAAAAGGATATACCCATAAAATAGTAATCTATACTTATAAGAGAAGCAATACTGCACACATTTATGCAGCTGTGTAAAGTATTTTAGAAAAGGCGTCTTCAAATTACGCAAATCGACACTCAGCTGTTGGTGTTTTATGAAAAAACTATATAATATTTTTGTCTGAAGTAAAATTATCTCAATTGTTGAATAATTGAACCGTGTCGATATTTGCTTGCTTTTTTATTATCATTCTTCATTTAATTTTTATTTACGTTCAAAATTGCGCTAAAAATGAGATGTTTGGAGGCTATTATCTTCTACGCTAATTTGAATTTCAGAAATATAAGCAAATACCGACCTAGATAAGTGTAATATAAATCGATATAACGCTAGAATTTGGGTCTACAATGTTTGACTTTGAGTAAATCACCAACAGCGTTTGTATGGAGCAAACACCGACTAGCGCAGCCTTAAGGCTAATTCTCGTTACCTACTTCGCGATTTGATTTAGTCATAATGAGATAACTCCCGACTTGGCATGACTAATTCACAAAACGACGTTAGTCGAAAATCAATCATCTGATAGAAAGTGATTACCGTCGCCCATGGACACAACATCAGAGGAGTTGCAAGTGAGTTGCCGGCCTTTTAGGAGGGAATACGCTCCCTTCCTGAATATTTGCAGGTCGTAATGGTCCGGAAATACCGCTGGCGACAGTTCATTCCAGAGTTTTACAGTGCGCGGCAGAAAGCTTCGGGTAGGCGCACGGTGGAGGACTGCCACTCATCAAGGTGATGAGGATGATAAATATTTTGTCGCTTGGAACGGTGGCGAAAAGTTACAGCAGGTATAAGTAGGGTTGCCATCCGTCCGGGTTTCCCCGGATTTGTCCTAGTTTAAAGGGCGTCCGGGGAGCGTCCGGGCCGGATTTTATTTGCTATCTGGGTTTTTGTAGGCAGAATTAGGAAGGCCTAAGTTTTTTTTTTTTTGATTTGCAGCAATAATAAATCTTCCTTTCTTTTTGACATTGCCGTAGTCGTGTAAAAATTATTCTATGTCCGGGTTTCGTACTCCAAAATCCGGGGTTTTCACGCGTACAAGATATGGCAACCCTAGGTATAAGTCCAAACATACATTGTACCTTGACTAATTAACTAATTAGACAGTTCATTAGCAGACAAAATAAATAAACAAAATATTAAAAATAAGTTAAAGGCTCTGTATTTAGATAAGATATTAAATGAATAGGATTGAGACATATTTGTTATGTTAAGTTTAAAAGTTATAATATGTTTATTTAATAATATAATAATAATAAGTATTCAATTTTGGTTACTTTATGTAATTCTTGTTTAAAAGTTATAATATGTATATAGTAGTATTTAATTTTGGTTACTTTATTTAATTCTTGTTTAAAAAGCTATAATATGTTTGTGGCGGACCAATCAGCGCACAGTCCTGAATCGCGCTATCGAAGTTTTCTAAGATCGGCGACATATATACAACATCTGAAAACCAATACAGTGGGCTTCGGCCTGACCGAGCATAGCACTTCGCTCGGTCGGAGATCTCCCTCTGGGGCTTCCATCAATCCCACATTCTAAGTGGCTTATGGAGCGTACAAAAATCAATATTTTATTTATTATTAATAATAAATAAATAAAATATTAAAAAAAAAAAATCCTCGGAGCACTCCCCGTAATATATCCGATAGAGGATGCTGAGCGATGCTACATCTCTACGTAGCTCTACAACCGGCTTGACTCCGCCTGTTTGAAACACTATGGCAGTCGGCAATTCGAGTGGCCCTACGTTGGATACGATCCAGAGAGAGAGAGAAGCTGGTACTTTGGCACCCCTGCCCAGAGATGATAACAGTATTCCATGTGAGGCCGAACCTGCGCATTATAGAGTTGTAGGCGTTGGACGGGACTGAAATACTGCTTTGACCTGTTCAGAACACCAAGCTTCTTGGAGGCTAACTCGGCTTTGCCTCCAGATGATATCGGAACTGGACCTCGCTCGATATGTTAACACCACAATAAACAATTGTTCCTTTAATGTATAGCCGTACTAGGACGGATCACACTCCATCACATACTTTTTTTCTTTACCACACTCCCGCTGGGTGAAAAACCTGACCAAGAGCATGTCAGGACATGCCTAAGGAGGGTTCTGTAACTATCAACGTGTAGGTAATAGGTTTTCTATTAATTACTTCCAAAGTTATCGTCCGATTGTGCTCAAAATAGTTTTCCTAAAAAGTTTTTGGCATGATACATCAGCATGGAAACTTACAAGTTTCTATGTCCTATACACAAACTTCTATTAATAATTAGTATAGAGATGCCTGGGGGGACTTACAAACCACTTTAGAAGCCTAGTACTCGAAAATAGTTGACTTTGTAAAAAAGTCACGTAGGATACCTTGCCCTTATTTTAAAAGATACCCCATAATAAAACACAAAAAAATACTTTTTACTTATCAAGATTTTAATTTAATCGCAATAACAGCAGTATATTTAACTAATCTAAGCACAATTTGAACCTGATAAATATATATTTTTTTTATCTTTTATTATATTTATTTTACTTACAAAACACTTGCATCATAATTGTATTTTGAAATTACTGCGACCATAGAAGGAAAAACATTAACTAAAAAAATATAAAAAATAAAACTTGCTTATAAAGTTCTTTATTTATTGCTTTTTAAATACTGTATGTATAAGTACAGCACTTATATTTTATCTCTATGTCAACTAAAAAAAATATGTCAAACAAAAACAGATGCGTTGTTTTGCATTATTTGTTTGTACTGTCCGCCTCCTTTTAGGAAGTCAGCCAAAAATAATATAATATTATAAATATTATCATAGTTTAAAATATATTATTTTGGTTTTACGATACACACCAAAGTTTATTTGGCGTTTTTTATGTAAACAGTCATAAAACTATAAACGGAAACCTATATAAATCTAGACGAAATACTTGAACGGTAAAATCTAAGAACTTAACTTTTATAGTTTGTAAATATTTTAATAGCTATAGATATTAGCCTGTATTGTTTAATGTTCATGAATAAAGTAATATAGTATAACGCGTTTCAAATGAGAATAGGAACGTCAATGACCTTTATCTGTCAAATATCACTTGAAAAGTGTGATTTTCAGAAAAACTAATGTGCACATAAATATGAATAGTCTTACATCGAATTTAAATAAGAATGTTAAATAGTAATCAATTATCTAAACATACATTTAACTATCGTAACAGTCTAAATTCGAAACAATATGGCGCCGACTCGATCCTATTCTCATTTGAACCGCACTATACCCAAGATTTCATTTTAAGCTTACTCATCAACAAACCTGTCCGTACATTTCTAAAAATTATATTACGAGTATTATCAGTAACATGTATTTTTATTTACATAAGACAAAAGCGCCAACGGATCGCTTGTTTTTTTTTATAAAACTAGGGGGCAAACGAGCAAACGGACCACCTGATGGAAAGCGATTACCGTCGCCCATGGACACCCGCAACATCAGAGAAGTTACAAGTGCGTTGCCGGCCTTTTAGGAGGGAATACGCTCCCTTCTTGAAGGTTTGCAGGTCGTAATGGTCCGGAAATACTGCTGGCGACAGTTCATTCCAGAGTTTTACAGTGCGCGACAGAAAGCTTCGGGTAAAGCGCACGGTGGAGGATTGCCACTCATCAAGGTGATGAGGATGGTAAATATTTTGTCGCTTGGAACGGTGCCTCATAGTAAGCGAATAAAATTTATCACGGAACAAACTAGAGGAGTATGAGGCCTCTTTTGACGAACTCTGTGGCTCAGCGGTTCAGCGCGTTGGTGCTCAAGCGGGTCGGGGGTCGCGGATTCGAATCCCGCCGAAGGAACAAAAAGATTTCCTGTTCCTGGGTCATGGATGTGTATTAAATATGTGTATAATATTATAATAAAAATCTTAAATATATGTATAGTATAAAAGTATTAAAAATACTTCCCGTTGTCTGGTACCTGTAACATAAGTTCTTCGGATACTTAGCACGGGGCCAGATAGACGTGGTGTAAAGCGTCCATAGATATTATTAAAAAAAAAACCCGTTGCCTTTCAAAAAGTTAAACGACCATTTTTTAGAGCTTTTTCGATGAGCGATATGTTTTAATAATACTTATGGACGCTTCCACACCACGTCTATCTGGTCCCGTGGTAATTTCTCGAAGAACTTGTGTCACGGGTACCAGACAACGGAAATATCTATACTAAAATAAGAAAGAGGAAAAGTTTGTTTGTTTGCATGCATTGAATAGGCTATGAAACTACTGGACCGATTTTTATGAAATTTGGCACAGATGTAGAGTAGACCACGGGGAAGGACATAGGCTACTTTTTATCGCGGAAAAATGTACGGTTTCTGCGAAATTAACTTTTGTGCGCACGAAGTTGCGAGCGACATCTAGTACTTTATTATTTCATATAATTTTATATATATGTTACCGGCCAAACCCGATTTCAGGACAAACTAGTTTTGCCTAGGCTAAACTGGTTCTTCCTATATGCGATAGGATTAACTAGTATATCCTAGTCCAAACTAATTTGTCCTAAGCCCGATAGGACAAACCAGTTTAGCCTAGGCCAAACTAGTTGATCCTGATATTAATACGCACACTCTAGGACAAATAACTATAGGAATAACGTTTAGGACTGCAGCTACGAAACATTCAGTTGGATCAGGACTAGGTTTCGTGAGATGCAGCTGCATCAAAAACTGTTCCACAAACAGATGCAAGTGCAAGAAGGCAATGATACTCTGCAATTCTAAGTGCCACCAAAGCACACCATGTAAAAATAAATAACAATTTTAATTATTGAGATATGATTATTGCTTTTATTTAAAAAACACTTATTATTTGTTATTGTTTGTATAACCAATATATATCCCATCTTTTAACGACGAATCATTATCGTTTTAATAACTTAATTTTTCCAATTACGAAGTATTTTATTCAGTTTATATATTTATTTAGACTTTCTAGATATACCATAATGTTTAGACTAGGCCGTACTAGTTTATCCTGGAGTGTGCGTATTAATATCAGGATCAACTAGTTTGGCCTAGGCTTAACTGGTTTATCCTATCGGGCTGAGGACAAATTAGTTTGGACTATAGAGCTAGCGCCCACCGTCGAAAAAGGAGCTCATCGAGAACAAGCATTGGACCACTGCAGGTCGCTAGAGGCCTTAAAGCTTGATATAAAACCGCCGGTCTGGCGGTCCTAAACCTGGCAGATTTTTTTTTATTGACCAAAATGTGTGAAGATTTTTTGAGTAAAAAAAGCTCATAAGGAACAAGAAAACTGTTGTTATACACGGCTGCACGCCAACTAGAAAACGATAAAAATGCAAGTCTGACAGTCCTACTCTTGACCAGTTTCCAGCCAGACCGCCCTGAACGTGTAAGAATTTTGAGTAAAAATAGCTCATAGAGAACAAGGTCAAGTTATATGTCAATCTGTTCGTCTCCTAATCCTCTTTCGAAAATCGTCGGTCTGGCATGTTCAAACCTGGCCAAAACTCAGCCAGACCGGGATGAAGTTACTTCCTGTGATACTTACAAATAGGTAAATCATGAGTAATTTGCACTTAATGAAGCGTGATTTTGATAGATTTGTATGTATTCTTTCCGAATTTAAAATTTGCTACCCGATATTGCTACCACTCGATCCGCCATCTTACAAAAATGGCGATACCTTTCAATATTTTGGCTATATCTCTTTATAGACAAACTTTACGATAAAAATATGTTACACTAATATGAATTATATATAATTTTCTACAATTTATTTTATGAGAATTTTTGTGTCAAATTGATAGTTCTAGCGCTGCATAGTCTTAGAAGGCAATTTTATTTGTGTTGTTGAAATTTTTTGTAATCAACTATATTCTACTGTTTATGTCCTTTTAGATGATATTTATATCGAGAAGTTTGTAAATAATTATAAAGACCGCCAATTTATGAAGGCAGCCATTTTGAATTAACAATAATATTGAATATACCAAATTTTCGTGTCAATAAAACCAAAAGTATACATACTTAATATCAGATCAGAATATCAAAGATAAAGGGGTCAAACTTCTATTCGAAAGTTGACTGTTTACAAAACTGAAAGTTTTGCAAACTTTGGAACTTTGTTTATTATAAAATTGATTTTATTAGACTAAAATATAAAAATAAAGCATCACACAAATTAATTTTTTTAATAATCGCTGTACGGAAATTATTTTTCACTAATATTAATTTTACTTATTAGAAGATATTAGTTTAGTATACTTTTAGTTTTATTGCTACTAAAATTTGGTATATTTAAAATGATTGTGAATTCGAAATGGCCGCCGTCCTAAATTGGCGGTCTTTATAATTATTTATAAACTTCGCGATATGGGTATCATCTAAAAGGGCATAAAAAGTAAAATATACTGAATTATAAAAAATATCACCAACACAAATAAAATTTCACTCTTAGTCTCTACAGCGCTAAAACTATCAATTCGACACAAAAATGCTCATAAAATAAATTGTAGAAAATTGTACATAGTTCATATTTTATCGTAAAGTACGTCTGTAAAGAGATATAGCCAAAATATTGAAAGTTATCGCCATTTTTTCAAGATGGCGGATCCAGTGGTAGCAATATGGGGTAGCAAATTTTAAATTCGGAAAGAATACATACAAATCTATTAAAATCACGCTTCATTAAGTGCAAATTACTCATTATTTACCTATTAGTAAGCATCACAGGAGGTAACTTCATCCCGGTCTGGCTGAGTTTTGGCCAGGTTTGAACATGCCAGACCGATGATTTTCAAAAGAGGATTAGGAGACGAACAGATTGACATATAACTGGACCTTGTTCTCTATGAGCTATTTTTACTCAAAATTCTTACACGTTCAGGGCGGTCTGGCTGGAAACTGGTCAAGAGTAGGTCTGCCAGACTTGCATTTTTATCGTTTTCTAGTTGGCGTGCAGCCGTGTATAACAACAGTTTTCTTGTTCCTTATGAGCTTTTTTTACTCAAAAAATCTTCACACATTTTGGTCAATAAAAAAAAATCTGCCAGGTTTAGGACCGCCAGACCGGCGGTTTTATATCAAGCTTTAAGGCCCCTAGCGATCTGCAGTGGTCCAATGTTTGTTCTCGATGAGCTCCTTTTTCGACGGTGGGCGCTAGCTCTACTAGGATATACTAGTTAATCCTATCGCGTAGAGACCAACAAGGGGTGCGTGCAGGGATCCATAGGTGGACCGATCCTGTGGGACCTCTTGTTGGACCCCCTGCTATGGATGCTAGATGAGATGGATGTGTTTAATCAAGCGTTTGCCGACGACATTGTGATAGTGATGGATGGCAACACGGCTCTGGAGATTGAGCAAAAAGCTAATAGAGTACTCGATAGGATAAGAGAATGGGGGAAGATAAATAAATTGAAATTCGCTCCCCACAAAACCTGCGCCATACTATCGACTAGAAAATTAAAATATGACACGCCTCGACTCTCGATGGGGGGTGTTGAAATTAAATATTCCAAATCATTGAAAATACTTGGGCTCACGATTGACAGCGGCCTCACTTTTAATGAACATGTAGGAGACGTTTGTAAAAAAGCGATATCACGATACAAACAGCTAGCCAGAGCAGCGAGAGTAGGTTGGGGGCTTAACCCCCAAGTAGTTAAGATTATATATACCGCCGTTATAGAACCGACTGTTTTGTATGCATCAGCAGCGTGGGCACCCACCGTGGAAAAGATGGGGGTCCAAAAAAGGCTTAACACCGTCCAACGGGGTTTTGCCCAAAAGATCTGCAGAGCATATCGAACCGTCTCCCTGAACTCTGCGATGCTGTTGGCTGGGATACTCCCTCTTGATCTCAGAATCCTCGAAGCTGCGAGGCTTTACGAGATCAAGAAGGGAGTGTCACACTCGGTGTTGAGGGACAGGGAGGTGGAGCGAATGGCTCCTGCGATTGAGGACCCACATCCGGCAGAGCAGGAAGAGCTGAGGTTCGGGTTGGTAGACGAGGACTCGTATGCAGACGTGGTTAACAACCACGTCCATAGGATCTATACGGACGGTAGCAAGATTGAGGGTCGAGTCGGAGCCGCACTCTCCGTATGGAAGGGTGAGGCCGAGACGAAGGCCGTCAAGCTTGCACTGCCGCCGTATTGCACCGTCTACCAGGCCGAGCTTCTAGCGCTCCAGAGAGCAGTAAGTATAGCCTGCAAGGGTGGAATGGCGAAGGTCGGTATCCTTAGCGATTCCAGATCGGCTCTCCAGGCAGTCACCCTTAGTTCCCCTCATCCCCTGGCAGTGCAAACAAGGGCGGCCCTCCGAAAAGCTGCATTGCAGAGGCGGGAGGTCTCCCTGTTTTGGATAAAGGCGCACGCAGGGTTGAGAGGGAATGAGAGGGTTGACGAATTAGCCAAGGAGGCCGCGCTGAGATTGAAAAGGAAACCTGACTACGATCTGTGTCCTGTTTCATTCGTCAAGCGTATCTTAAGAGAGGATACGATTGAGGAATGGGACAGGAGATACGAAGTGGGAGGGACGGCCGGAGTTACGAAGCTCTTTTTCCCAAGTGCTGCTGCTGCATACAAGGTAGTCAAAAAGATAGACATCACACACCACACCACACAGATTCTGACCGGACACGGCGGATTCGCCTTCTACTTGAACAGATTCAAGCTGAGGGAGGATCCGTCGTGTCTGTGTCAGCCGGGAGTTGAGGAGACGGTTCCTCACCTGTTGCTGGAGTGCCCAATTTTTGCTAGCAATAGATATGATATTGAGCAGAAATTGGGCACATCCATAACGGGTGAGAATCTGCCTTCCATCCTGAGGGGTAAAAAGCGGGATCTTTTCCTGGCTTTTTGCAGGAAGATCGTGGGTGTAGTTAATAAGAAAAACTGTGATATTTTGTGTGATATTAGTTAGGTTCTATAGGTTAGCTGTGATATTAGGATAGTCTCTATATTTTGTGCCGTTGTTTTATTTCTGATATTTTATTGTATACTTTATTGGAATTATTTTATTGAATTATTATTGTGGAACTATTTTATTGAATTATTAATTTTTTGAATCATAAACTTATTGACATCATAAATTAATTGACAGTATTATGTTATTGGATGGTACTTAAATTAGAAAATTACTAAATTGTGTATATTAAAATATGGGAAATTGTTTAAAATGAAAATAAGGAAATTGTTATATTGGCATTGTAAAAGAAAGTATTAAATTGTGTAACATAAATTGGAAATGTTAGAAATGAAAAATGTACAATATAAATACATAAATATAGATAATGTATAGAAAATAGAATAATGTAAGTATAGAAACTAAAAATATCAAAACATTGAAAGAAACCATTAAAAGAAAAAAGTTAAGAAAAAGAAATGAAACAGCCCTGATTATGTTAGGGGGACGGAAAAAAAAAAAAAAAAATCCTATCGCGTATAGGAAGAACCAGTTTAGCCTAGGCAAAACTAGTTTGTCCTAAAATCGGGTTTGGCCGGTAACATATATAATATTCATTTTTTAAAATTAAATTATATAAGACTCAAGTAGTCAGGAACACAGAAAATCTTTTTGTTCCTTTGGCGGGATTCAAACCTCCGGCTTGAGCATTGACGCGCTCAACCCCTGAGCCACAGAGGTCGTAATGTTGTAACACCTTCATATCATGCTTCGGCACGACTAGACAGGCTCGACTGGATCGAGATTTTAAGAGCCCGGTGTAACTTCTTTGGTGTTGCAAGTGTCCATGGGCGGCGGTAATGGCTTACCGTCGGCTGATCCGTCTGTTCGTTTCCAGGGCCTCTAGTCAAGATCCATTCGAAAATTTCGACAGCGAACTTCGAAATCAAAAATGTATGGGATTTGTCATAAGTCATCGTTATGTGACATGTCGCTTGCGATACCTTATGCCTGATTCCATAGATTTTGTTTTCCAAGTTCGCTGTCGAAGTTATCGAATGCATCTTGACTAGAGGCCCTAGTCGATTTCATTAAAAAAACGTTACAATATTCGCGTGCTCCTCAAGTTTTCGCGAAGTTAAGGTCACGCAGTTAACTAATCCAGTTACTTAATCAGGCGCCCTTCTAACTCCTTGACCCTATCCGACTGCACAAGACGGGTTGTGATTTTTAACCGACCACAACGGAAATTGACGGAGGTTATTGAATACTAGAGGTTGCCCGCAACTTCAAAAGTTAATTTCGCAGAAATTGTACATTTTTTCGGGATAAATAGTAGCCTATGTCCTTCCCCGTGGTATACACTAAATTATCTGTGCCAAATTTTATCGAAATCGGTCCAGTAGTTTCGGAGCCTATTCAATGCAAACAAACAAACTTTTCCTCTTCATGATATAAGTATAGATAATTATAACTCCAGGCGCAAATATTGGGAGAACCATCGGCACCAAGGGATCAGATAGGTACCACAGCGTCTTAGAAAACCCGTGTGAAAATGCCGTGCCATGCCATGTGATTCGCCAAGTCAGTTTATGGCCACTGGAGGCCCAAGAAAGAGTGAGCACCTTCAAACACCTGGGCGTCTAGTCAAAATGCCTTCAATAATTTCGACGGCGAAGTTCGAAAACAAAATTTATGGGATTTGACGTAAAGCATCGCAAGCGACATGTCACTTAGCGATGCCTTATGTCAAATCCCATACATTTTTGATCTCGAAGTTCGAGTTCGTCGAAATTATCGAATGCATCTTGACTAGAGGCCCAGGGGGTCTAAAAAGGCCACTTTAGGTGTTTAATAATTATGTTTCATATATTTTGAAAGGTAAAACATCAATTTTGACAGTTTTCAATAGAAATGCGTAAAATGGCGCACTTTTAATGTTTTGCATATGATTAATCTAATGTTCACCTATAGTGGCCTTTTTAAACCCCCTGCAACGCACTTGTAACTTCTCTGGTATTACGGGTACTGTCTGAGGACTATGGTTATCGCTTACCATTACACAATCCGCTCTTTTGAAAATGCTATTCCATATAAAATCTATTTAAACACTACCTACGCTAATAAATAAGTAATAATGTATTGTAAGAATTTCCGTAATACTTAAGGAACCCTTATAGTTTCGCTCTGTCCGTCTGTCTGTCTGTCTGTCCGCGCCTCTAGCTCCTGTAATTATGAATATAAATTGATGAAATTTGGTGCAGTTATAGATTGTGTATAGATCGCGGTTTCGGGATCATAAAAAAATAATAATTTTATATTTTAGGGGTGGCTCTCCATACATGTGAAGTGGGGATGAAAAATATTTTTTCACTCTACCCTATCGTGTGGGGTATCGTATAATAGGTCTTCTAAAATAAATGCAAGGTTTCATACGTTACTTTTTTATAAAGTTGACCATTTTCGAGTAATCCGCCTCCAAATTAGTTTGTAAGTTTTTCCCCCACCTAGCATTTTTAAACTATAGGAGATAGCAACTTGAAAATTTACATGCTGATAGATCATGCTAAAAACTCTTTAGGAAAATTATTGTGAACCAAATGGGACAGTAACTTTTGGAGTAATTAAAAAAAAGCATATTACGCGTTTATAGTTACGGAACCCTCCTTAGACATGTCCTGACATGCTCTTGGTTAGGTTATTTAACATACTTACAGGTGAAAGTATAGTGATTTTGAGTCATTTAAGCTTTAGGTCTAGGGGAATATGTATAACCTTTTCGCCTGTACCTCGGCAACATTTTCGGTTATCCGTTATTTATTCCAGTTTGACTTACTAGAGAGCTCGGTGGCTTAGGGGGTAGACCTTTTGATCGCACTCGAGAGAGTGCAGGTTCGATCCCCAGGTTGTGGCGTGTACCAATGAGACTTTTTCAGATCTCAAGTACATTATACGAACGCTTATGTGAAGGAAACATCGTGAAGAAACCTGCACATAGTTGGCCCCAGACGTATTGACCAGTCATTTCTCTGGACTAGGCTGACTATGTTGTGAGAATGCCGTATGTGCTTGGGAAACTATACGACATTTAAAACCGACTGTCCCAGGCACTACAGTGTTTCAAGAGTGGTTACTTCGCTCGGAGTATAATATGTATAAATCATCCAATAACGGATGAAAAGGCCTAAGTTTGACTTACTGTGCTTTTGTACTTCGTGAATATTATGTAAACATGGCATATATTCACGAAGTACAAACAAATAATCGACCTTCCAAAGAAGGTCGACATAATATTTTGGAAGGTCGATCTTTTGGTTGTATGTACTTCGTCAAAATAATATGACAAATGTACATAACATACTTACACGTCTTTAAGACTAGACGTTAAAAATACAATTAGTAGTCACAAGGTTGTGAATAAATATGGCCGAGGTAAAACAGGCAGATATAGAGATCACAGTGTAGGGGACTACGTTGTGATCACTATAAAAAATAAAATTTTATAGCGAAACATGAAAATAGGTACGCACTTGGCAAATATAAAACCCCAAAATTATTTTACATTTGTACATACTTATATTACTCGTAAACATATAAAAATCATTTTTTGCGTATTTCGTGGTAACTCGTAGTTGTTTTTATTTAAAGCAATTTTAATTGACTTTTTGCAAGTGCAAAATTTAAGTTTTAACAGAGAATAAGTTTAATTATGTATTAATCGTAAATGTTTTATCATGTACCTACTTCGGCGAATTTTTTATGACATAAGAATTGAGAACGTCCATGTTTTTCTTAATTTAACATTAAAAACTGGGCAAGAGCGAGTCGCACTCGCTTACCGAGGGTTCCGTACATAATAGGGACATCATAATAATATGATGTAAAATTTTAAGCAGAATGTTTATTTGATAATCTGTCGACATTTAACAATTTCACTAGTAATATTACAATCTAATGGTTTTTACAATTTACGGTGACATATATAGTTAAGAAAAAGAGTCTCGCAGTTTTTGTCTAGCCTGAAAATGAGTGACGAAAATTTGTATGGAGAAATCCAAAAAGGGCTTCGGCCAGTGGCGATGGCTGGTTCTCCTTCATAGGGAAGCCGGAGCTTGTATAATAGGTAGGGATTTGGATGAAGGTCTTCAAAGGGTTAGTGGTAAGGGAAGCCGATAGGAATGGAGTTAAAGGATCCCCTCGCCGCTGGCTTCGGCATAGATAGCATTTTGTATGAAACAGCTGTTTTTTTTTTTTTTCATTTCAAGTAGAAAAGTTGGTCCCATAGTAAAAGTTGCTTGTATTCAAGAGTAGGCATAATATTCAATTCTAAAAGTTTGGATGGTGAGAAAAAATCATTCTGTATAATTTGTATGTATATGACATTTTTCATTTTAAATAAAAAAAAATATGCGTCGTAAAAACACATAAAATAAATTTTGGAATACTCACATCAAGGCCTTTCATATTGTTATAATATGTGTTACCGGCCAAACCCGATTTTAGGACGAACTAGTTTTGCCTAGGCTAAACTGGTTCTTCCTATACGCGATAGGATTAACTAGTATATCCTAGTCCAAACTAATTTGTCCTAAGCCCGATAGGATAAACCAGTTTAGCCTAGGCCAAACTAGTTGATCCTGATATTAATACGCACACTCCAGGATAAACTAGTACGGCCTAGTCTAAACATTATGGTATATCTAGAAAATCTAAATAAATATATAAACTGAATAAAATACTCCGTAATTGGAAAAATTAAGTTATTAAAACGATAATGATTCGTCAATCAATCAATCAATCAATCAAATCATTTATTTCATGAATGTGGTATACATAAAGGTCTTACAAACTATTATATCTAAGGTTCCAACATTCTGCCATCACAATGGCGCGCAACATCCAAGGTGTGGGAAGTTATTAGACATTGATAAATCGCAATAATAACAGATTAAAATTAAATTAAATATAAACAATGATCATAAAGTTAATAATTTTGGAACATAATCATTACATCAAATTAAATAATACATTATAAATCACATAATTTTAGTATTGGTCATAGAAATTAGTTAAATATATAATATAGTATGTCATATAATGTCATCAAATAATAATTATTAAATAAAAGTCATTGTTTAATACATAGCATAAATTCATTTAAGTCATAAAAACAATTTTCCATGAGCCATAATGTCAGTTTTGTTTTTAATTTAATAAATGGTAATTCTTTAAATTGATTGGGCAACTGATTAAATACATGTATAGCCTGTATATATGCATTATTTTTATATATATTTAAATTACACCAGGGGCGATAAAGTTTGAATTTATATCTTTCATTTTTCCGTCCCTCCTCCGAATTCAGTTTAAAGTATTCTGGATGCATTTTAACAAACATACAAAGCTCTATACAGGCTAGTGGTAACAGATGTAATTTCTTAAATAACGGTCTACAGCTTTCCGAATACCAGGCACCACAAATAGCTCTCACGCATTTTTTTTGTACACGAAATGCTTTTTCGACCTCTACCGAATTACCCCACAACAACAGACCGTATGAGAGAACCGATGATACGTAGCCATGGTACGCTGTTAGTGCCGCCTCAGCTCCTACCGTCTGACGTAGTCTACGTAAAGCGTAAACGAATCGGTCGAGCTTATTACACACGTACTCTACATGGGATTTCCAATTACAATTCTTGTCAAGTATGAGTCCTAAAAATTTAACTGAGTCAACTTCTGATATAATATTTGCATTCCCGTATCGAATATTCAAATTTATATTTTTGCTTTTATAATTTTGAAATTGTACTAATTGTGTCTTATTAATATTTATTTTTAAGTTATTATTATCCAGCCAGGTTATTATTCTTTGTAGAGTAAGATTTATTTCAGCTTCGAAGGTGTTCTTGTCTTTACATTTCACGATAAGTGTGGTGTCGTCTGCGAATAATATAGTTGGGTTTTGGGTTATTTTAGGAAGATCATTAATGTACAGTAAAAATAAGAAAGGACCGAGTAGGCTACCTTGAGGAATACCGAATAAGTTTAATTTAAAGAGTGATCTTGCGGAAACTTTAACTTTATTTATTATTTTACTGATTTCTACGCATTGGTACCGATTAGATAGGTAGGATTTAATCCATTTGTTGGCATTCCCCCTTATTCCGTATTTCTCTAGTTTGTACAACAGTAATGCATGATCGACATGGTCGAACGCCTTGCTCATGTCGAGAAATATAGCAGAAACCGGTATTCTGTCATTTAAAGATTCTGTGACTATTTTAATTAAATTGAAGCAGGCTAAAGCCGTGCTGCTATTTTTCCGAAAGCCATATTGATTCTGCGTTAAAATATTCTTACGGGATACATAATTTTCAAGACGGATTAACATGACCTTCTCGAAAATTTTGGAGAGTATCGGTATTAAAGTAATTGGACGATAGTTGTTCAAATCCGTTTTATCTCCCTTTTTGTGCAGGGGTTAAACAAAAGATTTTTTCAGGCTGTCAGGAAAAGAGCCTTCTTGTAGGGAGATGTTAATAATGTAACTCAAAGGCTTTGATAATAATTTTGATGCAGTTTTTATTATTTTTGTGTTAATGTCATCTATTCCTGTCGATTTAGTGTTGTTTAAGCTATTTATAATTTTATATATTTCTAAAGGATCTGTTGGTCGTAAGCAATTGATTCTGATATGTTGTCATTTAAAGGCAGTGTATTTGATATGTCATTAATATTAAATTTAAAGTCAGTTGTATTAGTCATATTAATAAAATAATTATTGAATAAATTACTAATGTCAGTGGAATTTGTATACAATTTATTGTCATTTATTATTTTATCTATATTTGTGGAAAAATTTATGTCATTAATGTTTTCATTTATTATTTGCCACACGGCTTTACATTTGTTTTTATTTTTTACTATTTGTTTTTTATTTTGTAACTGTTTAGATTTAAGTATGCATTGCTTAAGTATTTTAGAGTAGTTTTTGTAGTTCTAATCGTTTTTCTTTTTATCTGTTCCCATTTGTCTATGTAGATAAAGTACTCTTTTTTTAATGCAACATTTCTTCAAGCCTTTGGTCAACCACGAGCATACTCCAGTTGTTTTATTATTTATTTTAACTTTAAAAATAGGAAAACACAAATTAAAAAATAAGGACAATAAACTGTGAAATTCTTGAAACGCTTCTTCTTAAGTAGTTTTTTTGTACACCTCAGAAAATATTAGTGATGAAATACAATCCAGGAATTTACTAATATTAGATGTACTAAAATCTCTAACTTGCTCATACCAATAGGTCGGATTATAGATTTTACTAACTTTAATAGATAGAGTTTGGCCAGTTTCGTGGTCAGAGAGATTTAGGTAGTGTACGTTTGATTGAACTCGTTTAATGTTACTCGCAAACTAGTCAAGACACGCATCATGTCGAGTGGGCTGCTTAACATGCATTTCCATATTAAAATTTTGAAAAATGCTAATAAGGTCTGAGCAAAATTTATTAGGTTTTAAAGTGTTTAAATTCCAATCCCCACAAAGTATAATTTTTTTCGTGCGGTTTGATGATAGTGTAAGTAGTATATGTTCAATATTTTTTTAGAAATATACATGGGTTACTGGTCGGGGTTCGGTAGATACAAAAAATTATTATTTTTTGTGCAGCCATCTCAATATCGCAGCATTCAAAATCTAGATCACAAGAAAGGTTTGATGTCAGTGCTTTACAGCGGATGTCTTTCGTGACTAGAATACAAGAGCCCCCTCTACTTGACTTACGGCAATAAGTTGAAACTAATCTATATCCCGGTATTTTGAATACGCTTTCTGTACCTTTCTTAATAAAAGTCTCAGTTAGGCATACGATATCTATCGGCTTAAAATTTTTTGTGAGGTCAGTCAATGTAAAATATATTTCTTCGCTTTTATTAATAGCGCCAGCTATGTTCTGATGGAATATAGTCAACTGAGATTCCTTAGGAACGAAAAAGAGTATTATTATTTGACTGTTGTTGTTGAAAGTAATACGGTATAGTACCCCTTTTCGGAGCTAAATTAGTGCGATTAATACGTTTGGGTGGCGAATTATGTTGGTCTCCATTATTGTTCATAGTTAAGCTAGTATCGAGACTAAATGGGTTACTAGGAGAAATTATAATTTTTGACTACTGGCATTTGGAAGTGCGGCGACACGTTTAAAATATTTTTTGAAATGTGTAGAAATTCAAGTTCAACCAAAATTTTAAAACTTAATTTTTTTATAAATTTAATCTGATCGTTTACTTAATATTCGGAATATATATCAATTAGATGACAGTTTGGATAGTTCTTTATTAATACTTTTATGTGTTTGTTTATCATTTGTTCATTTATATATTTATTATACCTGATATTAGTAAGAAAAACTTTGTCATTTCGTAATGAATAATATAGTATATTACTTAGATTAAATAGTAGTTGATAGGGATTTTTATCGTATGAGCCAATTGTAAGAATAATTACATCATTAGATTTTAATATGTAATGCAATTGCTCACAAGATTTAAGTAACTCACAACTGCTTGCGAATCGTTTTACAGTGCCGAAAACCTCGTATCCCTTACACTTGTCTTTGTGGCGTTCAAAGTCATTCAGTAGTTGTGAAGCCAGTCCGCGCGCAGGTCCATCACTGACGATATGTATTTTATTCCTGATACTGCAAGTAGCGCCCTCTGTGTCACTGAAGCCCACAACAGTTTTGGAATTAAAGGTATCAGAGTTACGTAATGTTTTATCCTCCGAATTTTTATATATTGTATTATTTATTGGGGATGTTCTCATTCTTAAATGTGTTAATTTATTTATATTATGCGTCAGTGAACGACGGATACATCCAGACGCCACTGTCGAGCATGGACTATTCGGTACTAATTGAGTGTTGAAATTTTCAAGTTTTTCAATTTGAAAATTCTTTTCCGAAAGCTTCTTTCTCAATTCGATGCACTCATTTCAAAGGATCGTCATTTCCATTTGTAAATTCCTATTTTCTTGCTCTATATTGAATAGGTTGTTCAGTTGATTGCATATTATTATGATTACTTTTACGTAACGGTGATGGTTCTCCGAGTGAGTGTATGTTAAATGTGGTAGGGCTGATATATCTCAATATAATTCTGAAATGTCATCATCCGATGTGATTGTAGCAGTACGTGGTTTCCTTTTTGTAACGTAGTTGTAACGTGTTCAGTCGTTAAAAGCTATGGATATTTATTGGTTATACAAACTGTAAATAATAGCTTAGTTTTATTCCTGTTTATTTCCTATTAGAAAACTAAGTTACGCTTTTGTCTCATTTTTTGTCATATTGAATTATTGCTGTCCTTTTCGCACTATGTAAAATATAGTTTAGGTTTTATTTTTTATCGTATTAGGTATTTTACGAATAGATTTCCTGTTGGAATTATGTTATGCTGTAAAATAATACATAATTCACTTAGTTGTAATATATTTTGTTAATGTTTACATGTAGATTTAAGATAATTTGTATAGAGAATGTTCCTATCTTGTGTTTCACACAATTGATATTGTTGTCCCTTTCTCGCTTACGCGCAGTGTGTCTCACGTTAATGTTATTGTTGTCTCTTTTGTTTTATAACTTTATTTTACGTTTTTATTGCTAATTAGTCCTATAAGAATGCTTGTTTACTATTGTACTATCTTATAAGAATGTCAGCTAATGTCATCTGAACAAATTTGTATTTTGATTTAAATAAACGGACTGCGCATGCACGACAACACCTGATACACCCCCATAGGCTGTATCAGTACAATTTCACAATATTAATACGCACTTTCTCAGTGCAAAAACATTCACATTCACAACACCGCAGATGCCTGAAGAAACTCTGCCTCACCAACACTCTACCTACTAGCAGCTCCAAGATTCTCCTGGTGTTTCACTTCGACTTCCCGCTCCTTCTCCAGGACACCACAACTTCAAGATACAGTCCACTTCGACCAAACCCGACGACTACGGCCCCGCAGAGCTGCCGTGTCGCCAACACAAACAATAACAAATAATAAGTGTTTTTTAAATAAAAGCAATAATCATATCTCAATAATTAAAATTGTTATTTATAATATGTTGTTTGTTCACATGGTGTGCTTTGGTGGCACTTAGAATTGCAGAGTATCATTGCCTTCTTGCACTTGCATCTTTTGTGGAACAGTTTTTGATGCACCTGCATCTCACGAAACCTAGCCCTGATCCAACTGAATGTTTCGTAGCTGCATTCCTAAACGTTATTCCTATAGTTATTTGTCCTAGAGTGTGCGTATTAATATCAGGATCAACTAGTTTGGCCTAGGCTTTAGCCTAAGCCCGATAGGACAAACCAGTTTACTGGTTTGTCCTATCGGGCTTAGGACAGATTAGTTTGGACTAGGATATACTAGTTAATCCTATCGCGTATAGGAAGAACCAGTTTAGCCTAGGCAAAACTAGTTTGTCCTGAAATCGGGTTTGGCCGGTAACATATATAATACCATTTGAATGTCGGTATGGCTGTGCGCGCTTCTAGCTCCTGTAATTATGAATATAAATAGATGAATTTTGGTGAAGTGAAAGACTGTATATTATAGATCTCGGTTTTTGCATCATAAAATAATAATAATTATACATTTTGGGGGTGGCTCTTCATGCATGTGAAGTGGGAATAAAAAATATTTTTTCGTTATACCCCACACAATAAAAAATATTGTGTGGGGTATCGTTGAATAGGTATTTTAAAATAAAGGTAAGGTTTCATACACCACTTTGTACAAAGTCAAGCATTTTCGGGTAATCGGCCTCCAAAGTGGTTCCTAAGTTGCCCCCCCCCCCGGCATTTCTAAAATATAGGAGACAAAAACTTATAAGTTTCCATGCTAATAGATCATGCTAAAACTCTTGAGGAATTTCCTGATATGCTCTTGGGTAGGTTTTTCCTTTTGAGGTATGGAACCCTTGAAAACAATCTTAACGATCATTACTTAAATTAAGAGGCCTTCAAATTATATTCTGCTCTTGTCATACTGCCAAGAGCCAAGCAGAAACAGTGACAGCCTGTTATTAAGGGCCGCCCATAAGTTTAAATGGCGTTTGAGAATTCGGACGTAATTCACTCAAATAGGGAGAATTCGGGCGTAATTATGTTATCGACATAAGATTACTCGATACGACAAATTTCATAAGGGTACAACATTACAAAGGACACGCGAATCCTTTGCCCGATTATCCATCAAGAGCGGCCAAGTTTTGTGTGGAGATGATTGGAGGTAAAGGTCTATGTAAAGGTCAAAGGTCAGTGCGATGTGGATAGTTGGGGGTCAAAAGTCAAGGTCAAACGTCTATGTGTTGGGAAGGTTGGAGTTCAAAGTCAATACGAATTAAAATAGTTTCATGCTACCCCAAGCATAATAGGTACCCCAAGCAGAAACTTTTTGCGATTATCGTTTCGTGTTTGTAAACGAGAAATTTTGTATGAAAACCATGAAAGCGCCTCTAGCGGACGTAAAAGTAACTAAATCGGTAGCAGGAACCTTTTTTGGATAGTTTTGCTGAGTAACCTGGAACCAGCCCGAAACAATATCCTACAATATTTTATAGAACTCACGTTCAAATTTGCTAGTACCGACTTCAAATAGACTTGAGTAGAGAAATTGTTAAAATTTTAGCTGATTTTAAAAGGGGACTTGTTTAGAAAATAAGATTTATTTCATACTTTTTTGTGTATTTTTACTTTGGAAGTCGGTTTAATTTTTTGTTTAAAAATAATAATTTCACCCTTTTTAGTGACATATTTTGTAAAATTAGTATTAATACATTTTAAGAACCTATAAAATAAACGACCGAATATATAAAATTTGAATACGCCAAGATTCCATTAGGTATTGTAAATAAGATGATGATGATGATTACTGTAAGTTAGTGACATATGCTTGCAGTTCTTTGAACAATGACGAAAGTTCCAAACGCGTATCTTTAAAAACTGAGAAACTTCTGTTCAGTGCTTTTGGATCCAGGGTATAATTTAGTGCAAAATCTTATTTTTGATAATATGCTATCAATGATAATATGCTTATGTGACTTCAGGAAAAGTCAAAATTTATATGGACACATAATGACTATATTGTGTCCATATAAATTTCGAGGAGCTCCCTCGATTCCTCATGGATCCCATCGTCAAGTTTCCACTTTAGTGACTAAAATACCAATTTCGACTGATACCCTTTACAACAACAAAAGAATTTTGCAAATAGGTCTATAAACGGCAGAGTAATGTTCAAAAATCCCCTTGTTGGTGTAAAATACTATGAGGAGTTGTTGGTGTAAAATACTATGAGAAGTACCTTTTATATGTGATGATGTATGGAATGATGGTGGTGGTGATGATGATTACTCTAATTGACATGGTGGCATATGCTTGCAGTTCTATAAATAACGCCGAAATCCCCACACATGTATCTATAAGGAGTCAGGAGTTCTGTTCTGTACTTTTGGATCCAGGGTATACCTTGGAGCAAAATCTCTACTTTTTGGTAGCAAATGCTTAGACTACTTCAGAAAAAGTTGAAATCACCATATATATCCATATAAATTTCGAGAAGTTCCCTCGATTCCTCATGGATCCCATCATCAGGTCACCACTTTTTTCAAAACGGGACCAACTTGGGTACCTATATACAAAAAAAAAGCAAAAATCAAAATCGTTTATTTCCATTTCAGTACAAAAATACAGATATACCAGTCCCCCAAAATAGGCGCAGCCTGTTCTATGGGGGAATTGATAAGGTTACAAAATTATTGAATACGGCTTACAAACTACAAACAAAAGCATTTTTAAAATTGTAAAAATAAAATAAAACTAATAATAAAAACAACAAAAACTCAAAATTTCTATGCTTAAGAAATTATAATAATATAAAATGTGTGTGTGTGTTTGTGTGTACATTTTTATGAGTTATGGTTTTGGATAGTACTTCTTTTGCTTCACGTGGCGAATGCAATTTCAATTTAATTAAGTTTATAATATAAATAAGGGTACAAGAACATTCCAAACCTATAAGCGAAAGAAGTGCTTACGGGAGTATTTGGAATCTTGAAGAATGCGTATGTCTCTTTAGATGTGATGATTACTGACTTGTGTACAGATTCAATGACTCTTACGTAGTAGAGTTTTCTGACGCTTAAGACCTTAGTTTCCTCGTAAAGACTATTTGTATAGAATTTTATGGGTTTCTTCAAGGCAACCTTTAATACCCCTCTTTGAGCTCGTTCCAGGGAAATGAGATTAGATGGGGAACACCTACCCCAGGCGAGGATACAATAATTAATGAGAGATTGGCATAAGGCAAAGTAAATTGTAAAAGTAAGTCTGTCCGTCAACCGCATCTCGTATGTTTCTCATAACGCTCATCATCTTCCTCGCCCGTTTGGACATGTCTTCTATGTGGTGTTTAAAAGACAATCTATCGTCTAAAGTGACACCGAGGTTGCGAATAGATTTAGATCTTTGGATAGAATTACAATTACAGAAGATCTGTCGGTGGGGGAAGCAGTATGAAGAGTGGATTTTTATCTGATTTAGTGATGAAGGGGCCGAAGCAGATGCAGTTTTGTGAAGGCAAACAAATTTAGTTTTAGAAGTATTTAAGGAAAGAAGATTATGATTTAGCCAGTTTAATACAATGGACATACCTTTCTCAGCTTTGTTACGGACTTGTTCCCAAGTTGAGTCATAGAAAATAAGGGCTGTGTCATCTGCATAGCATTGGACGTCCGCGTTTTTTAGTTTTAGAGTTGCAATGTCATTCATATAGACGAGAAAGAGCGTGGGACCAAGGATGCTTTGAGGTATTCCAAATGTTACAGGACTCATGTTACTTTTTAAACCGGATATTCTAATACATTGAGTTCTTTCAGATAGATAATTACTAAACCATTTCAACTGATTTCCTTTGCCTGATTCCATTATGCCACAGGCTTCTAGTTTTTTTCCCTTTACATGAAAAAAATAATTTTGAAAAACGGTCCACAGACGGCGGAATTGTGATCTAACATACAAAAAATATATATTATACAGAACGTATAACCACCTCCTTTTTTTGAAGTCGGTTAAAAAAGTCGTTTAATGTAATAAAATTTCTGTTTTTAAAAACACGTAAATTGAAACTTAGTCATGTGTAAGGTTTTAGCACCACATATTTCACCGACAAGACACTGAAACAACAAATATTGAATTAAGTTCCAAATAAGAATGAACAAAAATGACATTAACCCTATATCACTAACCTTATTTTTCGACGCTTGTTACTAACCTTCGTCGCCTCTACTATGGCCACAGAATAAATAATAGTACAAAAGCTATGGCATTTAATAATGGAGGTAGGGTGCTTGTTATTATTATTAAAATTAAGTATTTATTTATAACGCTTCTTATAATAAAAGTAAACAAAATGTAATATTTATCAATTAAAAGCCATAAAATTGAGACCGATAGTCTTCATAGAAAATCAACAACAGTAAAATTTTGAAAGTTATTTCTAATATAAAATATAACCAAATTGGAAAACAAACATAAAATACTAAAAGTAATGAACCTAAAAAACAAATAAAATAAAAATGTTAATAAAAATCTAAGAACTTATCAATTTGTGACAAACGTGAATCTCCTCTCCGCACAAAAATTTATTGCATTTTGCATAATATGTGCCTCGTAGACACAAATCACTACCATCCATCGCGGGAGCAAGGGGTGGACTTAGATTAGCCGCAGTATGAAAGAAGTGAGATCGCGCGTGCAAGTTTTCGTTTTTTTTTTTATCAGCGTCGTCTAATCGATGAAGGTTACTAAATCTAGGGTTAAATGAAGAAAGAAAATCTTAGTATCTAAAATTAAATAAAAAAATCTAAAATTGCGTAGCCTAGCTACCCTTATTTCTTTGTACCTTAACACAGGTGATAATAATTTAAAAAATTTCAAAACCCGACTGCGTAAAAAGTGAACCAAACTAAGTACATAATTAAAACCGAAAAGAAAAAAACAAGCACTTAGATATCCGGTGGCCTAGAATTCTATAATATAATAATGAATTAATACTATTGGAACATAACAACTAAACAGTCAGGATCCATTGAAAAATTAGATTGGCTGTCGAATAATGGATCCCGACTGTTCAGTTATTATGTTCCAATAGTATTAATTCAATAATATATTATAGAATTCTAGGCCACCGGATATCTAAGTGCTTGTTTTTTTCTTTTCGGTTTTAATTATGTACTTAGTTTGGTTCACTTTTTACGCAGTCGGGTTTTGAAATTTTTTTAATTATTATTTTTTATTTTATACTTTTTAGTTATGAGTACCTAGCTAGCTATTTACCAGACTGGATTTCCTATAAGCATCAGTAATACATCACAAGTGCACTGGAATGTGAGAATGGTTGTTACGCAACTTTAAATCGATATAGATTCTAAACGGTCAGTCGAATCGAAAAATGTTGATAGAAAACTAACAATGGTTTTTAAATACCTATTCAACGATACCCCACTTGATATAGTTTGTTGACTTTCATTTTTTTCATTTTCGCAATATGGCGTCCAGTAGTCGCCATATTGAATTTTTACTAACGTCATGTCTTTAGTGACACTCGCCGGACTAAGAGGAATCGATTGACGTGTGAATCATAAAAATCGGCCCAGGCGTTTGGTCTGTATAGTGCTTCAAAGGAACATACATACATACATACATACATACATACATAGGCTGATAAACACATTACCACTCCTTTGCGTTGCGCAGTCGGGTAAAAAGGCAGGTAAGTATCACTAACACAAACCGTGACATAGAACAAATTAAGTGTACCTATGAGGCTGATGTATGCAGCCTTCAGGCAGAAATTTCTAATTTGCATGACTGTTTGAATTATTAAAAAAAAGGTATAAATTAACATAAAATGAAATAAAGGAACATAAAATAACAAGAGCTCACTTTTTCTTACATTATATACGAGACAGTACATCCTCGCATACTCCAATAATTTTTCTGAGGGCGGCTATTGATGGCCTGAGCAACACCATATCACCTGCATAACTAATACTGTTAACACAGTGGACATCAATCGAGCAGCCTACTCTAGTGTCGCTGAGCTCAGCAATCAGCCTATTCACGTACAATTTAAAGAGTGAAGGAGACGTTAGCACCCCTGTCTTACCCCACATTCTAACCTGTACTCGTCAGAGAGTTCACGGAGCTATTTGACCTGGCTAGTTTGGTGGTCATACCAATATCTATTTAAGAATGTTAATTAACTCACCCTGCACTCCTGCATCTTTTAATTTATGCCATAGAATATCATACCTAACCAGGTCAAATGCCTTGGAGAGATCAAGAAAGGCTGCATATACGGCGTACTCCTATCTGTGTAATACTTAACAATCTGCTTGAGAGACATAATATTATATTATATTCTGTTAAGAGTCATGGACTGAAACCGAACTGTGCATCACGAAAATTAAGATGTTTTTAAGTTGTATGCCGTCAAGTATCTTAGATGAGGTTGTAGCTAATGATATAGGGCGGTAGTTACACTTATCGGAGCTATCTCCAGTCTTGTTCTTAATTATAGGAACTACTATCGTTTTCATCAGCTCGTTTGGTAGGTAGGAGTGCCTAATATACAACGTAAATGACAGTCCCAAGAGCCTTGGGAGATGTGGCCCCGCATGTTGAAAATGTTCTATGCTGAGGCCGTCGAAATATATTTTGTGGCCACGTATCTTAATTACGAGGCAGTAAATGTGTGGCGACTTGCCGGTCTCCTTGTCAAACACAATGTACCCAAACTGTATTTTGATTGTAAATACAACATATGTGACGTGTGTTGGTGTTAACTAAATCCATGGTAGTGTGTTTCTGATATTCTCATTACATAACGTAAATTAATGTACCTATTTCTAAGCATTATTTTAAGAAATATTAGCTTTCCGCACGTCTTCCCCAGCATAAACTTTATTTGTGCCAAAATTCACAAGCATCCTTACGCACACTTGTCGTAAAACTGTACTTGAAATTTTTGCTTCACGTATATTATAATATATTACATAAATAGATTATGATTTTCTTTCCTCGTTTAAAAGTTACGACTCACTAGTATAAAATATACTATGCGCCTAAAATAAATAATGTAAACATCACATAATTCAATAAGGCATTTGTTAATTATATAAAAATGTTGTTAAGCGCAAAACTCGACAACGGGTGTTTTCATATTTTCACTAAGGCGGAAATAAAAATTGCGAGAAAATAATAAAAATACCAATGTTTACAGAATCAAGTCTGTCGGGGCATCGATTCTTTGCTAATTGCCACGGAGCTTGGATTTACGTCTTCATGTAATCATTCGTATCCTAAACATTACTCTGCGCTCCAACTCCCGTCCTTTTGTTTACCGGCTTACGAGTATGTAGGTTTTATATAACTAATCTATGCTAAGAGCTCTGAAGGTGCCATTTGAGATGACGTCATCTCCCTTGGTCATCGGCCGCTGGGTCTCGTCTACTCTCATATCCGACATATCCTTCTGGTATGCCCTGAAGTCGTCCGATGTCAGAAGCGATAGGTAATCCTCTGAAATTGAAACAGTCACTTATCAGTAATGAAATAAAGCCACTCGCCATGCAAATTCTTGTAGAAAAGTGGTTCTATATTAAAGGTTCTGTTTGGTATTAGGTAAGGTTGAAATCTGTCAACCTATCAAGAAGATGTAGGTAAGGTTAGAAAGTAAAACCTCTCGACTCATTAAAAAGCCGATATCTTATTCTTGAAATCTTTGACTTATATCACCTGTCTAAGCGCGCCAAGCGTTACCGACTTCAAAACTATGAAAATTGAGTAGAGAAATAACTATTTCTCTACTCCGTGGGCATTGTCCTTTCAACTGAAAGGACAATGCCCACGGATGGTATCGCTTCAATTGAAATTGTGCCATTAACTTAATATAATATTGAAAATTCCTGTTTTTATTTTAGATTAAATTTGTAATTATTAATACAGTTTGAAATCTCCGGAATAATAATGATCAAAAATCAATATTCTTCATTGATTTTTTTATATTATCACTGAAAATGGCTGACATTAATACGAAAAGTGTTGCCATTTCAGGTGTAATTACTTTCACTCAGTAATTTAAATCGATTACCACGAGTAATCGATTACAAACATGTTATAATATTTTGTATTTATGTAAGGATCGTAGCAAGTGGAAAGAAGTGGTCTCTGCCTACCCCTACGGGAAAGAGGCGGTCTCTGCCTACCCTTAAGGGAAAGAGGCGTGATTATATTATGTATGTATGTATAATATTTTCTACGTCTAAAAATCATTTTTATTCTAAACTAGTTCCTTATTTTTAATTAAAGACGAAAATAAACTATTGAATGCGAAATATTGTAGAAGTTCGTCATCTCAAGTAAAACCAGAATTTAAGTAGTAGGTATAATATATTATCCATATGCAGTGTTAAAATAAAATATTAAAATGAAGATTATCTATATCTATTTATATAAAAGAAAGTCGTGTTAGTTACACTTTTTATAACTCAAGAATGGGTAAACTGATTTGGCTGAAAATTGGTGAGGAAGTATCTTAAAACCAGGAGAAGGACATAGGATACTTTTTATCCCGTTCCCGCGGGACTCAAAATTCGAGAACGGCTGGACCGGTTTGGCTAATTTTGGTCTTGAAATAATTGTGGATTATCAGGGAAGGTTTAAACGGTGAGAAATATTAGAAAAGGTGTAGGTTGTAGGAGTAGGCGTAGCAGTAGGTGTACTTATTTATTCATTTTAGTTCATATTTAAACAGAACAACGTGTGTCAGGACAGCTAGTTTATATATAAAAGAAAGTCGTGTTAGTTACACTTTTTATAACTCAAGAACGGGTAAACTGATTTGGCTGAAAATTGGTGAGGAAGTGTCTTAAAACCAGGGAAAGGACATAGGAGACTTTTAATGCCGTTGCCGTGGGACTCAAAATTCGAGAACGGCTGGACCGGTTTGGCAAATTTTGGTCTTAAAATAATTGTGGATTATCAGGAAAGGTTTAAACGGTGAGAAATATTAGAAAAGGTGTAGGCTGTAGGAGTAGGTGTAGCAATAGGTGTACTTATTTATTCATTTTAGTTCATATTTAAGACAGAACAACGTGTGTCGGGACAGCTAGTATATAAATAAATAGTTGGGTACACATAATATAGCGAGCAGCCCCGCGAGGCATTTTCTGCTATGTAGACGTACCGACTACCTCAGACACGGTGACCCGGCCGCTCGGTTTTTAGGCTGGGACTATATTACCGGAATCTCACCGGCCGAAAAAAAGCATAGCAATTAAAATAGAACGCTGAAGTCTGGGGCCCGATTCTCGTGCCTCGAATATCGGTGCGATTGTCAGTCTGGCCTGCGCTCCTCGTGCGGCAAATACCTCGTTAGGAGACTCGCTATGTATGGACCCGCCTAATAAACCGTTAAATTCTGCTTGGATACGCCAAATGATTGTAATTAATTTAATTAATATCCATCACTCGATAATATCGATTGAACAATATTACATTTTGACATCTGGTAACACCGAGACGGCGATGTCTCAAACGTCATCGCCGTTCCTTGAATGCACGAAGTAGGTATCTATTTCGACGCTTGAAAGGCAAAACTTACCAAGCGACATTTATGCAACTTTACAGTAGAGCGTTTTAAAGTTTTTTTTTACGAAAAAAATTCATAAAAGAAAATCTGTTTGTCGAAACTGCTTCATTCCAACGAGTTCAGAAGGTATTTCAAAGGCTTCATAAACTGACATTTACAGATTATGCAATTTATTTATATTCTCTGAAATAGTGTCGCTTAGTAATAATTTCTATAAAAATACAAACAGGTAAAAATTACTAACCGTCAACAAAATGTTGTCATGAAACAAGTAAAAACAGTTAAACATCACTAAATTATAATTATGTTGGAAGCAGAATTGCGCAACTAGAAGTAACATATTTTTCACATACTGGTAGAATTATCTAAATAGAAAGTAGAAAAACCTTTCTGTTAGGCGATTTTAACTATAGTACAAATTAAAAATGGTAAGTGTGGGGTATAATTAAACAAGTATCAAAATAATTCGATTTTAGTCGCAAAATTGAAAAAAATCGACTGTAGATTTCAACGGATAATCATCATCATCATCATAATCATTACAACCTCTTTTGTGGTAATCTACAATCATCTATCAAGAATGGTGAATGAATTAGATATTATACTTCACCACACTATTCTAATGCAGATGAGTGAAGGTTGTGGCACAAGTGACCAACACTTTGTTATGAACGTCTATAGATATCTGTTAAGAACGTCAACTTATGTAAAGTTTCCGAAAATATCCGTTGAGTACGTAGTTTACATTTTGAAATCTGAAATTAAAATTTATATTAACACTAGCTATTACCCGCGGCTGCTTCGCTCGCGTAAATACAGTATCCCACAGTAACACTACTTTTCGAGATAAAAAGTAGCGTATGTCCAGAACCTCAATTCTCGTATTTAAAGTAGACTTTCATTTTACTTTGATTGTGTTATAATTTATGTGAAGCAACATGTTCTCAACTGTAAACTAATTTTGTGAAGTTTGGACCAACCAGAGCGCTTTTCTCGTTGGTTTAACGTTCACGAGAATACCGTTTGACAGTTTTAGCGTATCCGGACTTGATTATAATTGTATTAATGCTGGTTTTATTTAGCAGAATTGACCCTCAGAGCTTAAACTACTGCCATACCAAATTTCATCGAAATCCGTTCTGAAGTTTTTGCGTGAAAGAGTAATAAACATCCATCCACACATACATACATACATCCATCCATCCGCCCATCTATCTATCCAACCTCACAAACTTCCTCTGTGGTGGAGCATTCGTGCTGCTCAAGGTACCTGTTTCTGTTCTGTTGAAGTGCTGGACAGTTGAGGAGAAGGTAAAGGGGTGTCTCGACCTTCTCCCCGCAGAATCTGCAAGTCGTTGTGTCACCAACTCCTATTGTGTTCAGGCGTTTGAAGAGCTTGCAGTGCTCAGTTAGGGCACTGCAAGCTCTTCAACGCCTCAGGTTAGGCGTAAGGACTCTTAGTTGATTCCTACTCATTGAAAGTGCCAGTTCCACACGCTTTTTGTTAAAGCCAGTTTCGCCTGCCTTTTGTTAAAGGCCAGGATTAGCGCTTTGGAATGTACAAGCCTCGGGATTGCAGCTCATTGCTTTATGCTTAGGCTGCGGCATCATTCCTTGAGTGCTATTGTAATGCTGGGAGATATTCCGCAGACTGTTTCTAATCCATAAATGAGACTTTCAGCCCCTAGCCTTTTTTTTTTTATAAAACTAGGGGGCAAACGAGCAAACGGATCACCTGATGGAAAGCGACTACCGTCGCCCATGGACACCCGCAACATCAGAGAAGTTGCAAGTGCGTTGCCGGCCTTTTAGGAGGGAATACGCTCCCTTCTTGAATGTTTGCAGGTCATAATGGTCCGGAAATACTGCTGGCGACAGTTGATTCCAGAGTTTTACAGTGCGCGGCAGAAAGCTTCGGGTAAAGCGCACGGTGGAGGACTGCCACTCATCAAGGTGATGAGGATGATAAATAGTTTGTCGCATGGAGCGGTGGCGAAACGTTGCAGCAGGCATAAGTCCGAACAATTCCTCGGAGCACTCCCCGTAATATAACCGATAGAGGATGCAGAGCGATGCTACATCTCTTCGTAGCTCTAAGGAGTCAAGCCTGTTTGAAACACTATGGCAGTCGACAATTCGAGCGGCCTTACGTTGGATACGATCCAGAGGGAGAAGCTGGTACTTTGGTGCCCCTGCCCAGAGATGAGAACAGTATTCCATGTGAGGCCGAACCAGCGCCTTATAGAGTTGTAGGCGTTGGACCGGACTGAAATACTGCTTTGACCTGTTCAGAACATCAAGCTTCTTGGAGGCTAACTTGGCCTTGCCCTCCAGATGATATCGGAACTGGACCTCGCTCGATATGTTAACACCAAGTATTCCAATGTTAGAGGAGACAGTTATGGGTATGCTTTCAAAACGAGGACATACGACCATTGGCAACTTTTTAGCGGTGAACGCGCAAACTTGTGTCTTAGAGGGGTTGAATTGGACAAAGTTAAGTCTACCCCATTCAGAGACCTTCTCCAATGAATTTTCAATTTGAGAGACAAGTTTGTTTCGACTCTCAATGACATTTTGCCGAGAGATTTTCGCTTGGCCGGTATATAAGGCATCACCCGTGCTGTCATCTGCATAGCAATGAATGCCATTGGTTTGTAACATATCATTGATATGCAGTATGCAGTAGCCTAGTCAACTCATGAGCGGTTTCATTGCCGGGGATATTGCTGTAGCCAGGAACCTGTACCAGATGGATATTGTTGTCATGGCCCAGCATGTTTAGCGTCTCCAAACAGTCCAGAACTAATTTGGATGAAATTTCAGCTGCTGTCAGTGCTTCCAGTGCAGCGTGTCAGAGAAGATTAGAATGTTTCTATGGACTAAGGCCAATCTCTAGGCTTTCTAGTGAACAACCAATAATGGCGAAGATCTCAGCCTGAAACACGGTTGCAAATTCTCGCAAACAAGGATATTTGCCTATTGGTGGCATGCCCGTAGTAGAATCCAGCACCCGTCCGATTCTCTATTCTGGGTCCGTCTGTGAACCAAATTATGTCATTGGGTTGAACAGTAATTGGGAAATGTCCCAATTACTGTTCAACCCAATGACATAATTTGGTTCACAAATTTTCACAGGAGAACCGGAAAGGAAATGTCCTTTCCGGTCCTCCTTAGAAGGTATGAAAACCTGATATAGCTTCGAGAAGCTGCACACCTTGGTCATGGCGTCCGATGGCCATGACCGGTGTCTCAAGAAGAAACCGTTGCAGCTGTCCTAATAGAGTGGAAGTCCATTTCGTCCCTGGCCCTGAGAGCTGTCTTCTTAGCCTCCGTCTGAACAAGCAGAAAATGAGGAGTCAGGTCAATCAAGGCCTCAAGTGAAGCGGTTAATGCCGACGAAATCGCACCCATGATTATCAGACATGCTAGTCTCTGTACACTATTTAACGTTGTAATGCAGTTCGCCTGTAGAGCTTTTTTTTCCACACTACGCAGCCGTATGTGGCCATCGGCCTCACTAATGCCGGCTGTATATAGCCACAGTATTGCCCTCGGCTGAAGCTTAGCCCTATTTAGAGCTGACAAGACACCAACAGGATCCCAGAGCACATCTAGCCTTTTTCGTAATGTGCTCGATGTGCTTTTTCCAAGTGAGTCCCAGAACTAGGATATCTCCTAAGTATTTGACTTTGCTTGCAAACATGAGACTTTTCCCGAAGAGTGTTAAAAGTTAGTTTAGTCCCTCTAACTTCCTCTTTTTGGTGAAGGATATTAGGACTGTCTTATCAGCGTTGACTGTTAGCTTGACACTCATGCACCAATTTTCGACGACTCTCAGTGCTGATTGCATTAGCCCAGTGATCACTGATGCGCATTTGCCCACCACTAGTATCACTAGATCATCAGTATATCCTTGAGCGTAGAACATTTTATCATTCAGTTCTTCTAAGACAGAGGTTCCCAAACTTATTCCGTCTAACGCCCACTTTAAAAATTAGTTCCTTTGTAGCGCTCCTTTTTTTTTCACCATAAAATCTCTAACATTTTAGTCCCGCCTGAAGAGTATTTTTTATCTCTTCAAAATTAACCAATAATCAAACAGCAAAGCAATAATAATACTGCTTACATTAGCGCCCCCTCAATTTTTTCTGGGCCCCATACCGCCCCCCTCTAGGCTTCCAGGGCCTACAAGGGGGTGTTATCGCCCACTTTGGGAAATAATGTTCTAAGAGCTCATTCATAAGCAGGGACCACTCCAGCGGCGACAGTAACTCTCCCTGGGGGCATCCCTGGGTCAGTCGCCTCCTGAGCGTCGAGCCCATGATAGTAGATAGTGGCTATGATCCATTCTATAGTAATTGGATCTATATTCCTTAAAGCAAGTAAATCCGTAATAGAGCAGGTTGAAGTGTTGTCGAACGCGCCTTCAATATCTAGGAAGGAGCATAGTGAAAACACCTTATTCTCAATGGTTCTATCAATGCGTCTACTAATTCCATCAACGCCGTTTCAGTACATCTGCCCTTTTTGGTAGGCATGTTGTCTTTCATGCAAAGGCCTTTCGATGAGGTGAGTGTTCCTTGACCACCTTCTCTATCGTTTTAAGCATGAAAAAAGTGAGACTTTTGGGTCTATATGACTTGGGTAAAGCTTTGTCTCTATCGACACCTTTGGGTATATATGAGACCTTTACCTTTGTCCATGCCAGAGGAATGAAGCCATACGCAAAACTCGATCTAAATATATTTAGTAGCGCAGGGAGGATAATATCCTTGCCCTGTTGGATAAGGGCCAGAAATATGTAATCCTCGCCACCAGCCTTATAAGGCTTAAAACTGTCAATTGCACATTTGACTCGGTCAGGTTTAGTAATCATGGAAGCTCATCTCCAGTCGTTCAAAGTTGGTCTGATTTTAAGGGATGTGTAGGAGGTTTCATTCACGTCCAGATAAATACTGTTGGTGAAGTGTAATTTTTATCATTAGAATGAATAAAAAAATAATTAACGAAACAGGTACATGACCAAATTAATAAAGTTTGCTTTGGTATATAATTTACTCTCCTCTAGCGATTCATTGTGTAACTAAAACAATAAATTAAAATGAATTTCAAATCCATCGTTAAATAAACAATCTAAAATATACCAATAATATCTTAATAACGAAACAACTTACCTAGTGTTAATCACAAACTCCGCTTACTTAGTTCGATGTTCGATGTGCACAAGCGCAAGGGTTGCCTATGCGACAGTACAGTCGATAATTTATCACCAACAACCATTTAAAATACACTTTGCAGCGCGTATAACCGACAAAGTGAAATACGCGTAACAGAGATAAACTACTTTTTACACAAATCTCACATCAGAAATAGTTATCTAAGTAACAAAAACAGGTTAAAAAACGGCAGGTAAAAAATTACTAAGCGACAAAACTAATTCTTTTTCGGGAAGATAATTAATACTATATTACATTTTTAATAACATTAAATTGAACAAAAAAATACTAAACGACTATAATTATATAAATGAGGTATGTCAAAACGTCGTAAATCACGACCATTAATAAATAAGTTTGTGTCAAAATTTCAAAGGCAATATTCTTACCCTAGTTTGTGAAAGCTAAAAAATACTTAATGTTTAAATGTGTTAATTCCAATTAAGGCAAAGATTACTAAGTAAAAAAAGTTAAAATCAAAAGTCGGCTAAGTAAAAATTAATTTGTAAATATATGAAATTATAGTCGCTTGGACGCCGAAAACGATGAAAATAAGAGTTTTTTTTTATTACCAAGCGACAACCAAACTCCGATACGCCAGTAGGACCAATCGACGGAGAAAAATTTTCTGATTTCAGTGATATATATAACTCAATATCGCCCAAAATGTCGCTTGGTAAGTTTTACCTTTCAAGCGTCGATTTGGTATCTATACTTCGCGCTTGAATGACTCAAAACGACGACGCACGTTTATTGTTTGAATTTTTGGATTGTACCTACCGGGACCGTGTGAATATTTCTTGTGTAGTTTGATACAATCAATACAAATAAACAAATGATATGATAGTGAGATAGAGACTCTTTTTAATTAGGTTTTATCATATATTTTAAGCTTTATAGGCTCAAATACGAGGCGCAACGTTACTTAACTCGTATTTTTAATTGAAATTGCCGTAAACTCCGGAGAGTTATAAGAATCGTAGTTGATGTATTAGAAAGAGCTATAATCAAGCTATTATTTAAGCTAAAAATATAGCTAATGGCACAAAAATATTTTTAGCGATACTAAGTTCCATAGACACTTGAACATTCTCCTTTTAGCCGAATTTAAAAGTGGAATTCTTTATAACATAAGATTATATTTTTTGTCCATTTTTACTTTGGAAGTCGGTTTTCATTCCAAGCACTAAGCTTTGAATTTTCCCTGGCCATTTAGGTTCCGGACAATATAGTCTCAGCCTTACCTTGTAAATCAGCTAGCGACCTCTCCGTGCCGCCGTAGTCTTTAGGGAGAATGTGTTTGGGGTAGTGCTGATGAAGATCCTCGTAGCTCTCGTGGACCATCAGTCTATCCACGATCTTCTTCTTCAGAAATTGCTTGAAAAATGTAATTAAAGTGTAAACTATTTTAGACGCTGTAATCAAATGTATCCTTTTGATTCTGAACCCGTAGCTTTCCTGAAATAAACATAAACATCAGTTTAAATGTGACTGACGAAGAATGAAGCATTATATTTTTAGAGCGTAATATTTTGGTCTTTCTTTTTTTATTATTTGTCTGAAATGGTAGAGTGTAATGGGGGATTTACAAGGTTCGATTTTCGCCGTGCGGCTAGTCCCTTCACAAATCGCCTTACGACCTCACCGAATGGTCATTTAGACGGCCAATTTTTACCCGTGCGGCAAAACTTGTGCGGCTTTAGTCACCTTTGTGGGAATAGGTGGTGGCAAGCTCCAAAGGGAGATCTCCGACCGAGCGAGATGGTATGCTCGGTCAGGTCGAAGCCCACTGAAGTGGTTTTCAGGTGTTATATACTATAAAGCTAAAACTTCGATAGCGCGATTCAAGATCGTGACGCTAATTGGTCCGCCACACCCTTGTGTATCCCCCATTACGAGACACTATATCAAAATTAAAACGGGCAGGCGTCTATTTCATTTTTTATCTATTTCTAAAGCAGATACTCACGAGCAAGTTCATGTAACAGTTCTTGAGGTCCATCAGGTTGACGTTGGCCAGAATATCCTTCAGATCACATTCTGATACGTCGTAGATGAGCGTCGCGCCGCTGTGGTAGTCGTACCGCTTGACGTAGTCCAGGCTCTGGGGTAAGAGGTATGAAAATATTTACGATGTCATTCGCCAGATAACTAAAGTTACCTACGTTGCTCAACGAATTAGCACCCTGAAGTGGAAATGGGCCGGCCATGTCAGGAGCAGACAGATGGTCGATTGAGCAGACAAGTATTAAAGTGGAGACCACACTTAGGCAAACGTAGTGTAGGACGTCCTGCGGCACGGTGGACCGACGATTTGAGCGTGGCTGGCGGCGGATGGATGAGGGCTGCTCTAGATCAGGATTGTTGGCGCTCATTGGGGGAGGCCTACGTTCAATAGTGGACGACGATAGACTGATGATATACTTATAGGGAACGTACCTACTACTGTATACCCATTTTAACCCCCTTTCCCCCACGGTGACTATCCGTAGTATATACCAAAACCCTCTCCCTCATGTTTTTACGTATTACTAATGGCCGCCGCGCGAAACTACATGACAAAAAATAACCTAACCAAGAGCATGTCAGGACATGTCTAAGGAGGGTTCCGTAACTATAATCGCGTAATATGCTTTTTTTTAATTACTCCAAAAGTTACTGTCCGATTTGGTTCAAAATAGTTTTCCTAAAGAGTTTTTAGCATGATCTATTAGCATGGAAATTTGCAAGTTTCTATCTCCTATAGTTTAAAAATGCTAGGGGGGGGACCAACTTACAAACTACTTTGGAGGCCGATTACTCGAAAATGGTGAACTTTATAAAAAAGTAACGTATGAAACCTTGCCTTTATTTTAAAAGACCTATTCTACGATACCCCACACGATGGGGTAGAGTGAAAAAAAAATTTCATCCCCACTTCACATGTATGGAGAGCCACCCCTAAAATATAAAATTATTATTTTTTTATGATCCCGAAACCGTGATCTATACACAATCTATAACTACACCAAATTTCATCAATTTATATTCATAATTACAGGAGCTAGAGGCGCGGACAGACAGACAGACAGACAGACAGACAGACAGACAGACAGACAGACAGACGGACAGAGCGAAACTATAAGGGTTCCTTAAGTATTACGGAACCCTAAAAACCTAAACCCCCTCCCCCCACACGGTTAACAAGCGTAGTACTTCGAAGGTCCCCCCCCCCCCCCCCCCCCCCCCCCAAAACAGGTCACGTAGTATGGGTATGGTATAAAATATAAAGGGGATAACACACGTACAGATTCGGTACGGAGCGAAGCACCGATTTGGTTTGCTCCAGACCAAATCCGATCTTATGTCTGGTGAACATTAGGCATATTGCCGAAAAAAAATTTTTTCGTCTATTCGATGTTAGTCAACATGTTAATAAACAATCCAGAACCCATTTTTGTATATCTGCAAAAATAACGTAGATACAAACCATTGAAATTTACAATATGAAAGAGAGCGATATATCGGCCTGTGACGTCACAACATGCTACCGCCATACATTTGTCATCACAAAATGTATGGCGGTAGCAGGCTGTGACGTCACGAATCGTTTAGCGAGAAAGGGATGGACAATATTTTTTATTTGCTTATATTTTTTAATCGCGTCACTCTAAATACCTATTTCTTTCAGATTTATGTATCTTTAATCAACAATTATAAAATTTAATTTGTAAAACTGTGATATTCCACAGAAGGCAACATCCCTTAGAGTCCCCCGCGTTCCGCGTCAGATTTGGTTTGCTCTGCGTCTGCAGCGATACCCTATTTGGTGCGCAGATCTGGTCTGCCGGCCAAATCCGTGCATGTGTTGCAGCGTAAAAAACACTCCTAAAAAACATATTAAACAAGAAAGAGAGCGAGACAGAACGCCTCGTAGAAGACTCTATACGTTGGTTTAATGCTCTAATTAGGTACGTATGATACAATTTTGTCACACATAGACGTTTGTCAAGGTCATATATTATTTATAAAGACATATTCTTTCATGTGTCTTTCACATTCAATATTCATTTATAAAAGTTCTTTCGACTGGAATTTCGATCACTGGACGACCATTGGTTATAATAAAGTAATAAAGGCTACTCACGGTGTAAACCATTTTGTACACGCACTCCATGATCTTGGGGTCCCCGAACTTGCCAACGAACCTGCCGACCACCACGCGGTAGCACTCCGCCGTCAGCTTCGGCAGAGGCAAAATAAAGCTGAAAGGAAATTACTAAAAGTTTAAAACTATAACCCAATAAAATAATAACTCCCCACACCGATATCGGTGAAGGTGGTCGGTTTCATTGAAACCAGGCTAGTTACGCAGGAGTCATTTAAAGCACATTCTCTTCCTTTACTCTCTTAACCCAGTGGGACGGATAACTGACACGACTGATGAGAGGTGACCAGGTCCGACTTTTTACATGCCTATCCGACGCATGGATCACCTTTCTTGTCAGACAATCAGGAGATCAGCCTGCATTGTCCTAACCAAACTTGGAAACAAAATTTTTTTGTTGTTCCAATGCTTGAATCGAACTCACGACCTCCGAGTTGAGAGCCAATGCTCTAACCACTAGACAACGGAGGCTGTATTAAAACTAACTATAACCCTAATCCCTATAATATTCTTGAAGTTGAATTATCATATCTCAAATCTCACCTCATAATATAGGTAATATCCGGTTTTTCAATACCAACAGCCTATTCAAATATTATAACCCGTAAGAGTTTGTTTTATTGAACAAACTAACATTAGGAACTGCTTCTCTCAATTCGAAAAATTATTTTAGTGTTGGATCGTTTTGCGTTTTATAGAACTCCTCCGAAACGGCTTGGAGGAGTTTTATGAAGTTTTTTGTGAGTTTGGTATATATTATTAATTATTATACAGAGCTCCGTAGCCTAGTGACCGTTTGATTCGCACTCAAGAGAGTGCAGGTTCGATTCCCAGGTTGTGGCGTGTACCAATGACACTTTTTCAGATCTCAAGTACATTACCTATACGTACGCTCTAACGGTGAAGGGAAACATCGTGAGGAAACTCGCACAGAGTAGGCCCTAGACGTATTGACCAGTCATTCCTCTGGACTAGGCTGACTGTGTTATGAGAATGCCGTATGCGCTTGGGTGGCACCATACGACATTTAAAAACCGACTGTCCCAGGCACTAGTGACACTACAGTATTTCAAGAGTGGTTACTTCGCTTGGAGAATACTGCATAATCATCCATTAACGGATGAATGGAGGAATATCAATATAATCTCTCATAATAGGTCATAGGCTATTTCTATACAACGACGTGATTATATAAGCTGTAGGTTATTTTTGACCCACCTATTTCCCTTTATAAGCTGGAACTCCTTCTGCACGTCACATAGCTCGAAGTACTGGTACTGCAGGGTCCTGACCGTGCACATCTTGTCCAGAACAGCTTTGGCACGCTCCAGGGATCCCTTGCTCATCACTATCAGAGTCTCCAAGTAGACGGGGTCTGAAAAATGTATTCAAATACTTTAAACGAGACAATCTTGTACATATTATACAATCGGTTTCTCGAAAATGGCTGCAAGTATTACATACGCATACCAAACCGCTAATCGGACTGACAAAATAGAGTCGAAATTATTGATATATTGTTACACGACAAATAAAAAACATCACGTACGCGTAGGTATCTCAGGATAACCTAGCTACATCAATTTTTGAGCCAATTTGCAGCTGCTAATTAACTTTTGATGTACATACATACTAATTAATGGTTTAAGTAGGTACTAAGTTGCAAATAAACTTTTATTTATTTATTTATTTATTTAATTTTTCTTCCCTAAAACTCCCTGCGTACTATAACGGCTATATTTCATTGAAATATAGCCGTTTCCGAGATCACGATTATATATAATGTTACCGTAAAATTGTAAAAACCGTTAGATTATAATATTATGTCGACAGATTTTGCAAATAAAAATTCTCCTTACAATTTTACGCATTATTTTTTGTTATCATCTTATTTATTATCTTCTATCTAATGGGGGTAAAAATATCATTTTTTTTTTCATCTACACCGAGGCAAATCTACTAAAGCTACAAACGTAATATTTTGACCGTGGCTTCCTTTTGTAACGTACCTATATGTCCAATAAGAAGGGATTTTGCGAAATTCATACATATTCATACCTAAAGGGGTAAAATGGGGTAAAAACGTTTGTATGTTACTTTTTGTTTGTAGATCTGATTGGGATTTTGTGATGTTGCCCTTTGGCATTATTTACTAACTCTAACTCAATATTTTCTAAATTTTGATCTTTTAAGGGTTTAAAAGGGGTATTAAACTTGGTACGGGGAAAATGAGTGTTTCGGCTTTGAAATTTGTAAATATAATCCTAAAGGAAAATAATGAATCATGTGTTTGATGTTTTTTCGATATTCAACCCCTAAAAGGATGAACGGGAGTATAAATGTCTTCTTTTCATATACGCCGAGGCAAATCTACTAAAGCTACAAACGCAATATTTTGACTGTGGCTTCCTTTTGTGATGTTTAGGTCCAGTAAGAAGGTATTTAACGAAATTCACCCCATGAAGGGGTAAAAACGTGTGTAACTTTTTTGTTTGTGGTCAGATCTGTTTGGAATTTCGTGATGTTGGCCTAAAACTCTAATTCAAAATTTTCTAAAATCGATTTTTGAAGGAGTAGGTAGGATAAAGGGGTACTAAATTTTGTATGGAAAAAAATAATAATCAACTTTGTAAATGTAGTCCTAAAAGAAAATAAATAAGCACATACTTCATGATTTTTCGGTATTCAAACCCTAAAGAGATAAACTAATAAGAAATGAAGTCAGACTCATGCTTGTCCATTTTACTATATGTGTTGTATTTTTTGGAATGGTCTCTTCAAGCTCTTTATTTTGATACACATACACAGACAGCCATAAAATAAATAATAAATAAAATTAAAAAACCCGACTGCAAAAAAAGACATACCTAAGCAGCGCACTAAAAAGACCGAAACAAGATTGAGAAAACAGACTACACTATGAGCTGAAAGCCTAAGTGAAATAATTGATGTTATGTTTGGTAGCAGTAGGCTGATAAACACATTACCACTCCTTTGCGTCGCGCAGTCGGGTAAAAATCTATCTTCTCTTTATTTCATCAATCTCCTTCCTTTTGGCTTCGCCGTAGTCTGATAGAAAGGGTTCCGTTTCCATTTACTATTTCCACGCAAGCGAAGTTGCGGGCACCAGCTAGTATAACAATCAATTTTACGGTAACATATAATATATGTCACCGTAAAATTTTAAAAACCGTTAGATTGTAATATTACTAGAGATAATATTATAATATGTCGACTGATTGTCTAATAAAAATTTCTCCGTACAAATAAACGCATTATTATTCGTCATACTTAAGTATTATTATTTATTATAGAAAAGCAAACAAACATGGCGGCGCTTTAACCAATCGGCACGGTAAATATTACAATATAACGAAAAATAACGTGTAAAATTGTAAGAAGAAATTTTTATTTGACAATCTGTCGACATTTTACAATATCTCTAGTAATATTACAATCTAACGGGGTTTTTACAATTTTACGGTGACATACCTATACAAGACTGTCTCGTTTAAAGTAATATTATAGTCTACTTAAATCTCTACTTACGTCATAATTGCTTAGAATTAATAAGTAAGACTATAATCAAGGTAAACTCGGGTACACACCGGTACGAGTAAAGGCTATTGCACATGGCCGTACACTTCGCGACCAACTACCCGGCCGCGGCACCGGTTACCCGGCAACCGGGACGTGTGCAACGGCACTATGTATCAATTTACCCGATACATTGCAATTTGGAAGCCATTTATATTTTATTACCTTGTTTGATCTTGATTATAATATTGTAGGCAATGCAATATTTCGGTGCCAATCAACGATATAGTTGGTGTCAACTGCCAATACGTAAAAAATTGTTAACTTTACAAATAAACTCGAGTGGAGGCTAAGATCCAAGGTTTTTGTGCCACCAGTAACTATATACTCACTATAATCTGATGGCTTTTGTCTGTTTTGAGACAAACACTTTTCTGATGCAAATATTTACCGTCTCAAAAACGCCTAGTGAACCTAATAGGTATATATATATGTAGTGAATAAAAAGCATGAACGTAAAAAAGGCGAACGCCGCTTCAGTAATATGAATAGTGAAGCAATCAAAGTAAGACGGCCGTATCGTAGCGACACGTGCCGCACGCACACATTCACAGCAAAGTAAGACGATCGGCCGCCAGTACGCCAATGGCAATTATTCGTAAATCTCACACAAACGTAAGTCACCGCCATTGTTGGGCTTCACTCAAGGCTTAGCTCACCTTCCGTCCGCCTTTTTTTTACGCCCATGATAAAAAGTATATTATATAGTCATTAGAAAGAAGTTGGTTAAAATTGAGCAAGAGTCGATAGCAACGAAATGGTTTAATTTAATTTATTTGAGGTCATTAAAGGAGGTACCGGCGTATTTTGGGATTGCCTTTCAACTATAAAATATATTATATCGAAGAAAATAATACTCCATGAGGATAAGATGGCCAACGGTTGGAAATATATTCCAATAAATAATCAATCAATTTAGATCACGTATTTTCAACAACTCTATCATCTCGTATTTTTAAAAGTCCAAGCAATAATAGAAAAGCCACCATGACAACGCTCCTTTAACCATACTTTAACACGCTCCGACATATACGAGTATAACATATTATAAATTACTTATGATACTTAAGGGGCAAATAGCCCCTAAATCGCTCAGTTTGAGTCCTAACTACTCCGAAAAATGGGAATAAAAAAATTCAAAAAAATATACAATTCACACTTCAATCCTTCATCTTTAATATCATCGTTAATTTTTTTAATACGACGAAGATTAATATTAAATAAATTAAAATTAAGTAGCCCTGTTTTCAGATTTCTTTTTCTATCTACTTACTACCTACTACGGCTATAAAGATGGTTCTTTTACGAAAATGTGAAGAATATATTTATCTAACATTTCATCGTTGGGTTTTTCGAAATACCGTTTTGTTTTCAAAATATACGTAAATAACTATTATTTTGTGAAAATATTTGTAAGCGGTGCGTGCGCGGGCGCGCGGGACAGTGAGCCGCTGACTTTCGTACGAGGAGGTTGTGTCACTCTCCGCGGTGCCGCTATTTCGCAATCGTTTATTTATTTTACTCTTGAAATAATAGGGAACAACATGCCGTAAAAAATAAATTATGAAAACCTTAGCGAGCACTCTGCCTGCGATAGAATGAAAATGTTCGATCGTTGAATGTACTTTTTTGTTCCTTCAACTTCTTACTTGAAATTTTAAATAAGTATATATTAATATAATATTATATAGTGTATATTATAGTATAATATTTTATTGTATATGTACTTGTAAATTTCATAGAAAGTGTATAGTTCTATTTCTATGACGACCTTTGGGCTCAGTTGGTTGAGCGTGTCGTTGCTCAAGCCGGGGGTCGCGGGTTCAAATCCCGTCGACGGAACAAAAAGTTTTCTGTGTTCCTGGGTCATGGATGTGTATTAAATATGTGTATAATATAATAAAAATCTTAATTATGTGTACCAATAGTATAAAAGTATTAAATATACTTCCGTTATCTGGTACCTACCCGTAACACAAGTTCTTCGAGAACTTACCACGGAATCAGATTGACGTGGTGTGACGCGTCCATAGATATATTATATTATTTCTTTTTTAATTGTCTATTTAGTATATCAACGCTTTGAGCTATATAGTATATGAGGTAAAAATGCCTAAGCGACATTTATTTATTTATTTAACACACATACAACTACTATTACAGACAAAATCCAATTCGATAGCGTAGGAAAGCAAATTCATATTTTATAATAATATAATACATATTATGATATTTCCAGTTTAAATAATAATAATTGATAAAAAATAATAATTAAAGAAATAATAATTAAAAAAGACACATATGACGCATAAATTTAGTAAACTTTATAGAAGAGTGATTTAAAGTTAAAATTTTTAGAAAAAAAAATCATTAAAAATCACAAAATAGTCGGATTTAGATGGTTTTAACATACATCTATATATCAATAAAATACAACGTGTTTCTTATTTTTATAGCAATTTTTGATATTAAAACGAATCATATAGCTTTCGAATTACAGGCAGTTTATGTCGCTTAGGTAAAAAAGTCCTAATTCGAAAAATAGGTAAAATTATCTAAGCTATCAACGAAAGTTATGTAATAGCAAGTAAAATTGCCTAAATTTTATTTTAAAGGTTTTCAGCAACTTGTAAAAATAGATAAGCTATAGACACATTTTCTGTAGTAACAGGTAGAAATAACTAATTCCAATCAAAAAAAAATTATAGGAGTATTCATCTAAATGGCCTAAGAGTTTATAAAATAAAACAAGATAAGTTACATAAATGTTGCTTCCATTAAGAATTTTCTACGGCTAAAGTTATCTTAGTAAATTAATTATTCAATGACATTGTAAATTTTTGCTCCTAACTGACAATATTTTTCTTCTTCTTGTTTATAAAAATTAATTGCAGTTACTAAAACGAGCTAATTTTGATCTTGAAATAATAAAAAGTATAGAAATATAAAAACTCAAGGCCTAGGATTGCAGCCCATTGCTTTATACTTAAGCTGCGGTCCCATTCCTTGAGTTCTCTCTTGGTAGTGCTGGGAGATATTCCAAATACCGATTCTGGGCATGACACCGTGACACAATTGACCCAAAGCCTACCCAGCTCATCCGCGGTTTTGTTGCCGGAGATGTTGCCGTTGCCTAGAATCCATACTAGACTGATGCTGTTGTCTCGTCCTAGCATGTTTAGCGTTTGAACACAAGCCATAACTTATTTAGATGAAAGAAGAAGGGGCAAAAAGTACCCATCCTTGTAGCACTATAAGACATAATATATCAAATGAAAGGGCTTAAAAAAAGTGTCATTTTATTGTATGACGAAAATCCTCTAAACCATGGGAGAAAAAAGTTAATGAGGGTTAAAGGTTAAAAAAGTTAAAAAATAATTCTGTATTATTGCACCGTTTCATAGTGTTGCTACTATGGAACAATTTTTGGAAAGTAATGGTATACACTAAACTTTAGAAAAGTGTTATATTTTGATAAACTGCCTCATACTTTGATGAAATGTATGGAATGATAATAAAATACTAAAAATAAGCTTTCCTCAATTTTTTCGCACATAATTACTTCTGGAAATTGTTTCTTACTTGCAACGCTATCGAATGGCGCAATAATACAAAATTTATTTTTTTCCTAATTTGCGGGTTTGAATCCTGGCCTGGAAAAGTGGTTTATGTAAAATCAAATAATTCAGATAAAACATTAAAATACATATAATTAAATAGCAAAAATAATTTTCAAACGATTAGGTACAGAAAAAAAAGAAGTACATGGTAAATTATACTTCTGGGCGTTGTAAAAGAAGTCAAAAAAAATTAGCAATAGCAATTTAGCCCTACGGAATATCGAGTCCGACTTGATGAAAACTTAAACTCTTGAAACATGAAAATTTTTAATAACTCAATTTTCCTAGACAGGATTGGAACCCATAAATTATGAAAAAAATACATCCTTTCAATAGTATCGCAAGTAAGAAACAATTTCCATAATGTGCGACAAAATTGAGGAAAGAGCTTATTTTTATCATTTTATTATCATTCCATACATTTATCAAAATTTATCAAAATATAACACTTTTCTGAAGCTTGCTGTATACCATTACTTCCCAAAAATTGTTCCTTATTAGCAACACTATGAAATGGTGTAATAATACAGAATGATTTTTTAACTTTTTTTCACCTTTGGGTTAAAACTTTTTTCTCCCATGGTTTAGAGATTTTTCGTCATACAAAAAAATTACACGCTTTTTAAGTCCTTTCATTTGATATATGTCTTGTAGTGCTACAGTAGTGGGGACTGGATCCATACAAAAATGCCCCTACTTCTTTCTGCTGCTGTCAGTGCCTTCAGCGCAGTGTGATTGTTTTGATAGACTGCGCTGAAAGCATTGACAGTAGCAGAAATATCATCTAAATTATCCTAATCTTCTATAAAAGATTAGGATGTTTTATGGACAAGGACAATCTGTAGGCTCTGTATCAGATATCTTCATCTAAACTGATTCAATTTAAGTCTCTATAACTCCTGAACTTATGAAGTTTTTTGGACCGTTATAGTTTTCGTTCAAAGTTTATAACATGTATTACCATCATGAATTTTCCACATTTTCAGAGCCAGCCGTTTGGCTTTTAGAGGGGGGACGCCGTATTTTAACAAGAAATGCGCTTAAAAGTGGAATATCGCGCAAACGGAATGTACGTACATCAAAATATAATCTCAGAAACCTCTTAATGTTTTTAAAATATCTATGTACCTAATTATATCTCCCCCTTTCGTGTAGGTGTACCCAAAAATTATCTTCATTTATTTTAGCATTGTGTTGACGTGATACTTGATAACTTACGTGATAACTTACCCATTCAAAGTTTTATATTTCAAGCACCACCGTTTGGATGGACAGACGGACGGGCGGACGGTCGGTCGAACGGAAGGACATGACAAAACTATAAGGATTCCGAGACATGAACTACGGAACCTTAAAAAAGGAATAATAATGAAACCACGCCGATTTCAGTGACTGTTGCCAGTTTAATTGAAAATAGACCAGCTTTAGGAGCTATTTTATTATGTCCAAGTATGTGCGCAAAGTTTACTCCCATAACCTAGTATATTGATATTTACTACTACCGACAGGACTAACTAGCGAAACATTAGGCGCATAAATATAGAAATATATTTAGCAATGTTTGCGTTCATTTATGTTCCCACACACTATTAATTTAATACTTTAAGTTACATTTTGTCAGTTTTATAAACACTCAGATCATTTAGCTATTTATTCCTGTCTATAAATTCATACGTATTGGAATTTATTGATACTCATGCGACATTTTTGATTTCGTATTGTATCTTAGCGACGTAAGATAATATTTTGGGTACAGGAAAAAATTACATTTTTTTTCGTCATTCTTGAACATTTCAAAAAAAAAGGTATCCCCTTTTTTCGCATAATTTTAATTGTCATAATTTCATTTGGCATACCTCTCTTGGCATAATTTTGTTACGCATACTATAACTTTGGCATACTTAATGGTTTCTTGGCATACTACATCATTAGGAATAAATATAATTTAGACTAATATTTTTTGTCCTAATTTAATGAGGCATAACTCGTAAGGCATAATTTTTCTTGTCATAATAATACTTTGATATAATTGCTTTTTGGCATAAACTCGTTAGGCATATTTTTTGTCATAATAAATTCAAGTAATTCTGTCACAAGGTACAAATATGCATAAAATGGAAGGACATAATAAAACACGGATAAGGTAATTAAACGCATATTTATATTTATGCTTTTTAATATTAAGCATAAAATATAATTATTCTTAATTAATATAATGCGTAAAAAATTATGCCCTTTATTAAGTATGCCTAACAATTATTATGCTATTAGTAATTATGCGAAAAAAAATTAAGCTAAGAAAATTATGCCAAATGAATACTATGCGAAACTACTATTAAGTCAAATGAAATTATGCCAAGTAAAATTATGACATATGATTTTATGCGAAAAAATAGGGAACCAAAAAAAATATCTAACCGACATACTTAAAAACAAAAGTTTGAAATAAAAATATCTACATAGCACGAATAGTTATTGTGTCAAATATATAAAACTATCTTTACGCCAATATTGTTTTATTTCACTGTGGGTAAAATTCTACAAGTTGCACTTTCGTAAAATAATGGTATCAAATTAAATGCACTGTAAGGACAATTCACAAATAATTTGTATGAAGAAAATGTACAAAGTGTCCACGAAAAGAATTTTTAAACAAGTAAAAATATTTTTGTGCAAACAAAAAAAGTAAAAACATAAAAATAGACTAAGTTGATTTTTAAAATTCTTCAAAATATCCAAGTGATTTTTTTTTTTATAAATCGCTTTTTGTTGGCGCTTAGTGAACATAACATTCATGATTTTGTATAAATTTCACTATATCTAAGCGACAAAAAAATCGTCGTAGGAAGACGACGATTAGACCAATCGACGCAAAAAAAAATACAAACTCATTGATATATAAACTCATTTTCGGTATTTTTGTCGCTTAGGCATTTTTACCTTTCAAGCGTCGATATGAAACTTCTTTTTTAGGAAAGCGAAAAAACACCTAGCGGATATTTTAGTGATTCTGTCAATAGCACTAAGTATTGCATTTTGGTGGGCGTAGAGGTGGAAAATGAAATCAAATATGATGGGATGGAAGCCGCATTGCCTACCAAATAATTTCCAGATTTCGGGAATAACCTCGACCGGCTTCTACAGAAGAAGGAGAAGCGGCTAATACATTCTACGTTTTTTCTTTGCTCATAGACCAGAAATAAATTAATATTTTCAAGTTGCATTTAAATCAATCCTAAAGTCGTTTAAAAGGGCCGTTCCTCAGTTTATAATTTGAGTCGCGGCGCGGAGATCGCTAGCGCTGCGGGGTGTATGCGGGTGGCGCGGCGGGAAGTGTTAGGCCACGCCCGAATCTGTGACGTCATCTACGTATATTTTCGCCTTAACTTAATGTCATGGGGTACTCTTCCCAACTTACCTGTCCGGTAGTTGTGGTATAGTATACGGGTACGCAACCCCGGCTTCCCTAGCTATTACTGTCCTATCCCTTGCCCTCCTGGGCGGTAATATCCTACATTCCCTATTTCCGATTCTAACTTACCAATCTTCCTTTCCTCACCACCTATCCTTCCCTTTCCCTATTCCTACCCTCTCCACCAATCCGTGGAAACGCAATGGATAATCAAAAATAATTAAATTATCCAAAATGGCGGCGATGTGGCTCGCCACCCATCATGTCTCGTTTCTCGCGGAGGCGAAAAGCGGACCATGGAGAGACGCTTGGCTACGTTGAATGTAAGAGAAGGAATGGATGGTAAGAATGAAAGTGGACGAAGCAAAAGAAGTATGTAAGGATCGTAGCAAGTGGAAAGAAGTGGTCTCTGCCTACCCCTACGGGAAAGAGGCGGTCCTGCCTACCCCTACGGGAAAAAGACGTGATTATAATATGTATGTATGTATGTATGTACTTAACTTATAATTTATAAGTTACTAGCTTTTGCCCACGGCTTCGTCCGCGTGGAACACTTCTTGAAAAAAATCATTAAATTTGCCATTCAAACGTTATATTTGACGTTCCAACAAAACTGATCAACCACCCCCACGGACAATGTCAAGTAGGTACTGACTACTGCAGTACAAAATATTCGCATCAGCCTCTTATAAATACATCGTTTTCGATAGCGCGATGCAGAAGCGCAAGCCCCTCAGCCAGTGCCGCCACAACACTTGCATTTTAAAACTAATATTGTGTATTTTGTATATCAACTGTATTTAAATAAATATCCTCGAAAATATTTATTTAAATTACATGATGTAAGGGTCAAATTGGTCTATATTAAATGCACAATGTATTTAAGGTACTTAATTGGATAAGGATTAATGCTGTATTGCTTAAAATGGCTTCGTAAATAAGCCATTATTTCTCGTAATAACTAAAGTATACAAAATGGTTATTGTGAGTTATCCCTAAGAGATAGACATATTATGTCATCGCGGACTTTTTTGTAGACATTTTTATGGTGTACAATACTGTAGTAGGTACATTATTTTTATCTATCTCGTAGGATTCAGCTAGCGTTTGCAATATAAGCGCAAAAAAATGCGTTTATTTAGGACAGTGTTTTTAAAAGTGTGGGTCGCGACCCACTGGGGGGTCGCGAAGCTTCTATAGGGAAGGTCGCGAAGCCTCTATAGCGTAGGTCGCGAAGCTTCTAGTTGCAAAAGGTGGGGAAAACTACTGCAGTAAAAAAAACAATATTCTTAAATATTAATGAAGAAAAAAATTAAATAAAGGACATAATCATTTGAACCACATAAACAAAAAATAAAAATAGCGAGATCTTTCCCATCCTAAACATTTGTATAAAATTAACAAAAAATTTAAAAATATGTTTTACGTACTTAATTATATATTTATTCGAACCCTAATAATTATGAAAATATTTTCAGATAAGATAAAATCTCTGGCCTCGCGACACCGTCACGAGACGCAGTTTGACGTATGGTGAAATTTAAATAACTTCGAATCAAAAATGTTTATTTCCTATTTTAATTACCATGAACCTATAGTTTATATTTTAGATTGTAATAATTTTAATGATACAAGAGCTGTCGAAATTGTTAACGATGATTCATAAAATAATATTAAATGTATTTTAAAGTTTCTAATAATTAATAAAATACAATTCATAAATGAAATGCAATTCATAACCCATATAACCCTAGTACCCATCTAAAAATGTCTAATGCGCCAAAATAAGTTTCCACTTTTGTCGGCACTCCCGGAGTGCAACCCGTAATTTATTTTTCCACAACATTTTGTGAGAGACAAGGACAACAGATCAAAATTATATAAATAGTGATCTCATAAGGCTTTTTATTTTGAGCTGAGGTAAACTTAATTATAATTAAAAACTCGAGAATGGCAGAGTTACCTACATTTAATTATATCCATTGCGTGTTTTAGCATACATGTACTGTAGATATACAGGATGTCCCAGAAGTCGACGTCGTCCCTTCGAAGGCTGATAGACCAGCTCATGACTCACCAGAATATCGTAATATGACCTTAGTAAAAAATCTTTAGTTTTCGAGATATTGGCACTTTTAATAATTTCTTAAAAATTACATCTCATGTCAGTTTTTAGACTGCCGCAACTACAATTTCCCGTATTGTGGGATACAAATTTGTATTGCGGAATCCTGACTAGTTCTGCTATTGACCACGGTTATAAACAAAGCTAATAGAGTTTGAACTTTGTAGAAAAAAAGAAAACTTTTCCCTAATCGTGATTTCAAAAACTTTTTCTCCTAACTTTCACTATCCATACTGAACAAAAAATATACCACACTAACCTGGGTTGTTACTTTAAAAAGTTTCTCATTTTATGTAGTTTTTAAAATAGTAAAATAGTTGCTATTAAGCTACGTCAAACATTTTTTTGCTATTTTAAGTGCACAGAGAACACATTTTGAATGTTTTTCTTTAGTTAGAATTTCGAACAAAAACACTCGTTACATTGAAATCAGCCAGATGTTTACTTAAAAATTGTACGTTGAAGTTAATTAATTAATTAATTAAGTAACTTAATTCATGCTTACTAAACTTAGAAACTAAACAGAATACAAGGATTTTTTTTAAACTGTAAGGAGAAATGCAAAGAAGGAGAACACATTAATAATATCATTTAATGAGTTAGACTCATTAGAGTGAGAGTAGGTGACGACACGCACGTATTTTGTTTGTTCTATACATGAGATTGTTTATTAGTTACTAGTACGTTACGCTATTAATGTGCATCGTTTTGTTATTTTCTTACTTTTAACGGATTTTGCATTGTAATTTGGACTTCGTTTGCCTAGTGACTCAGACTTAAGTGTGCTTGGAGACAGTAAAGAACTGACATGGCTCTCTTCTGGACTTTGATGTTTCTGTGATACGCGTCTTACTACCAGTCATTATAGCGTATACTATACATCAGTATGCTAACATGCATTACATTTACGGGGAATACAGAGGCAACGGTGCTGCTGCAGCTAATTTGTATCGCAAAAGGTTAAGGTACTCAAGTCCAGATTACAATGCAAAATCCGTTAAAAGTAAGAAAACAACAAAACGATGCACATCAATAGCGTAATGTACTTGTCTACACTATATATAATATAATATTATAAAGAGGAAAACTTTGTTTGTATGTTTGTTTGTTTGTTTGTAATGAATAGGCTCAAAAAGTACTGGACCGATTTCAAAAATTCTTTCACCATTCGAAAGCTACATTATCCACGAGTAACATAGGCTAAATTTTATTTTGGAAAAAAATAGGGTTCCGTAAGATATTTGGGTTTTTCAGACACAAGGTGTAAAAAATCAACCAGAAAAGTTACTTATTTTGCGTACGCTGCCTAAACTATAAAAGATAGAACCATAAAATAATCTAATTAATTGTAGATCTTATAAATATCTACAAAAAAGTCCGCGACATACTATACCTATCTATGTCGAGTGAGGCACAATAACCATTTTTTTATTTAGAAATCTTGAATTTTTTTTGGACTACATTTAAATGCGTTTATTTTACTCATGTTATTGATCCTTATCAAAATAAATTATTTTATCATAAGTACAGTTTATGTAGATAATATTTGGTCTTTGAATGATTAAAATTGGACGTTTGGTTTTGAAGTTATGGCGAAATTAAAATATTACGATTCCTGCTGCACGGCCCGTTGCGGAGTGGGCGTCACCAAGGCGGGGTGCGCGTGCGGGTTGATGTTTAGTTTAGTTTACTTTAGTTAAATAGTTTAGTTATTTTATAAACATCAAATTGATAATATCTTAAAATATAATACATTATAATATCTATACATCTATACAGTTAAATACAATTTAAGTGTCTGTTTGTAACTTCAAATTAACTCAAACTCAAACTCAAACTCAAAATTTTTATTTCCATATAGGTTATATTATAACACTTATAGAATTGTCCTACATGATGCCTACCACCGGTTCGGAAACTAGCCCGGCGAGAAGAACCGGCGTAAGAAACTCGCACGGGGCCATCTTTTACCAAAAAGATGGAAAATTGTTCTTTTAAAATAAAAAAGGTATATAACAATGTTATGCCTAAAACTACATAACAAGAATACAATATATGTAATTTCGAAGTAGCCTTACAAGTTAGCCTTTTATCATTCATAAAATCATTAACTTTATAATAGGCTTTAGCACATAAACGTTCTTTAACTACTTTTTTAAATTTATTGATTGAAAAAATTTGAACGCGTTCTGGGATCTTATTGTATAGGCGTGTACATTGGCCTTTAAACGAGTTCTTTACTTTACTAAGTCTAGTCACTGGTACATCAAGCTTATGCTTATTTCGAGTATTTCTATTGTGGTTGTCACTTTTCTTTTTGAATTGGCTTAATTTTTTTTTAACATATAATACATTTTCTAGAACATACTGAGAAGCTACAGTTAAGATTCCAGTTTCTTTAAACTTCTCTCTTAATGAAGTGTTGGGGGCCAGCTTGTAGATTGCCCGAACAGCTCGCTTCTGCAGCACAAATATAGTATTTATATAACAGCTTTTTACATAATAAATCTGAAAGTATATTCGGTACTTACAATAAAATACATTTTTTTTTTAATTTTTGTCTGTCCGTCTGTCTGTCTGTCAGTCGGTCTGTCTGTCTGTTTGTTCCGACTAATCTCTGAAACGGCTGGACCGATTTTCACGGGACTTTTACTAGCAGATAGCTGATGTTATAGGGTCTAACATAGGCTACTTTTATTTTAGGGTTCCGTCATAAATAAAGTCGCGGGTAAATTTCAGCGATATCCCAAAGTATTGTTCAACGCGGACGAAGTCGCGGGCAAAAGCTAGTAACTAATAAACAAACTCATGTATAGAACAAACAAAAGACGTGCGTGTCGTCACCTACTCTCACTCTAATGAGTCTAACTCATTAAATGATATTATTAATGTGTTCTCCTTCTTTGCATTTCTCCTTACAGTTTAAAAAAAATCCTTGTATTCTGTTTAGTTTCTAAGTTTAGTAAGCATGAATTAAGTTAATTAATTAATTAATTAACTTCAACGTACAATTTTTAAGTAAACATCTGGCTGATTTCAATGTAACGAGTTTTTGTGTTCGAAATTCTAACTAAAGAAAAACATTCAAAATGTGTTCTCTGTGCACTTAAAATAGCAAAAAAATGTTTTGACGTAGCTTAATAGCAACTACTTTACTATTTTAAAAACTACATAAAATGAGCAACTTTTTAAAGTAACAACCCAGGTTAGTGTGGTGTATTTTTGTTCAGTAAGGATAGTGAAAATTAGGAGAAAAAGTTTTTGAAATCACGATTAGGGAAAAGTTTTCTTTTTTTCTACAAAGTTCAAACTCTATTAGCTTTGTTTATAACCGTGGTCAATAGCAGAACTAGTCAGGATTCCGCAATACAAATTTGTATCCCACAATACGGGAAATTGTAGTTGCGGCAGTCTAAAAACTGACATGAGGTGTAATTTTTAAGAAATTATTAAAAGTGCCAATATCTCGAAAACTAAAGATTTTTACTAAGGTCATATTACGATATTCTGGTGAGTCATGAGCTGGTCTATCAGCCTTCGAAGGGACGACGTCGACTTCTGGGACATCCTGTAGAACTGATACCTACGTAAGGGTTAAAATCATCATCCTTGCTTTGGACGCTCTCACACCATGTCAATCTGATCCCAAGGTAAGTTCTCGAAGAACTTGTGTTACGGGTACCAGACAACGGAAATATATTTAATACTATTATACTATAGGTATAGTACATTAAATATTTTTATTTTATCATATAATACGCATATTTATACACATCCATAACCCTGGAACACAGAATAAGCTTTTTGTTCCTTCAGCGGGATTCGAACCCGCGACCCCCGGCCACAATTATGGTCGTCATCTTATCTTTATGTATATTTTCTTATAAAAATGAATCGCTGAATGTGTTGCTAAGCGCAAATCTCGAGAACAGCAGTGCTGAACCGATTTCGCTAATTAATTTTTGAAAATATTCCTTGAAGTACGAGGATGGTTTTTACGTAAAAATTAAAAAAATTGCCTGAAAAAGTCTTAAGACAACACTTTTCTATACTCCCATCGGTGGCGAGGGGTTCCTATAACTCCTATCGGCTTCCCTTGTCACTTACCTTTTCAAGACCCTCATCAAAATCCCTACCTACTATACAGGCTAGAGCTTCCCTATGAAGGAGAACCAGCCTTCGCCACTGACTCCAAACAAACGATTCGTAATAATACTTACGTCAATTTGCACTTTAATACAATAACATAAAGTTCAACTTGAACTATTCAAGTGTTAGTGGAGAGGTTCCGGGAAAGCAAAACATTTGAGTGACGTTAGTATCGTATAAATATTAATGTCAATATTTTGTCATTGTGATTTTTTATTTAAAAAACAAAAAAATTAAAGAATCTACTGTTAGGCAGTACGAAGTTCGCGGGGTCAGCTAGTTAAAAATAAAAATCTAGTACGCACAATTCGGGCCCCTAGAGTTGCAGCTCGTAACTGCTTTCCAATAAGTTTACTTACGTATATCCTTCTTGGTAAAGTGGTTCTGCTGCTTGACCCAGTTGTCCAGGATGCTAACAGCGTCCGCCATCTCTCCGGGCCGGTCCAGGCCCACCTCCCGGCGCACCACCTCCAGGGTGTCGCGGTGGAACTCCAGGTATCCTGTCTGATGGAGAGCCTCCATCGCACGACTGGTCTTGGCGGAGGTTGGAGCTGAACTGACCACGATTTGACCATGTTAGATATTGTAATAAACCAAAGACCTTAAAACAAAATGATTAATAGCTTGTTATTTTGCGGCGAATATGAAAAATTATAGATAATGTTTGTTTTTTTATACGTCATCCGATTAAATATTTTAAACCTACTTAGTGTCATACGAAAATCAATTTTATTTTATAATCATAGACGTTTTTGTATGTCTGCGATTCTACTCGAGCGTCAGTTAATATCGAGATTTTACGCGGCGCTGCATTTTAAGATAGCTATTCAAAATTGAACTTTATTCACTACACAAGTAGATACAATATGATTCATTGTATTTCCTTTTTGCCATAGCATAATTATGGAAAATAAAAATTTGCTGAATGTTCTCGAGTTTTGCGCTTCACAACCTCTGATTAATTAATAATTATTACACCGTTAGTATTTTAGAAGCATTAAATTTAAATGAATCATAAAAATGTTTGCATGCTATCTATATGTAGCTAAAAGTGTCAGAACCTTTTTTTAATATTATATATCTATGGTCAGAACCTATAAATTTTGTACCAACTATTGTACTTACCACTTTTACAGCAAATAAATGAATTGAATTGAATTGAAAAAAAAACCCTCTTTTTAATACATATTATAATACATCTATGTTTGCAACACATTTGGTGATTAATATTTATTTATTCAGAAGACGGCATGTATGTATTCTAATGTAATTTTACAAAACTCAATACTTTTCATTTGCATAAAACACGATAAATTAAGGTGTTATATTTTAAATGGCGAAGTACATGTTTAGCCAATTTTGGCATACAAATATTACTAGCTATAATTATTATTAATAATTAACTAACACGCATAATATTAAAGTTACATACATACATACATATAATCACGCATTTTTCCCGTAGGGGTAGGCCGAGACCACTTCTTGCCACATGCTAAGATCCATACTTGTTTCGCTTCGTTCACTTTCATTATTACTATCCATTCCTCCTCTTACATTCAACGTAGCGAAGCGGCTCTCCATGGGCCATTTTTCGCCTCCGCGAGAAACTAAACGTGATGGGTGGCGATTTGGCGAACCACATCGCATTTTGGATAATTAAATTATTTTTATGATTATCCATTGCGTTCCCACGGATTGGTGGAAAGGGTAGGAATAGGGAAAGGGAAGGATAGGTGGTTTGGAAAGGAAGATTGGTAAGTTAGAGTGGGAAATAGGAAATGTAGGATATTACGGCCCAGGAGGGCAAGGGATAGGACAGTAATAGCTAGGGAAGCCGGGGTCGCGTACCCGTATACTATACCACAACTACCGGACAGGTAAGTTGGGAAGAGTATCCCATGACATGATATAAAGTTAAACATTTATAACATTAATGGTTTATAAAACAAGTGACATAATAATTTTTAACATTTAAAAATATTTAGGATGAGATAGGTAGGTACTGCTTTGATTTTACAATTTCAGTTTTAATTGGTATATTAAAGATATTTAAGTATTAGGTATTTGTTACACATATTATTATGAATATGTCACCGTAAAATTGTAAAAACCGTTAGATTGTAATATTACTTACTAGAGATATTGTAAAAAGTCGACAGATTGTCAAATAAACATTTCTCCTTACAATTGTACGCATTCTTTTTCGTTATATTGTAATATTTACCGTGCCGATTGATTGAACGGCAAGTGCCCCGCGCCGCCATATTTGTTTGCTTTTTCATAATAATAATTAGGTATATCGAAAAAGAATGCGTACAATTGTAAGGAGAAATGTTTATTTGACAATCTGTCGACTTTTTACAATATCTCTAGTAGGTAATATTACAATCTATCGGTTTTTACAATTTTACGGTGACAAATATAAAATATATGTTATGTATTATTTTTATTTTATTTTTATAATATTAGGTACATATGTCGTATAATATAATATATTCTGTTGTACTTAGAATAAAATTTTTTGTCAATGAAAAATTTTATTAAATTATTCTTAAAACTAAATATTTTCACTCAGTTTAATACAGGTATTGGTAATTTGTTATATTTATAGTTTCAGCATCATATAATGTATGCACTTTTACTAAATTTATTTGTTTTCGATAAAGGTACATTTTTCAATTTAATAAGTCTTTACCTATGAAATTGCCGTTCTGCAGTACTGGCCATTTCAAATCAAAATATTTTTTGTTGGGCTAAGAATTCTAATTTCAAATTAATTTTATTTTAAAAACATGGAATTCTTTTTCCAAAAGTAGTTATTTGTTTATTGATTAGTGTTATATTTTCATCGCATTTCAATCTTTTTCGATGCGTTAAAAATTCGAGTAATTATGGAATATGAGTACCGTCGTGGCAGCAACGCGGCACAAGCGGCACGCAACATCGACGTCGGAGCTAACACTACAAACCAACGCACCACCTGTTATTGATTTGCTCGCTTCCGTTCTGGAAATTTCTATGTTATATTTCTGTTGTTTTTTTGTTGTTCTATATTTGTCACCAGTGCAAATAGGTTTTGAAGCAAAATAAATTTATAGTAGGATGAAACCCATTGGAAAAGGAAGAGAATATAACAAAAATAAAAGGAAAAATAATTTACGGGCGATTTGATTTCGGAAAGTGAAGGGTAGAAAACGGTTTATCTCGATTTCCGGCAAAACTACAAGTCCTGTAGAAAAGAGTTAAATGGAAAAGTTGTAGGTAATAAAAAGATCTACAACTTTTGTATTTACACTATTTTCACATAACCTCAAAATTTATGTGAAATCCCATCATCAGGTCACCACGTTTTTCAAAACGGGACCAACTACCTTTACATCAAAAAATAATTTTGAAAATCGACCACACTCCACAGACGCCGGAATTGTGGTAGACCACAAACAAAACAAAAACAAAAACACACAAAAAAAATTGAAAAAAATAAAAATATTTGTACAAAAAAAAAACAGGCCTTGACATCCGTTAAAGGATGATTTATACAGTATTCTCCGAGCGAAGTAACCACTCTTGAAATACTGTAGTGCCTGGGACAGTTGGTTTTTTAAATATCGTATGTTTGCCCAAGCACATACGGAATTCTCACAACATAGTCAGCCTAGTCCAGAGGAATGAACTGGTCAATACGTCTGGAGCCAACTATGTGCGGGTTTCAAATGCACGGGGTAAATTATTTATCCTTTTATTTTTGTTATATTATCTTACTTTTCCAATGGGTTTCATCCTACTATTTTATTTTTGACCATTTTCAGAGGTAAAAGCACTAATCTATGGTCGAATGTGTGCATTCCAACTTAAATCATTATCATCCAAAAGCCCTAAGAATTTGGTTTCTTTAATTTCTGCTATCTCGTAGTCATTATATTTAACTTTTAGCATTGGTCGCTTTATATTTTTGTTAACACAAAATTTTTCTTAAAAATATCAAAAAAATGAAAATATCTTCTGTCATTTTGTCCTACTGCAGGTTTTGTGACTATCGGCGTGTGGCGAGGGTATTAATATTGTATAAGGATTACCGTCATGAGAAACGCTTTGCTCGTTTTTCTTGCATCGGTATCATGGATAACTATCTTAGAAAAATAATAAACAGTACCTAATTCTGTCTGTAATAAATATAGCTTAAGGTGGTTCGTTTCCCATACAAAAAAACAATGGACATTTATTAGGTAATTTCATATTATTACTACATAAATTTATATGCACATCTATGTATTTTGCAATACAATTGTCGCAAAATATATTTAAAATACTTTATTTCACACAGAAGTCACATTTTTATTGAATTTTCGACAAAAAGTGACATTTGTAACTTATGTCACTTTTTGTCGAAAATTCAATAAAAATGTGACTTCTGTGTGAAATAAAGTATTTTAAATATATTTTGCGACAATTGTATTGCAAAATACATAGATGTGCATATAAATTTATGTAGTAATAGTATGAAATTACCTAATAAATGTCCATTGTTTTTTTGTATAGGAAACGAACCACCTTAAAAAACTAAAAAACATGCTTTTAAAGCACAACGAACTAAAAAATATAGTTATTAAACTAGGCACTGCCATTGGTTTAATGCTATACCATAGCATGGCTGTACCTTATTGAAAATTGTATTGCCATCGGTGCTCGATAAATCTACAAATTTTGAATTAAATCTGATCGTTTAAAGTGGGTTAAAATCACGCCCAAATGAGTCGGTTACAAAAAAACATACATAAGGTGAAACTTATAAAAAGCGTGTAAAAATTAAGCAGAACTACTTAGCACAGAACTAAACTTTTATGCAGGTAGCTTTAAAAATACATACAATACATTTCAAGGAGTACCCTCGATTCCTCATGGATCGAGTTTTCACTTTAGTGACTAAAAGATCAATTTCGAATTACACCCTTTACAACAAAAAAGAAATTTGCAAATAGGTCATTAAATGGCAGAGTAATATTCAAAGATCTCGTGTTCGTGTGAAATACTATGAGAAGCACCTACTTTTTATATGTTTGTGATGATGTATGGTGTGATGGTGGTGATGATGATGATGATGATGATTACTCTAATTGACATGGAGTGCTTAGATATGCTTGCAGTTCTTTAACATCGCCGAAACCCCAAAACATGTATCTATAAGGTGTTACATAACATTATAATTATTTAAGAATGTGTTATGTTAAAGCCTAAGATAGATTATTCAGTTATCCGAAAGGCTATATACAGCATAGACATGTATTAGTATTGCTCCTCTGTTATATGAGTTATATATTAAATGTATCTGTTGTACACAGATACATTTAATATATAACTAATATGTTATATATTAAATGTATCTGACTAATATGTTGATTTACTACTACTTTAAACGTAGTAGTAAATCAACATATTGTGATGCTATGATTTGTATCATTTGTATTTCCATTATACCATGAAAAAGAATGGAGGCTTGAGAATTTGTTTAGATCCTAGAAATTTAAATAAAAATGTATTAAGATGTCACTATCCGATTAAAAACATAGATGAAGTTAGGTCTAAATTGTCCAAAGCCCGCTATTTTTCACATTTAGACGCATTTTCTGGATTTTATAATATAAAATTAACTGAAGAGAGCAGTGACCTTTGTACGTTTCAAACTCCTTTTGGCAGATATAAATTTTTGAGGTTACCGTTTGGAATAAACACCGCTACAGAATTTTTTTATAAAACCATGATAGATTTATTTGGAGATATTGAAGGTATTATTATTTGGTGTGATGACATTTTAATATATGGGGAAACAATTGAAATACACAATAAAAGATTAGAAATGTTTCTTGACAGAGCCAGGCAAATGAACTTAAAACTTAAAAGAGAACGTAAGATAAGGAAGATACAGATTTAACTTAGAGTACAGTCGGGAGTGGCCAAAAAACCTCATTTCTCGCGGGCGGAGCCGCGGGCAAAAGCTAGTATGAGTTATATATTAAATGTATCTGTTGTACGTGTAGTAATAAATCAACATAATATTGTGATGCTATGATTTGTATCATTTGTATCTCCATTGTAACATAAGAAGAATCCCCAAGAGATTCAAGGTAGACGCCCTGGCAGGAGCGTAAAACATAAGGAGTCAGGAGTTCTGTTCTGTACCTACTTTTGGATCCAGGGTATACCTTGGAGCATAATCTTACATTTTGGTAGCATATGCTTGGACTACTTCAGAAAAAGTAGAAATCACCATATGTGTCCATACAAACTTCGAGGAGTTTCCTCGATTACTCATGGATCCAATCATCAGGTCACCACTTTTAACAAAACTCCTTTTTTGGAAGTCGGTTAAAAATGGCAACTATCCTACTGTTTAAAATTGAAAACTTAAGAAAATTAATTGTTAAAAATACATTTTAATAAAAAATAAAGGCAAATAAATAATATTATAATGTTTGATGTAAAAAACTATACAAAGCAGTCACTTAATTTGGCACGGTTATTATTTATTTTACGATAGCAAAGCTACCTATAGCACTAAATAAATGTATCGTGTATTTAAATAAAAACAGTGTTATATCAAATAAAAACTTATAGTTATAAAAATTAAACAGCAACTAAAAGTAATAAAATATTGAAATATTAATGTTTTTGCTAAAACTTTTAATGTTTTGAGTAAGTTAACACTAGAGTGCGTACGTGCCGTACAAAAGTGGAAGGGGGTCAAAAATCTTAAGCTGAGAACATAGTTAGCTTTCGATTTGATTGCACTACTACAAGCATACGATGTGTCCACATTTGTGTGAAAAAATTGTGCGCCGTTGAAGGGGCTTTTTTAATCGACTTCCAAAAAAGGAGGCGATTATATGTTCGGCTGTATATATAATTATATTTCAATTTGGATCGTTTTGGTCGTTCTATGAAAGCCGTGCGTAAATTTATATATTTTTTACTTGGTGCTGGAGTGCTGGTTGTAATATTTTGACATTTTTTGCACACAAGAAAAAATTGTAACATCACAATTTACAAGGAAAGACGACACATAGGTACCTATCAGTTATTTCTTTTTTTTAACGCCTGTTCTCCTGCAATCTGTATTTTCTACATTGAGCTGGATTTTTAAAGTAAATATGTCGTGGGCGTGTATGGTACAATATGCAGTAATATTATGTCCATATTAGTGCTAACTGCTCCTGCCATCAGGTCCTGTGGAGCACGTCTTTTAAGCCTTTGAAGGTTGAGTTTGGCTCTTTGCTCATCAACTCCCTAGCCAGGAGGTTGGGGTCATTATCGATCCTTTTTGAGTACCTTAGTAAGGAGTTTATTTTTTCCTCCTTAACAGACTCCTTCAGGTCTTTATAAAGAAATTGAAATTTTTTTATCTTAAGATCTGCTAATTAAATCCTGCAATATTATAGTTTCTATCAAGTCCCATAATGTTGATTTTTTTTAAATCAAAATTCGATATGATATTCTCGTAAACGTCAAACCCGTTTTGATTTGTCCAAACTCCAAAAATCATTGACCTCACCTTATGATAACAAAACGATTCATTTATAATTAAAAAAAAATTGATTGAAGGTGTAAGTTAATTACGAGAATTGGGCGCGTGCACTCTAGTGTTAATTACTTTAGTTAATTGTATTTTTCTGTTTTTTGGAACATGAGAATTGTTATTGTTTTTAATAACATAGGTATTTTTTTTTGTTTCAAGTCAGCAGGCCACGAGCAAGGCCGTCTTAATAAGGAGGCATCATAAAGGTAAATGTATTTTATTTTAAGATAAAATATCTCTTGCTTATACAGTTTGTTTAAACTATTAAAGAAGGCTAGGGTACTATAATATAGTAGATAGAGCTCGTCGTCAAAAAGGGAGATCAACGCGAACAAGCATCGTACCACAGTAGATCGCTAGGGGCCCAAAAGTTTGATATAAAATCGCCGGTCTGGCGGTTTTAAACCTGGCAGATTTTTTTTATTGGCCAAAATGTGTGAATATTCTTGAGTAAAAAAAGGTTATAAGGAACAAAAAAACTGTTGTGATACACGGCTGCGCGCCAACTAGAAACCGATAAAAATGCAATTAGTCTGGCAGTCCTACTCTTGACCAGTTTCCAGCCAGACCGCCCTGAACGTGTATCTAAGAATTTTCAGTAAAAAAGGTCACAGGGAACAAGGTCAAGTTTTACGTCAATCTGTTTCTCTCCTAATCCTCTTTCGAAAAACCGTCGGTCTGGCATGCTCAAACCTGGCCAAAACTCAGCCAGACCGGGATAAAGCTACCTCCTGTGATACTTACTAATATAGTGCCGTCCTAACGAAGAGTGCAGTAAGTCGAGTTTTTGGGCAAATTGAGTTAAGAGCATATTATAACATAATATTTAAAGGTCTTAATCCAATTTGCCCACAAACTCGACTTACTGCACTCTTCGTTAGGACGGCAGTATACGAGTATAATGATTTATTTCCACTTAATGAAGCGTGATTTTAATTGATCTGTATGTAATCTTTCCGAATTTTAAATTTGTCTATTCCTACCACTCGATTTGGTTCACAATAATTTTCCAAAAGAGTTTTTAGCATGATCTATCACCATGGAAATTTGCAAGTTTCTATCTCCTATAGTTTAAAAATGCTAGGGGGGGGGGACCAACTTACAAACTACTTTGGAGGCCGATTACTCGAAAATGGTCAACTTTGTAAAAAAGTAACGTATGAAACCTTGCCTTTATTTTAAAAGACCTATTCTACGATACCCCACACGACGGGTTAGAGTGAAAAAATATTTTTCATCCCCACTTCACATGTATGGAGAGCCACCCCTAAAATATAAAATTATTATTTTTTTATGATCCTGAAACCGTGATCTCAGATCTATACATAATCTATAACTGCACCAAATTTCATCAATTTATATTCATAATTACAGGAGCTAGAGGCGCGGACAGACAGACAGACAGACGGACAGAGCGAAACTATAAGGGTTCCTTAAGTATTACGGAACCCTAAAAATGGCGATGTCTTTAATATTTTGGCAATATATCTTCAGTGACACATTTTACGATAAGAGTATGTTCTGCAAAATTGAACAACATAAAATTTTATACAATTTACGTTATGAGCAGTTTTATGTCAAATTATTGTATTATTTAGTACCTACGGATGTTCTGTTTTATCCGACTGATTTTATGGTATTTTTTCAAAATTCACAGATTTTTAGTGTTTTAGTTTGAACCCATTTTAACCTTGATCATTTTGACCATTGATTGTAAAATGAGAAAAATATGTTACTCCATCGCACTCGTGTTAGGCTGAAAGAACATAATATTATAATATTATGCATTTAGCACTGAGTACTGACATTCAGTTTTAGGCTACTAATATACCTTATTGTTTTTTTTTGTAGTAAGTTAGTACACAGTATATTCGAACTTACATTTTAAATAAGTAATACGGAAAAAAGTTTTGCTCGCTTGCTCGCGCTAACATTTTAAATTAATTTGTGTCGACCTTCAGTTTTGGCCTGACTGTACTTCAATAAATACATAAAAACATTGTTTTTTATGTATTTTATTGAAGTTTTTTGGAGTTTAAAGTTAAAACAGAAAAATAATTTTGCTCACTCGCTCCGCTCGCTCGCGGTAACATATTAAATTAATTATTATCACTGTTCGGTTTTGGAATATTGATTTGTTTTTCCTTTTACCGAAGCATACATTAATTTATTTGGCCCGGTATTTAATTGGCCCGGGACTCCAAATTTTTACATACGCTTCTAAATCACAAAGAAAAATGAAATGAAAAATTTGATGACACGTCTATGACCTCATTAAACATTTCGTTACAAAAATAGCACGTTAGTACTTAAAGGTCCGCCATTCCTGCCCTACTCGATAGGTTTGGCAAAAAAATTTGAACTACTTACAATTTGGCGCCAAAATCCACCGTTATGCATTTTTTTCTTTGAACTAGATATTTAAGGCTCTTTATATAAGGCTGCTAAGGCTCTTTATATAAAGAATAAAATTAAATATTCTAAAAATAAAATTAAAACTACATGGAAGGTACTAGCTGGTGAGACTGGAAACGTCACCTGTCGTAGCTCTGAATTTGAACTTTATTTTGAAAATAAAAAAATTACTACTGATTTGGAAGTTGCGACGGTCTTTGAAAAGTTTTTTGCTGACATTCCGGTCTCAACTACAAAAAATTTAAATTCCTCACCTGCAGCTGCTGAAAAACTACTCAGAGATAATGTAAAGGAATGTGATGTCAATTTTAAGTTTAAAGAAATTGACTCCAGAGATATTATTAACACATTTAAATTGTTGAATATTAAAAATACTGTTGATCTCTGGGGCATGTCTACAAAAGTTATTAAATCAATAATTGACATCGTAGCTCCTTATCTAGCGACAATATTCAATGAATGTATAAAAAGTGGTGTATTCCCTGATTTAATGAAGCATAGCAAGGTAATACCCTTATTCAAAGCAGGAAATAAATCTGATCCGACAAACTACAGGCCTATATCAATTCTACCGACTCTTAGTAAAATATTTGAAAAAATTATTTTAAGACAGTTATTAGTGCATTTTAATTTAAACAAATTATTACATAATAATCAATACGGTTTTACTAAGGGTCGATCCACAACGGATGCTGGTATAGGTCTTCTTTGTAGTATCTTTGAAGCTTGGGAGGGGTTACAGGATGCATTAGGTGTATTTTGCGATCTCTCCAAGGCATTTGATTGTGTTGAGCATGCTACATTGATCAGAAAATTGCACCACTATGGCATTCGGGACTCTGCACTCAAACTTTTGAGTTCTTACCTTAACAATAGAACTCAAAGGGTGGAGATAAATAGTAAAAAGTCCACTGGGACCAAAATAGAATTAGGTGTCCCACAGGGATCTATTTTGGGCCCGTTTCTTTTTCTCATCTATATAAATGATTTACCTTATCTTGTTAAAGATAATGATAACGAGATAGTACTTTTTGCCGATGACACTTCACTAATTTTTAATGTGAAGCGACAGCAGTCAGACTACGACGAGGTAAATAGTGCTCTCTCAAAAATAGTACATTGGTTTAATGTTAATAACTTACTTTTAAATTCCAAAAAAACAAAATGTTTAAAGTTTACATTGCCCAATGTTAGGCAAGTTCAAACCAATATACTATTAAATGATGAGAAAATGAATCTTGTGGACACCACTGTATTTCTAGGTATAACACTAGATAGTAAATTACAGTGGGGTCCTCATATTGCTAATCTTGCAGATAGGCTCAGTTCTGCAGCATATGCAGTCAGAAAAATTAGAGAAATTTCTGACGAAGACACGGCGCGACTTGTTTACTTTAGTTACTTTCATAGTAGAATGTCTTACGGCATCCTTTTATGGGGAAGTGCCGCAGACATTAATACGATATTTGTGCTGCAGAAGCGAGCAATACGTTCAAATTACAAAATGTCCCCCTTTGAATCTCTGAGAGAAAAATTTAAAGAAATAGGTATTCTAACCGTCGCTTCTCAATACATTTTGGATAATGTATTATATGTTAGAAAGAATATTAGTAATTTTAAAACTAAAAGCGACAATCACTGTAGAAACACTAGAAATAAGCACAAGCTAGATATACCGGTGATCAGACTAAGTAAAGTAAGCAAATCATTTAAAGGTCAATGTATACGCCTATACAATAGAATCCCAGAAAACGTTCAAAATCTTTCCATTAATAAATTTAAAAAAGTAGTTAAAGAACGTTTGTGTGCAAAAGCCGATTATAAGGTCAATGATTTTATTGACGATCGCACACCTTGGGAATAGGATGACCACCTGCAAGGCTACTTCTATGTACTATAATATGTATCTGACTTTTGTCAATATTATATACCTAGACCTAAGTTTTCAAATTGTAAACAACTTAATTTTTTTTTAAAAGAACAATTTTCCATCTTCTTGCTAAAAGATGGCCCCGTGCGAGTTTCTTACGCCGGTTCTTCTCGCCGGGTTAGTTCCCGAACCGGTGGTAGGCATCAAGTAGGGACAATTCTTTAAGCGTTACTTTGTAACCCATATGGAAATAAAACTTTTTTGATTTTGGTTTTGATTTTTTTTGATAAGAAATAAGAACACGTGTTATTAAGACAAATCTAACTATACCTTAATAGGGGATCGGACTACATCTGAAATATGTAGTTTCGTTAATATATTCAGAAATATTGAGGCATTACTACTTGGTAAATGTAAAAAAAAAATATTTTATATGTAGTTTACTTTTTAAATACATTTAAAAAGTACAAAAAAATTTTTTTTTGCGAAATTGGTAAACAAAACCTACATCATTAGTTTACTCACATCATAATATACAAAAACATTCATTATGGTAAGTATGAACGTAAACGCACAAATATGGGAGATATTTACAAATATATTCCGGCGACCATATACTTCATATACTACTTCATATACTATAACCTACAAGTGACGTCATTTGTAGGTCGACTTTACTATGGAGCGTTTTTAGGAGGCTCGCGTAATTTTTTATACAAATCGCTGTACCTTTGAAAATATTGACTTTTGATATACGGTTTCTTCTGAGTTACTCATATTTAAGAGTACTGAATATTGTTTCTTTACTAAAGTTCTCTCGACCTCCGGCGACCCCCCTACAGAAGCTTCGCGACCCCCCAGGGGGTCGCGACCCACAGGTTGACCCCCCCTGGGGGGTCGCGAAGCTTCTGTAGGGGGGTCGCCGGAGGTCGAGAGAACTTTAGTAAAGAAACAATACAGATTAAAAAGATTGATTTATTGTACTTATATCCGAATCCTAATTATGGAGACGCATAAAAACATCGTATGGAATGAATATTTGTAACACTGTAACATACACACACACATACATGATAAAAAAGCAAAGGGTCGGGGGGTCGCGAAATATTTTTTCATACAAGGGGGGTCGCATCTAGGGGATCGAAGACCGGCCATATTTTAAAAAACCGGGTTTTTCGGTCCCAGCCATCTTCAAAACCGGGTACCCGGGTTTTTTCGGGTATTTCGGGTTTTTTGTTGATTTTGTAGAATTTTGTTAGGAATGTCCTAAAATTAACTTTTATCAGCTGCTTTATGTTGTAACAACGTAATACTGGTAAAATGTGATCCCACCATAAACATTTTCATGTAAAGTAATTAATAATTTCACAAACTTTACACCTTAGTCAAAATACGTTGCCTGACGAAATGGCCATGCCACATAATTTGACTAAAGTGTAGAGTTTGTAAAGTTAGGCTTGTAGAGTTAAGGCGTGTAGAAACAGAAGTGCCTTGCCGGCCTTTTAGGAGGGAATATGCTGCCTTCTTGAAGGTGTGCAGGTCGTAATGGTCCGGAAATACCTACTGTTGGCGACAATTGGTGATGAGGATGATAAATATTTTGTCCCTTCGAACGATAACGAAAAGTTGCAGCAGGTATAAGTCCGAACAATTCCTCGGAGCACTCCCCGTAATATAACCGATATATGATGCAGAGCGATGCTCATCTCTACGTAGCTCTAAGGAGTAAAGCCTGTTTGAAATACTATGGCAGTCGACAATTCGAGCGGCCCTTCGTTGGATACGATCCAGAGGGAGAAGCTGGTACTTTGGCGCTCCTGCCCAGAGATGAGAACAATATTCTATGTGAGGCTGAACCTGCGCCTTATAGAGTTGTAGGCGTTGGACCGGACTGAAATACTGCTTTGACCTGTTCAGAACACTAAGCTTCTTGGAGGCTAACTTGGCCTTACCCTCCAGATGATATAGGAACTAGACCTCGCTCGATATGCTAACACCAAGTATTCCGATGTTGGAGGAGACAGTTATGGGTATGCTTTCAAAACGAGGACATACGACCATCGGTAACTTATAAGCGATGAACGCGCAAACTTGTGTCTTAGAGGTGTTGAATTGGACCAAGTTAAGTCTACCCCATTCAGAGATCTTCTCCAATTAATTCTTAATTTGAGAGACAAGTTCGTTTCGACTCTCAATGACGTTTTGCCGAGAGATGTTCGGGCGACCTGTATAGAAGGCATCACCCGTACTGTCGTCATCACATAATATTATCATTGATATGCAGTATGAACAGGGCAGGTGATAGCACACCAAAGCTGTCTACCAAGATGCCGGAACTGTGCCATAAGAGCAGGTGAGCCGAAAAAGATGCGTTAAGACTGGTGCCAACTCTGGAGCACACATTTTTAACACAATGGGACGGATTCCGTTAGGACGACTCAATTTTTGGTATCATGGGAACGGAGAGCAATTCGCACTGAGCGCTGATGGAACCGAATAATAAATTATACCAAGTTATGAAGGTCCAAAAAATCGACGAATCGCTTACAACATGAAAACATACAACATGAAAACATTATAACTATTGTTCTAAAATTCTACATTGACAATCACAAGCCACTATAACGTTCGGTTTGTGACTGTAACTGTTATAAACTATTGTAGAATTTCATAATGAAAAAAAGCTCGAAAAAACCGAAAACCGGTTTTCAATATTTTGAAAACCGGGTTTTGTTGTAGGCCCGAAAACCCGGGAAAAACCGGGTTTTCGGTTTCGGGTAAAACCGGTCTCGATGCCCTAGTCGCATCATGAAAAAGGTTGAAAAACACTGATTTATGCAATAAAAAACATTGTCCGATTGCCTATTGTCGAAATCCATATCCAAATCCAAGATACGTGGGAATAAAGGAACGACGACCTCTGTGGCTCAGTTGGTTGAGCGTGTTGGTGCTCAAGCCGGGGGTCGCGGGTTCGAATCCCGCTGAAGGAACAAAAAGTTTTTCTGTGTTCCTGGATCATGGATGTGTATTAAATATGTGTATAATATAATAAAAACCTTAAATATTATGTGTATAGTATAAAAGTACCTATTAAATATATTTCCGTTGTCTGATACCCGTAACACAAGTTCTTCGAGAACTTACCACGGGGTCAGATTGACGTGGTGTGAAGCGTCCATAGAAAAAAAGGAACAAACATACATACCTACAAGATACGCGCGAGAAACAACCCTTCTTGATGGCAAAAAACTTTATTGTTTCCAAGAATGTAAACATTAAATAATAATGTAAGACTTTAATAAAACATAATTAATATACAAGTAACTAGACATAACTTTTATTTAATTTCATCAACAAATGTGATAGGATGTAAAAAGTATATAATTATTATTAATGGCGCGAGCTGGAATGTCGTGAATCAAGGCCATTGTAATTATTATTTTTAAACAAAAAATTAAACCGACTTCCAAAGTAAAAATACACAAAAAGTATGAAATAAAACTTATTTTCAAACTAATTCCCTTTTTAAATTTGGCTAAAATTTTAACTATTTCTCTACTCAATTTTCTTAATTTTGATGTCGCTACCAGCCCAAACAATACCCTACATTCTACAATATTTTATAGAACTTACGTTCTTTGCTGGTGCAATGGTGGTTTGCAATAATGCCCGTAATCAATAGACACGACCACCACAAACACCTACTACAGTTTTCACTATTAAGGTTGCCCATAATACAGGAATACTTTTTCATTGGTACAATAAATTTTACCACGTCATTGGTATCGATAATAGCTTGATAATAGAGTACATTTCACAAATATATATTTTTTTTTTTATTTCAATTAATTTATCCTGTAACCAATCTAATACCGCATGGGCGCACTAACTACAAGGCATCAACGGGTGCGGTATGAGGTAGGGGGCGGCGGGGTGGCGGGGTGGGCGGCGCACGAGTCGGCAAGAAAGCATCGATAGATGCGTAATGCGTCCACATTTTGTATTAGTTTAGCGGATAAGTTCGGGGTTTGATAATTTTGTTTTTTGTTTCAAAGGGGTAGTAACAAAAATCGCTAGTATTTATTATTTTTGATAACTATTACGTATGTTGATTTATTGTACTGGTGAAAAAATTATCCTGTATTTAACGTGTACTTCAATATAACGATTTCCTCGATTTAACAAATTCTTCGTAATTAGAGAAGAATTGTCCATAAGAGTCAATGTAAATTATATTTTTACATTCCGAACATTTTTTGCGAACAACCTCTATGTAACATATTTTCAACTATCAAAAAAAGAAAATACCTATAATGAACGAATTTTGTCCACCCAAAACCTTCATATAACGTACCCTACAACGGAGGACCCTTAATCCCATAGTATGTTATTCATGTCGCGCAGTGACGGATCTACGACTTTTTTGAACCGGGGCAAAAACTTGATATGACGACTCAAAGTTCGACTTTGTGTATTTGAATTTATTCGGCTCGGCTCATATAGATGTGACGGGAATTCCCCTGGCAACAAGATCACGCACACTAGCACGCCTTCAAAAAGAAATTTACTTGACCTGTTAAGATGCGTTCATAAATCACTTAATATGACTGTGTTCAAAAACTAACTGGGCGTAGGTATGGAAATAGAAAAGTTCGTTTTTCATACATAATATTATGATTCGATTACTTGATAAAAAATCGGTAGCCTGTAAAGTCGGTTTACTGACGATAGTTGAACGTGACAACGTCATATGGAACGCCTCAGAGCGAGGTAACGCCGCATGAGTCATGTTTTTTCGTGCGTGCCGGCTCCATCGAATTATAAGACGTTGTCACGTCAAAAACCTATAAGATTGTAGGAAAAGAGGCTTCATATTTGATATTTGTTCGATATTTCGAATTCTTGTCTCAAGGTGTTGGCCGCCTTGGCGCCCTCATGAAACTACCGCCCGGGGCAACTGGGTCCTCCGTAGATCCGGGGCTGATGTCGCGACAGGTTTTGACTCATTCGAGACGCTTTTTTCGTGAAACAATCATTGTTGTTTGTTGGAAAGCAATGTAAACACGGCTGTTCGTCATTATTATTAAAGATTCAAGTTACCATGGCTCAGAAACGTAAAAGGTGTTCCTTATCAGTCGCAGAAAAGTTAAAATCATTAATTATCTTGACGAAAAAGCTACGACAAAAAAATTTGACATGGCTAATAAATTCGAGATTCCCGCGAGTACGTTGGCTACAATTTGAAACTTAACTGGGTCACGAACATCCAGACCACCAACAGTCAATAAATAAATCTATATCTATACTAATATTATAAATACGAAAGTGTGTCTGTCTGTCTGTCTGTCTGTTACCTCTTCAAGCTTTAACCGCTGAACCGATTTTTATGAAATTTGGTATAGACATAGGTACTTTGGGTCCCGGGAAAGGACATGACCTGTGTGAAGTAGGCAACCGAGTTAAAGATAATTGATTTTTATAACCATCATTCGATTGTCCTAGGAGTGTACCCGATTGTACCGTATTGAAAATCGTTTGTACCTTATAGGGGTAAAAATTACGGGGTGACAAAAATTTGCTCAGCAACCAACTTAAAGATATAGTGATTTCATTGATGCCATCTTAAAGGGAATCGTTTGTACCGGATTGTACCACAGCAAATTTTTTTTTTAATTTTTTTTTATATGGAAAAATAAAAAAAAAATTTAAAAAAATTCAACATGAAAAATCCAGCTTTGGGTAAAACAGAAGGCCAAACAGTATACAAAACGGTATAAATGGGTAATAAATTATTTATATCGAGCTATACAAACGATTTGAATCGGGGTTCAAATGATAGAAAACCGATAGAGACTCGGCGAAAACTCTTACAACATGCTTGAGGTTTTGGGGCAGAATTATACATGTTTAATCGATTGTACCAATTTTAAACGGTTAGAAATTCGATTCTGCTACTACCTTCCTTATATATACTAAATATCAAGTCGGTACAAACGACTTATATCGGAGTACAAACGATAGAAAACCGACAGAGACTCGCTGAAAACTCTTAGATCACGCTATAGATATTGGGGCAGAAACATACATATTTAATCGTTTGTACCCATTTGAAACGATAAGCATATTATTTCCACTTCTACCTTATACGTACTAAATATCAAGATGGTACAAACGATATTTAACGGGATAAAATCGATAGAAAACCGACAGAGACTCGCCGAAAACTCTTACATCATGCTATAGATATTGGGGCAGAATTATACATGTTTAGTCGTTTGTACCCATTTGAAACGATAAGTATATCGTTCTTACTACTATCTACTTTATTGCTACCAAATATCAAGGCGGTACAAACGATTTATAACGGAGTACATACGATAGAAAACCGACAGAGACTCGCCGAAAACTCTAACATCATGCTATTGATATTGGGGCAGAATAGTTTATGTTCAATCGTTTGTACCCATTTGGAACGATGAGTATATCATTTCCACTTCTATCTAACTTATACATACTAAATATGAAGTTGGTACAAACGATTGAACTTATTCTGCCCCAATATCTATAGCATGATGTAAGAGATTTCGGCGAGTCTCTGTCGGTTTTCTATCGTATGTACTCCGTTATAAATCGTTTGTACCACCTTGATATTTGGTAGCAATAAAGTAGATAGTAGTAAAAACGATATACTCATCGTTTGAAATGGGTACAAACGATTGAACATAAATTATTCTGCCCCAATATCTATAGTATGATGTAAGAGTTTTCGGAGAGTTCCTGTCGGTTTTCTACCGTATATACTCCGTTATAAATCGTTTGTACCGCCTTGATATTTGGTAGTAATAAAGTAGATAGTTGTAAAAATGATATACTTGTCGTTTTCAATGGGTACAAACGATTGAACATATATTATTCTGCCCCAATATCTATAGTATGATGTAAGAGTTTTCGGCGAGTTCCTGTCGGTTTTCTATCGTATGTACTCCATTATAAATCGTTTGTACCGCCTTGATATTTGGTAGGAATAAAGTAGATAGTAGTAAAAACTATATACTTATCCTTTTTAATGGGTACAAACGATTGAACATATATTATTCTGCCCCAATATCTATAGTATGATGTAAGAGTTTTCGGCGAGTTCCTGTCGGTTTTCTATCGTATGTACTCCGTTATAAATCGTTTGTACCGCCTTGATATTTGGTAGAAATAAAGTAGATATTAGTAAGAACGATATACTTATCGTTTCAACTGGGTACAAACGATTGAACATATATTATTCTGCCCCAATATCTATAACATGATGTAAGAGTTTTCGGCGAGTCTCTGTCGGTTTTGTATCGATTTTACCCCGATAAATGACGTTTGTACCGCCTTGATATTTGGTAGGAATAAAGTAGATAGTAGTAAGAACGATATACTTATCGTTTCAAATGGGTACAAACGATTGAACATGTATAATTCTGCCCCAATATCTATAGCATGATGTAAAAGTTTTCGGCGAGTCTCTGTCGGTTTTCTATCGTTTGCACCCCGATATAAGTCGTTTGTACCGACTTGATATTTAGTATATATAAGGAAGGTAGTAGTAAAATCTAATTTCTGATCGTTTCAAATTGGAACACCCGATTAAACATGTATACTTCTGCCCCAAAACCTAAAGCATGTTGTGAAGTTTTCGGCGAGTCTCTATCGGTTTTCTATCATTTGAACCCCGATACAAATCGTTTGTGTCTCGATATAAATAATTTATTACCCATTTATACCGTTTAGTATACTGTTTGGCCTTCTGTTGTACCCAAAGCTGGATTTTTCATGTTGAAATTTTTTTTTATTTTTTTTTTTATTTTTCCAAATAAAGTAAATTAAATAAAAAGTTTTTTGCTGTGGTACAATCCGGTACAAACGATGCCCTTTAAGATGGCATCAATGAAATCACTGTAACTTCAAGTTGGTTGCTGCGCAAATTTTTGTCACCCCGTAATTTTTACCCCCATAAGGTACAAACGATTTTCAATACGGTACAATCGGGTACACTCCTAGTACAATCAAATGATGGTTATAAAAATCAATTATCTTTAACTCGGTTGCCTACTTCACATAGGTTTATCCTGAATGTGATAGTGCATATTGTTTACGTGGGTCAAACAGTTTGACCCACGTAAACAATATGTAACACCATATAGGAATGTTCATCAGGTACACTATAATCTCTCGGCCGCCTTAAGCGTTTTATGTCATATCTCGCCAAGCCGCCTATCTCGCCTTCAAATCTGACGTCGAACGTAAGTTGCCGGTCAGTGCTAAAATGCCGATTTCGACGAAAAGTTTTATGAATGCACTAGCTTATATTAGTATATTCGGAATCTACATAAAATTTGCTTTAATAAGTATATAATATAAACTGAAAAATTAACAAGTGTAATTATTTCGAACGGCCTAATCGTACAAGTATGTAAAATCCCACCTCTTGCTGTCGAAAAAAGCATTTAAAAAATAATTGAAGACGCTAGAAACATTATAAAGAGACTTATGAAATTAATAACGATGATATATCATATCTAAAAGGTGTCTAGCAAAATCTGATTTATCACGATAACCATTTCTATAAGACGCGATGTATTCTTTGTACCGAGTCTCAAAGTTACGTCCAGTTTGAGTCAAACTTTGTACCGTGTTTTAGAGTTACATATAATCACATTTCGCTAAACACCTTTTAGATGGTGGTTATTATAGTGTACTCGATGGCCTTTCCTATAAGGTATATATGAGACAAAAGCTTTTTACCGAGCGTGCTGGAATAATTAAAAATAATTAAGAATAGAGCAATAACAGACTTGCATTACGCATAGTTAAACATATACTCACACGTTTACTTGCAGGTTGTGGGTATTTTTCTAGATTATACTTTCGGGATATTGCTAGATATCATATTAATTAAATTGTATACTAATATCTACAAGATTGAACCTGAAAACGTTGTCATAGATGGAACGACTATCAGTAGGAGACTGCATAGGAGTTAGCACCGACAGTTCTTGACCAACTGGAGTACACCTATGGTCAGAAGTCATAAGTTGTATTATAGGTGATTTTTCGAAACTAGAAGGCGCTTTTAAAGAAAGTATTGATGGTCGGCCATAAATTGTCTCTCATTAATATAGGTGGATTAGGTGCGGCATTAATTTCATTCCAAACATCACCCAGTTGCTGACTTATTTCTTCTGCAACTTGTTGTCAACAACTGAAATATAAAAAATTGTATTACTACACTGCACCATAATGTATTAAAAATAATAAATAATTTCATGATATATATGTTACTTGAAAACATAACATTTTAATACAAATTAATATAATATATAACTTGAAAACCTAACCTTTTAAAACAAATTAATAACATTTGTACAAAGCTATTTAAAAAGTTTGAATATACAAGTTTTAATGAACATCGCAGTACACAACTCAAAACTGTCGATTAAAATGTTTTATGATTTGCCGAAGACCCTACAAATGTACATATATTGTAAGGTAACACAGCTTAAAACTATTTTTATGAATTTAATATAAAATATATTTCTATTTAACGATATTTTTAAAAGAACAACGTCCTAACTGATGTCAACATTCAGGTGATAACGTCCCATCTGCATATCGAACTGACAAAACGTATTGTAACTATTCTGTGATTCCGTAAAAAAACGTCCCATAGTTACTTAAAACCCTCATAAGTTATAAAGAATTAGTCTTACATCGTTCTAATATTACTTATAATATCAACGTTTATGGTACGTCAACTTTTATTGATAACACGACAAATATTTACCTAATAAATAAACATGAAACTAATCATACTTTTCATACTAAAACGTATTTTTCTAACTCTCCGTCAAAAAATGTCTTATATGAAGATAGATTTCCCGTTTCTATTTACTAGCTTAAAAAGCGGAATATTAAAAAAAGATCATTTGAAAGCATAATAATATATAATTTGAAGAATAATATAAGTAAAAATATCAACTTACCCGGATCTACACCGTTCTTCATAAAAATATCTTGCTTATTTGAAAAAGAAGGACTACGTTCAAGCTCTTTTCTCTCTTCATAAAGTATATCCAGCAATATCCGTAAGCGTGACATCTCAAAAATACTTTTAGTACGCAATAATTAATAAAAGTATAATTTTCGTCAAACCGAAAAAAAATCACACACATGACGCAAAAAACCCTTCTTTCCGCTCTACAACGCCTGAAGTGAAGATCGCGCGAGGCGCTCGCGCCGCGCGCGCTCCAATTTCTCCGTCCTATGAACACTTGGTGCATTTTAACATGGAGCTTACATCAAATAAGACGTTGTACAATTCTGTATTTCCGAAATTAAGCCAGATACAAAAATTATGAAAATGTCAGACTGTAGAGCTTTGATTCCTTATTTCATTTATCCAAAAAAACGCACTTTTGCTCTATGATCACATCGGACTTTGTTCTACGCATAGGTCGGTATATATCTTCCAAATGCGCCGATAGATTTTGCTAAAATTTTGTCTACAAATTCTACAAATTTTCTACTAAAACTCTACGTAGAAAAATAATTAAAAAAGTCTGTAATATATCGCGAAATGAGTATGTCATTTTTGTGTGAACTGAGGGACCACACTTCGGTGGTTGTAGCTTTTTTATTTCTAATGCTATGTATTTGATAAATTTGTAAAAACTTTTACAACAGTTCTACTAAAATTCTGTAGTGAAAAAACCATAATTTTCCACATACTTTTCGAGATCTGGAAAATAGCGGTGTGTGAACTGAGGGACCACACTCTGAGGGCTATATCTTTTAAACTATCTTTTTACAAATTCCCAGATTTGTTCTACAATTTTTTTTAGACTTCTACTAAAACTTGCTATACTTATTTTGGGGATATTCAGGTAGGTCCCTCAAACCACACGCACACTATTTAATACACATCTATAACCCAGAAACACAGAACTTTTTGTTCTTTCGGCGGGATTTGAACCCGTGACCTCCAACTTGAGCGCTAACGCGGTAACCACTGAGCCACAGAAGTCGTCAAAAAATCTATATTATATTATGTAACATATAGATACTATAATATTATACAGAAGTTTTTAAATTATTGTAATTTTAAACAAAAAATTTAAATTTAAATAATTCTCCTTTTATTTGCGGCTCAAGTTTTCTATTTCTCTACTCAATCGTCATAATTTTGAAGTCGGTACATCAATTAAAATAATTTTGAAAATAAGTCCACAGACGGCGCGGCGGAGTGATCATCACAAAATAATATGTGGCCTTGCCATTTCGTTACATTCGATTGGGCGTAAGGGCTCCCAGTTCCCAGGTCCCACGGTTAATTGCGAATTCGCATCGCATCGCAAATATCTGCGAGCTCGCACGAATGCACTGCAAGAACTTCCGACGCATATTCCTGCGATATTACGTCACACTTGGTGATTTCGTTTTATTCCGCTCTGAGACAGCGTAGCAGAAAGACGCCGACGCAGCCGTCGTTCAGTTTTTTCAACTCTTCTGATCTTAACACAAATTGAATCCAATCCAAAAAATTAAGACTCCAAATTTTCAATCCAGTAGTAGCTTGGATAATCTATATTAATTAAGAGAGTGTCCCCAAATTCGAATAGCTCAGACACCGACACCCAGCTTCAGTTTATTCGAATAAATCTAACATGAATCCTCTTATCGGTCTGATGTTGTGGCGTAATTCGGTGGAGGTCGAAAAAGCATTTCGTGTACAAAAAAATGCATGAGAGCTATTTGTGTGGTATCTGGAAAGCTGTAAACCGTTATTTAAGAAATTACGTCTGTTACCACTAGCCTGTTCAACTTTTACGAGGCCAATTTCCTTGTCCCCGATAGAAAAAAATCCGATAGAAAGAATTTCCGACTGTATGAACAATAAAATGTGGTTAAAACTCACATAATAGCATTCTGATCTCGCTGTTGATATTAGAATAAATTTATTTAATCAATTATCCGTACGCCACTGTTAATAATAATCAGTAATTTGACAAAATAATAATTTTTAAAACTTTTTTGAAACCTCTTTCAAATTGGCCTCGTAAAAGTTGATTTGCCGTATATAATATATTCGAGAGTTTTGTATGTTTGTTAAAATGCATCCAGAATACTTTAAACTGAATTCGGAGGAGGAACGGAAAAATAAAAGATATAAATTGAAACTTTATCTCCCTTGGTGTAATTTAAACAATTATATAAAAATAACGCGTACATACAGGCTATATACGTATTTTTAATCAATTGCCCAATTCATTTAAAGAATACCATTTAATTAATTCAAAAGGAATCTCACATTATGGCTAATGGAAAATTGTTTTTATGAATTTAATGAATTTATGCTATGTATTAAACAATTAATTTATTGCTTAATATTTATTTGACTTTTTTATTATTTTAAATTTTAGACATTATTTATTCATTATTAATAGGTATTAAAATATTACTGTAACGAAGTTTTTGATTGTGTATTAATAATCAATATATTATTACTATTATGATTTTACATTTTACAACTTAATGATTTTAATTGCCTAAAATAATTTAATATTATTTATATGTACCATTTGGACATATGGAGCTGCTATCTACAGACACACGAATTTGGTACGGAGCGTACAGCGGATCTGGTACGCTCCGTACCAGATCCGAGCGTGTGTAGGGCAGTCCGGCGAACATAAGAAGAAGGCGAAGAGTTCGCCGTTGTCCGCATCGGATCTGGTCCGCTCCGTACCATACACCGTGCGTGTGTAGAGCAGTCCGGCGGTTAGGCCGTACAACGGTATCAGTGTTGCCAACTTAGGGATGTACCTCTCAAAATTAGGGAAAATATCTACGGGGGTTTACTACGGAACAGGATGTTTAGAGTTTACTCCATAAGAATCAATTTGTATGTAATAATAAAAATTATTTTAATGTGCGTATATAGCCAGGGATATGAAAATGTATTGGGAGTGAAATCAGATTAAGTCAAGTTAGTTTTATGTTATTCACGCGTAAGTCTTTATGTTAAACACATAACCTTTCTTTCTAGCTTATTATCTCTTAGACCTGTCAATGGTATAAGTAATCAGGGGTAAAATTTGGGGAGAAATATTTTTTAAAGTGTTGGTATCACTACCCGTTATCAATAAATTGCGGGAATCATCGTCGTCGTTTAAAAACAGCACTGTAAATAGAACTCTGTGCTAATGTAATAGAGCATAAAATCGAACACACGAGTGTCGAGCTTTACGGTCCACTGCACCGTACCAAATCCGTGCGTGTATAGCGATACCGGATTTGGTCTGCGGATATGGTCCGCTGTACGCTCCGTACCAAATTCGTGTGTCTGTAGATAGCATTAACCACATTCTGTGAAATAAATAATTGATTTGATTTGATTTGACAAGTGAAACAACTTGTTATCATAAACTGATTTTATGAAGTTTCGACAAATCAGAGCGCGTTTCACGCTGCTTTAACGTTTACGAGAATACCGGTTTAGCATTTTTAGCATATCGGGATTTGATTGTATTTGTATTAATGCAGGTTTAATTTAGCGTAATTGACCCTCAGAGTAAAAATTACATTGTTTCCTGATTGCAAATTTTGAGCTTCTCAATGAATTTTACCACTCTCTTTTTATAAAAATAAATGCGGATGTTATATTGTATTATCTAAATAATTATCTCTAAAGTATCATGACGTAGGTAAACAGATCGCCGTAATTGGACTTTCCGTATTTAAACCTTTTGTAAATGTCAAGGTTGGAACTACTTTCAAGTTTCTCGATAGTTTTATAAGTATACTAGCTTTTGCCCGCGGCTCCGCCCTCGTAGATATAGTATCGGGTATCCGACGGGAATACTATGTTTCATCCAGAGCCTAAACTACTACCAAACCAAATTTTATTGAAATTCGTTCAGTAGTTTTTGCGTAAAAGAGTACAAACATCCATCTATCCATCCATCTTCACAAACATTCACATTTGTAATAGCAGTTGAGGCAGCCTCCGCGATTTAGTGGTTCGAGCATTGGCTTTCGACTCGGAGGTCGTGGGTTCGATTCCCGCATTGGAACAACAAACATGTTGTTTCCAAGTTTGGTTAGGATAATGCAGGCAAGAAAGATGATCCATGCGTCGGATGGGAAAGTAAAAAGTCAGACCTGCGCCTGATCTCTCGCCAGTCGTTTCGGTTATCCGTCCCACTTGGTTACGAGAGTAAAGTAAGAGAGAGTGAGTGATCTTGTGTACTGCGCACACACTTGGGCACTACAAAATTACTCCTACGTAACTGGCCTGGTTTCAATGAAACCGGCCACCGTCACCGAAATCGGTGTGGGGGAGTTACTTTTATTAGTAGTTGAGATATAATACTAGGTACTTTAATTACGATTCTTACCCGTAATTACGTAGTATTTATTGACCACCACAATAAGTGTAGTCATACCATATTATAACATATTGCCTATCGACCAATTGGTTACACGATATGACAGAATATATGACCGTGTAAAATGAGCGTGGTTAGCATGAAAGTTTTTTACTGTTTATGTCAATTTCTAACCGATAGCATAGAGTAAAATATATGGTTCCGTTAAATCGACTACGTATTATTTTTATTCCTATTTCAATCTTAAAGTGTCATGTACTTAACTTGTTTAGAACTGCACTCGTCCCTAAAACATACCAGAGATTTGTATATTTTGCACGCGGATAGCTAACCTGGACGACAAAAAAAGCTACTTGTTATGTAAAAATTGCGCTTAACTTGAAATGTATCTAGATTTTAGACACACAATTCTATATCTAGACCATATAACAGTCTTTCAGTAAATCAAGACAAATTAATTATGCGCGAGCTTTCGACGAACTAGTCTAGACCTTGGATAGGATTGGACCAGACAACAAACAATGTAATATTTACAATACATCAGGTTCAGTACATTACATGCGCTGATTACATTCAATAGCCAACTATTGTCGGGATCGGACTTTTGATAATCAAAATAAAAATATTTTAAAACAACATGGAGTATTTGCCAACGGAGAGTATTCTGAAGATTCGCCCGGAGGCCATAGATGTGGTGAGGAGGGAGGTGAACCTCCACCGGCCTGGGGAGATGGAGGAGGCTGTGAGGATCCTGGACGAGTGGATCCATCAGCAGCCGCATTATCTGTATAAGGAGATACGTAAGTATTTTGAGCCACTCGATTAGGAGAAGTTGTTTTATTTTTATTTACGTCAATGCCATAGTTGCTATCGTCAATGCCATTATTACAATTGTTAATTATAATAACAGTAGTTGAAAATATTTTGTTTCTCAATAATTTACGAACGATGATTTTACGTGATGTGATAACGTCATCACAAACCGAACTCTTAAATCTCTAACATCCTCACATGCAAGTCGAGCTGCGACGGTTCACTTTACATTCGTGCGTTGCGAATTCCTAGTAAAGAAAAATGAACTTATTAATTTATTTCATAAAAAAATATTTTTTTAAATGGGTAAAACACAATCAAAGAAAGAAATCATTGTAGCCCAAAACGCCGCGGGTGGTGTAAACTCTGCCGATATAGATAATAGAACTGATACACAAAAACTTAAGTGGAAATAAGTCAATAATGGAAATATTGATTGTGATTTTCGTAAAATAATGGAAATTTGTGGTGATTCTGGTGTTCACAGCCAACACTAAGTAGGTACAGTTAATAAATGCAGGACTTTACGTTATATACAAGAAGTGCCACATCCAATGGATTAGATAAGAACTGGCGAGGAGTGCATTTCGGAGGTCAGGAACCAGGCGTCCAGGTCGAGCGGATGAGCCCAAGGAGGTTGGAGTGTGACGGGAGTGGCACAGGGAGGACATCGGAATGTTGGACTATGGAAGACTGTCTATTCTGAGAATTATGGACTACATGACTCTAATTATTATTAGGGTACTATTTTTCTTCATTTTTTTTCCTTTTCTCTCTCTCTAAATTTTGACAGTTAGATAAAATAAGTATAATTGTAGTAATATTTAGAATGTCAATTAGGTGGTGGGTAGAAAAATAAATCAGTTGTTATCTTGCACATGGTCGTTTCATTATGCTACATGGTGGCAGCGGTGAAAAGTTATTTTAATGTTACTAAACGCGTGTAATTGAACAACGAATAGTGTGTTTATAGTGTTAAACGTGTTGACCGATATTAATAATAATGGAACACGCTCGTCCACCTCCGGAATTAAGTCTGGATGGCAACTCCGTCAGCAGGGCTGACGCATGGAAACGTTGGAAAACGCAGTTCAAATTATTTTTAAAAGCATCAGGGGTGCATAAAGAAGAAAGTGGAGTGCAGTCTAGTTTGCTTATTAATTTAATTGGCCCGGAAGGTTTTGATATCTACGAAACATTTGTGTTTCAAGATGGCGTTGAAAAGGATGACGTCGATACGTTGATTAAAAAATTTGACGAGTACTTCGGTGTTAAACCTAACATTACATTAGCAAGATATAATTTTTTCACTAGAAATCAAGAAATGGGAGAATCGATTAACCAATATGTGACTGCGCTGAAGTTGTTGAGTAAAACGTGTGAATTTAAAGTTTTGGAAGACGAACTTGTACGTGATCGAATAGTGTGTGGCATACGGAATACGGTGGTTCGGGATCGCTTACTGAGGTCGGAAGATTTGACTTTAGACAAAGCTATAAAAGTGTGCCAAGTCGACGAGATATCTCAAGAAAGCAACCGCGTATTGGAGTCGTGCAGCGGCGGCGGGCCGGGGGCATCTCGTGTGGACAGGGTGACTGTCCCCGGCCGGGCGCGAGCTGGCGGCGTGCGAGGCGCTCGCGGCGGGCAACGGGCTCGGCCGCCACGCACCGGCACCGCCGGCTTCTCGGCAGCTTCGTGTTGTCACAGATGTGGAGGGCGGTGTCGGCGTACCGGCGACTGCCCGGCCGTCGGTGTGCAGTGTTTTGTGTGTGAAAATTACGACCACTTTGCGAGAATGTGTAAAAGTAAAAAGAAAGTGCACGGTATAGACATGCAGGAACAACAATCAGATGAGGACACTGAACGTGAGTCGTTTTTTATTTCGAGTTTATTTAATGTCTCTGAAATTAATTCCTTATCGGACGATTGGTTTGTTTTACTTTACGGTGATAATTGTTGTGAAAAATTTAAATTAGATTCTGGAGCCGATATTAATGTTATTTCTTATAAACGTTTCTTGCAGTTAGGCTATGACCCGAACGTTATAAATGATAATCATAAAATTAAGTTACAATCATACAGTGGTGATTTTATACCGATAAAAGGAATTTGTATACTAAAATGGTCGCATAAAAATATACAATACTGCTTAAAGTTCGCTATCGCAAATATCGAATGTCAAAGCGTGTTGGGATTGCAGGCGTGTTTGTCGCTGGGATTAATTAAACGAATTCATGGTTTAAGTATTTCGGAAAATAATGATTTGTTTAACGGAATCGGTTGTTTACCGGGTGAATATCACATTGTGATAAACAAAGATGTGACGCCGGTAGTGTGCGCGCCGCGTAAAATACCGCTAGCGCTCCGCGATAAGTTACACGGCGAATTAAATAGAATGGTTCAGCTAGGGGTTATTAGAAAAATCACTCATCCGACGCCTTGGGTTAATTCTATAGTAGTCGTGGCTAAGAAGAACGGAGATTTGCGCGTGTGCTTAGACCCTAGACCCTTAAATAAAGCGATTCAACGAGCTCATTTCCAACTGCCTACTTTAAATGAAATCGCTACGAAATTAAAAGGTGCTCGATATTTCTCAATTTTAGACGCAAGTTCCGGATTTTGGTCTGTTAAGTTAGACGACGAAAGCGCAGATCTGTGTACGTTTAGTACGCCGTTCGGACGTTTTCAGTACCTAAGGTTACCGTTCGGCTTGAATTGCGCGCCGGAGGTGTTTCACGCGAAGGTCAAACAGCTGTTAGAGGGTCTAGAAGGAGTAGACTCGTTTATTGACGACATTATATGTTGGGGATCTTCTAAAAACGAACACGATATGCGTTTAGGAGAACTATATAAAAGGGCTAGGCAAATTAATTTGAAGTTCAATAAAGATAAGTGTCAGATTTGTGTGAGTGAGGTTACATATTTAGGTCACATATTTAACAAAGATGGAATGCGGGCTGATAGTGAAAAAGTTAAGGCTATAATAAACATGCCCCAGCCAGTAGACAGAAAAAGTTTAGAGAGATTTTTAGGAGCGGTTAATTATCTTTCTAAGTACATACCTAACTATTCAGAACATATATTTCCGTTAACGAGGCTTTTAAAAAAAGATACAATTTGGTGTTGGGAAAAAGGGCATAAAGATGCTTTTGATAAATTAAAATCAATACTAAGCTCGTCACCCGTGCTGGCGTTGTACGACGTGGAGCAGGAGGCGCTGCTGTCGGTGGACGCCAGCAGCGTCGCGCTCGGCGCCGCGCTGCTGCAGGGCGGCCGACCCGTTGAGTACGCCTCGCGAACGCTCACCGACACCCAACAACGATATGCCCAAATTGAAAAAGAGCTACTGGCTATTGTTTTTGCTTGTCAGAAGTTCCATCAGTACATTTATGGTAAAAAAAATGTTATTGTCGAAACAGATCATAAACCACTTGAAAGTATTTTTAAAAAAGCGTTAAATGCGATCCCAGCACGCTTACAGCGGATGATGCTTAAATTGCAAGGGTATGATTTATGTATTGTTTACAAGCCCGGCAAGTACATGTACATCCCTGACACACTGTCACGCGCACCCCTTTCGGAATTATATGATGATAACATTAGTCAAGCTATATTGAGTCAATTGAAAATGGTTATTGATAATATTCCTATGTCTAAAAACAAACTAATTCTAATAAAAAGAGAAACTTTAAAAGATAAAATGTTATGTTATTTATTAAGTTATATCACTAATGGTTGGCCGATAAATAAGTATGATGTGCGTAATGAAATTAAATTATTTTGGCCTATGAGAGATGAGCTATATGTTGTAGACAATGTGATTTTTAAAAACAAACAAGTATTGATTCCAGCTGCTTTACAAAATGAAATGTTAAGCATAATTCATGATGGGCACCTTGGAATTGACCGTTGTAAAAGACGTGCTCGCGAAGTGTTATTTTGGCCGGGAATGTCAAATGATATTGAAAAATATGTAAAAAAATGTAAAGTTTGCCAGGAGAATTTAAATAGACCCTGTAAAGAGCCAATGATTCCTATCCCAATTCCAAAAACGGCTTGGAACAAAATTGGTACTGATATATTTGAATATGCAAAGAAAAATTACTTAATTTTAGTCGATTATTATTCTGGTTTTATTGAAATATCATATTTGAGAGATACGACGTCTGCCTCGGTAATAAAAATTATAAAAGAAAATTTCGCACGTTACGGTATCCCAGATACGGTTATCAGTGACAATGGACCGCAATACACAGGTCGAGATTTTAAAAAATTTGCTAATGAGTGGGGCTTTGATCACATCACTTCCTCCCCTTATTATGCTCAATCTAATGGTAAAAGTGAGCGGGCTGTACAAACCGTGAAAAAACTCTTAAAAAAATCATTTGACAGTAAAACTGACTTTTATTTAAATTTGTTAAGCTATAGGAATACTCCAAGAGACGATTTAGATTCTCCTGCTAAGCTAATGATGGGTCGACGACTAAAATGTAGGCTTCCGGTGCATCCAGATCTACTAAAACCTAGTAACATTGATAGTCAATATAAGAAACTTATAGATAAACAATTAAAATATAAAAAGTATTATGATCAACATTGTAAGCCACTGCCAGAGTTAAATGTCGGCGATGACGTAACAATGTTAGAAAATAATAATAAACGTATACGCGGAACAGTTATAGGAAAAGCGAAAACACCGCGATCATATATATTAAAAAATAAAAAAGGCATTTACCGCCGCAATCGCCGGCAATTAATAAAGGATGTAGCACAAGAAAAGCAGGCAAAAGTTACTACTACTGATACTGATGTGAGTCCTGCCATTGAAATATCGGACGATTCGTATTATGAGGAGGATGAATTATATGAAAATTGTGATGATGGTTCACTTTACGAACCAAGTGTTGTCACAAGCTTTAAAGACTTGTATTCGCCTCCTCGTACTCGACGCCATCCAAAACAATAATAAGTATACAATAATGTATTATTTAAGTTTAAAATAATTTTATTTTTAGCTTTTCTTATTTTTGTAAAGGGAAGATGTAGTAATATTTAGAATGTCAATTAGGTGGTGGGTAGAAAAATAAATCAGTTGTTATCTTGCACATGGTCGTTTCATTATGCTACAATAATAATGTAATATTTTAAAGTAGTTCATACTCCAAACGAATTTAGTTATTTTGAAGAGTAGATAGGTGCTTATACTTTTTGTTTAATAAATGGAAATTATTAACATTTGCGAGGAAATAAAAAGTATTAAAGTAAATTTGGTTAAGCTAAATAAACTAAAAAGAATATATTGTTAGGAAATAAGTTGCAACAACAGACTCAGGTTTTATACGAGGAATATATTTTAAAATGTAAGGAATTAGAAATAAGTATTGAATAACCTAACCTAACCAAGAGCATGTCAGGACATGTCTAAGGAGGGTTTCGTAACTATAGACGCGTAATGTGCTTTTTTTTAATTACTCCAAAAGTTACTGTCTGACTTGTTTCACAATAATTTTCCTAAAGAGTTTTTAGCATGATCTATTAGCATGGAAATTTGCAAGTTTCTATCTCCTATAGTTTAAAAATGCTAGGGGGGGGGGCAACTTACAAACTACTTTGAATGCCGATTACTCAAAAATGATCAACTTTATAAAAAAGTAACGTATAATACCTTGCCTTTATTTTAAAAGACCTATTCTACGATATCACACACGATGGGGTAGAGTGAAAAAATATTTTTCATCCCCACTTCACATGTATGGAGAGCCACCCCTAAAATATAAAATTATTATTTTTTTATAATCCCGAAACCGTGATCTATACACAATCTATAACTGCACCAAACTTCATCAATATATATATATTCATAATTACAGGAGCTAGAGGCGCGGACAGACAGACAGACAGATAGACGGACAGAGCGAGACTATAAGGGTTCCTTAAGTATTACGGAACCATAAAAAAGGAGACATTGAGCAGGATGAAAGTATAAAATAATTGAGAATTTGTGAAGTTATACAGAGTAAATAATAACATACTAATAGATAACTTTTGTATTGCGAATATTAATACGGAGACACTTCCAAAGAGGTAAAATGTGTGTCTCTGTAACTTCTAAAATAAGAGAATAATAAAACTAAATAATATATGACATCATATAATATGTTTAATGTATACATACATTACCATGCAAACTTCCACCGAAAATTGGTTTGAACGAGATAAATAGTAAGTAGTTTTTTTTAATTCGTCATAAATCGTAAATATTTGTAAAAATTTTAAACTTACTATGAGTCGGTTGTCGTGATGGGTGAACTTTTACTTATACTCGAACGTTTGTACGAAACCCTAGGTGCGCGAGTCCGACTCGCACTTGGCCAGTTTTTTATTTTTTTTAATACAATGATGAATGCAATATTTAGGTTAATAATATCAATTTTGTATTTATCTTCATACATTTTCGTACGTTCATACGTTTTTCTGTGACGTCACTCCTGCTACATTATTTGTATAGAGCGTTTTTAATGCACTATAACAATTTCACTTTTGTCATGGCTGTATTTCGTCAACAGAATCGTAGATATGCCATTGCAATGACAATATTTCTTGGCTTATTATGTACTTTTCGAAAAGTCAATAAAAAAATATGCATCTTCTTTAATACAAAGCGAGAGATAGGTATATGCTTACATTCCGCTTACATTCTGTGGGATTACCCAAGTTTTATGTTTTATGGAATTTACTGTGTCTACAGAATGGCATTATCGGCCAAGATTGTTTAGTTAAATATAATTGTATTTTAAATTACGAATCGAGGGAACTCCTCGAAATTTATATGGGCCCAAATAGTGATTTTGAGTTTTTCTGGCGTAATACAAGAAAAAAAATTAAACAGCCTTAAACAGAACGTTGGTAATATTAGGTGTGCTCTTTATGTTATATGCGTTCAAACTGAGAACCCCCATTAAAAGTAATGTCGTTTACGTGTAGGTACTTTTAGTCGTTTTATTTTCTTGAACCCCCCGAAACTAAAACCTGACTACGCCCGTATTCTTGGTATTATACACTTAACATAAAAAAAACGGTCCACAGACGGCGGAATTATCGTTGAACATACAAAAAAAGTTAGGAAAATAGTAGACCTAAAAAGGCCATCCGTGCAACTTCCCGCTGAGCGCTTCAGCTCAAAAATTGAGCTTATCGAGCTCAAAAATATAAGTGCTTCTAAAAATTTTCAATGATAATTTTCTTGATGAAAGTTTAATAAAACATAATAATATCACACAACTTTCATACACACTTTTCCACTTTATTTAGATTTTTACAATAATTTATAATATATAAACACGACCGGTTTCGATAACTCATCATCAGTGTGCTGAGTGCGAGTCCCACAATTTTTTTCGATTACTTTACTACCTTGTTAATCGAGTTAGCGCAAATCGAATCGAAAATTAAAAGCATGGGAGTGCGACTCATTATCCAATCTAACTAATCGAACGCGTATCCTCACCGAGAGCACGCTTTATTATTTTTGTTATATTGGTAGCACGACTTCACTGTGAGATTAACCGACCAAAATGAATGTCATTTTCACTGTATTATTTTGTTATGAAGCCGCTGTCATCAAGGTTGTGACGGGTTTTATCGTGTGTTATTGGTTGTGACAATGACATAAGTCACCGAAATTTTGATTTTTTTTTATGAAATATGGGGCAAACGAGCAAACGGGTCACCTGATGAAAAGCAACTTCCGTCGCCCATGGACACTCGCAGCATCAGAAGAGCTGCAAGTGCGTTACCGGCCTTTTAAGAGGGAATAGGGTAATAGGGGAGGGTAGGGAAGGGAATAGGGTAGGGGATTGGGCCTCCGGTAAACTCACTCACTCGGCGAAACACAGCACAAACGCTGTTTCACGCCGGTTTTCTGTGAGCCCGTGGTATTTCTCCGGTCGAGCCGGCCCATTCGTGCCGAAGCATGGCTCTACCACGTATTAGATTTTTAATAACTCAATTTTCTTAGCCAGGATTCGAACTCATAGATTGTAAAAAAGAATACATCCTGTATATTACACAATTCGATAGTGTCGCAAGTAAGAAACAATTTCCAGGAAGTAATTATGTGCGAAAAAATTAAGGAAATAGCTTTTTGTAGCATTTTATTATTATTCCATACATTTCTTCAAAATGTGAGGTAGTTTATCAAAATATATCACTTTTATGAAGTTTGCTGTATATCATTACTTCCCAAAAATTGATCTTTAATAGTAACACTATAAAATTGTGCAATAATACAGGGTGATTTTTTTAACTTTTTTTTTACCTTTAACCCTCATTAACTTTTTTCTCCCATGGTTTAGAGATTTTTCGTGCCCCTTCTTCTTTACTATTCGAATGTCAAAATGTGCAACTGGCACTCGCAAGACTTTTGAAACAACCAATCAAAGCGTTGAAACACCCACATTCGAACGTGAGTATGAGACGACGCTCGATTAGTTAAAATCCACAAAACTCACACTCGCTAATTATGCTTCCCATTTTTGCCCTTAGGGGCGTTGTTTCGTTGTAGTTTACTTTTTCATGTCGAGTAGTGATAAAAACTCGCACTAAGCACACAGGTGTCGAAATCGAAACCGGTCGTGTTTATATATAAATTATTGTAAATAATAATAAATAATAAATTATTGAAACATGAATTTCCACCAAGAACCAACAGTACGTTCAATCAGTTATTTAATAAAACACTTATTTTGAAATTTCTAACCGTCATAACTTTGTAATGAATCAATCGATTTTCACGCAATTGGCGGCAATCGGTGCAGTTCTTAATAATAACTCCCACACCGATCTCGGTGACGGTGGTCGGTTTCATTGAAACCAGGCCAGTTACGCAGGAGTGATTTTATAGTGCCCAAGTGTGTGCGCAGTACACAAGAGCACTCTCTCTTCCTTTTACTCTCGTAACCCAGTGGGACGGATGACCGACACGACTGGCGAGAGATCAGGCGCAGGACCGACTTTTTACATGCCCATCCGACGCATGGATCATCTTTCTTGTCAGACAATCAGGTGATCAGCCTGCATTGTCCTAACCAAACTGGGAAACAACATTTTTTTTTGTTCCCATGTGGGAATCGAACCCACGACCTCCGAGTCAAGAGCCAATGCTCGAACCACTTGACCACGGAGGCGTTGGGTGCAGTTCTTAATGTCTGTTGAAAAGATTGTCAACAAAAATATTTTCGAAGAAAATTTTTTGAGTAATTCCGAAAAAACCCTTTTTTCGGTTTTCTTTCGTTCACGATATCTCTCGAACAAATCAACCGATTTTGACCGGTTTAGAGGTGATCGACGTGGTTTTTCAAGGTCAAGAGCATATAAGTTTTTAGAGTTGATCGATAAATCCGTTTCAAAGTTATTTCAAAAAAACACTTAAAAAAAAAAACAGTATTTTTGAGATTGCTTGAAATCTGTCTCTCCGAATCGGTCCAAATTGTATTCAAAATCTTAGTTTGCCCTTAGCTCTTAGCCCTTTCGACACACACACACACACACATACACACACACACACACACATACAGAGAGAGAGAGACAGAGAGATACACACAGATACACACACATACACACACACACACACTTACAGTCATAGTGACACCCTCGAGGTTGTAGACAGGGAAGCTTCCTGTGACCTCAGAACGTCGAGATCTGATGAGAATTCGATTTTTGCAAAACAGGGTAAAACCAATATCTTCCCGATTTTTGAAAATCTTAGATTTTCTTAGCGGGAAGCTAAAATACATGTGTGAAGATGGACCACCTCAATCTTTCCACCAACTTATAAAATACATAGTCTGCCCATAAATACTGTTACAATTCAAAATAAACAAAATATTACATTTGAATTTTTAATAAAAATGACAGTTTTTATATGATTGTTCATTGGGTTTTCTCATTTCCGCGCCAATACATTGTACAATATTTTGCGATATTAAAATGGAATGGGGTTATAAAAGAACCGAATCGCTGTGATTGCATTACACAAAGTAGGTATGGAACCAAATGCCATTTTTAAAACTCTCCATACGCTTGGTATTAGTAAAATGTTTGTGTACCGGGCTATTAATAGGTACAATGAGACCTCCTGTGCTTGTGACAGAAAAAGATGTGGCCGTCCACGTAGTGTTCTTATGAAAAAGGTGGTCAAAGCAGTAAGGGAAAGAATTCGAAGAAATCCTGACCGAAAGCAAAAGATTTTATCTCGGGAGATGAAGATAACACCAAGAACCATGTCGCGTACTTTACTGGTGATTTCTAAACTGATAATATAACTATAAAAAAGAATAGGGTGGTAATAACTACTGAAGTAGTACGCAAAGGGAGGTCAAAGAAAAATTTTGTTTACGGATGAGAATATTTTTACAATTGAGCAATATTTTAACGAACAAAATGACCGTATTTATACTCAAAGCTCCAAGGAAGCTTCCCAATTAGTCGACAGAGTACAACGTGGGCATTATCCGTCTTCAGATGGTTTGGTGGGATATTAGCTATGAAGGAGTGACTGAGCCACACTTTTGTGAAAAATGTATCAAAACATCAGCACAAGTGTATCAAGATACCATTCTAGAGGAGGTAGTGAAGCCCCTTAACGATACCATGTTCAATAACCAAGAATGGTCCTTCCAGCAAGACTCGGCGCCGGGTCATAATGTTCGGTCTACGCATTCTTGGTTTGAAACGAACGTTTCGGACTTCATCAGAGCTGAAGACTGGCCGTCGTCTAGACCCGATCTTAGTCCGCTGGATTATAATTTATGGTAAATTTTAGAGAGTATGGCTTGATCTACACGCCATGATAATTTGGAGTCCCTAAAACCATCCGGACGATTGCCAGTGAAGAATTTTTCCATGGAAAGAGTGCTTGCTTCTATTGATAACTGGCCTCAACGTTTAAGGACTGTCTTCCAACCAATGGAGACCACTTCGAATAAGCTTTTTAGATTTAAAATAGTTTTATATTTATGTATTAAACTAACACATGTAAAAGTAATAAAATATGTTGTTTACGATTTTTTTTTTCTCTGTTTCAATATGTATGGCAAGACTAGGTACAATACCTAATGGAAGCTTGGCGCGTATATATTCGAACATTTTAATGCTTATTTTAAGCTTTCTTAAAATGTGTTAAAAATAATAATAATATCATTCATATGACTAAAAAGGGAAAGATTGTTACATTTTTTAAATTTTATCCGAATTTAAAAGAGGAATTATTTAGAAAATAGCAATTATTTCATACTTGTTTGTAGATTTTTACTTTGGACGTCGGTTTTCATTTTAAATTACATTTTTTACTCGAACAGCTAAACCCTACCTGGAGTCCACCATAGTCACCAACAAGGGTTCCATAGAGAAGTCGAAGGCAATGATAGACAAGCTGTGCACCCTAAAGACTCTCATGCCGGACCAGTTCAGGCCCATGGATGTGGAGAAAGCCCTGGAAGTCGTCAGAGATATCGCGTAAGTACCACCAATATTCCGAAAGGAATTAATGAAGTTTCTTACCATCGAACCTTATGAGTACGAACTATTATTTTGACCTGAAGGTCGATTCAGCTAATGAAATCCTGCAATAATCCAGTTAATGGAAGTCTAAGTTAACTACAAGAATTGCGATTATAGTTTTAGCTCGAAGTAGTCAGCTCAACCGAAAATATACCACGGTCTCATAGAAAGCCCGCGATAATCAATGCTTGTGTTATGTGTCTTGCCTAGATATGAGCGTGGCACCGGCGCTGCGAAAATTTATTGGTGCGCCGAGTGAGCGAGAGGAATAGTCATACTGTGTAATTTCAGTCAGTGACTCATATTACTTATAAGCCTTACTTCTTTCATGCTTTAAATGAGGAGAAGGTTGTTAATAGGGTGGAGCACGAATGTATGGCGATTTTTTATTATTATTTTGATTTCTAAGTGCGAGGGATTTATGCCTTATGTAAAAACAAACATATGCCAATTTTAGTAATAATTAAAAATGGCTTTCTACCTCCGAATCACTTCTAAAGTTCCAAAATTCTTGAAAAAACTGACTTCTTTGTTCAAATATATATATTTATTGTAAGTTAGGGAAAAATGGATGTGAGATAATACACAATGCAATAATCAGATATGTAAGTATGTAATAAATGCAAAAAGAAATTAATGTAACTTAAAAAGAAATAGTAGGAACACTTTTAATTTGGTTTAAAATGACATTTTGTATCAAATTTTGGCATTTTGGCTCTTGATTCTAATTTTGCCTTTATGGCACCTAGCCGCGATTTCTTCGTACATTGAGACATAGCTACTTCTGTTGTGATCTTCACAGCTCGCTCTAAAGCTTGGGTGTGGCACGGAAGACGCAAAAATGATAGCTGACCCTCGACACCAGACTGAACAATATTGGAAATTTCTTCTGTTGACAAGTTTATAAAAATTGGTGGTTCAGCTATCTCGTTTTGCCAATTTATTTTGTCGATATAATTTGATGCATCAAAATTAATTTTTGGTACGTCGAAAAGCCTTGGAGCTTGTACAGCACTGCTACGAGCCTTCAAAATACGCCGGGCAGCCAACTCACGTATGCGCAAAATATGCGTTCCTTTGAATTACAGTGTCTACGATACCTTTTAAATTATCTTGTATGAATATTGCGACGAAAATATTATCTTGAATAAGTGGTGGGAACCATCTTTACAAGAAGGTTTACTCTTAATTTCGAACCAGGACGGCACATATACTTTAACAATAAACGTAGCTAAAGTAACCAAGGCAGATGTCGGGTTTTCGGTAGCGACGTAAAGGCGATACGATGTCATGGGATACTCATCCCAACTTACCTGTCCGGTAGTTGTGGTATAGTATACGGGTACGCGACCCCGGCTTCCCTAGCTATTACTGTCCTATCCCTTGCCCTCCTAGACGGTAATATCCTACATTTCCTATTTCCCACTCTAACTTACCAATCTTCCTTTCCACACCACCTATCCTTCCCTATCCCTATTCCTACCCTCTCCAACAATCTGTGGAAACGCAATGGATAATCATAAAAATAATTTAATTATCCAAAATGGCGGCGATGTGGTTCACCACCCATCACGTCTCGTTTCTCGCGGAGGTGAAAAGCGGACCATGGAGAGCCGCTTCGCTACGTTGAATGTAAGAGGAGGAATGGATGGTAAGAATGAAAGTGAACGAAGCGAAACGAGTATGTAAGGATCGTAGCAAGTGGCAAAAAGTGGTCTGTGCCTACCCCTTTACGGGAAAAAGGCGTGATTATATGTATGTATGTATGTACGTAAAGGCGCAAAAGTCTATTAGCACGCGTTAGCCAGTGTGCATGAGACAATTTTCCTGGAGACTTGTATCTTAAATCGTCAGGAAAAGTGCCTGTAATGATTGCTGAGACAATTCTATGCAAGTACTTCTGGCCTGTACTTAGATCGTCGGGCATTTCAGGTAGCATATCTCCTTCAATTGTTTTAAATTTCATCACCGGGAGTTCTTCACAATTTTCTAATGCTTTATCTAACGGACCATTGTAAGACTTGGGTCGTGAAGTTGAACCGCCAAGATGAAAAATTAAATGTCATAAAGGTAACTCATTCATGTGCAGTAAACAAATTATCCTCTGAAGTGGTTTATTAAACTGTTTTTCGAGCAGCCTCCATTCTTCCTCCATTCTTCCCATTACTACATTAGTTCCATCACAACCAATTGCCATAAGACCATTTTGAGAAATACTTTACTGTTCTAAAAATGCTGTGATAGAAAATACTATTCCTTTTGCTGAACCAATGTGAGGTGCTACGTAACCTAGGTAAGTGGATCCTAGCTACCGAATAAGCGAAATATGTTCCTCAACTACTACTTTTCTGTAATTTCTGTTGCCTTTCTTAGTAATTTTTAAAGTTTTATCTTTTCTGTCATCGAAATATAACGCAGAAATATCACTGAAGTTTACCTGTTCCAGTAAATCCTGTCTAGTCTTGTTTATTTCTCTTCGTAGTTTACTTCTATCTATAACTTCTACCTCAATCCCAATATCATGTAATACTGATGACACAATCGCAGCAGCAGCCCTGTCAGACACTCCGTATCTATCACATGTTTTCGATACCGTAGGCAAATCAATGGACGACACTTTTTTCCCTTTCTTTACAGGAACAACAGATTTAATTTTCTTAGCACAGGTATCGTTTCTTATAGGCTCATCGGTCTCAGAGGAAAGAGAAGAGGTGCTGATATCTAAAATTAACAGACGACGTACTTGCACTCGCAGAGTTAACGGGGCGATATTGTCGTTTTAGCTTCCTTTCCTGATTTATTAGATTTTTTTTACTTACAGTAACATCGCCTCTGCCAATTATCATTTTGCGGGTCGTTATTTGATCAATTAAAAAGGCTTGTTCACTTTTTGGGACCTTCTTTTCCCTTGGATACGTTTTTTTGCTTCTCACTGTACTTTTTTATGGACCACGGTCTGAAATAAATGATTTTTATTTTATTTATAAAGCTTTCCAACATTTGAGGGAAGTTTTTTTCATCGACTTAAGGACACTCTGCGTGATAAGCTTTTAATATTTGAATAATTCTGATACTTGTCACTGTTGGTAAAGATGCCACTTGCCATATGCTTTCGATTTCTGGCACGATTTTATTTTCAATTTCTGAAAATTTGGGCTCCTTTTAACTCGTCTTCATACTTTGCCTCGTCCATTCGTAATGTTTCACAATATCTTCGTAAGTAGGTAAAACTTTTCTCTTTAACTCACAACATTCACCAGAAATCAGGCATTTAGAAGCACTACGCGTTTTTTCCATGTTTAATAAAAACAATATTTATAGGTTATCTTATTTAAATAAATGCGCGCGACAGTTCACCTCGATAGACAATAGTGCACTGCCCCGCGCGGCTCGCGTGCTAATTGCCCGATCTGTACCCCCTCGTACTCCTTGTTGGTACTGTTGTGCTTTTTTAGGGTTCCGTAATATTTAAGGAACCCTTATAGTTTCGCTCTGTCCGTCTGTCTGTCTGTCTGTCTGTCTGTCTGTCTGTCTGTCTGTCTGTCTGTCCGCGCCTCTAGCTCCTGTAATTATGAATATAAATTGATGAAATTTGGTTCAGTTATAGATTGTGTATAGATCACGGTTTCGGGAGCATAAAAAAATAATAATTTTATATTTTAAGGGTGGCTCTCCATACATGTGAAGTGGGGATGAAAAATATTTTTTCACTCTACCCCATCGTGTGGGGTATCGTAGAATAGGTCTTTTAAAATAAAGGTAAGGTTTCATATGTTACTTTTTTATAAAGTTGACCATTTTCGAGTAATCGGCCTCCAAAGTACTTTGTAAGTTGGTCCCCCCCCCTAGCATTTTTAAACTATAGGAGATAGAAACTTGAAAATTTTCATGCTGATAGATCACGCTAAAAACTCTTTAGGAAAACTATTTTGAACCAAATCGGACAGTAACTTTTGGAGTAATTAAAAAAAAGCATATTACGCGTTTGTAGTTACGGAACCCTCCTTAGACATGTCCTGACATGCTCTTGGTTAGGTTTTTTATTTTTTATTATTTAAATACAGTACATTTCCGATTAATTGAGATAATAAAGAGAACAAGTTTTTTAAGATTTTATAGAAAAAAGAAATTACCAACTCCTGCCTAAATTGTGAGTTTTGTAAAAGTTAAATGACCTTTCGTAGGTAGTTATATCAAATAATATTTTACAGGTGTATGTTTGAGCTTAAAAGGCATAAACTTTTTACTCTTAGAAGTTCTAAATGCGGAAAAAAGATTTCGCTCCACCCTAGTGGTTAACCTCCACATAACTGATCGAAAGGGTTCTGTATAAAAAACAACATGCTTACTAGAAAGGCAGATCTAATGAAACAGCTTTGATGGAGCTAGTAGATCGCATTGATAGAGCCATTAAGGACTTTGCGCTAAGCGCCTTCCTAGATATTGAAGGCACATTCGATAACACCTCAACCTCATCTATTACCCTGATAGACTGGCTTCAAGAATTATAGATCCAGCTACATAAAGTGGATCAAAGCCACGCTTTACAACAGAGTAGCATTATCAACTATCATGGGCTTGAGGCTCAGGAGCAGGTTGACCCAAGGATAACCACAGGGAGGGGTGGGGTACTGTCACCCTGGCAGTGAATGGGCTGCTAAAAGGACTGAATGAAAGAAGGTTCTATGCTCAAGGATACGCTGACGAAGTTATAATAATAATAGCTCCCCATACCGATTTCGGTGACAGTGGCTGGTTTCATTGAAACCAGGCCAGCAGTTATATTACAGTACCCTGGTATGTGCACAGTACACAAAAGCACTCTCTCTTCCTTTACTTTCATGGGATGGATAACCGGCACGACTGGCTAGAGATCAAGCGCAGGTCCGACTTTTTACATGCCCATCCGACGCATGGATCACGACGCAAGGCTAGCGATACTAGTGATGAGCAAATGCGCATCAAAATAGAAAAATATTACATGTGCATAGTCAAAATAGTGTCTAGTGGAATCACTGTAATATTTCTCTCTCTGACGCTCTCTGGAACCAAAGCACAGTTAACTGCTGGAATTACTTTGGAATTGTATAATAGTTTCTTTTTCATCACTACAAAAAATGCCTTAAATTGTATTACATTATAATCGACGCTCATATCTCTTGCCGAGTTAGTTAGAGTGGAGATACATGGAATGTGGATGGATGGATGGATGGATTTAACGCAAAAACTATTGAAGATTTTGATCAAATTTAGTATAGCAATAATTTAGACTCTTTTAACACATAAGCTATTTCTTATAACGAAAATACAGTATTCCCTTGAGATAATGTATATACGCTGTCGTAGCCGCGAGCAACATCATCATAATATAACAACTTATACTTAGTGAACACTATAGGTTCATTTGCCTCGAGAATCTTAAGTTAAAAAAACGTAATTGACAATTAATATTTACTTTAACAGGTATATGTGTTTAATCCCGAAGCAGACTGATGACTTCTACAGACTTGTCATCATCAAAACAACTATATATACGAAAGAGCTTCTGCATTTATTCTACAAAGGCTGTTACATGGTGAGTTTACTGTAAAATGAAACAAAATTTACATTAAAAATAATAAGTGCTGTTATTGTGGTTAGTGGTGAAGAAGATAAAAAAGATAGGTCTAAGCGTACACCCCTGAGGCACCCCCTAAAACTCTGTGGCAAATTAAGTTCGTTTCTATTACAAAAATGTTTGTTCACTATAATTATTATAATTTATTAAAAATTTCTCAGATTGGTGCAGGGTGCTATCTTAATGCGGGTGTTTCCCAAGGTGGGGTGTTTTCTCCTCTTCTCTTGTCAATTTTCAACTCAACTTTATTACTAAGGTTATAGTGGCTAAATATCATCTCTATGCTGACGTCTGCTACCTGGATGCAAATGAAGAGATCCTAAACATGTTAGAATGTTTGCAGAATCTCTCCATACGTTTTATTTTTGGATTAAAGAAACGAGACCATGTGTCCCAATACAGAAAGCAACTCCAGTGGCTTCCTATTCGCCTTCGCAGAAATTACCGCATACTATGTTTTCTTTTCAATACTTTATTTAGCCCCTTCTCTCCTTCTTAATTAAATGAGCGCTTCTCCTTTCCCAATTTTCACAACTTATCTTGTAGACCCTTTAGACGCACCCTTCTACATATAAGGGATATGTATCGACTTTCGCACCCATCGCACTGACTTTTTTGCCTACTCCTTCACAGTGCACGTAGCTAAGCTCTGGAACTCCCTACTAACTCAGATACGTAAGAGTAAGACACTTGGGCTTTTTAAAAAAGGTTGCATGAGCACTATCTCTGCCTAGCCTGACATCAAACCTACTTTAATTAGTTTCATACAATATTATTGATTATTATATTTTATAAGTCTGTAGTTTCATCCAATATTTTATTGCAATTGTAATGATTATAATATATATTAGTATATAATATATCTATGTAAGTATTCGTATATTATATTTATGCATTTATTTATAATTATGATAATATTATGTAAATTGTAGTAGTACGCACCATATATTGATACTTTTATAACTTTAAACTTTCCTGTATCAGGTCTGCTGGAAGAAATTCCAATTTGGAATAAGTAGCACCTTTGTACAAAACTGTTTTCTGTTTTTAATTTGTCAATGTCAATGTTTTACTGTGTACGTACATAAATTATTAAATAAATAAATAATTAGAACTGGTTGGAGGTGTTGATCTTACAATAGTACTTCCTACTTATATTATAAATGTGAAAGTTTGTGAGGATGGATGGATGTTTGTTTATCACACTTACGTACACACAAAAATTACTGAACGGATTTCGATGAAATTTGGTATGGTACCTAGTAGTTTAGGCTCTGGATTAAAACATGGGCAATTCATTATTGTCAATCCATATGAGTTTTGACGTTCAGTTTCATCGTGAAAACCGTGAGTGACATTTTATTATTCGTAATTTTAATGAAACTGGACTGATATTATTTGAATTATTACATTAATAGACTAGTGCTTTTTTTATCTTTGAAAATGGTCAAAAGTTAAATAAATTTATAGTAGGATGAAAAGGAAGAGAATATAACAAAAATAAAAGGAAAAATAATTTATGCGCAATTTGAGGTCGGGAAGTGTAGTGAGTTGTGAGTTTTTAAGGGTAGAAAACGGTTTTTCTCGATTTCTGGCAAAATTACAAGTCCTGTGGGAAAAGGTTAAATCGCAAAGTTGTAGGTAATAAAAAGAGTATTTACACTTTTTTTACATAACCTCAAAATGTAATATGTGAAAAATTCAAATAACCAAGTTTTTGCTTTTTTTATTTTATCTTGCAAAAAATAATATTTTTTTTACGAAATTTGTTGAAAATTTACCTTTTTATGTCCCAAATACACTGTAATTTGTTTGATTTAAAATATAATTTTTTCAACTTATTTTGACTTGATATCGAAAAATTAACCCTAATTTTCAATCGAAAATTCTCGCATCAAAATATCAGCAATTTTTAAAAAGTCAGTGAGTTTTTTTGTTCGTTCAAATCTATTATTTCTGATAATGTAAAAAATATATACATTACTGTAGTAAATGTTCTCAGAAAATGCAAAGAAAAGAACAATATATCCGTAGGTATTAAAATATATCCGTAGGTCACTCAGGTATACAAGTTATCTTAAAATAGCAATAAATAGGTATCTATGCATATAATTTAAAGAAGATTCGACAACTTGTTCAAAATATGGTAGATGTCTTATTGGGGCTAGGCGGGTCTGGGCATTACTACTCGTTCATTTCTTTACATTTACTATGGTAATGTATTTATTTCTTTACATTATCAGAAAGAATAGATTTCAACGATTATATTTCACACGACATTTAAAAAAAGCTGATATTTTAACGCGAGAATTTTCGATTGAAAATTAGGGTTAATTTTTAGATATTAACCCATAACACCACTCGTTATTTTGAGCCACACATTTACACTCGTGGGGGAGCTAGGTCCCCCATGCATTCATCGCGTGTTTAACTAAAAAATATTAGCATTTTCCACGATTTCTTCCTATAAAATAATTAAAAGAGATGTTGCTAATCAGAAAAATCTTTATTAAAAAAGCTTTGTTAAAAAAATTTAATAAAATTAACACATTTATAACGATTTACACAAAATAACTACTTTTATCGTAACAATTTTTTAGCCTTATTTATGTACTAAAACAAAAATGAAAACATTACTTAACTTTAAACCAAATGCGTCTTTTTTCCGTTCAGACTTATAACTAAAAATAAAAAACAGTATTAGAACTTTCAATATTAGTAATAACGTCATGCAAAATCACAACTACTTTAATTTACTACTAGATATTGCCCGCAACTTCATGCGTGCAAAAAGTTATTTCGCAGAAACTGTACATTTCTCCGCGATAAAAAGTAGCCTATGTTCTTCCCGTGGTCTACTCTACATCTGTGCCAAATTTCAAACTTTTCCTCTTTATTATATTAGAATAGATTCAGTCTATAACGAATTTGTAGGAACATGTTCATTGTTCAGTCTATGAGACATTATTCTTCTCATTTTCATTTTATTGGAATCTTTATTATCATTTAGCATATTTTCCATCTGTTGAGGGGTTTAGTTTTTTCCATTGTATTCGAAAAATCTAAAAAAAGACCAAACAATATGGAAACATAATCAAAATTTTTACTCTAGTAACTACACTCGTGGGGGGGGGGGGGGGGATCCAAACCACCGATTTCAGCCCGACGGATTTTCACTGCTCGCGACCTCTCGGGCAGTACACGGAATACAAGACTTCGAAAGCGCGTAACGTGTAAAATAAAAATAATATTTATAAAAAGCTTGGTGGGGGACCCACGAGTGGTGTTAAGTATTAAACCAAAATAAGGTGAAAAAATAAATATTTGCAAAAAAAAATACAGTGTATTTGAGACATAAATAAAAAAGTAAGTTTTCAACAAATTTCGTGACAAAAAATATTATTTTTGTTCAAGATAGAAATAAAAAACCAAAAACTTGGTTATTTGAATTTTTCATATACCTACATTTTGACATTATGTAAAAAAAGTAAATACAAAAGTTGTAGATCTTTTTAATACCTACCACTTTGCCATTTAACATTTTTCCATAGGACGTAGTTTTGCCGGAAATAGAGATTCAAAGCCGTTTTCTATTATTTTTATTTATGATTTAATTTAAAACGTACCGTAGTTTCAGTGTTTTGTCGTAAATTTTTCTTACGTTAACAGCTTAGAAGTCAGATTTTTTCTCAGGTTCAAGAGTCCAGGTGTACAATACACCTGGATGTTTAATATTCAACTCGATACCCGCACCGTAAATCGAGTATATCACAACGACTTTTGTCAGCCTCTAACTTCATTTAAATAAGTAATACCTACTTGATTTATTTATCTAATAAGTATTAACATTAATATAACTATAATTTATGACGAGGATGAAGATGATAATGGCGATGACGATGACGTTGTTTCAGTGGGTGGACTATTTGCGTATGTACGACTACCATCGTGGCGTAGACGTGATCTACGATCTCACGGACAGCGAAGTGAAGGAGGCGCTGTCTGTCATCAACTTCAAGGAGTTCAAGGACTGCTACGAGATCGTCATTGTGAGTTATCTTACCCTATTCCCACTGACTACCATCGCAGCGTAGACGTGATCTACGACAACGACGTGAAGGAGGAGCTATCCGTCATCAACTTCATGGAGTTCAAGGACTGCTAAGAGATCGTCAATGTGAGTTATCTTAGCCTGTTCATCACTGACTACCGCCGCGGTGTAGACGTGATCTACGACCTCACAGACAGCGACGGACGTAAAGGAGGCGATGTTCGTCATCAACTTCATGGAGTTCAAGGACTGCTACGAAATCGTCAATGTGAGTTATCCTACCCTATTCCCACTGACTACCATCGCAGCGTAGACGTAATCTACGACAACGACGTGAAGGAGGAGCTATCCGTCATCAACTTCATGGAGTTCAAGGACTGCTACGAGATCGTCAATGTGAGTTATCTTACCCTATTCGTTATTGACTACACGGTATGTATAGATAATTAGTACTCTTTTTCAAAACACGTTACTTCAAATTTTCAACTGTTAAGACTAAATGAGTTATTTCTGTAGCCTACACGATTATATACCAACATGATTACTTAAAGATTAAAGTTGTATGAAATTAAATTTAAATTATGCCAGACGTTATTTAATAACAACTGTAGAAAGTGTACATATTGTAGCTAGCTAAGCTAACATTGTTTTATGTATTAAAATATTTGATATTCTCTTTCAGCACAGCTACTCGTCAAGAGTACGAAGATTTATTGTAATAACTCCATCAAAATGGGTCGAGCCACTGGTGAACGTGATCAAAACGTTCATGAAGAAAAAATTAGCGGACAGAATCATGGTGCTGAAGGACTACACCGAGCTACACCAGCTGTACTCCAAAGACATCTTACCGAAGGAGTATGGGGGCGAGGAGAAGAGTTTAAAGGATTTACAAGGTTAGTTATTTAATCAGGGTTACTAACACATGCGAATAATAATAATATCTATGGACGCTTTACACTACGTCAGTCTGGCCCCGTGCTAAGTATCCGAAGAACTTGTGTTACAGCTAGGTACCAGACAACGGGAAGTATAATTAATATTTTTATACTATACGTATAGGTATTAATAGCTCCCCACACTAGTTTCGGTAACGGTGGGAGTTTCATTGAAACCAAGCCAGCTGCGCAAGAGTTATTCAGTAGTGCCCAAGTATGTGCGCAGTACACAAGAGCACTCTGTCTTCCTTTACTCTCGAAACCCAATGGGACGAATAATCGACACGACTGGCGAGAGATCAGGTGCAGGACCGACTTTTTACATGTCCATCTGACGCATAGATCATCTTTCTTGTCAGTCCTAACCAAACTTGGAGACAACATTTTCTTTTATTGTTCCAACGCATCGAACCGACCACAGAGGCATTTTGTGAGCTCCGTGGTCTAGTAGATAGACCGTTTGATTCGTACTCGAGAGAGTACAGGTTCGATTCCCAGGTTGTGGCGTGTACCAATGAGACTTTTTCAGATCTTAAGTAGGAGAGTCGGGTAGCCCCGGCCGGCGGGTAGCCTCGGCCACTTTCGATTCTAGGTAATCACGCACACATAGATAAATCGTGCAAACCTTAAAATATTCGCATCAGATCTTAAGTAGGAGAGTCGGGTAGCCCCGGCCGGCGGGTAGCCTCGGCCACTTTCGATTCTAGGTAATCACGCACACATAGATAAATCGTGCACACCTTAAAATATTCGCAGCGCCGAATATTCGCCGCAGTAGTGAAGCAATCACCGAGCGGACAACAAGTGACTGTTGATTGTTTTCTTCATCAAATTTTTTCGCACTCCGTTTACTTTTCAAATACGAGTACATGGACATTGTATTTAAGTACTTTATCATCATTTATGAATAATTCCGAGCGGTTATTGTTTATTTCATGTCGCTAGGACTGCATGAACTTTAGATCGTGACGGTCGAGTACTAACGGATACAGTTTAGTTGGGTAGGTACCCTCGGACACTTTTCGAGTGGAGAGAAAATCTTTATTCAAATTATTCTATTGCGTTTTTTTTTTATTATGTAGGTGCTAAGAAGAGTAATAAAGTCTATTCGTTTATTTGCAAATCATCTATAAAATGCCAAAATTTAAGGAAAGAGGATTTAACGAGGGAATTGGAATGGAGATATAATGAAAAAGGCTATACAGATCGTTAAAGAAAAGAAATTATCGCTTAGAGAAGCAGCTGACAGATATGAGGCCATTTTGTACCCCCCTCTCTTTTCATTTTTCCGAGAGAAAGGATGTACAAAAATTGTCGTTTAAGGGCCCTATACGGCAATCGAGGGTCGGGAATATAAGAGAATTATACAGAAAAAGATACTCCACAACCTTGAAAAAATCACACGGCTAGTTAATGAATGTTACTAGCCGCTGAAACATTCGAATTTAAGATAATATTTATGGATAAGTGTAAAAAAAAATCTGAATATCACTGAAAACGTGTAAATCGCACTCCCGTATTATAATAACTGAGTCGTAATTATCAAGAATTATTAAACTAATTTTATCAAATAATAAAGTTAAAACTATAAAGAAGTAGATGAAATCTTTATTTCTTAGTAAATATATTCTTATTTTGTGTTAAGAAATCATAAACTTGCCCAATTTTTTCGCTCAAATTCTTCATACAAATTACTATGAACTGGCGAGTTTCCACAAATACATGTGCGAGCGCCCGCTGCGGTCAGTACGCCACGCAACTCCGAGGAGAGAGCACGTCGCTTTACGCCGCATCCACAGATCGCGATCGAACCACAGTATAATTAATAATAGTAGGTACATTTGTTCTGTTGAGCAAGTAAATATTTCTTTTGGAACGAAGTTCCTTATGGCGCGTTGCAAAAGGGAGACGGAAAAAATTAAGACCAAAAGTTGTAACGACACTTTTTGCCATTGTTGTAAGCCGTGCGGTGTGTTTCTCTGTCTCTCTCTCTCTCTCTCTCATCATCAATCAACCAAACCCAACAACCCTCCACACCAAAAACCCCACCCCCTATACAATGTAACCCCCCTCCCCCTCTAAAATTTTTTGACCCCCCCATCCCCCCACCCCCCAAAAATTCCCCTCGAGGCATATCTCAGTCAACTGGACCCCTAGACCCCTCGAGTCAGGTATCATTGGAATCGCGAGAACGAGCCCTATAATTTGGCTTAATCAGATCCCCTAAATTCCCAACGGGACCCGGGATATACCTCAAGAACCCCCCTCCCCCTCTCAAAAAATTTTTATCCCTCCAATAGCCTTCTCACGAAACCTTCCCCCCCCCATCCCCTCCCCCTCCCCCCCAAAATCCCCTCGAGGCATATCTCAGTCATCTGGACCCCTAGACCCCCCGAGTGAGGTATCATTGGAATCGGGAGAACGAGCCCTATAATTTGGCTCCATCAGATTCCCTAAATACCTCAAAAACGTCAAGACACCCCCCCCCCTCAAAAAATTTTTTTGACCCCTCCAATAGCGTTCTCACGAAACCTTTCGAAAATTGTTTTTGGACTTGTGGAATGGATTTCGATCAGGACTAGTGACTCGACTTAAACTCGCGACAGGTCAACAGGACAGAACAGGACAGGAAAATGCGGTCGGCGTTGTGCACTTAGCATGTGTCGTTCGTTCAATTTCCGCGAACCAGTTTTGAGGTTTTTAGGGCCATTTTGAAATTTAACGTATGGTGAAAACACTATTGAGAAAAAAAGTGTCTCCAGTTAAATGGCCCCACTTTTGAGATTTTTGGGGCCATTTTGAAATATGACGTATGGTGAAAACACTATGGAGAAAAAAGTGTCTCCAGTTAAATGGCCCTACTTTTGAGATTTTTGGGGCCATTTTGAAATTGAAAATACTATGTAGAAAAACTTGTCTCTAGTTAAATGGCCCCACTTTTGAGATTTTTGGGGCCATTTTGAAATTTGACGTATGGTGAATGGGGCCATTTTGAAATTGAAAATACTATGGAGGTGTCTCCAGATAAATGGCCCCACTTTTGAATTTTAGGGCCATTTTGAAATTTGACGTATGGTGAAAATACTATGAACAAAAAAGTGTCTCCGGTTAAATGGCCCCACTTTTGAGATTTTTGGGGCAATTTTGAAATTTGACTCTCGAAGTCTTTGGGGTATTGGTGACGACTATTGGTCTGGTCAAAAAATGTATGGTGTTGGGTTGGGACACTTCGTCGATGGTACCTGAAGGTTTACCGGTTCTGCTAAGGAGCAGCAGGCTTAGCATGCACATCGCAGAAACATCGGAGAGTCGACAAAATGAGAGATTGAAGAAACATTAATACCATTTGTAGCAAAATAGGTCTTATTGTAAGGCAGCAAGGTCGATGCATTGTCGTTTGGAAACAATCTTTCTTTTCTTCCCGAATTTTCTCTTTCTTTTCTCACAGAAGATTTCCCGACAGCCATTTTAAAACTAGATAATATGTCTGTTTAGAAATGTTGATTTCTATTGGCAACCTTGTCTTGGCGACATTAAGAACTATTTTGCAACTCACTATTTGGATAAAATATTTCTTCCTTAAATTTATTTCTTCGGATCGCCATGCTAAGCCCGCTGGCTGGTGTTCTTGAAAATTATTATACGAGGTGTGTGCATCCGTGCGGAATTGCGGATTTAAACCGAAACGCGGCACGTTTGTATGCAGATGGTTTACTGTTCTTTATACTGTGGCGCGAGGCTCGATCGTTGTGAGAGTAGCGCTAAAAACCTAAACTTCGCGCGGCGCGTCTCCGAATACGGTCCTTAATGATTGGAGCTCCACCCGAAAATGTTGCTGTTCCACATGAAAGTGGGTGGATGAATAGTGAGATATTTCTGACATGATTGCAACATTGCAAACATCATGTGCAGCTGTCGAAGGAGAATCCAGTTCTTTTGATTCTCAATGGTCATCAGTCAGTCAGTCGATCAGTTAGCAGTGATAGAGTACGCTCGTGCTTACAAAATTTATATGCTCAGCACTCCACCGCACACGGCGCACGAGCTGCAACCGCTCATTAAGGTATTTTTAAACCCTTCAAGGCGGCATTTGCTTCAGAAAGTGCAGTGTGGATGAGATGAAATCCCGGTAATTTAGGTCTTGCTAAAGCAGCTAAGGTAGACATAGCGCAGAGTGGGTTCCGATGCTCAAGAATTTATCCTTTTGATCGAGATACTTTAAATTTTTTGCCATCTGCAATGACTAATATTGAACAGCAACTAGCCTTGAATGAAAATCCCACATGCAATACCACTACCACTGATGGGACATCCTCATCAACAAGCTGCAACCAGCAGTCGTTCTCCATCCAGCCTTGTATCCCATCCAACAAACAGCGAAAATTATGATCTTCGATATCCTGATGCAGCTTCCAAGCCCTTCAACTAGCTATAGCTGGAGAGCTACTAAGAAATTTAGAGTAGGTATTTGAGGCACGTTGAAACCATGTCCTGTACTTCTCCTATTGTACCTCAACACGAGAATGCAGGCCTGGCTAGTCAGAAGCGGAACTTAGCCAAGTTACAAATTTTTGAAAAGTCCATTTTTTAATGCTAAAAATCCATGTTTGAGGCGCTTTGAAATTTTGATATACAGTTAGTATAATGAATAAGAAGTTGGGGAAAAAAAAGGCCATGTAATTTACTTGGAACTTTAACCTAGCCATGTCAGTTTAAAAGTAAATAAACTGGCTTTCGATTCATGATTTTCTGATATCTATTGGTCATTTTATGAACTGCAATATACGTACGGGCGAAAATGCGACATCTATGAAGCCCTCAAAGAACTACGTGGTCAAAAAATGAAATAATTGCGTATTGTGCAATAAACTTACTCGTCAAAATGTATTTATAAAACAAATAGGTATTAATGAAATAGAAATGGCATACGAACCAGCATAACCTACCATCTACATGTTTTAGATAATAGTTTAGTTAACTATAAACGTAAAAGCGACATCTAGGAAGACTCAAAGAACTACGTGGTCTTGATAATTTTCGCAAAGTCGATATGAGTCGTTTTTAATTGATTTTCCTATAAAAATCGAAGACATCCATTCGTTGTTTATACAATATTGTGTGCAATAAAATTATATATTGTGCAATAGTCTAATTTACTCGACAAATTGTATATAAAAAGTAAAAACAAATCTAGACACGCGGTAGTGTGTCAAGCCAAGTTCAAGTAACAGAACTGACGAGCGGCACCGTGTGTAATATTACACGAACCATTTGGAGCCCAAACGGTTATTTAGATATTAACGTCCAAAAATCGTCATTTTGATCACTGACTAACCTACAGATCAAAACTCTAACCCAGTTCCAGATGACCTAAAAAATCAATATTATGTTTGTTCGCAGATAACTTCGTCGTTTATGAACCGATTTTCAAATTTTTTTTTGTGATGTAAAGGGTTAATTTAATACATCATCACATTGTTATGATATAAAAGGCTCTTCTCATAGTATTTTACACTAACTCGGAGATCTTTGAACATAACTCTGCCGTTTATGGACCTATTTGCAAAATTATTTTGTTGTAAAGGGTTTAATTCGAAATTGGTCCTTTAGTCACTAAAGTGGAAACCTGATGATGCGATCCATGAGGAATCGAGGGAACTCCTCGAAATTTATATCGATACATATAGTGGTTTTGACTTTTACTCAAGTAACATAAGGCATATGCTACCAAAAAATAAGATGTTGCACCTTGGTGCTTTTGGATCCTTGGTATAACCTGGATCCAAAAGCAGTGAACAGAACTCCTCAGTCTTTAAAGATATGTGTTTGGAAATTTCGGTATTGTTTAAAGAACTGCAAGCATATGCCAGTTTGTATCTTACAGTAATCATCATCATCTTATTAACAAATTAGTGAAAACTTAGCGCTAATTCAATTATACATTCGATCGTTTATTTTAGTCGTCCTTAAGATGTATTAATAATAACTTAACAAAATATATCACTAAAATGTATGAAATTATTAATTTTAAACAAAAAATTAAACCGACTTCCAAAAGTACACAAAAAAAATGAAATAAAACTTCTAAATAATTTCCCTTTTAAATTTAACTAATTTTTTTTACAATTTCTCTACTCAATCTTCTTAATTTTGAAGTTGGTACCAGCAAATTTGAACGTAAGTTCTATAAAATTTTGTAGGGTATTGTTTATGTTGGTAGCGACTTTGGAAGTCAAACCGACGTTTTTGTTTAAAAATAATTCACTTAATTGATTCTATTAGGAAAACTTAACTTTGGTAATTATTTTCTTATAAATAAGTACCTACTATGTATAGTTTATGTACAAAAAGTAATGATATTCTATCAAAAACATAAATGTGAAATAAGAGTCAAGTTCAATATTATGATATAAGCCTTGGTTGTTGACTTCAACGACAAAAGAAGTGAGATCTAAATGGGTGCCATTCCCATTGCCAATGGGTAAACAAAAAAAGTCGGTTTGACTTCCAAAGTCGCTACTAGCCCAAACAATACCCAACAATATTTTATAGAACTTACGTTCAAATTTGCTGGTACTGACTTCAAAATTAAGAAGATTGAGTAGAGAAATAGTTAAAGTTTTAGCCCAATTTAAAAGGGAAATAATTTAGAAAATAAGTTTTATTTCATTTTTTTTTTGTGTATTTTTACTTCGGAAGTCGGTTTATTTTTTTGTTTAAAAATAATAATTTCATACTTTTTTGTGATAATATATTTTGTTAAGTTATTATTAATACATCTTAAGAACGTCTAAAATAAACGATCGAATGTATAATTGAATACGCGCAAAGTTTTCACTAATTTGTTAATAAGATGATGATGATTACTGTAAGATACAAACTGGCATATGCTTGCAGTTCTTTAAACAATACCGAAATTTCCAAACACATATCTTTAAAGACTGAGGAGTTTTGTTCACTGCTTTTGGATCCAGGTTATACAAAAGATCCAAAAGCACCAAGGTGCAACATCTTATTATTTGGTAGCATATGCTGATTTTACTTCAGTAAAAGTCAAAATCACTATGTGTGTCGTTGCCTGTGTGGTCTCGGGCTAAAGAATAGGACCACCCCATCTCCTTCCTATGGGTGTCGTAGAAGGCGACTAAAGGATATCAGCCGGATAAGAGGACAAACATCTTCCTCGCCCGCTTGGGCTCCGGTAACCGTTTCATGGCGGTATAACCATGTCTATATTCTGGAATGCTCTAAATGCCACAACTGATAGTGGGCAGCAGCGCTATTAGTGAAAAGCATTCCAGTCTGCGGTCACCAACCCGTTCGCCAAGCGTGGTGACTACGGCAAATCCCCCCTATGCAGCACAACCCAAATTCACGGCCCCCAGTTCCCGGTTGCTGCGCTATTCCTGGCCACGGTAACGGCGCGGCGGGGGGTGCTAAGAATCCCCGGGCGACGGCAGGGTACCACCTCCGAAAATTAGACTTGGCTACGTATAACGGACGCTCTCTACGGCTGAACGAGCACGTTGCTGAGCTGGAAGTAGAGTTAAGTCGTATTAACTGGCACATTGTGGGGTTATCAGAGGTCCGAAGACAAGGTGAGGAGACGATAACTCTCGATTCCGGTCACTTGCTCTACTTCCGAGAAGGACATCAGCCATCCCAAGGTGGCGTCGGTTTTATAGTCCACAAATCGCTTAAAGGCAACATCGTAGAAATAGGCAGTGTGTCGGCAAGAGTGGCATACCTTGTATTGAAGATTACAAAAAAATACTACCTAAAGGTAATCCAAGTGTATGCCCCAACATCCGCACATCCTGACGACGAGGTCGAGGCCATGTACGAAGACATAGCGAAAGCCATGTCTGGTACTAATACATTCTACACTGTTGTCATGGGCGATTTCAACGCTAAAGTGGGAGTACAAGAGAGTGGCGAGTCGAAAGTAGGTCCCTTTGGCTATGGGCACAGAAACCACAGGGGGCAAATGCTAGTAAACTTTCTCGAATCCAAAGGACTTTTTCTGATGAATACCTTCTTTCAGAAAAAGCCCCATAGAAAGTGGACCTGGCGAAGCCCCGATAACGTGACGAGGAATGAGATTGACTTTATTATTTCTGACAAGCGCCATGTATTCAGAGATGTCTCCGTGATTAACAGGTTTAATACCGGAAGTGATCACCGATTGGTAAGAGGCAGCCTGAGTATAAATGTCAGTGTAGAGCGAGCGCATTTAGTAAGGTCAACTCTCAGGCCTACACGGCCCCAGGTAGAAGCCGGCTGCGAAAGCTTTCAGCTAGAACTCCAAAATCGATTCGCCATGTTGGAAACCACGAAGGACATAGACCACACCGCCAACAGTCTGGTTCGTGTTATCTGCGAGGTGGGTTGTAAGTACTTTCGTCCAAAGAGCCATGGACGCAAGCATAGGCTCTCCAGCGAAACTCTGGAGTTGATGAGGAAGAGACGAGAACAAATAAATGCCACACAATTTGAGCGTCAAGTTCTCAATCGGGAGATTAAAAAGCAAATTAGACGCGACACCCGCCGGGCGAATACCCAAGCCATCGAGCAAGCCATAGTGCGAAATAAGGGCTCGAAGGTATTCGCTAAGCCCAATAACTCCCGTTGTCACTTGACGAAACTCAATACTCCACAAGGCACTACCGTCACCTCGAAGCCGGAGATCCTCGCTGAAGTCGAAAGGTTCTATGGGGAATTATACACCCAAAAAACAAGCCCACCCCAAACCCATCATGCAGATGACCCACGGGCCAGACTCACGCGCCACCTTACAGATGAGCTTCCTGATGTCGACATGGGTGAGATTAGAATAGCTCTCAGTCAGCTTAATAATAACAAAGCACCGGGAGATGACGGAATAACCACAGAGCTGCTCAAGGCAGGAGGAACACCCGTCTTGACTGAGCTTGTCAAGCTCTTCAATTCCGTCATCCACACTGGCACTACCCCGGAAACATGGAGCAGGAGCATAGCGGTTTTGTTTTTCAAAAAAGGCGATAACACGCGACTAGAAAACTACCGCCCCATTTCACTCCTGAGCCACGTGTATAAGCTGTTCTCGAGGGTTATATCGAATCGTCTTGCCCAGAAGTTTGACGACTTTCAGTCACCGGAACAGGCCGGGTTTCGCAAAGGCTACAGCACTGTGGACCACATACACACACTAAGGCAAATTATACAGAAGACCGAGGAGTATAATCAGCCTCTCTGCCTAGCGTATGTGGACTATGAAAAAGCCTTCGATACCGTCGAGACCTGGGCTGTGCTGGAATCCATGCAGAGATGTCTCGTCGACTGCCGATATGTCGAGGTGTTGAGATATCTGTACAAGGCCGCAACAATGACCGTCCAAGTACAAGAACAGAGTACAAAACCAATCCAACTGCGTCGAGGAGTAAGACAGGGAGATGTTATCTCTCCAAAACTGTTTAATAACGCGTTGGAGGACGTTTTCAAGACGCTCGATTGGAACGGACGGGGACTGAACATAAACGGCCAGTACATCTCACACCTGAGATTCGCAGATGACATAGTCATTATGTCAGACTCTCTGCAGGACCTGGAAGAGATGCTGAACAGCCTAAGCGATTCTTCAAGACGGGTGGGTCTCGGTATGAACCTGAACAAAACTAAAATCATGTATAATGAACACGTTCTCCCGAGACCAGTCGTCGTAAATGGCGCTAGTCTCGAAGTTGTGCAAGAATACGTATATCTTGGCCAAACCATTCAACTCGGGCGGCACAACTTTGAGAAGGAGGTGTGTAGAAGAATACGCTTGGGCTGGGCTGCATTCGGGAAGCTCCGGGACATCTTTGAATCGTCGATCCCACAATCCCTTAAGACCAGGGTCTTTGATAAATGCGTTCTACCGGTAATGACATACGGAGCCGAAACGTGGACACTCACCGTAGGCTTGGTTCATAAGTTTAAGGTTGCTCAGCGTGCGATGGAAAGAGCAATGTTAAGGGTATCTCTGGTGGATAAAATACGTAACGACGTTATTCGCCAGAGAACTAAAGTCACCGACATTGCTCAACGAATTAGCACGCTGAAGTGGAAGTGGGCCATCCATGTCTGCAGACGGACAGACAATCGATGGAGCAGACAAGTATTAGAGTGGAGACCACGCTTAGGCAAACGTAGTGTAGGACGTCCTGCGGCACGATGGACCGACGATTTGAAGAAGGTGGCTGGCAGCGAATGGATGAGGGCTGCCCAAGATCGGGATGGTTGGCGCTCATTGGGGGAGGCCTACGTTCAGCAGTGGACGGCGATAGGCTGATGATGATGATGTGTGTCGATATAAATTTCGAGGAGTTCCCAAAAGCACCAAGGTGCAACATCTTATTTTTTGGTAGCATATGCCTTGTGTTACTTGAGTAAAAGTCAAAATCCCTATATGTACCGATATAAATTTCGAGGAGTTCCCTCGATTCCTCATGGATGGCATCATCAGGTTTCCACTTTAGTGACTAAAGGACCAATTTCGAATTAAACCCTTTGCAACAAAATAATTTTGCAAATAGGTCTATAAACGGCAGAGTTATGTTCAAAGATCTCCGAGTTAGTGTAAAATACTATGAGAAGAGCCTTTTATATCATAATAATGTGATGATGTATTAAATTATTCTAAAAGGGATGTTGCCTAGTGTGGAATTTCACAGTTATACAAATTAAATTTTAAAATTGTTGATTAAATATACATAAATCTGAAAGAAATAGGTATTTCGAGTGACGGGATTAAAAATATAAGCAAATAAAAATATTGTCCATCTCTTTCTCGCAAAACGATTCGTGACGTCACAACCTGCTACCGCCATAAATTTTGTTATGAGAAATGTATGGCGGTAGCAGGCTGTGACGTCACAGGCCAATATATCGCTCTCTTTCATATTGTAAATTTCAATGGTTTGTATCTAAGTTATTTTTTCAGATATACAAAAATGGGTTCTGGATTGTTTATTAACATGTTGTCTACAAAAATTTTTTTTCGGCAACATGCCTATTGACATGGTGGCATATGCTTGCTGTTCTTTAAACAACGCCGAAATCCCCAAACATGTATCTATAAGGAGTCAGGAGTTCTGTTCTGTACCTTTGGGTCCAGGGTATACCTTGGAGCAAAATCTTACTTTTTGGTAGCACATGCTTAGACTTGTTCAGAAAAAGTCAAAATCACCATATGTATCCATATAAATTTCGAGGAGTTCCCTCAATTCCTCATGGATTCCAACATCAGGTCACCACTTTTTTGACAACTGGACTAACTTGGTATTATACTTATATATTATATTATACCCTTTACATTACAAAAAAAAATTTGAAAATCGGTTCATTAACGACGAAGTTATCTGCGAACAAACATAATATTGAATTTTTAGGTCATCTGGAACTGGGTTAAAGTTTTGATCTATAGGTTAGTCAGTGATCAAAATGACGATTTTTGGACGTTAATATCTAAATAACCGTTTGGGCTCCAAATGGTTCGTGTAATATTACACACGGTGCCGCTCGTCAGTTCTGTTACTTGAACTTGGCTTGACATACTACCGCGTGTCTAGATTTGTTTTTATATACAATTTGTCGAGTAAATTAGACTATTGCACAATATATAATTTTATTGCACACAATATTGTATAAACAACGAATGGATGTCTTCGATTTTTATAGGAAAATCAATTAAAAACGACTCATATCGACTTTGCGAAAATTATCAAGACCACGTAGTTCTTTGAGTCTTCCTAGATGTCGCTTTTACGTTTATAGTTAACTAAACTATTATCTAAAACATGTAGATGGTAGGTTATGCTGGTTCGTATGCCATTTCTATTTCATTAATACCTATTTGTTTTATAAATACATTTTGACGAGTAAGTTTATTGCACAATACGCAATTATTTCATTTTTTGACCACGTAGTTCTTTGAGGGCTTCATAGATGTCGCATTTTCGCCCGTACGTATATTGCAGTTCATAAAATGACCAATAGATATCAAAAAATCATGAATCGAAAGCCAGTTTATTTACTTTTAAACTGACATGGCTAGGTTAAAGTTCCAAGTAAATTACATGGCCTTTTTTTTCCCCAACTCCTTATTCATTATACTAACTGTATATCAAAATTTCAAAGCGCCTCAAACATGGATTTTTGGCATAAAAAAATTGACTTTTCAAAAATTTGTAACTTGGCTAAGTTCCGCTTCTGACCAGCCAGGCCTGCATTCTCGTGTTGAGGTACAATAGGAGAAGTACAGGACAAGGTTTCATCGTGCCCCAAATACCTACTCTAAATTTCTCAGTAGCTCTTGGGCTACTACAACTGTCAACCAACTTCTAGCCTCATACCAACAAATCATGGAAATTCTGATTCTTCCTAGCCGTCAACCAGCTACAAGCAATCCTATACAACATACCAATAATGTTTTCGGCGGTTTTTAAAAAGTTTTTTGTAGGGTTTTTAAGTTTCAAAATAATGTATCTAATATATATTTTCTGTTTAATGGAGAAATTATGAAGCGTTTAGGACATAAATAAAAATAAATTAGGTCAAGTAGCCTATTTAATAGCAAAATATTAACCGCTTCGACAAATATATCACTACATAGTGTAAATTAACAAATTCCTTTTTTTGTCTGTCCCTATGTATGTTTAAAACTTTAAAATCACGCAATGGATTTTGATGCGATTTTTGTAATAGAGTGATTCAACGGGAAGGTTTTCATGTATATAACATGCATGCATTTTTTTGCGCTTACATTGCAAACGCTGTCTAAACCCTACGAGATAGATCAAAATAATGTATTATAGTTTTGTTCATCTTAAAATAGTCTACAAAAAAGTCTGTAATGGTATATGTCTCTTAAGGGTAATCCACAATAATATTTTTTATCCTTTACTTTGATTTAAATTTAATAGCTTATTTTCGAAGTGATTTTAAGCAAAACAGCATTAATCCTTATCCAATTAAGTACCTTAAATACATTGTGCATTTAATATAGATTAATGTGGCCCTTTACGGCATGTAATTTAAATGCATATTTTCGAAGATATTACCTACAGATTTAAAATTCAGAGACATAGTGTTGCGGCTGCACGAGATTCGCGCTTTGCAACGCGCTGGACGTGTGTTTATGAGGCTCACGAATACTTTCTACAGAAATAATTAAGATTTTTCTATGGGTTCTGATCAACTGATCAGTATTGTTAGGATGTCAAATAACATTTTAATGGTAACTTTAACGGTTAGTTAGACGTTATTTACGTATCTTAAATTTCCCGCCGTATTCATTACAATCTTCTTTTGATGTTTCCCGCCACTTCGTGTGCGCTAAAAAAAAGCTGCAAAATGTACTGTTCCTCGACGTGGGAATCGTACATTTGGCCACTACAAAAAGTAGCATAATATAATATCCTTGTGGTCTAATCTATATCATCAATCATATCATATCGGTCCAGTAGCTTCGAAGCATATTCAATGCAAACAAACAAACCTTTCCTCATTATAATATTAGTATAGATATACTCATCCTTTTAATATAACAATATATAAATATATTGTTATATATATAGAGCTCCGTAGCCTAGTGGGTAGACCGTTTGGTTTGCACTCGAGAGAGTGTAGGTTCGAATCCCAGGTTGTGGCGTGTACCAATGAGACTTTTTCAGATCTCAAGTACATTATACGGACGCTCTAACGGTGAAGGAAAACATCGTGAGGAAACCCGCACATAGTTGGCTCCAGACGTATTGACTAGTTCATTCCTCTGGACTAGGCTGACTATGTTGTGAGAATGCCGTATGTGCTTGGGCAACCATACGACATTTAAAAAACCAACTGTCCCAGGCACTACAGTATTTCAAGAGTGGTTACTTCGCTCGGAGAATACTGTATAAATCATCCATTAACGGATGCAAAGGCCTAAGTATATAAAGCGGTCTCGCACGTCACGCGGTAGGTTCCTGTTTTTACCCATTCGGTACGAAACCCTAAAAACATTTTCAATATTGTATACAGAAGTATAATATAGAAAGTTATTTGCTGAAGAAGTTTTTTCTCCAAGAACACTATTCCACGCGGGCGAAGCCGCGGGCAAAAGCTATTAAATAATAATCGACTACTCGAAAATGGCTGGAAGTATTACCATGAAAGGAGACCGAAACCATTTCATACATTCTTGGGCTAAGAATGTAATAAGATAAAGATGGTATATATAGATAGATTAAGATTAATGAGAATCTTGTTGAAAATTGTGTAACTTTAGCCAAACTGAGAATAAAGTTACGAGCTGTTTAGTGAAAGTGAGGCTATGTTTCAAAACCAATGAAAAAACTTTATGACACAGTAGGTAGATAATGCGTGAAAAGTCAAAATAATAGGCTATTATCTATCTAAATAATCATAAATAATGATATAATGATGACTTATTAACAATAAATAATAATATAAAATAGGAATATAATATTTATAAGGAACAGAAAACAAAACAATTTTAATGTTCTTTCATATAGTTTATTCGTCTTTTATAAAGATTAAAATATCGTGAAGAAATTATCCAGGTGGAGCAATATGATCTTAATACCTCGTCCAGCTAAGGTACCATAATATTATGACACACGTAACATAAGCATTGAGCATACAGCAGGCTCCCAACACTTCGTCTACTTACTATGCAATTACAATAGAAGCGTACATAAGAATAGCCGCATTTCCTCTACGACAGCTGTGGACTAAAAAAAATTTTTCAAGTTTTGTTACTTGGATTATGTAATAATTAAAGCAGTGGTCGTTGAAAATAAAACTATTTAGGAAGGCACTCAAAACTCATTAGAATTTATCAAGGAATTTGTAAGTATATATAATACTTACAAATTCCTTGGAATTTATAGAAAACACGAAATGAGTGAATCAAAAGTCGAAACGTCAACGGCCCGTGACAAAATTGACATTAATCATAATTATATCAATATCATGTGCAAAAAGCATTAACTACAATACTGAAATCGATAAAATAAATGGACGATCTCACGAAACCTAAACATCTTTCTTATTTTTCTCGGCTCCCAGATTGAAAATTGCGCTGATTTTTTAAATTTTAGGTCAAAAAAATATGACGATTTTTTAAACCATATCTCATTCCATTACATTTTGGCCATACATATTCAGTCTCTTTTAGTATGTAGGGAGTTTTTGGGGATAAAAACGATGTAGCTAGGTATTATCTCTTTGAAACTGTGCATTTTAAGCTACATATTATGTTTTTTTATTTTATCGTATAACAATATAATAATAATTTCGACTCTTATATTCGTCCGATTGGCAGTTTTGTTTGAGTATAGTATAATATGTAATTTTTGCGTTGTTTTTGTTATTATTTTTACTTTTTCTATGTTTATTTTTTAATCTACCTACTAGAACTCCGAGCAAAGCTAGGTTACCCAGGTACTTAGTCCTTATTTCAAATAAATACCAGGTATATACATTTTTTTTTTTTATTTCTTACGAGTAAATAATTATATTTCAGATGAGTTATTGATACACGCGGCAGCGCCCAAGCACAGGGAGTTCAGGGAGAAGCTGTTCGAGGCCAGGACTGACGAGACCAAGCTCTCGCCGGATGTGTTCAGCGAACTGTGTGCAGGAACAACTGGGACTTTCCGAGCGCTCACGCTGGACTAATATACCAAAGGGTTAGGTAGCAGATGTCAAATGTGGGAGAGCCACGCTTCGTTAATGGGCCGGCTCGACCGGATAAATACCACGACCACGACGCGTTGTGTTTCTCCGAGAGAGTGAGGTTACCAGACGCCCAAGCGGGGATTGGGGTTTTAAGGACCAGGAACGCAAGTCGCAACACCAGAGGAGTTACAAGTATCACTACTCTGGTGTCGCGAGTATCCATGGTGGGCGGTAATCGCTAACCATCAGGCGATCCGTCTGCTCATTTCCTGGTTTATTTCATAAAAAAAGAAACTAGTAGGTAATATAGAAAATAAATGTTGCCTGCTTTATCGCAGGCAACATCTGCGCGTTATGCGCGCAAAAGTTAATTTCGTGGAAGCAGTACATTTTTCTGTGCTATAAACTAGTCTTAATCGGGAATTCAACTCTCGCATTTCTTTTGAACTTATCTTTAAAGAACTATAATAAACTACTAACTAGGTCACTTTTTGGATTTATATTACACTGTGCGACCTTGTTACCATAGATTAAGAACTACCTATTTTGGATAGAATATTTCATCTTGAAATTATTTCTTCGGATCGCCATGCTATCCGCTGGTATAATCTAAACCCAAGTTATGAGGGTTCAAAAAATCGACGAATCTCTTCGATAAAAGGTGACTTGGCTCGTCTTTCAGACAAATTAGGTACATATTTTTAGGTCAAGTAGAGCTTGGCTCTCGATTCGGGGGTTGTGGGTTCGATTCCCGCATTAATTCAACAAAAAAATGTTGTTTCCAAGTTTGGCAAGGACAATGCAGGCTGATCGCCTGATTGTCTGACAAGATGATCCATGCGTCGGATTGGCATGAAAAATATTGGTTCTGCGCCTGATCTCTCGCTAGTCGTATCGGTTATCCGTCCCACTGGATTTCGAGAGTAAGGGAAGAGAGAGTGCTCTTGTACTGCACACACACTTGGAGACTGTTAAATGACTCCTTTGTAACCAGCCTGGTTTCAATGGAACCGGTCACCGTCACCAAAATCGGCGTAACTGCAGCGGGATCATCTATAAGCGAGGGTAAACCTGAGGGGCAATTCTGCTTAATAAAGCCTGCATTAATACAATTACAATCAAGTCCCGATACGCTTATACTCCCAATAGGTGTTTTTATGAACGTTAAACCAACGTAAAACACGCTCTGATTGGTCGAAACGTCATAAAATCCGTTCACGGTAACATGACGCTACACTCAATCCAAACAAAGTGAAATTAACTGTTTAAATTGTCTACTTTAAATACGAGAATTGAGATTCTGGTTTTTGGCGGGGCGAGAATTTTTTGAGATTTTTGGGGCCATTTTGAAATTTGACGTATGGTGAAAACACTATGGAGAAAAGGTGTCTCAGTTAAATGGCCCCATTTCTGAGATTTTTGGGGCCATTTTGAAATTTGACGTATAGGTAAAATACTATGGAGAAAAAAAGGGTATCCAGTTAAATGGCTCCACTTTTGAGATGTTTCACTTCCACTGGCACTCGCGGATTGCTACCCGTTGTTTTTATTTTTTAGATCAACCATAATCACCGACACAGGCTTCTAAGAATTGACATCATAAATTGAATTCGTGAAGGTGTTAAACGAATATTATGTATTTTATTTGAGAATATTTTTTGTTATTAGCGACATCATTTATATTATAGGAGAATGGTATAAGTTAGCAGGGTACGTCTTGTTAAAATAAAATACTTGCTATCTTTGATTAATTATTACAATATCTATGCTTGCTATAGTTTATTTAAAAAACAATAAATTTTATTATTATTTAATATTTTTAATTATTCTCCTGACTGTGCTAAAAAGCAACGCACGCAACCACGGACAAAACTTAAACTTCAATGATATGCCCATTGCATAGATATAAGCAAGAGGAATGAGCAGCTACTCGGGACAATCTATATGTCTATATTCACATCACAACAGCTGCAGCACAGAGGGGCAATTCTGCTAAATAAAACCTACAATCAAGTCCCGATACGCTTAAACTCCCGAACTGTGTTTTTATGAACGTTAAACCAACGTGAAACGCGCTCTGATTGGTCGAAACGTCATAAAATCCGTTCATGGTAACATGTCGCTACACTATAATCCAAACAAAGTAAAATTGACTCTTTAAATTGTCTACTTTAAATACGAGAATTGAGGTTCTGATTAAAGAACGAGGAAAAGATAAACAGTTACATAGTTAGCTTCCGATTTGATTGCACTCCTACAAGCGTACGGTGTGTCCACGATTGTGTGGAAAAAATTATGGGCCGTTGAAGTTGACATCAAAAATTTTCAAATTTGGATCGTTCTAAAGTTGAAAGCTGCTTCTCTGCACGTAAGTATATAAATAACACATTTTGTACTCTGTGGCTGCAGCGCGACCGTCATCATACGCAGTATATGTTCAGATCCAGACAAACTGACAGTTTTCCTTTATCAATCTGTCATTTTGTCTATTTTTCCGTACCAGGAATTCATTTCTACGGTGGTCATTCTACGCGTGCTAGACCGTGCTAACTGCTATCACCCGCGTGCGGAGCGGATCTGCGCGCGAGTGAAAAAACGCATGACAGGAAAAGGGCGCTTAGTCTATGTTGAGAGTTCGGAAGGTGCCGCTGACGCCGTCCACCTCGTTGAGCTGGAGGCGAGGGTTGAGGGCCTGGTTCACTCGGCAGGCAGACATCAGCTGCATGTGATCCAGGTGGGCTTTAGCGGATATCACCTTGTGGCTTACCACTGGAATGGAGAAAAAATGTGTATTGCTTTTTGCTCCAATGTTCCTGAGCAGCGAAGGAAATGCCAGTTAATTCTGAGAGATCTCTATAACGATTCTTACGAATGCGATACGCAGGGTGCGCGAGGCTTACGCGCTATTACTTCGGTAGGAGTAAGTGTTCTGTGCCTACACGTTCGACCTATTCGCCAGCGCACACTGCGCATAGCATACTTTAACATCTCGTCCAGACTACTCACGAAGTAGGCTACGCAATGTGGACATGAACTTTGCTTCGCCTTTTCGTACTTTCGGGTTACTTCGCGGAGCACTTCCTCGGCCTACTTCGTGAGCAGTCTGGACGGGGCATAAGATTATAATCTTGTTAACGTAGGCGACCAAACTAACACATTTTTATATAATGCAGTCCACATTATAGTCAAACCCTCTTACTAATAAACGCAGTATAAGCTTTGAATAGTTATACAATGTTTTGTCTTCTTTAATCGAATTAAAAATGTCACTTGTGTGACGGGAACAAAACACTGTATAACTATTCAAAGCTTATACAGCGATTATTAGTAAGGTGGTAAGTCGTTTTACTACATAACTGGAAGTCTAACAAAGTCTGTTGAGTCGGTCGCAAAATGCAAATGAAAATTAATCGAGCCATTATAAAGCTTAAGAAGGTATTGCTGCTCTTTACTTTAAGGTACGTACTCTAGTAAATAATACTAGAACACTGATATTTTGGGGTTCCGTAGCTCGCGTCTCGGAACCCTTATAGTTATGTCCGGTCATCCGTCCTTGGCTTACGGTTTCCTGGTTGACTTTCTAAACGTTTAACGCTAGAGAGATGAAACCTTGCAAAATATATGTCTATTTACCACGTCGACAAAGTACAAAAACAATATCTCCTACACGTAAAGAGCGAATGTATTTTTCTTACGTCTATCCCAAAGTCTGGGGATTAGGTTGTTATATGATAATATATTTATGTATTTTAAAAATATCAAGACGAGTTTTTGATTAAGACATTCATTTGCGTAGATATTTTTTGTTAATATAGGGCACTCCCTCCCCCTCTCTCTCTAAAAGCTAAGCGGCTGGCTCGAAAAATATGACAAAAGTTCACAATGGTAGTGCATGTGATGAACTTTGACGAAAAACTAGGCTTATATAAAACTTTGTTAGTTCAGTTGGACCGGACCATATGGATCTTTGTACTAAAGAACAATCTCGGAACTAAAAAATCTTTACCTTCCAAATCCTCCAACCATTTCTCATCACCCCCGAAGTCCTTGGGCAGTATGTCTTTGGGGTAAAAGTTAAGTAGCTCCTCTGGTTTCTCGTGCACCATGATGCGATCGAAGATCTTTTTGCTGAAGTACTGCTTGAAGAATAAGATGATGCTGTGCACCAGCTTCGATGAGGAGATTACGTGCAGACGCTTCAATCTCATACCGTAAGCACTCTGGAAATGTTTTATGTGGAAATAAAAAAGTCATTTTTGGATTTTGCTAAGTCTATAATTATTGTAATATTAATATGATTTGGTTTTTGGCGTTAAATATCAGGTTCGTGGTAAACAAAACTTCAATATGGGAACTTAAAACTTTTTGTTATTTTTTAATTGAATGTTCGCTAAAGCATAGAGGCTTTTGTAAATTCTTAAGGAATTACTTATGTGGGTCTATGGGATCAGTTTTTATTGTATCCATGGAAAAAACAGCAGAAAAAGGCGAAAAGACCGTACTCTTAAATGTGGAGACCATACGAAACATGATTTTGATTGAATCTGAACTGATCTAGATTCTGTGTGGATAGATAAATACACAAGTGCAGGGTATCGAGTAATTATAGACTGTTGTACCTATGCAATAGTTTTGATGGCATCGAAACAACGCCCCTAGTGGCAGACAATGGTAACTAATTCGATGTCATACAAATTGTAGTTAACTTCTTCACGGCGAGTAGTGACTAGTGACAAAAACTCGCACACAGCACGTATAGCATAATCACTGTAGAAATAGTTTTTTTCTACGATGAAATAGATAAAATGACAGATTGACGAAGGAAAGCTGTCATTTGGTCCATTTTATCTGTCAGTATCTCTATTCTTGTGCAGACAAAACGTATCTCTATGGTGATTATGCTAAGCGTGCAGATTTAGTATAATCAAAGCGTGTATTGTACGCGACAGATATACTCGTTAATCTTCACTGAATCTTCAATTATACTATAACCCCCCCCCCCACACACACACACACTGATCTCGGTGACCGTGGCCGGTTGAAACCAGGCCAGTTAGGCAGGAGTAATTTTTTTGGTGCTCAAGTGTTTGCGCAGTACACAAGAGCACTCTCTCTTTTCTCTCGCAACCCAGTGGGACGGATAACCGACACGACTAGCGAGAGATCCGACTTTGGTGGTTGGAGTGGTTCGAGCATTGGCTCTCGACTCGGAGGTCGTGGGTTCGATTCCTACATGGGAACAAAAAAAAGTTGTTTCCCAGTTTGGTTAGGACAATGCAGGCTGATCACCTGATTGTCTGACAAGAAAGATGATCCATGCGTCGAATGGGCATGTAAAAAGTCGGTCCTGCACCTGATCTCTCGCCAGTCGTGTCGGTCATCCGTCCCACTGGGTTACGAGAGTAAAAGGAAGAGAGAGTGCTCTTGTGTACTGCGCACACACTTGGGCACTATAAAATCACTCCTGCGTAACTGGCCTGGTTTCAATAAAACCGGCTACCGTCACCGAGATCGGTGTGGGAGTTATTATTATTATTATGTTTTTTAAAATTTCTTTTCTCCTTTGCGGGAGTGAGACTGAAGTTGCGGGCTTGTGGCCAAACAACTTCAGATAAAGTGTGAGTTAATTATTGATTGATAAAAATTTTCGGACGATGCGGCATGTATTGAGGATGACTGCTTTTTGTAAGGTTATTTAAGTGAGAGGGTGTATGTTAAGTGTTTTGAGGGATGAGTGCAGTGTTTTGGGTATGATGCCAGTGGTCGAAATGATTATGGGTATTGTTTTGACTACGTTAACTTTCCATTGCGTTTTTATTTCTATTGTGAGGTCCGTATATTTAGTTACTTTATTTGTGTGTGTGGAAGCAAGATTATGTGAGTTAGGTATGGCTATGTCAATCAGGTAAACTGTTCTATTTTGTTTGTCGTGAAGGGTTATGTCAGGTCTATTGTAATGTACGGTCTTGTCAGTCAGTATTGTCCTGTCCCAGTATAGTTTGTAGTCAGGTGAGTCCAATATGATTTATTATTATTATTATTATTATGTTTTTTAATTTTTTTCTTTCTCCTTTAGGGGTATTACTAAAGTTGCGGGCTTGTGGCCAAGCAACTTCCGGTAAAGTATATACAATTAAGTAATGGACAAGAATTTCCTGACGATTCGGCATGTATTGAGGATTACAGCCTTTTGCAGGGTGATGTATGTAAGTGGATGGATATTTAGTGTTTTAAGACTATTGTGTAATGTATTTGGGATGATGCCAGTACTTGATATGATGATTGGTAGAGTTTTTACTGCGTTAACTTTCCATTGCGATTTTAGTTCAATTGTTAGGTCTATATATTTTGTGACTTTGGTTGTGTGTGTGGTAGTGAGGTTATGTGAATTAGGTATGGCGATGTCTATGAGGTAGACAGTTCTGTTTCGTTTGTCATGAAGTGTTATGTCAGGTCTGTTGTGATGTATGGTCTTGTCTGTTAATATTGTTCGGTCCCAGTACAATTTGTAGTCAGGTGAGTCTAGTATAATTTGTGGTGTATATTTGTAATATGGAGTTTTGTCTGTGATGAAGTTGTACTTTAGCGCGAGTATCTGGTGAATGATTGCTGCTACTTGGTCATGTCTGTGTTTGTAGTCTGTTTGTGTGATGGATGAGCAAGCGCCTGTTATGTGTTGTATTGTTTCCGGTTGCTTGTGGCAGTGGCGGCAATGGTCGTTGCTAAGGTTACGATCTCTTATTATGTGTTTTCTGTAATTCTTAGTATCTATCACCTGATCCTGTATCGCCAGCATAAAACCTTCCGTTTCAGGAAACAGCTCTCCTTGTCTTAACCATGCGTTTGACGCTATTTTGTCAACGGCATTACTGGTAAGATCAAGACGGTGCCGACTATGCAGGGATTTTTGTGTCCATGCGTCGATTTTTTGATGGTTTGTGTAGGTATTAATTTTTTTTGTTTTGTCAGCGAGCGTTAGTGGTGTGTGAGTGTCAGCGAAGCAAATAGCTTGGTGAAGTGTTTTTGTCTGTGCGTGGTTGTAAAAAAATGTTCTGAGAAGTGTTATTTGCCTATTGTGTAAATTTAAGATATCTATCAGTCCTCTACCACCTTCAATTTTAGGTAAAGTCAACCGTTGGACACAGGCCCTTGGGTGGTGTTTTCTATGTTTCGTCATTATTGTATTCATTAATCTTTGTAAATTTTTCATTTCTGTTTGGTTCCAGCGTATTATACCAAAGGAGTAGGTAAGTATGGGTATGGCGTATGTATTGATAGCTTTAATTGTGTTTTTTGAGTTTAGATGTGTATGTAGTATTTTATGTAGCCTTTCTTTAAATTTCTGTTGTAGTAGTTTTTTAGTTTCCTTATAATGTATTTGTTGTGACTGGTTGTAGCCTAGGTATTTGTATCCATCCAGCGGGTCAACTGACTCAATTATTTCATCATTGTTAAGTTTGTATTGTGCATGTTCTATTGTACCTTTCTTTACTGCTTGTATCTTACATTTATCTATACCGAAATCCATGTGTATGTCGTTTGAGAAAGTTTGTGTAAGGTCAGCCAGTATGTGTATGTCATTTTGTGTGTTTGCAAAAAGTTTGATATCGTCCATGTACATAAGGTGTGAGAGTGATGTATGGTGTGAATTATATTTAATTTTAAATCCACGGTCATTTTCATTAAGGATAAACGAAAGAGGATTGAGTGCAAGGCAAAACCAAAGAGGGCTTAAGGAGTCTCCTTGGAATATACCTCTTCTTATGTAAATATAGTCGGTTTCAATAGTTTGTGTGGAGTCAAAAATTTTTAATTTGGTATGCCAGTTTGGCATTGTTTTTTCGAGGCAACTTCTTATTGTGGGACTAATTTTATAATGCTTTAGGATGTAAATTAGCCAGGAGTGTGGTACAGAATCGAAAGCTTTCTTATAGTCTATATACATGGTATATATACTACGCTTTTGTTTTAGGGCCTGTTGTGATATTACGGAGTCTATGATAAGTTGTTCCTTGCATCCTTGACTAAATTTGCGGCACCCTTTTTGTTCTTCGGCTAGAATATTGTGTTTGTGTATATGTGTGTATATTAAATTACTTATGCAAGCTGTAATAATCTTGTAAATATTTTGCAGACAAGTTATGGGCCTATATTTTGCCGGATTAATAGTATCTGAATTATCTTTTGGCAACATGTATGTTATACCTTCTGTGATGAAAGATGGTATCGTGTCTGGCGATTGGATAAATGAATTTATGTGTTTGTGTAATAGTGTATGTGTGGATGTAAGCTTTTTGTACCAAAAGTTGTGTATATTGTCTGATCCCGTTGCTTTCCAGTTGTGTGTTTTAGCTATAACAGCTTTTATCTGCTCTAGCTGAATCTGTCCGAATTCCATTTCAGGCATGTCTTTGAGTCTCTCTTTATCTTCTTCAATCCACTTACTGGTTTCATGTTGAGTTGCGTAGGACCATATATTTGACCAGTATATATGCATGGATTCAGCAGTGGGTGTAAGGTTGTTGTTAGGATTATTATGTTGGTTACTATTTTTTTGTGTAAGTTTTCTGTAAAATAGCTTTTCGTTATTGCTGAATTCTTTATTCTGTGTTTTTCTAATTGTGCATTCATTATATCTCTTTAATCGATTGGATAATAAGTTTAGTTTTTGTTTTAAAGTATCCAAGAAGTGTGTTATATCAGAATTTTGTGCCTCATGTTGTGAATGAATTTTATACTGTTGAGTAATTTTGTTTATTTGTTTTTCTAGGTGATTTGATCGAGTACCTCTTGCGTACTCGGTGAGCCTTCCTATACTTGCTCTAAGGTTGTTAATTCTGCGTTCCAGACGTTTCTGCCACCAAGGTATTATTCGAGATTTTTTTGTGTCGGCAGTATTATTATACATTTTTACTCCGCTGATTTTGGCTGAAGTGTATGCTGCAGTATAGATGTAAGTATGTAGTGTACTAAAGTCAGTGTCGTCTTTAAGTATGTTTGGGAGTATTTCAGTATTAAGGTGGTCAACTATCTGATATAATTTTTTGGAGGTTTTCAGTTTTGGCAAGGATGGTCGTGTTGTTGGAGCTGCATATTTAAATAGATTATACGTTTCTGTAAATATTCCTTTAATCTGTGTCTCTAATTCTGTTGACAATTTTACAGGTACCCGACTTTGCAGTGGAACTGGATTATCGTTCAGGTTGTTGCAACTATCTTCGATTGGTAAAGGAATACTATCGCCTAACGGGCTTTGCGTCGGATTTACATCAGGGACATTAGGTAGTGTAGGTATGTCGTCCGTCTGTTGTTCTGATGTGTTCTATATTTTCAGCGGCTAAAATATCTAGCTCTTTTTGTACTTCCTCGCGTATTCTTTTAAGTTTATCGCTCGATAAAAGATGATTACTGACGATCGATCTTCGTTGGTCTGCTATTCTTTGTATTGAAAGGTGAGCTATTGAAGGGCATGTAGTGGTAATCTCTTGGTGGTCTCAAATGGTCTGTATGTGGTTAGGTCAGTCTCTAGTTTAGTTATCCTGTAATAAGTCCTCATTATTGTTTCATTAATCTCAGTCGACCATCTCATTCTCTGCTGTGTACAGTCAATATCAGTGCTATCTAGTTGTGTCATGTCCTGTCCATTAGTCAAATGTTCGTTTAGATCATGTAGAAAAGCTTTTACGTCATTCTTAATACTTAAAATTTCCTGATGGTTTAAGAGATGTCGTTGGACGATTGCTCGTCGTTGGTCACCTATTCTCTGTTTTGATGCTTCCATTTCTGGGAATTGCGATGAAAATAATGTGTGTAACTGTGTTAAGTACGATTTTGTATTGATTTCTAATTTTGTGAGTATGAAATAATGGTGCATTTTGAAAATGTTCATTTCTTTAGACCACTTTTTACGTTTGCACCTATTACTGTGGGCGGGTGCAGAAATCCTGGCTGAAATAGCCTCCTGCACAACATCCACAGTAGATCCAATTGACGGTAATGATGAATTTGGTGAACTAGATTGGTTGGCAATGAGATATGAAGCTGGAGATGATGGTGGCGATGAAAAGAGTGATGATATTGGTGACATTCGAGATAATGAGTTGTCTCGACTATGGAGGATGATATCATTGTGCGACACGGTGCCCACCCCAGAATACGTAGGGCAGCCCGGACCCGAAGGCCCGGGGCGGGATTCTCCATTGCTACTCGCTCCGGTACCCGCCTGGGGTATATTTCTGTTTCTTAGGCGCATCACATATGTTTTATCTTCTTCTTCTTCTTCGTTGGGGCTTGGGACCGTTAGTTTGGAAGGGTGTTAGGCCAAGATGTTAGTGGCTTTATAAATTTTAGTATAACCGAGATGTTAGTGGCTTAATATTTGACTTTAGTTATTGGGTCTAGGTGACCTTGACCCTTTTATAGTTCATACCTTCCCTAAGCCCCCCACCACGTCAAGGTGGCCCCCCGGGGGGGTTATTATTATTATTATGTTTGTGCAATGCATTCCTTGCTCACGGGCAATTAAATCCCGGACCTTTGGAAGGCATGCGTGGGGCCGGAGCCAACACGCAGAGGCCCTATTACACAATTTTAATCTAAATGTAATGTGACACTAGCCGGTGACTCTCCCTGTACGCACTATGAGAGTGCGCCCAAGGAGAGCCACCGGATAGTGTTGAACTATTGCAGGAAATGGATACTAGAAATGATACTGGGCTATGGTTGTGAGATGCTAGTGGACTGGTTACCGGGAACTATGGGAGGACTATGGCGTCTGCCGATACGATGTGGTAACATGTATCATAAAGTTGGCAGACGGTGACTCGCCAACTCATTGAAATGGGCCCCTTAAAATGGTCGCACGGACGGTGCACCAAGGCGGCAACATTTACAGAGCGGCTTGAAATTATTCTTATTATTATTATTATTATTATGTTTGTGCAATGCATTCCTTGCTCACGGGCAATTAAATCCCGGACCTTTGGAAGGCATGCGTGGGGCCGAAGCCAACACGCAGAGGCCCTATTACACAATTTTAATCTAAATGTAATGTGACACTAGCCGGTGACTCTCCCTGTACGCACTATGAGAGTGCGCCCAAGGAGAGCCACCGGATAGTGTTCGGCTATTGCAAGAAATGGATACTAGAAATGATACTGGGCTATGGTGGTGAAATGCTAGTGGACTGGTTACCGGGAACTATGGGAGGACTATGGCGCCTGCCGATAAGATGTGGTAACATGTATCATAAAGTTGGCAGACGGTGACTCGCCAACTCATTGAAATGGGCCCCTTAAAATGGTCGCACGCACGGTGCACCAAGGCGGCAACATTTACAGAGCGGCTTGAGGCAGGAGAGGTGTCGCTGGACTTTAAACGACGATCATTTGCACCCTCAGAGGGTCCCATCACGTCGCCTACTCGCCACTTACGCTTCACGTCCTCCCTCCGAGCCGAAGCTCTCGCGACTCTACTCTGACCGGCCGGTTAAGGCAAGTCAGAGGTAGGGGCTGTTCTCCGTCAGTGTTCACTCCGGCCGGCCGGTAAAGGCAAGCCGGAGATGGAGAACAGGGCCTTCCCCTTGGAGCACTCGGGTGCGTGGGGTCGCTACTCCCCAACAGCTCGCCACAAGCTGCCCTGCGGGCTTATATTATTATGATTTTTAAATTTTTCATTTCTCCTATACTAAAGGGTATTTTACTAAAGTTGCGGGCTTGTGGCCAAACAACTTCAGGTAAGGTGGCGATTAATTATTATCATTAATTGATAAGAATTTCCGGACGATTCGGCATGTGTTGAGGATGACTGCTTTTTGTAAGGAGATGAATGTGAGTGGGTGTATGTCAAGTGTTTTGAGCGATGTGTGTAGTGTTTTAGGAATGATGCCAGTGGTCGAAATGATTATAGGTATGGTTTTGACTGTGTTAACTTTCCACTGCGCTTTTATTTCTATGGTGAGGTCTGTATATTTTGTTACTTTATTTGTGTGTGTGGAAGCGAGATTGTGTGAGTTGGGTATGGCGATGTCAATCAGGTAAACTGTTCTATTTTGTTTGTCGTGAAGGGTTATGTCAGGTCTATTGTGATGTACGGTCTTGTCTGTCAGTATTGTCCTGTCCCAGTATAGTTTGTAGTCAGGTGAGTCCAATATGATTTGTGGTGTGTATTTGTAGTATTGTGTTTTCTCTGTGATGAGGTTATGCTTGAGTGCGAGTATCTGGTGTATGATTGCTGCTACTTGGTCGTGTCTATGTTTATAGTCTGTTTGGGTGATGGATGAGCAAGCGCCGGTGATGTGTTGGATTGTTTCAGGTCGTCTGTGTCTGCAGTGGTCGCTACCTACACCGCTTTCTCGGATGATATATTTTCTATAGTTTTTAGTGTCTATAACCTGGTCCTGGATTGCTATCATAAAGCCTTCGGTTTCTGGAAACAGCTCGCCTTTCTTTAACCATGTGTTTGACGCTACCTTGTCAACATTCGTGTTGGTTAAATCCATACGATGGCGGCCGTGAAGAGACTTCTGTGCCCAAGCATCTATTTTTTGTTGGTTCAGAATAATGTCAGTTGCTTTAGTTTTATCTGCGAGCAAGAGTGGCGTGAATGAGTCCGATTGGCAAATGGCGTTGTGTATTGGTGATTCCTGTGAGCGATTATGAAAATATGTTCGGAGGAGCGTGATCTGTTTGTTGTGAAATTATTAATATTATTATTATTATTTACGTTATCATTAAATTGCATTCGAAGGGAGTATAACGTTTTATTTGTTAGTCCCAGAGCAGTTAAGCTTTTAACTACTCACCAGGTATGTGATCAGCCCGTTCTTGATCTCCAACAGCATGGAGATGTCCTTCAGCATGGACTGCAGGTCCAGCTCGCGGATGTCGAACACCACCACCATGCCGCTGATGTAGTCTGTGCTCTTGATGTAGTCCAGACACTGTTGAACATTTTAGTGAGTAATTATGGAAATGAAATGAAAATATTGCGTAATACTTTTTTTGTACACAATCAGCGGTTGCACACACAATATAACTACACAGAACAAGATGAAAGTACACAAAGGCGGCCTTATTACTAAACAGCAATTTCTTCCAGGCAGCCTTCGAAAGAAAGGATTAAATTGCTGGAGAAAGATTTTTTTTGCCTTTTTTTTATATATTTATGATGGTGATTAAACTGCTGCTTAAAGTATAATATCTAAAATTTATAAATATATAGTATACATTTAAATAAAATATATAAATAAAAATAAAATAAATATACAATATTATATACGTACGTAACTACATAATATCATGGATAAAAAATATAACTTATTAACTACTTTCGACATTCGTATTTAATGTTTTACACTGTCTGATTCGAGTAAGGAAAGAGTTCCATAGCAGGACAGATTATACGGAGTAGGAGGAGTGGAAGTACTTGGTGTGGTGAATAGGAATATCGATGAGGAGATTGCTCTTGTCTGTCGGGGAGACGGAAACTAAAGGCTTCTTTTAGGTATTGAGGGCTATTGGGATCAAAATAAAAAATGGCCCCAAACAATCCCAAAAGGACCATTTGTGGGGACAGTTTCTGCGCTGACATGCCTTGTCTAAAATATATACGTCTATGGCGAAGACACTATAATGTTTATGGCATCGGGGAACATGCATTTGTTTTAAATCAGAAATATTCTTATATTTTCCGAAAGGCAACATAAATATAGGCCGAAAAATACAAAAAGATAAATTGTCGTTGGCAGTCCTGATTTATAGACTCAAATCCAGATTTCTTTTGCCGTCTGTCCCGATTTTGATCAAATCGCACCTGGCAACACTACTTGTGCATCATGTTTTGTATAGAGCATATTAAAGCTCTCCAACGATCTTACTTTTGTGATGACCGTATTTCGTTAACGATCCATTTAATAGGAGAATTATTTAGAAAATAAGAATTATTTCACACTTTTTTGTCCATTTTTACTTTCGGTCGTCATTTAAAGTTTTCATTTAAAGATAATAATAAAGGTCGTTAAACCGAACTCATTTTGAATATATTTCATATGTAAATGAAAATTTACATACTATATTATTTTTATTTAATTTTACCAAAAAATCTCCACAAACTCATTGAGGTCACTCTGTGGCCTTAATACCAATATTTATAAAATATATAAGAAAATTATATATAACAGGCTATACAAGTTTATCGAGAAACATGTGATTTTAGTATCAGAACAATACGATTTTAGGAAAAATAAAAATATAAACGACGCGATATTTAATTTTCTCAATAAGGTGTATAGTAGCATAGACAAGCGAAATTGTGCTACAGCTTTATATTTTATGGACATGTCTAAAGCCTTTGATCGCGTATATCACAAACGCCTTCTTCACAAATTATACGCGTATGGAATCAGGGGAGTTACATATGACCTAATAAAATCATATTTAAGTAACATAAAACAAGTGACGCAAATAAGTATGTATTGTCCTGTGAGTAAATGTGAAATACAATATCTATCTGAGACTCATGAAACAGAATTCGGAGTTCCCCAAGGGAGCATTTTAGGACCTCTCTTTTTCTCGTTTATATTAATGACATTGTTAAATGCACGAATCAACATATGACATTATTTGCTGATGATAGTACAGTTTTATTTATAGAAAAAGACATACATAATATGGAATCTAATATTAATTTAACTATGGACAAAATTTTAAAAATAGCTAAAAATTAATAACTTAAAATTGGACTTCGATAAAAACAAAATAATGTATTTTAAACGTATGGTGACATCAACAAAAATAAACTTGACATTAAATACCACGGACATCACATAAATGACATTGATATAACAAAGTTTTTAGGTGTAATAATTGATAACAAATTGACATGGAAATCACATAGAGAATATTTCAGTAAAAAAATTAATCAAAGCGCATATGCTTTATATAAACTTAGGTCGATAACAAATAGGACGACGCTATTAACAGCATATCACGGATACGTTTAATTCAATATTAGATATGGCATTATGTTTTGGGGCAACTCTACGGATTTATTGAAGGTATTTAGGGCTCAAAAGAAATGCATTAGGGCTATCTGCAATATAGGTAAAAGAGACACGTGCAAACCACATTTCATTAGCTTAAAAATATTGACAGTAACGTCAATGTATATTTACGAATGTGCTCTGTATATTAGACAAAATATAGAAAGATACGAACCATGTACCTCTGCTAGACATAAAACTAAGTTATCAGCGATACAAGCTTACTCAGCAATTAAAAGAAGAAATGTAGTTTGTATCACACCTAAAATATACAACAAGTTACCAAAAGACATTAAAATTATTACAGAATTAAGATTATTTAAATATAAATTAAAACACTATTTAACAACCAAATGCTATTACACTTTAAAAGAATATTTAGACGAATAATTGAAATAAATAACTAGTCCATGTTTAAATTGATATCACTATTGCTTACGAGTTTCATGCCAAGATGAATAGAAGGCTACATAGAAAAATGTAGAAGAAAAATGTGGAGTCCTACAAAATGCAGAGGCATATTTATGATTTATGAAATGTTAAAATTGGTGCGACATGCCTCCGACTGCATTTTGTAGGACTCCACATTTTTCTTCTACATTTTTCTATGTAGCCTTCTATTCATCTTGGCATGAAACTCGTAAGCAATAGTGATATCAATTTAAACATGGACTAGACGCCTCCAGCAGAATGAGGTCTTGTTTCGGTCTTTTTAGTTAACATTTTTTTGCAGTCGGGTTTTTTTTTATTTTTGAATTAATTTACTTTATTTATGTCTTTTTAGTTAAGAAAGATTACGTAACCGGATTAATTCTTTAAATGAGTTTACAGAAAACCGGCGTGAAACAGCGTTTGCGCTGTGTTTCGCCGAGTGAGTGAGTTTACCGGAGGCCCAATCCCCTACCCTATTCCCTTCCCTACCCCCCCTATTACCCTATTCCCTCTTAAAAGGCCGGCAACGCACTTGCAGCTTTTCTGATGCTGCGAGTGTCCATGGGCGACGGAAGTTGCTTTCCATCAGGTGACCCGTTTGCTCGTTTGCCCCCATATTTCATAAAAAAATATACAAATATTGTAATAAAATTTGTAAATAGTAATTTAAATAATTTCAGTATTTTCAGTTGCTTTTGAATTGTAGTTATCTATGCAGGCGGGTTTTTATTTTTTATTATTATTATTTATCGTTATATTTAATATAAAACTGCAAGTTATATACATATTTAGAATCAGTGTTTAAAATCCTTCATTTTGATACCCCACTCGATATACTTGGTAGATATATTTTTTTTACCTCACAACATGGCGTCAAACATCCGCCATTTTGTTTTTTTTTTAATGTCACCTATCTAAGAACACTTGGGCTATTAAGACGAATCTAACGATACCTCAAATGTGAAAATCCGTTTAGCGGTTCTGAAGATACAAGGTAATAAAGAATATTACATACATACATACATACATACATACATACATACAAGATACGCGCTAAACACATAACCCTCCCGGCAGTCGGGTAAAAAGGCCATTAATGTTCTTAATTGTTAAAAATGTTAACTTATGCACCTTTAATATAAAAATAATTGAATGAATAATATTATATAATTAAATGATAAGTGTAGTGAAATAAAATTACTGTATGAATGTACTATATTGCACGCCTTTAAGGCTAATTGTAGACTAAGAACTAATATGATTACCATGTAACATCATTTTGTATACCTACAATTGCAAGAAATAAATGCATTGGATTGAATTGAGACCCCAGAGCCGGCACCTACATTGCCCAGAAAATAAGTATCGCAATCCAGCGAGGTAACTCTCGCCTTCTAGGTACTCTGCTCGGTGGAGACGATCTGGGAGAGTTCTTTTTTTTGTAGCATTTTAAGTTTTAGAGTAGTTATTATTTTTTTTAGTACTTACTTACCTACTTTTGTAGTTTGTAAATATTTTAAATAGATTTTAGTTAATTTTAGCTTTTAACAATATTTGTTTCTTGTTGATTGTGTATCTAATTTTACCATAAAATTAAACTTACACTGAAGCTGAATCTAATCAGAGCCTCCAGGCTTTTCCTGCTCAGCTTTCCCTTATGTTTGGTGACCTGCACTCGGTAGTACTCAGATGTCAGCTTAGGTAGCGCGGTCGCACATCTGAAACGTCATTTTTTAAATCAAATGAAGTACATCTTCAGTCATCATAATCATCAGTTTGGCGATCTACAGGATAGGCTTAGCCTAGTGAAGGCGCCAACGTTAAACAATTAATGAGTTCCTTAAATTAGTTAATTTAATAATAATTAATGTACTCATGTACGGATGTATATGTCACCGTAAAATTGTAAGAACCGTTAGATTGTAATATTACTAGAGATATTATAAATTGTCGAGAGATTGTCAAATAAAAATTTCTCCTCACAATTTTACACGTTATTTTTCTTTATATTGTAATATTTACCGTGCCGATTGGTTAAACGTATGTGCCCCGCGCCGCCATATTTGTTTGCTTTTTCATAATAATAAAATTATAACGAAAAATAATGCGTATAAGGGGAAATTGTTATTTGACAATCTAATGATTTTTACAATTTTACGGAGACATATTGTATATTCTTATTCTTATTACATAATATCTAAAGTACAAAAAAAGAGTATATAACGCGGTAGCAGCAGTAACTAAAAACATTTTCGACTGTATGATGTATCATCTTTTATCCATATTAGATTGAAATGACATACTTAATTTCAATCTATACGGATTAAATAAAGAGGAAAGATTTGTTTGCTGTTTGCATTGAAACTACTGGACCGTTTTTGATGAAATTCGGCACAGATATAGAATAGACCATGGGTAAGGACATGGGCTACTTTTTATTGTGGCGAAAAGTACGGTTTTCGCGGTATTTCCTTTTGCGCGCACGACGTCGCGGGCAACATCCATTATAATAATCTGTCTGTCCCCAGACGTATTGACCAGTTCATTCGTCTGGACTAGGCTGACTGTGTTGTGAGAATGCCGTATGTGCTTGGGCAACTAAGATACGACATTAAAAAAAACTTACTGTCCCAGGCACTACAGTATTTCATGAGCGGTTACTTCGCTCGAAGAATACTGTATAAATCATCCATTAATCCATTAACGGATGTAAAGGCCGAAGTTTTATAGTAATCTGTGGCCGCGTGTAAACCTGTGTCCTGTACAGGTAACCCTTCCGGTAGACCGTAGCGTGTATGGCATACTAGCTTGGCAAAAAAGCGAAAGTCGCGGCGACAAAACAATGGTCCAAAAATTGACTTAATTCAAAAAAAATTAAGTTTAAATGCAATCTGGTTTAAATGAATCTGTACTGGACAAAATTTCATCTATTTGTATTAAAAACTACCAAAGTTAGTAAAAGAGGACGGACAGACAGACGGACGGACGCAGCGAAACTATAGTTCCTTGTACCACAGAGCCTTAAAAAATCAGAGCTACCTGCGCCCGCTGCTATTTTTTACCCGACTACGGCGAAGCCAAAAGGGAAACTAGGCATGTGCCTAGGGGCGCGAAGGTACAAAGTGGCGCTCCGACCCGACCGAGCGAGGTATGCCCGGTCAGGCCGAAGCCATCACCGCCTCCCCTACAAAGAATGATGATTTCGTTTCATTTACTGCAAATATGAGACTACGACAAATTCGAAACCCGTTATTTATAATATAAGGGCGCCGACGACATGTTTGCCTACGGCGCTCTTAACCCCTTACTAATAAACGCTGTATAAGCTTGGTATAACTAATACAGTGTTTTGTTCCCGTCACACAAGTGACATTTTTAATTCGATAGAAGGAGACAAAACACTGTATTAGTTATACCAAGCTTATGCAGCGTTTATTAGTAAGGGGTTTAAAGTTTAATCCGCCTTTGTTTGTTGTTCACATAGTAGCATAGTCAGAGTTCAGACTATATTATAACGTACCGCCGCCAGCTTCCTCGCTGTAAGGGCAGACAGGCGAGCTTGGGATCTCCGACTATAATTATAGTTATAATAACCCCCCACACCGATCTCGGTGACGGTGGCCGGTTTCATTGAAACTCGACCGGTTACGCAGGAGTAATTTTTTATAGTGCCCAAGTGTGTGCGCAATACACGAGAGCACTCTCTCTCTTCCTTTAGTCTCGTAACGCACACGACTGGCGAGAGATCAGACGCAGGACAAACTTTTTACATGCCTATCCGACGCATGGATCATCTTTGTTGTCAGACAATCAGGTATCAGCCTGCATTGTCCTAACCAAACTTGGAAACAACATTATTTTTGGTCCAATGCGAGAATCGAACACTCGATCTCCGGTCGAGAGCCAATGCTCTAACTAGACCACGGAGGCTGTTAATTATAGTTACAATGAAACTAGAAATAACAATGTTATAATGATGAATTTTTGTTCGCCAAAAAAAGTGAGAAAATTATTCGACAAGTTATAAATTACGATACATTAAATTTAAAATAAAATGTGCTAACGAAAAGTTAATCTCAGACCAAATACAAAGGTGAAGACAGAGCTTTGATAAACAAAAACTGAGGCCGGATTTTATGCATTTATAGAACGCGTGTAGCTACGCAGCTCGCGGTACATACATTAAAACCCTACTTCCAAAGTGAAAACGCACAAAAAAGAATGAATAAATCATATTTTCTAAATAATTCCCTTTTTAAATTCGGCAAAAATTACTACTATTTCTCTACACAATCTTTATTATTTTGAAATCGGTACCAGGCACCACAGCCCAAACAATATCCTGGTAAATGAGTATTTTATAGAACTCACGTTTAAGTTAGCTAAGCTTACAATGTAAGTAGTTACGTTACATGTGTGTTTAACCCTGTGTAGAAGCGAGGCGTAGCTTAGACCGAACTCATTGTGTGGTTCGCACAACTCTGTCTTCACATTTATTATATTAGGTCTGAGGTTTAAACTAATATTGTAATAATAATTGTAGCAACGTTTGGTTCCGGTTTAGTAACATGTTTTGTTCTTAATAAAAATAAATTATATATTCTTACTGCGTTAGTTTAGAACTATTCAAACAAATGTTACCTAATATTCATAGTAATGATGCGTTAACATTTCCAATTGCACGCATCTGATCTTGTAGATACTGAATTCAACACACAAAAATTTGACAATTTAAAACAATTGACTATATGTATATGTCACCGTAAAATTGTAAAAACCGTTAGATTGTAATAGGTATTACTAGAGGTATTGTAATATGTCGACAGATTGTATTATAAAAACTTCTCCTTACAATTGTACGCATTATATTTTTGTTATAATTATTATCTGTTATGAAAAAGCAAACAAATATGGCGGCGCGGGGCCCTTGCCGTATAACCAATCATATACATATTACAATATAACGAAAAATAACGTGTCAAATTGTAAGAAGTTTTTATTTGACAATCTGTCGACATTTTATAATATCTCCAGTAATATTACAATCTAAAGGTTTTTACAATTTTAACGTGACATATACATAGAATGCCAAAATCTTTACTCTTTCTCTTGGTTTCGCCGAGGTCGGATGAAAAAGCTTTATAACATTATTAAATAATGACGTAGGTAATTAATACAATATTATGATAATTATTATAAAGTGACAAATTAAAATGTAAGATATGACTATTATATTGATTATTATTATTAACAATTGACATTAAATTCTTATATAATATTCTTTAATTAAAATCACAACTTATATCCAATAATAAACCAAAATATAATTTTGTAAACAAGTCAAAAATAATAATAATAATTAATCATAAGCAAAATTGTATATATATAATATAACTAATCAGATGTGAGACTGTACTGATTTAATAGTCAATATTCTTGATAATTTGCACGCCACATGTAAGGCAAAATAAGAATGAACAAATGTACCTACTATGTAAGACCATGTCCAGAAACTGCGTATTCTTACCCACGTAAGGTCTACGCACGTAGTCGAGGTACTAGGGCCCCATACATTGCGTCCAGAAGCTACGTGCGTATTATTTTAGCTATGCGCGTATCGTACAAAATTGACCTATTAAACCGCTTTGGTTGATTCAGGCACGGATCCAGCTCTCAAAAGAAGATGTAGCCCGAAAATTTTGATTTTATTATTTCCTTCATAACATGGTTATTAGAATTTAAAAACAGAATTGTATTATTTTCTTTATAATATTATGTTAATTAAAAGCTAACGCGCGGAGTGAGCGAGAAAGTTTTTCGCATATTTAGCAAAAAAAATATTTTATGTTTGGTAAAAAAAAATAAGCTTTCAATATAGGTACCTTAAACAAATTAATATCAACTAATATTATAAATTAATTTAATAAAAAATATATGCATATAATATAGTATAGAAACATACACAAATTATAGATTATATGATATCAACAGGAGTAATTCCTATCGGTTCAAACAAAGTATTATTTTTTCTTAAATCTGTTGGTTATAGGTCTACCAGAATCTGATGGCATTTTAAAAAAAATAAAAAATGTGATTTTCATATGGCAATGTCAAGTATGACCCGTCAAATCAAAGTACGTGATCTGTCAACCGCTGCTAAAATTTTGTGATTATGTTCTTGGAATTTGTTGTTTTTGTGAAAATATCCAAAAAGGCAATTCGATCTTAAGCGAGAAATATTGTTTTCTATGTATATAGTAAAATACAGAAAAAAGAAGGTGTAAATCGAACTCAATCTTAAAATTTAAAGCTCGTGGTAGAGTTGACCGGTAAGTTAGAGTGAGTTGTTTTGATACTTTTAGTTTTTGTATATTTTCTTAGGTAATTATTGTGACTTCTTTAAAGGTATTTCCAGTATTACTATACGGTGAATCGTAGCTGATGGCACATTGAATGATGGTTTGTTTTCCATGACTGGTAAAAGGAGGAGAGGAGGAAAAAAGAAAATTAACATAAGACAATTTTGATTTATAGTTGATTAAGAATAAAGTAGGTAAACGAGTTCTATACAGTTCGGAAGGAAATTCCAACATTAAATAAACTGTTGCCAATTTAATTGTATGTTATTCGTAATAAATAAGTATATAAAGTAATTCACGATTGATTTATTTTTCATGAAATATCATTATCATTACAGACGTAGTATAAAACAAAGTCCCTTTTTTGTCTGTCCCTATGTATGCTTAAATCTTTAAAACTACGCAACGGATTTTGATGCCGTTTTTTTTAACAGATAAAGTGATCTAACGGGTAGGTTTTTGAGTATATAACATGCATAACATAGTAGAGGTACACAGATAATTTTAGAGGTTTCTAAAGTCCTAAAAAATCACATATTTTGCGCTTATATTGAAAATGCTGGCTGAACACTACGAGATAGATCAAAATTATGTACTACAGTTTTATTATTCATCTTAAAAAAGCCTACAAAATAGTCCGCGATGGCATATGTCTATCTCTTAGGGATAACCCACAATAACCATTTTTTTATCATTTACTTTGATTTTAATTTAATAGCTTATTTACAAAGCGATTTTAAGTAATACAGTATTAATCCTTATCCAATTAAGTACCTTAAATACATTGTGCATTTAAGATAGATCAATACTGCCCTTTACGGCATGTAATTAAAATGCAGGATATATAGTGTTGCTGCGCGGCGCGGGCGCTCGCGTTTCTACATCGCGCTATCGAAAACGCGGGACGTATACAGTTTAAAGAGGTTCACGAATATTTTGAACTGCAGCACAGAATACGATAATAGTAACTGCAGTTCTTAAGGAATATCCAGAGGTGGTTTGGTTTGTCAGTTTTGTTGGTCAAATAACTTTACTTATTACATATTACATAGTACATAGTATAAAACAAGTGGCTTTATCTGTCTGTCCCTATGCATGTAGCCTGTAGGTATAGTATATTGTATGCTTAGATCTTTAAATCTACGCAACGGATTTTGATACGAGTTTTTAAAATAATAGTCTTTAAGTATTTAGTCTTTAAGATATTATAAGATTATGGTAAAATTTATATTCAAGTGCGATATATAATATTATGTAAGTATATTATCAAGTGGTCGCGCATGTCGTGTCGAGGTGATAGGGTCCCATTTTTAACAATTTGCATTGGGCAAACCTAAAAACATTTTTAATATTGTATCAGTAGTATATTGCTGTAAGTAGGTAGAGAATTATTCGCCGAAGTAGTTTTTTCTCCAAGAACACTATTCCACGCGGGCGAAGCCGCGGGCAAAAGCTAGTTTTCTATATTATACACCGAACATTCTTCATACGGTCTTATTATAATTCATGTTCAATAATACTAAAGACATAATTAAATATTAACCAGTATCAAGATCGTTTAATCCAATTTCCCCAGTATTGCACACTACAAAATTTTATTTCCCTATTTACCATGAGATTCTGGTACACCTATAGTAAATAAAAAAGGGCCGAAAATTTATGGAGAGGTGACAAATTTTGCGCTTTCTTCAATCTACCTGACTAAAGGTCCGCTTAACACTAAATTCACTACTATAAATATGTATTTTAACAATAATATAAGTATGACCAGCAGGTAAAAAGCACCAGGTAAGACTCAAAAGGCTAAAAATACCAATACCACTACCCACTGAACCTATTTTGATCATAAATTAATAGACCTTGAAAGTATGCACTCACAAGGCTGTTGGGGTTGTGGGTATGCCCATACTACACGTATAGGTGCTCCGCTCTTGACTCAAATAGGTGCAGCAATTACGCATGTAATACGCAGCTACCTCGAGTACGCGCGAGACACGAAGTGAAAGAAAAATGTTTTTCTCGCTCCGATTGTATGATTCAGCGTGAGACAGAAGTATTCAGTTCATTCGTTACACAGCATTCAGATCGGTTGACACTGTTGAAATTTGGTAATTTTGGCATTTTCACAGTACTCACACTAGTGAAATTTTACTTTACAGAGTGTTCCGAAATTTTGTGCTGTCAATGTTTTGTCAAAACCATTTTTTTCTGAAGACAACTTATATTCAACACACAATTGATATCGATTTGAAATAGTCAAAAGTGTCATCCCCTGTATTTTGGAGTGCAATGAAAGCGTAGTAAGATCGAGTTTGCATGTTTCAAAAAATATTTCTCCCTAAAACAAATAGTACAGTTCCCGTGGATTTTACCTAGCGTGCGATTACTCTCAAATATAATTATTAAAGTACTTGTGCCACATCGAAACTTCATAAAGTTACATAATTCGATAAAATATATAGGTACCGTTAAAAATCAAAAAAGTTATATACCAAATATGTAAGTAATACTTATTTACAAAAACATACCTATAAAGATACTTTATACAGTAAAACTACTTTGCTAATATCTTTCGGAAGTCCCATACATGCTATCCAACATCCGTCATTTCCGTAGAAAAAAAAAACGATGATTGCCGAGGGCATTAACAAATTAGTTGCGCTGTACGCAGCACATTGAATGACGCGGTCGTGTCCTATTCGTGTTATATAAAGTCTATACTTTAGCCTATTCGCGTTATGAAGACAGTGAATCATGCATACATACTATGTCAAAATGGCTAAATTTAATAGGTAAATTAATGCAATCACAGCTAATGCGTAAATTTTGACATTTGTATGCATGATTCACTGCTTCTTTTAACACTTACGGACTATAAGTTATTTCGTAGGTATTTAGAGGGTAAAAACTGTATGTCTATCACCAGGCTATGTCTAATGAGATCATAATCATTGAAAGCTAGACAGTTAAAATGTTTACATAACCTTTACTAAAAATAGTCGATTTCGTAATAAAAAGGAACCCTTATAGTTTTGCTCTATCCCTCCGTCTGTCTGTCTATCCACGCCTCTAGCTTCTGTAATTATGAATATAAATGGATGAAATTTCGTATAGTTTTTTGTATATTATATTATCTCGGATTTAGCATCGTAAAATAATAATAATATTATATTTTGAGGGTGGCTCTCCATACATGAGAAGTGGGGATGAAAAATATTTTTTCATTGTAACCCATAACAACCACTCCATGTACCCCATTGTGTTGCATAACGTTGAATAGCGCTTTAAAATAGAGGCAAGATTTCATACGTTAATTTTTTTTTTTAATTTTCGAGTAGTTGTAGAGTAGATTTCTAAATTATAGGTTAAACTTGTAAGTTTCCATGCTGATATATAATGCTTAAAACTCAGGGAAAATTATTTTGAACCAAACCGGACTGTGACTTTTGAAGTAATTTGAAAAACCTATTATGCGTTGATAGTAACGGAACCATCCTTAGGCACAACAAACGTGAATTTTTTGACGTTTTTGGCGTGATTCTTTAATGGCAAGTTGTCAACAGGTAGACGCTTGCAATAAGAATTTTGGTTTTTTATACAATACATTTTTTATACCAATAAGTGATAGGTCAGCTGTAATTAAATAATAATAGTAGGTATATTGTATTACTTATCGTCAAGCAAATCAATTGCAAATTTTAATAAAAAAAGCATAAAAACCCCCTAATAACCCCTTCAGATACCTTTTCTCCCTAAATTTAGGGAAAAAATCCCAAGTTGGCATCACAGATAGACCGGCAGACATTTTGTTGTGATAAGATAAGAATCTCTACGTGCGTAGGTTTACGCAGGTTTACGCACTTTCTGGACAGAGTCTAACACCATATTGATTGTACCTTATTTAAGCAAATAAAATGATTTCTATTTCTATTTCTAAGAAAATGTATTGTAATACCCAAAATATTTGCAAACTATTTAAATAGTTAAAATAATATTATGTTGAACTGAAAAAAAAAACTAAACACTTCCTGGTACCATAATATTCTTAGCGAATGAATAAGTGAATTGAACAGACCGCTCACATTGTAATTCAAATTTAAGTAATTTATTTAGTGGGGATCTCTTATTTCTATATAGTGGAGTCCGAGTCTTAGATATACAGGATTATTTTTTCACCAGTACAATAAATCAACATACGTAATAGTTGTCAAAAATAAAAAATACCAGCGATTTTTGTTACTACCCCTTTGGAACAAAAAAACAAAATTATCAATCCCCGAACTTATCCGCTAAACTAATACAAAATGTGGATGCATTACGCATCTATCGATGCGTTGTTGCTAACCCGTGCGCCGCCCGGCCGCCCCCTACCTCTTACCGCACCCGTTGACGCCTTGTAGTTAGTGCGCCCATGCGGTATTAGATTGGTTATAGGATAAAATAATTGAAATGAAAAAAAAAATTTATTTTTTATTTGTGAAATGAATATTATCGATGACGTGGTAAAATGTATTGTACCGATGAAAAAGTATTTCTGTATATTCTTATATATGCTTATCATCTACTAGATGTTTCCCGTGACTTTGTGCGCGCAAAAGTTAATTTCGCACCGTACATTTTTCCGCGATAAAAAGTAAGTAGACTATGTCCTTCCCTGTAGTATGCTACACATTTGAGCCAAATTTTATCAAAATCGGTCCAGTAGTTTCTCCGAAACACACAAACAAACTTTTCCTCTTTATTATCCTACTATTCTATCCTAGTTACTAATATTATAAACTAGCTGTTGCCCGCGGCTCCGCCCGCTTAAATACAGTATCACTTTGGGAACACTGTATTTTTTCCGGGATAAAAAGAAGCCTATATTTTACTCGTAATCTAGAGCTTAAACTACTACCATACCAAATTTCATCAAAGTCCGTTCAGTAGTTTTTGCGTGAAGGAGTAACAAACATCCATCTATACATCCTCACAAACTTTCACATTTATAATAGTAGTAGGATGTGAAAGTTCGTGAGGATGGATATTTGTTCCTCTTTCACGCAAAAGTTGAAGTTGCTGCATTTAATAAGAATTTGATTCATCTACATTTAATATAATAAAGAGGAAAAGTTTGTTTGTTTGCATTGAATAGGCTCCGAAACTACTGGACCGATTTTGATGAAATTTGGCACACATGTAGAGTAGACCACGGGGAAGGACATGGGCTACTTTTTATCGCGGAAAAACGTACGGTTTCTGCGAAATTAACTTTTGGCGGCACGAATTCGCGAGCGAAATATAGCAGCTGTTTTCTGTTGGATATTATTTAAGAGTTCTATTTTCAACATGAATATAATTACCAAATATGTAAATTATTACAACATGATAATTTAAAATCTTGCCGAATAATATTAAATTGATAGGCCGAGGTATGATTTTTATCATTTTCGGAAGCGTAGGCTTAAAACTTGAATAATAAGTTTACCTTGAGGGAACTCTGAAGGTCAATTCTGATATTTTAATCCAACAATAATGCAGCTTCGTTACTGTTTCGATACAGTCCGGAACCTATCAAACAGCAAAATGGTATTCAACTAAACTTCAAACAAACGTCAAACGACGAATTACACCGCGATGCGTTTATCATTGTATCACAGCTTGATTATAGATTGAGCGAACCACTTATCCATAGAAAATGATATTCTCGTATGTTTATAAACTTAACTCCAATGTGACTCGAACCGATCCGTCAGCCGGATATTTTTTTCACTTTGACATGTGGGGATGCCATGACATAAAAATATTTATTTTTCGCAAAAATCTCTTTTTTTGCCTTCCCCTCTCGAACCACGCAGGAAATATTTTCCGTCCGTCTCAGAAGAGGATAAAATCGTGCATGCGTACACAAATGTGCATAGCCATGCCCCAAATTCGATGATTTTGTGTAATGTTTAAAAAAAAACACGAGCAGAAGACGCGCCTTAACTGACAATAATTGGCAACACTGGATCGTAACGAAACGTCAAGCAACAGCTGTCTTTGTAGGTACATGCTTTGTGCTCGCTTTATTTATAAATTGTAGTCAATATCATTGTAAAATGACTGTGTTGGGATTTTAAATTTACGAAAACAGTGTAGTAGAATACCGACTTTCGGTCAATTTATGGTAACAGGATGATAAATTTATATAATGAATTGATGGTAAGTTGAAAGTCTAAGGCCCACTTGCGCCAATCCGGGTTAAAGTTAACCTTGAGTTAAAATATCATGCTTTCTCTTTCACAAATACGAAGAACGAGAGACATAACATGATTTTTAACCCAGGGTTAACTTTAACCCGGATTGGCGCAAGTGGGCCTAAGTTAATTAAGAGAATTGGGCCTCTGATCAGGGACCTTACCACGAGGTATTATAGCATTAACAACTTTAATATTTCTTTTGAATTTCGTATAAACAAACAATAACTCTATAATATATATTTCACCGTAAAATTGTAAAAACCTTTAGATTGTAATACAACTAGTGAAATTGTAAAACGTTGATAGACTTCCGACGCGAATTTTATGCTGCCTATAATTTAAGTACCTACATTATTTTTCGTTACATTATAAATATATAATTTTTAATCTTTTGACGCATTTTTACAACCTCGTTAGTTATTTCACGATCTTACGGTTTTTACGACCTCTGTGGCTCAGTGGTTCAGCGCGTTGGTGCTAAAGCAGGGGGTCGCGGGTTCAAATCCCGCCGAAGGAACAAAAAGTTTTCTGTGTCATGGGTCATGGATGTGTATTAAATATATGTATAATATAATAAAAATCTTAAATATATGTATATTATAAAAAGTATTAAATATACTTCCCGTTTTCTAGCACCTGTAACACAAGTTCTTTGGATACTTAGCACGGGGCCAGATTGACGTGGTGTGAAGCGTCCATAGATATTATTATTATTATTATTATTTTACAATTTTACGGTGACATATATAAACAAAAATATAATTTGCGCGAAACTCAAAAGTAATGTTAAATGAATAGTGGTATAAGACCTCGTGGTAAAGTGTAGACCTTATACAGATAAGTAGTACATAATTATAAACTTTCAAGGGAACTCTCACGTAACAAAGGTCACGATACCTGCAGATCCTCTGATGTTGTAAATGATTAAGAACAGGGCCTCTAGTCATGATGCATTCGATAATTTCGACGGCGAAGTTCGAAAACAAAATGTATGGGATTTGACATAATATTATCGCATCGTAAGCGAAATGTCACCTAACGATGACTTATGTCGAATCCCATTTATTTTGTTTTCAAACTTCGCCGTCGAAATTATCGAATGCGTCTTGACTAGAGGTCCTGATTCGGCAATCATTTACCTAGTGTCATAAGCTTCGCAAAGTAAGCCGTGTTAAAATTGGGACATGTATGTATGTCTGCTTCTTTGCCTTTCGTCCTACAGACACACGTCTGCCCATGATATTATCGTAACTCCCAAACCGATGAACCAATTTTGACCTAGTTTTTTTGTTTGTTTGAAAGCTGACATGATCGAAAGTGTTCTAGGCTGATGATTCATCATCATCAGCTCGCTCAGCTTGACATTTCAGAACCTCAATTCTCGTATTTAAAGTAGACTTTCATTTTACTTTGATTGTATTGTAAGTGTAGCGACATGTTATCACGAACTAATTTTATGACGTTTCGACCAATCAGAACGCGTTTCACGTTGGCTTAACGTTTATAAAAACACGTTGGGAGTTTAAGCGTATCGGGACTTGATTGTAATTGTAATAATGCAGGTTTTAATTAGCAGAATTGCCCCTCAGGGATTACTTAATCTCAGATGTAAAACATTCGCGTGTGTTATTTATTTGGTTTTATATCATTTGCTGTTGAAAGAGCTTTTCTTTATTCATCGCACACCGAAACGAGACGAACAGACGCGCCGCTGCATTTCAAAAATAGTTATTCAAAATTGAACTTTATCAGTACGCAAGAAGATACACATTTCATTGCAAGAGCGGTGCTGGGCTATGCAGATTGCAGAGCGATGCGATTTGACATCCGAACTCTTGGAATTGGGTACACGACTACATCTAAAATATTTAGTTTCATTAATGTACTCAGAAATTTTAAGGCATTACTACTTCGTAAATGTAAAAAAATATAATAAGTATTTTATTTATAGGTTAGTAATTAGACACATCTAAAAAGTACAAAAAAATTTTTTTTTTTTTTGCTAAATAAGTAAACAAAACCTACATCATTAGTTTACTTACATCATATACAAAAACTTTTATTATGGTATGTATGAACTTAAACGCACAAATATCGGAGATATTTACAAATATGTTCCTGCGGCCGTATACTTCATACACTTTAACATGGACGTGACGTCATAGCTACGTACGACTTTAGTATGGAGCGTTTTCACGGGACTTGCGAAATTTTGTAAACAAATCGCTGTACCTTTAAAAATATTAACTTTTGATATACGGTTTCTTCTGAGAAGTTACTCATATTTAAGAGTACTATTCATTTATGCAATAAAAAAAATTCAGTCGTGTAGCCTATTAAACGTTTCGTCTTGTGTAGTGAGTAAAGTTCAATTTCATATCGCTATTTTAATATTGCAACGCTGCATCACGTATTGTCTCGTTTCGGTTTCGGGATCTTAAATTCAATGAAGAATTTATTTTATTACTAGCTTTTGCCCGCGACTTCGTCCACGTGGAGTTAGGTTCCCATAAAAAAAAATACCCATTTTTAACCCCCTTAGGGGGCAAATTTTCAAAAATCCTTTCTTAGCGGATGCCTACGTCATCACAACTATCTGTATGCCAAATTTCAGCGAAATCCGTTCAGTAGTTTCGGCTGTGCGTTGATAGATGAGTCAGTTAGGTTAGATTTACTATCTATTTACTATAAGAATGACCATGATGAATTGTACTTAATGGCCGCACAAAAACCGTATGATCCGGACTGTATGATCCGGAATCCAGTGGGTCCGGAATAATTCAGAGCACTGAAAACAGAACTTAGCGGTTGTACAATAGAGCTGAAAGTCGAACACACGAGTGTCAAGTCAAATGTCAATGTCATATAAACACTCAACACTTCGGTTGTTCGATTCTCCACTCTATTATACTAGCAGTGTTATACATACATTCATATAATTTTTCCCGTAGGGGTAGGCAGATACGACTTCTTTACACTTGCTACGATCCCTACCTACTTGTTTCGCTTCGTCCACTTTCATTCTTACCATCCATTCCTCTTACATTCAACATAGCGAAGCGGCTCTCCATGGGCCACTTTTCGCCTCCGCGAGAAACGAGACGTGATAGGTGGCGAACAACATTGCCGCCATTTTAGATAATTAAAGCAGAGTTATATTCAGGATCATAATATAGTACCAGCCTAATGTGGTTCTCCTGTTTCGAATGCCTGTATGCCGAATCCGATATCTCCATTTAAAACTCTTACACTTCGTCCTTGAAGGTCTTGTAGTAGGTGTAAGGGTCTGCAGGCTCGAAGTAATCGGGGTGCTCCGTGCGCGCGGCGTACATGTTCTCTATCACCCGCTTGGCCTTCTCCAGGGAGCCTTTGGCCATCACGATCGTCATCTCCAGGTAGTGAGGGGCTGGAAAAGAAATTATTACCAAGGTCAACAGCGCATATAATAACTCCCCACACCGATTTCGATGGCGGTGGCTGGTTTCATTGAAACCATGCCAGTTTGGCAGGAGTAATTTTATAGTGCCCGAGTGTGCGCAGTACACAAGAGTACTCTCTCTTACTTTTACTCTCGTAACCCAGTGGGACGGACAACCCACACGACTGACGAGAGATCAGGCGCAGGTCCGACTTTTTACATGTCCATCCGACGCATGAATTATCTCTCTTGTCAGACAATCAGGTGATCAGCCTGCATTGTCCTAACCGAACTTGGAAACAACATTTTTTGTTGTTCCAATGCGGGAATCGAACCCACCACCTCCAAGTCGAGAGTCAAGCTCTCGCCACTAGACCACGGAGGCTGGTGAATGATATGCTCCGCTCCTTAGGACGGAATCCGGCGGACCCGGGAGCACTGAAAAACGAACTTTGCTCTAATACAAATAGAGTTGAAAATCGAAGTTTTATTTATATTGTCAGGCCTTTCTACTGGAAAATCCCACATTACTCATATTTTACTCTTATATAAAAATAAACCACTTATTACAAATTATATTTTTAATGCACGGAAAATAACGCGCTTCAGGGTTAGATCACAACAAGACGCGATGCGACACTGCGCGCACATTTTAATAGAGCTACTCAAAATCTAACTTCATTTCGAAACTTGATGTCACTCGTGCACGTAAAAGAAAATTTCGCAGAAACCGTACATTTTTTCAAGATTAAAATTACTTTATGTTTTTTCCCGTGGTCTACTCTACATCTATACCAAATTTCATCAAAATTGGTCTAGTAGTTTCGGAGCCTAGTATAGTAGATATACTAACAAACAAACAGACTTTTCATCTTTATTATATCGATATCACTTAGGGACAATTACGTAAGTGCTATTTAATAACCTATATAATATCATATCTGAGATGCCGAACCTATGGCACGCTCGCCATCAATGGCACGCGAGACAATATTTTGGGCTCGTCACTGATCACAAAAATTTGTAATTATTTATTGCGAAAAGTGTTAAGGTATTTTAATATGGCAAACCTTACATAATATGTAGTAGACGTTATTTGTCAACTACTTTACAACATCAGCAATTTCAAAATGATCCTATTTTACAGTCTTTTAGGGTATAAAGTTTAACCAGATTTAACTTGTTAAATAGAAAAAAAGTTTGCTCGCTCCGCGCTCGCGTTTAATATAAAACAACATATAACAACTTTAATAAGTACCGCGGTTCTGCCTTAGACGGTTGTGTTTCCGAACTTCACCGTGTTTCAGTTTTAGTTTGAACAGATTTTAACTGAAAAATGGGAAAAAATTTGCTCGCTCGCTCCGCTCTCTCGTGTTTGATATAAAGAACATATAATAATATTTAGTACTGAGTTTCAGTTTAAGGCTATTGATTTAATTGTATTTCTTCGAAGTACGCAGTATTTTAGGGTTTAAAGTTTAAAACAGGTATAACAGAAAAAAATTGTCACTCGCGCAAACGTATTAAATTATTAAATATGGACATTCGGTTTAGGTTATTGATTTTTATGTATTTTTCTATATCATACAGTCGTTCAGACGGGATTAAAAGAGTTATTTTAATCCGTAAAATAAACAAAATTATTTTATAGCCGTCACTGCTTAATGTGCGGCTAAATATTTAAATGGCCCGGGACGCCAAATTTTTAAATACGCCTCTAAATTATAAAGAAAAACTAAATGATAAATTTGATGGACCGTCTATGACATCATTAATTTTTTTTTTACAAAAATGGCACATTAATACATAAAGGTTGGCCATCCCTGACCTATATGGAAAGAAAACTTTTTGAATTTGAATTTACTACACGAAAAGACACACATTTCATTTGTGAAAATTCATAATACGTTGCACCACGTATAGCTAAGCTTCGAGAAGCTTACAACGCGGTCACATTCTTGACGCATCGCTGGAATACAAAGCCCTGCCGCTTCCCACCGCGTTCCGGTGCTAATCTATCTAATCTAATCTAGCTAATCGCCGGGCAAACGTTACTATGGTCAGCATCTCTGTTACCGATACACGCGTCGATATTTTCGTTAGTTTTCTGTTACAGTTTGTTTGTTTGTTTCAATTGCAGTTGCAGAACGCCAAAATGACGTCATCAAGCCCATGCGTCAAGTTAATGTGACCGCGTTATACACAAGACAACGCAACGCAAGTCGCAACTGTCATTGTGTATGCGACTTGTCTTTAGTACGTTTCGCTAGCGACTTACAAAATATACACGTTTCATATGACATTATCTGCACATGTGCATTGCGCTGTACACCGCGGTACAACATGATATTCAAACTCTTACAATGAAACGCTTATCTTCTTACGTTACTAATAAAATTCAATATTTAAAAGCTATGGGGCCGTCCATTAATCACGTGATGTTTTTACAACTTTTTAGACCCCTCCCCTCCCCTGGTGATACGTGGTGAGGTTTTATACTACCCCCCTCCCTCACCTAAGATCACGGCTATTTTTTGTACATAGTAAGCAGGTCATGTTTGAAGAAAAACTTTAACTTAAAAAACAATTTAATCGATTAATTTAAGCAATTTAAAACTATAAGAGTCATATTTTGTCTTGTAAGTATTTATGTCACCGTAAAATTGTAAAAACCGTTAGATTGTAATAAAACTAGTGAAATTGTAAAAAGTTGATAGACTTCCGACGCGAATATACTGCCTATAATTTAACATATTATTTTTCGTTAGATTATAAATATATAGTTTTAATCTTTCGACATATTTTTACAATCTCTTTAGTTTTATTACAATCTAACGGATTTTACAATTTTACGGTGACATTTATACAACATTACGAATCTACAACCGATAAGAATTTCGGTATGCATAGACTAGATTCAAAAATTAATACACGTGATGTCTCCTTAACCTACCCCCCCTCCCCCTTTAGGCATCATGTGATTAATGGACGACCCCTATCTTAAAAATGCAGCGTCACGTATCGTTTCAGTGTAAATCGATCCTGAGGCAGCAAAAAATGCATCATAAAAACTTGAACTTGTATGAACTTAAGGAACAAAATTACTAATATTATAAACCTTCAAAGAAATTTCCGGCAAAAACTCGTAGAGGCCTTTAACTGTGGGAGAGCCCCGCTTCGGCACGAATGGGCCGGCTCGACCGGGTAAATACCACGGCCTCACAGAAAACCGGCGTGAAATAACGCTTGCGTTGTTTTTCGTCGAGTGAGTGAGGTTACCGGAGGCCCATGGTGGGGATTGGGTATTTTAAGGACCAGGAACGTCAGTCGCAACACCAGAGGAGTTACAAGTGTAACTCCTCTGGTGTTGCGAGTGTCCATGGGCGGCGGTCATTGCTTACCATCAGGCGATCCGTCTGCTCGTTTCCTGGTTCATTACATTAAAAAAAAGGCCACCCTAGACCTCAGAGCTGGCACCTATCTGGCCTAGAGTGGAGTATCGCAATCCAGGGAGAAAACTCTTTGAGCCAGGTACTCAGCCTGGTGGGGACAACCAGGGAGATTTCTTTTTTTGTAGGTTTAAAGTTTTACTAGTATTCGTTTTCTTTTTAGTTCTTATATAATTTGTAAATATTTAAGTGGTTAGCTATAAATATACTTATGTCACCATATCCAAATCCCCACCTTATTATACAGGCTAGGACTTCCCTATGAAGGTGAACCAGCTTTCGCCACTACCACTGTGTAAATATATTCCGTGGTATAAACTATAAAGTATAATTATTGTTTTTACGATACCGAAAAGAGAGTCTAAATTCAAAATTGCGTTTATTTGTGTTGATCACCATCGAAGTTAGCTAAGTTAGCTTGAGTTAGAATGAAGTGACAACTCGAACACCAGCCAACACCATGCCAGCATTAAGACAAAATAAATAGCTAGCTAGGTACTCATAACTAAAAAGTATAAAATAAAAAATAATAATTTAAAAATTTTAAAAACCCGACTGCGTAAAAAGTGAACCAAACTAAGTAGGTACATAATTATAACTGAAAAGAAAAAAACAAGCACTTAGATATCCGGTGGTCTAGAATTCTATAATATATTATTGAATTAATACTATTGGAACATAACAACTGAACAGTCAGGATCCATTGAAAAATTTGATTGGCTGTCGAATAATGGATCCCGACTGTTCAGTTGTTATGTTCCAATAGTATTAATTCAATAATATATTATAGAATTCTAGACCACCGGATATCTAAGTGCTTGTTTTTTTCTTTTCAGTTATAATTATGTACCTACTTAGTTTGGTTCACTTTTTACGCAGTCGGGTTTTTAATTTTTTTAAATTATTATTTTTTATTTTATACTTTTTAGTTATGAGTACCTAGCTAGCTATTTACCAGACTGGATTTCCTATCAGCATCAGTCCTACATCACAATTGCGCTGGAATGTGAGAATGGTTGTTACGCAACTTTAAATCGATATAGATCCTAAACGGTCAGTCGAATCGAAAAATGTTGAGAGAAAACTTACAATGATTTTTAAATACCTATTAAACGATACCCCATTTGATATAGTTTGTTGACTTTCATTTTTTTCATTTTCACAATATGGCGTCCAGTAGTCGCCATATTGAATTTTCACTAACGTCATGTCTTTAGTGACACTCGCCGGACTAAGAGGAATCGATTGACGTGTGAATCATAAAAATCGGCCCAGGCGTTTGGTCTGTATAGTGCTTCAAAGGAACATACATACATACATACATACATACATACATACATACATACATACATACATACATACATACATACATACATACATACATACATACATACATACATACATACATACATACATACATACATAGGCTGATAAACACATTACCACTCCTTTGCGTCGCGCAGTCGGGTAAAAAAGCCGCATCTTAATCGGACCTTTCGTTTAAGAGTAAAATGCTACAGACAGACAGACACGTCAAACTTATATCACCTCTCTTTTTGGGTCGGGGATTATTAAAATCTTAAAAATGACTTACGTATATCCTTCATGATGAAATGTGGCTGCTGGTGCACCCATTCATCCAGGATCCTGACCGCCTCCTTCATCTCCCCAGGTTTCGCCATGTTGATGTCCCTCCTCACCACCTCCAGGGTGTCAGGGGGTACCTTCAAGTAGCCCGTTTCGGGTAAAAACTCCATTATCACGAGTACGAATTAAAGATAGTTTTAATTTATATTTGTTTTTTTTTTTATTTATGTTTTTAAAGTATTTAGGTTTTGTTTGCTATGTATGTAACTTTGACGTTTAGCTTCTCTGTGACCTTGAGTTAAATGTAACACGACCACTCGGCCAGTATGTTAATGCAGAATGATTCGAAAATTGTGCTGGGCGATATCTTATAAGTTAAACGAGCAAATATCGTTAAAATTAATAATCGGAATCTCGGAAACGTCTGGATTTCCATGGCGTCATTTAGAATGCAGGGGATTTTGAGGGAGAAAAATCGATCTAGGTCTTATGACTTATCCCTGGAAATAGATCATTTTTGTTAAATCCAGTTAGCGTTTCGGTTAGCGTTGGACTTTTTGCGTTGGTGGCGAATTGGTGTGTCGGGTTCAAATTCTGGTGAGACGAGTATCTGTGATTATTAATTAAATTTCTTTTTCTTTTATAATTTTTAATTACTTTATCGTTCTACTAAAACTCCAAGTAAAGCTCAAGTATGTAACAAGTATGTCACTTCGTAAGTTTGAACCACAGTTTAAGTTATAAAGTTTTATTTTTAGAACGAAACTAACGAAAACATTGTTTTTTGTAGCACCCAAAATTGAACCGTAATAAATCAAATTGTATTTTTCCACCCACTTCGATTAAACTCAAATGGCTTGATTTGAGTTTGGTCACAATGAGAGTTTGTAAATTCCCGGATTAGGAGTATCGGGAATAGTCATAGGGAAAACATGTTTCCGGAAGTTGCACAAAATATTTTACGGATATAAAACGGATATTTTAGGTATATAACGATCTACCTACTGCTTAATTGATGGTGGTACAGCCTCCGTGGTCTAGTGGTCGTGGGTTCGATTCCCGCATTGGAACAACAAAAAAATGTTTCCAAGTTTGGTTAGGACGATGCAGGCTGATCACCTGATTGTCTGTCAAGAAAGTTGATCCATGCGTCGGATGGGCATGTAAAAAGTTGAACCTGCGCCTGATCTCTCACCAGTCGTGTCGGTTATCCGTCCCACTGGATTATGAGAGTAAAGGAGGAGAGAGTGCTCTTGTGTACTGTGCACACACTTGGGCACTATAAAAAATACCCCTGCGTAACTGGCCTGGTTTTAATGAAACCGGCCACCGTCACTTAAATCGGTGTGGGGAGTTATTATTATTATTAATTAAAGGCCCTCGGGCAGAAAATTAATTAAAATTTTGCTAAAAATATAACACTAAATAAAATTACAATTAAGGTTATTGACCTTACACGTCATATTGTATTGATATTATTTAGCCAAAGCCCAATAATTCAAAAGATTTGTTAGTGACCTTTGAGGTTAACGAGTTCAACGCCTTATACGTATAATACGAGTACAGCCTCCTACGCCTATAGTCAAGTCATTGAATAATACTGGTCACGTGTTATTAATTACGAGACTTTAAAAATAAACTACATAATATAGTCTACTAGCTATATAAGGTTTGGTAAAATCAATTACGAATACTTCGGGCACATGATCCACTGCTTATGTTTGCGTTTGGGCAGAAAAAGTCATCTCATGTATGGGTGACTCTCCGCAAAACGCAAACTCGCCCATATAAAGAAAAATATATATTTTTTTTGAGTATGACAATTATTTTTCTGCTTAAACTTCTTTACCTAAATAGTAGATCATGTGCCCGAAGTATTCGTATAGGCACGGTATACAATCCCCCACGGGAACACCTTACGGGGTAAAAAGTAGCCTATGTGTCAAGCAGTAGGTGCTACGTAATACCAATGCAACGTTATGATCATTTTAAATCTTTCATTTATAAAATTTATCCCCTTTACTAGTAAAAATAATTATCCAGTACATAAGAAATATACCGTAAAACGGGGTAAATAGGAACGGCGGGGTAAATAGGGAAAATAATCTGCTTTTCTAAACTGTTCTGTGTTGTCAATGTTAATTCATGAATATACTTTTTTTTTTGTTTATAAACAACTGTGTAATATTCTGTTACTAGTCACACTGAGCATTCGAACCAGCCAATCATATTCAATTAAAAAAATACGTTTGAAGTTAAGTCGTCGTAGATACAAGATTTTTGCTTGTTTTAAATTAACATTTTTCGTTATTTGCGTTGAAAACAAGTGTGTAAAAAGTGTTTTTTTTGGCAAGGGATTAGGTTGTAGTTTTAAAAAACGTGAAGGTATGTAAATATTTGCATTAATTATTGGAAATCTTATTTTTAATTAACCATTCGTTTTTGAGATTATTTTGGGGATAAACGAAACGTGAAAGGGGTAAATTGACACGTCAACTGGAAAAATTGGAACAATACGGGGGTTATTTGGTGTAAGAAAGAGGTAAATTGGAATAGCTAAATAGGGTTGTCAAAACTGTAAATATTCATAATGTATGTATGTATGTATGTATGTATGTATGTATGCATGTATGTATGTATGTACCCGACTGAGCAAAAACTGAAAAGAAGAAAATAAGCACTTAGAATTCCGGTGGCCTAGAATTGTATAATATATTATTAATTAAATACTATTGAAGATAAAATATGTTCTAATAAGGGTACAGTCGGGATAAATTGAAAAATTAGATTAGTTGTCGACTAACGGATCCCGACTGTTCACTTGTTAAGTTCCATTATTAGAATATGTTTAACTTCAATAGTATTTAATTAATAATATATTATACAATTCTAGGCCACCGGAATTCTAAGTTATTATAATATTATTGTTGTTATTGGGTTATTACTTAAATATAGTAACAATTTGATTTCACAATGAAAATTATAATTTAAACCCACATTTATGAGGGTAATATGAGTCATGTTTAGGTATTAATAATACTGGTACTAAAAATTTTATTCTCAAATTATTTCGTACAGCCCTACCAAAAATTCCAATTAACCCCATGTACAGACCTATTAACCCCTTCGGGGGTTAATTGGAATCCGATGGTGTTTTTGTTGATTTTTTTAAAATATGGCTACAAATTGGAGACCTAAATCTATAAAACATCTAAAAGAGCTTACCACTCATACATAAGTATACCTTGAAACACCCTACATGGTACAGAAAAAGGTTTAAATTCCAGTAGAAAGTGAAGATTGGACCCGTTTTACGGTAATGTTTTGTCCTTGTCTGTCAAGCGACTTTTCCAACGCATAAGACAAGGACAAAACAGTGTTGCTTAACTACTGGATAAATATTTTATTAGTATGTGATTTACCTTGCGTAGATCACATGACGAGGAGAGGGACCATCCATAAATAACGTCACACGTTAAGGGGGAGGGAGGGGGTCGACGAAGTGTGACATTGTGTGACAAGGGGGTGGGAGGGGTCCTAAATATTGTGACGTCACATTTCAAAATCTATTATATTATCTGTTATAATACGAACTATAAACTATTATTTTACGAAAACCTCAAAAACATATATGCCAGTTATAAATTATTTAAAGGAGTGGGTTCAAAGTCCATGGATTGAACATTATTAAGTTTGTATCTTTAATTTAAAGATAATTCTATTAATATTATTTTTTGTTTTGCTAATTTCTTTAATTAATATAGTCAATCGTTTTTTGTTTTTTTAATTTCTTTAGTTAACATAGTCAATCGTTATTTATTTCGTTAATTTCTTTAATTAATTAAAAATAATTTAAATGGAAATAAAACTGATTTCGGAACCAATATTTTTATCCAATATCGGTTCCAAAAAATTTGCAAAATATGTGACGTCACACTAGGGAGGGGGGGGGGGGGGGGGTCTCACAAATGTGACCAACTGTGACAAGGAGGGGGGTAGGGGTAAAAAATCGTGAAATTTGTGTGACGTTATTTATGGATGGCCCCAGAGGGACACTTGTGTATGAGCAATGTCTACTTTTACAGTGGCTATGTCGCTAGTACCTTATACGATAGATACTATTTTTAATGTGGACGAAAAAATATTATTTTTGTTGCAACTTGCAATCAATTTTATTTTAATAATAATAAATTAATTAAGATACTATGTATATTTAAGTTGTGTATGAATATAAAATAAATTCTTATTTAAGTGACTTTCGTTTTATAAAAAACTATAGCTGTTGCCCGCGGCTCCACCCGTGTAAATACATTATCTCACGTCGGGAATACTGTACTTCTTCGGAGTAAAAAGTAGCCTATTTTAGACCTTATAACATCAGCTATCTGCTAGTGAAAGTCGGTCCAGCCGTTTCAGAATTAGCCGGAACAAACAGACAGACAGACCGACAGACAGACAGACGGACGGACAAACATTTTAAAAATTTGTATTTTATTGTAAGTACCGAATATACTTTCAGATGCATTATGTGAAAAGCTGTTAATTTGAAGTTACAAACAGACACTTCAATTTTATTTATCTGTATAGATATAGATGTATAGATGTATATATATTCACATACATTCAATGTGTTAGATTTGACACTTACGTAGCAACTGTTTATTAATCTGTGTATTGACTGCCTTTTATTAGTGTTCAGTTTACTTGTTTGGTTTATTTGGAAAAATCGGCCGGCCCTAGTAGGTTGGTAGTTGTTGATGTAGATGTATTTGTAGATGTAGGTGTACCTGTAGATAAAGGTGTTAGTTTTAGTCTACATCTACAACTAACACTCGTATACTTCATACAGTTTAACCCAAGAGTGACGTCACTCGTGGCCCGACTTTAGTATGGAGCGTTTTACGAGACTTGCGAAATTTTGTATTACTTATACAAATCGCTGTAACTTTGAAAATATTGACTTTTAATATACCGTTTCTACTAGGGAATGGAAGAACCGGTCTGATTTTGAGAACCGGGAATTTCGGGACTGGGCAATTTCGGAACCGGGATTTCCCGGGAAATTCGGGAATTTCGGGACTGGTGTGAAGGCATGAAATACAAGTATAATTACTGTCTAAAAAGTAATTCAAAATATAAGGCATGTATTTAAACTTGCGACAAAACAATTAAATTTTGGATGTGAAAATACCATGGTCCGCTTTTGGTCCAAAAATACCATGGTCCGCGGACCATGGAGAGCCGCTTCGCTACGTTGAATGTAAGAGGAGGAATGGATGGTAAGAATGAAAGTGAACGAAGCGAAACGAGTATGTTAGGATCGTAGCAAGTGGCAAAAAGTGGTCTCTGCCTACCCCTTTACGGGAAAAAGGCGTGATTATATGTATGTATGTATGTATGAAAATACCCAATATTGAATACTAAATTACCAAGTTGGCGAAAGAATGTAAGGAACAAAAAAATTACTAATCTGGTGACTAAATAATACCACTGAATTTTCCAAACTGGCAGACAGATTATGTTTTAGCGACTAAATAACCATCTTGGCGACAATTTGTGAGTACACATTTAATTTAAGAATAGGCACATATATTTTTCCTGATGTAGGTAACTCAAAAACCATACAAGCAGCGAAACGAGCGCACACAAAAAAAACATAAAGGAGCATTTATTTTTCTCGGTTTTAGGGAGGTGTAGATTATTGTGTAGATTAATTTTGAAATTTAAAAATGGCGGATATTTATTTTTCGTAAAATTGATATGGGTGTCGTTTACCAGGTTTTTGGGAGTTCGGATACGAAAATGACATTCGTTTTGAAATTCCAATATGGCGGACATACTTAATTTCATAAAAATAATATGGGTGTCCTTTTATTGGTTTCTGGGGGTGCTGATTACAAAAAAGTCATCCATTTTAAATTTCCTTAGTAACTCAACAACCTCATATTTTCTTCATGATGGGAGAAAAAGAAATTTGAAAATCCTGAATTTTCCAACATTTCTATAGCTTTATACATATAGGAATGTATCTCAATGTAGAGCATTTACTATGTTTTCATAAAGTTGATTCTATCTCGGAAACGGTGCATCCTATTGAAAAAATAATGAAAATTTCGCCCCCCTTTGAAATCCCGCAACATCATATTTTCTTCATAATGGGAGAAAAAAATCTTCGAAAATCCTGAATTTTCCAACATTTCTATAGCTATAAACATCCGTCGTATCTCAATGTACAGCATTTACTTCTTTTTTTTTTAAATTGATTCTATCTCGTAAACGGTGCATCCTATTGAACAAATAATGAAAATTTCGCCCCCCTTTGGAATCCCGCAACATCATATTTTCTTCATGATGGGAGAAAAAAAAATTCGAAAATCCTGAATTTTCCAACATTTCTATAGCTATAAACATCCGTCGTATCTCAATGTACAGCATTTACTTCTTTTTTTATAAAATTGATTCTATCTCGGAAACGGTGCATCCTATTGAAAAAAATATGAAAATATCGCCCCCCTTAGAAACCCTGCAACATCATATTTTCTTCATGATGGGTGAAATTTTTTTTCGAAAATCTTGAATTTTCCAACATTTCTATAGATTTATACATCCGTCGTATCTCAATGTACAGCATTTACTTCTTTTTTTATAAAATTGATTCTATCTCGGAAACGGTGCATCCTATTGAAAAAATAATGAAAATTTCGCCCCCCTTAGGAATCCCGCAACATCACATTTTCTTCATGATGGGAGAAAAAAAAATTCGAAAATCCTGAATTTTCCAACATTTCTATAGATTTATACATCCGTCGTATCTCAATGTACAGCATTACTTCTTTTTTTATAAAATTGATTCTATCTCGGAAACGGTGCATCCTACTGAAAAAATAAGGAAAATTTCGTCCCCCTTAGAATCCCCGCAGCATCATATTTTCTTCACGATGGAAGACAATTTTGTAATCAGAACCCCCAGAAACCGGGAAAAGGACAACCTTGTTAATTTTAATAACAAAAATTTACGCCATTGTGGAATTACGAAACAGATTTTATTTTCATATTATTCTGCACCCCCAGAAACCTAGAAAATAACACCCATGACAAAGAAAAACATACTCCAACAGTATCCAAAAATAGGATTTTCCGTAGCCTGCAAATTTAATTTTTAGCAGCCATTAATTTATCAACCAAATCTGGTTTTAAAGCTGCTTATATGGTATAATGGTCACCAACTCGGAAATTAAGTCACCAACTTATAAATGTCGGTGCTAATTTGGATTAAATTTCGCCTCTTTTTATCTGCCGACTTTAGAATTTTTTGTCACCCGAGTGTTTTCGCCAGTTTAGTAATTTAGTCGCCAACATATTAATTCGCTGCCAAATTCAGTAATACAGTATGCTCACGTGCAGCCGCCAACTTATTTTTTGTTCGCTCGATTAATTATATCCCAAAATATAATAATAACATTTTATGGTACAATTACAAAATAAATAAGGTTTTAATGGCAACTCGACAAATCAGCCAACATGTCATCGCCATATTAATGACAATACTACTGGCGATAGTAAAGAGCCGAATGTCATTTTAGTTTATTAGCATTTATTGGTGGTTTTTAAATATGTTATTTCGAGTTATTTGATTTTTGCAAAACATCAAATAGTTGGGGTGCCCAGAATGCTATTAGTGTACATGCTCAAACGTCTAGGTAACCTATTAGAAGTGACAAATTAGATAATTAAAAGACTAAATAACCAGACACATACTGACAATAGCTGACACACTATAGGAATAGTGTGTCAGCTTTTAGCAGTCGTCGTCCTGCGTGGTTAAAAAGTTGTAAAAATGACCATGACATGGATATGCTGAACGCGTCAGATTATAATTAGTGTTGTTCATGCGCAAATAAGTCTCTGATATGAAGTGTATATTAATCTGACGATTTGCGTGAAAGGTGGGAAGGGGTATAAAAAAATTACTCGAGTGTCAGAAGTTCAATTCAGTGAATCCTACAGATGCTCCAATTGAAATTAAAATTTTAAAATTAATATAATGCGTAACTATTTTTATAAGGACAATAAAGAGTATTTAATGGACAATAGGTAAAATCCATCTAAACTGCTCACCAACCCTAAAAGCAACCAATATGCATATTAGTAGGTATACGAATATATACGTATATATTTATCAAAAAAAAAAAACAGACGCCATACAGACCTTGTAGGCCAAGTCCAAAGATGTTCTATTTAATCGTCAATACCATTAGCTCCAGTATTGGCTACTATGTCAGTCGATGTGTGGTGCTATCATACTACATATTATTAATATTAAATACGGCATAATATTATGGTTATTATTTCCTCGCACCGCTCACAATTAACTTTTATGTACAGAATCTATTATCTAATATAATGAACTACTCATTCTATCCTTTTATATATTTTTCATTTTTGTCTTTAATTGGCTTTCGGAAATAATTAAAAATTATTTTTAGCTAATATTTACAATTACCGATGATAGTTTACTTAAGTACTTGTAAATTTTAATACAATTTGTTCGGTACCGAAAATACCGAAATTCCCGGTTCTAAATTTTTGATTCCCGGTTCTCAGAGCGATTCAAAATTTCAGGAATTCCCGGGAATTTCGGGACCGGGATTTCCCGGTTCCATACCCTAGTTTCTACTGAGAAGTTACTCATATAATATATAATATCTATGGACACTTCACACCACGTCAATCTGATCCCGTGGTAAGTTCTCGAAGAACTTGTGTTACGGGTACCAGACAGACAGATACTTTTATTTGCATTAAATTATACACATACAAAAAATCTATCTAATCTACACATAGGTATTCAAGAGCTAGGAACACAGAAAACTTTTTGTTCCTTCGGCGGGATTCGAACCTGCGACCTCCGGCTTGAACTCCGGCTTCCTCAACCTCTACGCCACAGATATCGATAATTTATATTTGCATTGCCTTTTTTACGCCGAGTTTCATAGGACTCTGGTACATACCCTCACTGGATAACACTGCGTTTCTCTTAAGCTGGGACTATATTATGATCCGGAAATCCGGAATTCGGCGGGCGCGGAAAAATTCAGAGCACTGAAAATAGAACTCTGCGTCAAAGGAATAGAGTTGAAAATCAAAGTGTCGAGTGTCGAGCTGTCTTATATGAAATTGACATTTGACTCTACACTCGTGTGTTCGATTTTCAACTCTATTGTAGATATCAATTATTCCAGAGTTCTAATTTTACTGGTCTGAAGTTTCACCGGCATTCCGGATTGCGGAGCTGTTCCCGGTCTTAGGTTGTGACTATATGCTCCGGAATTTGGAAGGCCGTAGAAAATTCTGAGCATTGAAAACAGAATTCTGTGCTAATACAGTAGAGTTGAAAATCCAACACACGAGTGTCGAGTCGTATGTCAATATCATATGTCAACTCGACACTCGAAACTTCAAACTTCCATTTTCAACTCTATTGTATTAGTCCAGACTCCTGAGCTTTAATTTTACTGGTCTGAATTTTCCCAGGTCCGCCGAATTCCGGAGCATACAGTCCCAGTTTCTCTCAGTCAGTCCGGCCCGTTGGTGTCGAAGCACGGGTATGTAACATTTACGTTCACGCCTTTTCTCACAGCGAACCTTACCTCAGCTCTGCACCGTGTAGAGCCGGGGTGAGGCTGGTTTTAAAAAGGAAAGGGACTCAAACAAATCACTACTACATAAGTTGAGACATGACTCACGAGTCATGGCTATAATTCGCTCTAGACCCTGTATTTGAAAGTATTTTCGTTGCAATTTATGTTTCTAGATTAATTATAAAATACCTAATTGTTTCTACAACAAAAAGGTGTATTTACGAGTAAACACAATAATATCTTAGTATTTATTTCTGCAAATATGTTATAAATAAAAGTTATTTATATAATATGTCACCGTAAGATTGTAAAAACGGTTAGATTGTAATATTACTAGAGATATTATAAAATGTCAACAGATTGTCAAACAAAAATTTCTCCTTACAATTTCACGCATTATTTTTCCTTATACCTAATTATTATTATGAAAAAGAAAACAAATATGGCGGCGCGGGGCACTTGCCATTTAACCAATCGGCACGGTAAATATTACAATGTAATGAAAAAAAACGTGTAAAATGTAAGAAGAAATTTCTATTTGAGAATCTGTCGACATTTTATAATATCTCTAGTAATATTACAATCTTACGGTTTTTACAATTTTACGGTAACATATACACAGAATACAGAACGTTATATATATAAATAAAACATGTTTCTTAAAATAAAATGGAAAATACTGGTAATATCAAAGTCAGTCATTTTTTTTATTCAAAATGTTATTTTTATACACTTACTGAACGTCGGTGTACACGACGCCTACCACTGGTTCGGGAACTAGCCCGTCGAGAAGAACCAGCCTAAGAAACTCGCTCGGGGCTATATTTTATAAAATTGATATTTTAGAATAGAAAAGGTAGGTATATTTAAACAATATTATCACAACTGCATATTACAAGAGTACAATAATCAGTATACATCTATGACAATAATATTATTGTCATAGATGTAAACTACTATAGAAGTAGCCTTGCAGGGGCCACCTCATTCCCAAGTTGTGCTATCATTCTATTTATAATAATAATTAATAGCTAATCTTTATTTATATTTTAATAACATGGAAAAACTTACAGCTAAATTAATTCTATAGTTATTATTATAATACACGAACGTTCTTTGAGTACTTTTTTAAATTTATCGATTGAAAAATTTTGAACGTTTTCTGGGATCTTAGGGGTCGTCCATTAATCACGTGATGCCTAAAGGGGGAGGGGGCGTCCGAAAAAAAATCACCAAGTATCACGTGTATTTTCGAATCTAGTCTATGCATACCGAAATTATTATCGGTTGTAGATTCGTAGTATTGTTTAAATACTTACAAGACAAATGACTGGTTGTAGATTCGTAGTGTTGTTTAAATACTTACAAGACAAATGACTCGTATAGTTTTATTATTGCTTAAATTATTCGATTAAATTGTTTTTTAAGTTAAAATTTTTCTTCAAACATCACCTGCTTACTATGTAAAAAAATACACGTGATCTTAGGTGGGGGAGGGTAAGTATTATAAAACCTCACCAAGTATCACCAGGGGGAGGGGAGGGGTTTAAAAAGTTGTTAAAAACATCACGTAATTAATGGACGGCCCCTTATTGCATAGGCGTATACAAATGCCTTAAAAAGAATTCTTTACTTTACTAAGTCCAGTCACTGTTACATCAAGCTTAAGCTTATTTCGAGTATTTCTATTGTGATTTGTGGTTGTTACTTTTCTTTTTGAATAGGCTTACGTTTCTTTTAACATATAATACATTTGATAGAACATACTGAGAAGCTACAGTTAAGATTCCAATTTATTTAAACTTCTCTTTTAATGAAGTGTTGTGGAACATCTTGTAGATTGCCCGAACAACTTGTTTCTGCAGCACAAATATATTATTAATATCTGCAGCATTTTCCCACTTTTTAACCGACTTCCAAAAAGAGGAGGCGGTTATCCGTTCTTTTGAATGTTCAACGATAGTTCCGCCGTCTGTGGACCGATATTCAAAATTCTTCTTTTGATGTAAAGGGTACCTATATACTTACCTAATGCCAAGTTGGTCCCATTTCCAAAAAAAGGTGACCTAGTGATGGGATCCATGAGGAATCGAGGAAACTTCTCGAAATTTATATGGACATATATGATGATTTCGACTTTTTCTGAAGTAGTCCAAGCATATGCTACCAAAAATAAAGATTTTGCTCCAAGGTATACCCTGGATCCAAAAGTACCTACAGAACAGAACTCCTGACTCCTTATATATTAGATACATGTTTGGGGATTTCGACGTTGTTTAAAGAACTACAAGGATATTATGCTACTATGTCAATTAGAGTAATCATCATCATCACCACTACTATCACACCATACATCATCATATTGTTATGATATAAAAGGTACTTCTCATAGTATTTTACGCTAACACGGAGATCTTTGAACATTACTTAGCCGTTTATGGACCTATTGGCAAAATTCTTTTCTTGTTGTAAAGGGCTTAATTCGAAATTGGTCCTTTACTCACTAAACTGGAAACCTGATGATGCGATCCATGAGGAATCGAGAGAAATCCTCAAAATTTATATCGACACATACAGTGATTTTGACTTTTACTGAAGTAACACAAGCATATGCTACCAAAAACTAAGATGTTGTACCAAGGTATTATACCCTGGATCCAAAAGCACTGAACAGAATTCCTCAGTCTTTAAATATATGCGTTTGGAAATGTCTGCATTGTTTAAAGAACTGCAAGCATATGCCATTTTGTAACTAGTAATCATGATCATCATCTTATTAATGGAAGCTTGGCGCGTATTAAATTATACATTTGTTTATTTTAGACGTTCTTAAGATGTATCAATAATAACTGAACAAAATATATCACTAAAAAGGGTAAAATTATTTTTAAACAAAAATACTTATCTACTTCCAAAGTAAAAATTCACAAAAAAGTATGAAATAAAACTTATTTTCTAAATAATTCCCCTTTAAAAGGGGACAATTTTAACTATTCAGTACAGTACAGTTATTATATGTATATTAAGTACACATTAAGTATATTAAGTATATTAGTATATTAAGTATACATTAAGTACAGTGTTTCCATGGGATAATGTATTTACGCCGGTAACTCACGGGAAACATCTGTTAAGCTAATAAAACTAATTCAGAAATGTATGTTATTTATTATTTTTAAATGTTTCAGAATTCCTTACCTAGTCTTGCCATAAATACTGAAACAAAGAAAAAAAATGTTCTATTGCAAATAACATTTATTACTTTTACAGTAGTCAATAGTCAATAGTCAAATTATTTATTCAAAATGGGTTCTTACAACACTTTTTGACGTCAATTTACAATTTGTTTTTAACACTTTCTTATTATTATTATACATTAACATGGTCATTATACTAATTTACATTTTCGTACATATTTTAAGTCATTTTTTTATTAATTTAACATAATATTATATTAGAAAGCCAGTATGCGGAAGCAGAGTGTGGATTTTGCTTACACCCATACATCTTTGTCGTCAGTGTGTTAGTTTAATACATAAAATAATATAAAATCATTTAAAATATAAAAAGCTCTTCATTGGCTGCAATACAGTCCTATAAACGTTGAGGCCAGCTGTTATCAATAAAACGCAATCTTTCCATGGGAAAATTCTTCACTGCCAATCGTACGGATTGTTTTAGGGACTCCAAATTATCATGGCGTTTAGAGCAAGCCGTCTCTAAAACTGACCATAAATCATAATCAGCGGATTAAGATCGGGACGACGACGACGATGACGGCCAGTCTCCAGCTCTGATGAAGTCAAAAATGTTCGTTTCCAACCAAGACTGCGTAGACTGAACTTTATGACCCGACGCCGAGTCTTGCTGGAAGGACCATTATTGGTTACTGAACATGGTGTTGTTACGGGTTTTCACTGCCTGCTCAAGAACGGTATCTTGATACATTTGTGCCGATGTTTTGATACCTTTTTCACAAAAGTATGGCTGTTACTCCTTCGTAACTAACACCCCACCAAACCATCACCGGTCGGATAGTGTCCACGTTGCACTCTAACGAATAATTGGGAAGCTTCCTAAGGCGCCAAAATGAGAAAACCCAATGAACAATCATATAAAAATGACAGATTCCAAATTCAGATGTAATATTTTGTTTATTTTTAATTGTAACAGTATTTATGGCCAGGCTAAGTATTACCTAGATTTTATAACATTTGAATCAAAACAAGATAAAATGTTAAAATAATAATACATTTTCTTATTGCGTTGTAAGCTTGTAAACTTTTCTTATCTTTGTTAAATAAGTTTGGAGATGAGGTAATAATATTATTGCGAGCTGTTTATTATTTAATTAAGTTTATCTATGTGATAAAAGGTCATTCTCAAATTTCTAGATCAATGTCAAGTGAAAATATTTCAAAAATATTTTAAAAACCTAGTTGCGAGAAAAGAAATGTATTTTCTGGCAATAATTTCCAATGTTTCGTCTTGACTCTTGAGTATTACGGTTCACATGCTATGTGATGAACTTCTATGTTTAAATTTATTAATTTGATTTGTAGCTGTACGATTTGACTAATCGTAGGAAATACTCGCAACCCTCTTTTTAATATTATATATCTATGACTCGCAATAATAGTATTAGCTCGTCAACATTGCGCCAGTCTTCTTATTCTTCTTCTTTTATGTATGGCGGCCTCAGTGAGTTGCCAATGTCAGAGTGCTTATTTGTTTATACTCTGCTCTATTGTAGGTCTAGTGACATAAACTGCTAGTTCAACGGCTTCATGACGACTAACTCGACATCTAATGTCACTGTCACCAATGACGTCAATGCACGAGATAATACGAATACCCTCGCATTGTGCCTCGCATTGTGCCTCGCATTGTGCCTCGCATACACTTCAGTAGCGAATTGTAATGCATGTTTTGTTTATTTTAATGTTATTTTTTACTTTTTTGTAATTTAATTCATTGTGCAGGCTGTGTTTGTCTTTATGAAAGTTTATTGTGAATTTGTAAGTTGTATTATTTTTTAATGTGTTACGAGTAACATGGTGTAACTAATAAATTGTTGACAAACGTTATTATGTTTGTCAGCAATTAATGTTATTACATAAAATAAATACCAAATAAATTCCAGTATAGGGACTTCTTGCGCTAAGTAATGTCGCATATTGTTATATATTTTAAAAGTGTTAATAAAAGCGGCCAAGTGCGAGTCGGACTCGCCCATGAAGGTTTCCATAGCAGCAAGTAACATAATATAAAAGTTCTTGTAGTTCGTTGTTTGTTTGTATGTTTTAATAATAGTGTATTTTTTTAAAGTATTATTAAATTTAAAAAAAAACTACTAAATAGTTCTATCTCGTTCAAATTAATTTTTGGTGGAAGTTTGCATGGTAATGTACATCATATTTTGTTTTTAGTTTTATGATTCTCTTATTTTAGAAGTTACAGCCCCTCCCCCCTCGTAACATCTAAAATAACATTTTACCACTTTGGAAGTGTCCCTCGCACAAACTATTCAGTTTAGAAAAAAAAACATGATATTAAAAACCTCAATATCATTTTTGACCTATCCATAGATTGTATGAGTTTGATGAAAAAATTTTTTTGAGTTTCAGTTCTAAGTAAGTATGGGGAACCCCAAAATTTATTGTTTTTTTTTTTCTATTTTTGTGTGAAAATCTTAATGCAGTGCACAGATACATCTACTAACCAAGTTTTAACAATACTTTAGTTCTTATAGTTTCGGAAAAAAGTAGCTGTGACATACGGACGGACAGGATACAGAATCCATAAGGGTTCCGTTTTTTGCCATTTGGCTACGGAACCCTAAAAATGCAATGCATCAATTGAGCAATTGGCGATTGGCAACACTTATTGGTCCTTAACACTGGGGCCGTTCAAGTATTACGTAAGCACTATATGGGGGGCAGGGGGGTCTTTGCTTTGCTTATTTTTGATGACATGGGGGGTGGGGGATCTAAACGGTTATTTACTTTTTTACACGTATGGCAACCCACACATTGACTATGCTTAAAAACGAAATGCATTTGGGAATTCCTACAAATAATGAATACAGTCGTCTAATCCAAACCTATTCCTTATTTCTAGCCTTTTAACTGCTGCTCATGAATCAATCGTTGATAGGAGGAGGAGGAGGGGGTTGATAATTGCAAAAAATACGTAATACTTGAACGGCCCCACTTGCATTCTGACAATTAATGTCAACAATAAAGATATACAGGTCGTGCAGTACAGAGCAGATAAGATAGAGGCTTAATCAGAAGGAGCTGGTTTCACCTGACCTGTTATCAAAACTGTTTATCATAATTTTGTACATCATCATCATCACACGTCAAAATAGTTTTGGAAACGCCTTCCAAATGTTGAAAGTTTGATAGCAAAAATACTTTGCAACTTTCTTACAAATTAATAAAAAAAATTGTTAATCTTAGCTAAGTTAATAAGAACCTACACAAGATCATCAACATTTTCTTATTGGTATTAATAACTTATTTCTTCATTCGATAAATAAATAATAATCTGTACATTATATGAAAATATACAATAGGTAATAGAATACTCAATGTTAAACCCTTATAAAGATACATAATAACATAAATAAGATAAGAAGAAAGAAACAAATGAAAAGCCAATAGTAAACTTATATATTATAACCACAGAATACATATATAATATATAAGTCGGTACCAGCAAATATGAACGTGAGTTCTATAAAATGAAGAAGATTAAGTAGAGAAATAGCCAAATTTAAAAGGGGAATTATTTATAAAATAAGTTTTATTTCATACTTTTTTGTGCATTTTTACTTTGGAAGTCGGTTTAATTTTTTGTTTAAAAATAATAATTACTCTTTACACTTACAAAACAAATCGCGTTGTTGTGCTACGACAATTAGGTATTCAATAAAAATTATTTGAAAATAGTTGGGTAAAATATTCTGTTATTCTGTGGTAATATCAAATATATTATGTGTGGATAATCACTCCAATTTGGAGTAGTTGTGAGCCTCACTTTCAAGCGTGTTGACGGCTTCTGGATGATTTCTCTATTCTGTGACTACCTAGGTAACACTGAAAATGTTTAGAAAATGAAAAACGGCTATAGATATAGAAAGTTGCCAATACTTTTATTGTTTTTCGAAGTAATCTCTCTCTACACATCGTCGCATTCGATGGAATTACTGAGAAAAGCAGTGGGCCCATTCTTCCTTAGGGGTCTCTTCTATGGCATTTTTCACCGCATCTTCAGGGCTCGTGAAGCGAATACCTCGAATTTTATCTTTAGTTCTTGGGAATAAATGAAAGTCGCAGGGCGCCAGGTCAGGACTGTATAGCGGATGACTCATTATCTCGACACCTGCCACAGTCAAATATTCAACAGTCGGTTTTGCGGAGTGCGCTGAAGCATTGTCGCGGTAAAGGAGGATCCTGATTCGAGGGCGCTGCTGTCGAATTTTTTCCAAGATAACAGGCAAACAGCGATTGACATACCAGTCTGCAGTAACTGTACTTCCATTTTCTAGCACAACTGTCGGGAAATGACCTTTCCGACCAAAGAATAAGGCAATCATCTCTTTTCCTTGACTTCTTCCTTTCTTTACCTTAGTTGGCCGATCCTCAAAAGGAAACACCCACTGAGCTGATTGTCTTTTGGTTTCGGGTTCGTAATGCGTCCAGCTTTCATCACCTGTGACGATGTCAAATACAGCATTTGAGTCACCGCCGTTGAACTTATCTAAATTAAACCGACTTCCAAAGTAAAAGTAAAAAGTATGAAATAAAACTTATTCTTCGAAATAATTCAACTTTTAAATTCGGCTAAAATTTTAACTATTTCTCTACTCAATCTTCTTAATTTTGAAGTCGCTACCAGCCCAAACAATACCCTACAGTATTTTATAGAAGTCACGTTAAAATTTGCTGGTTCCAACTTCAAAAATAAGAAGATTGAGTAGAGAAATAGTAAAAATATATGCCGAACTTGAAAGGGGAAATTTTTACTTTGGAAGTTAGATTAATTTTTGTTTAAAAATAATAATTTTACCCTTTTTAGTGATATTTGTTAATTTATTATTAATACATCTTAAGAACGTTTAAAATAAACGATCGAATGTATAATTGAAGACGCGCCAAGCTTCCATTGGGTATTGTAAATAAAGCGATGATGATGATGATGATGTTGAGACAGACTGACAATTAACGTCAACGTGTAACAAAACTATTTATATATCAGACGCACGGTGGTGTGTGTTATATATTATGAGGTTTTGTGCGCTGTTTATAAGCTGTTGTTATTACATATTTTTATTACTTACAAGATGTTGCTCGCGACTTCGTGCGCGCAAAAGTAAATTTCGCAGAAACTGTACAATTTTTTGCGATTAAAAGTAGCCTAAGTCCTTCTCCGCGGTCTACTCTACATCTGTGCCAAATATCATTAAAATTGGTCCAGTAGTTTCGGAATCTATTCGATGCAAACAAACATATTTTTCCTCGTATTTTTAAGCATTGTAAAAAAATAACATTTTCTGCACACCTTCCTCCACATTAACTTTAACTGAGGAGTAAAAAACTGTACCCTGTTGAAAATGTCCGCTTCGCTTATCATTATAACAAGTTATTACAAACGTATATTAAGTACTACAGCTGTGGTTACCTCGTTTGCCTCGCTCGTTAAAAATAACTAATTCTGACACCTGTCAGATATTTTTATGATTTAATTTCAGTATTTACCTGCTAACAACCACTATAATAATTTATAGTATGAGAACTACGTACACAGTTGTTTGTAATACACTTTTTATTAAGCGAGCTCTACACTCGCCCCGCGAAAGCCCGCGAAAGCGGCGAACCGTGCTGTCGTCCTAACGAAGAGTCCAATAAGTCGAGTTTTTGGGCAAATTGAGTTAGACCTTATTATACCATATTATGGTCTTAATTCAATTTGCCCAAAAACTCGACTTTTTGCACTCTTCGTTAGGACGGCAGCGTGGGTGTCGATGGCTTCGCATTGGTTTGGCGCTTCGCGGCGTTCCCCGTCAGGTGGCGGTTTTTATGGTCCGCGTCAAATGCGGGCTCTACACTCACCCGCGAATCGCGCATGAACATAGCGTGAAAAATATAGCCCTCTACACTCGCAATCTTTCGCATTTACGTTCGCGCATTTGACTGAAATGGACGTGGAAGTTACTGTTGCTGCTGCTCTCACACTGTGTGCTTCAGCGTGTTATAATTATTTTTTGGCACATGGCAATTGGCACAGGAATTTACATGACTGCACTATTTCTCATCCATGCATCATGTATCTTATTTTTATGACCTTCACTAGCTGTTGCCCGCAACTCCGCCTGCGTAAATACAGTATCCCTCGGGAATACTATATTTTTTCGGGATTAAAAGTAGCCTGTGTTTTAATCCAGGGCCTAAACTACTAAGATACCAAAATTTCATCAAAACCGTTCAGTATTTTTTGCGTGAAAGAGTAACAAACATCCATCCATCCATCCATACACCCTTACACACTTTCACATTTATAATATTACTAGCTTTTGGTTGCGACTTCGTCCGCATGGAACATTGACTTTGGGATATCGCTAAAATTTACCCGCGACTTCATTTACGTAAAAGGAGAAACGCTTCCCTGTCACGACTGCCCGCCGCGCGCCGTACATTATTATTGCGCACTTGACTATTTTATTACTGCGATATCTTCTAAAAAACTTCAATGAAATCAAATTATATAAACGGCAAATTTCATCTTAATTAAATGCTCGTAATGAATAATGTATTTACTTGGATAAGAATTAATATTATCTTTATGAAAACACCCTCACAAATAACGCTTAATTTTAGAACAAATTTGGTAATCATAAGGCATAAAGGTTATAGTGAGCCAACCTTAAAAGATAGATATATACAGTCGCGGACTTTTTTTTATAACTTTTAAAGGGGAACAATTCTGTTGTACATAATTTTAGCGAAACTTTAACCGTTTCCGCAGCGTATGCAGCGAAAGCTTTCAAAAGGAAAAAAAATACCCCGATTTTGAAACATTCTTGATTGGTGCTCCTCTTGTATTGAGATTAGCATGATGTTATATAGCCTAAAGCCTTACTCATTAAATGGACTATCTAACACAAAAATATTTTATCAATTCGAACCAGTAGTTTCTGAGATTAGCGCGTTCAAACAAACAAACAAACTCTTCAGCTTTATAATATTAGTATAGGTAGTAGGATAGGGATTCATGTTGGGCTTGCCAAAGCAAGGGTTCTGGTTGATAACACTCAAGGCAGTGGCGTAGAGTGGGTGTCTGCCGCCCGGGGTGGATGTCAATTTTGACGCCCCCCTTACTCGGGTTTTACCGCCCTCTTAATTAGGTTTTGCCGCCTCCTTACTTAGGTTTTGCCGCCCCGTTAGAAGTGCCGCCCCTCCCCTCCCTCCTTCCCCCCCCCCCCCGCCCCTACTACGCTACGCCACTGACTCAAGGAACTCTAGTTCGCGATCGTTACTCCACGCGATACTCATGGTTACGTCCGCTTATCACTGCGTCTCGAATACAACTGCGAACACACCGCGAGTGTGAATGCGTTCGCGCTTCGGAAACCCTTTGACGCGGACCATAAAAACCGCCACCGGATGGGGAACACCGCGAAGCGCGCACGCGATGCCCCGAAGCCCTCCACACTCGCGGTTCGCGGCCTTCGAGGGCTTTCGCGGCGCGAGTGTAGAGCCCACTAAAGGGTTTGCGAAGCGCAAACGCAGCCATACCCACAGTATGTTCACAGTTGTGTTCGAGACGCAATGACAAGCGGACGTAACCATATGCATGGAGTGGAATAACTGGAGTAACGATTGCGAACTAAGTTCCTTGTGTTTTATCAAGGAGAACCCGTGCTTTGGCAAGCCAAACATGAAGGTCATAAAAATAAGATAAATGATGCATAGATGGGAATAAGTGCAGCCATGGAAATTCCTGTGCCAATTGCCCTGTGCTACAAAAATTGTAACACGCTAAAGCACACAGTGTTAGAGCAACAGCACAGTAACTTCCACGTCCATTTCAGTCAAATGCGAAAAGTTTCGAGTCTAGAGGGCTATATTTTTCGTGCCATGTTCATTCATGCGCATATCACGGCCGTCAAGAAAACATCGGGAGGAAACCTGTAATAAAATAAAAACCGGCCAAGTGCAAGTCGAACTTGCGCACTTAGGGTCCCGTACCATTATACCAATATTTAACATGTTTACATAATAATTATTATTTAGTTAATTTTGTACGAAGTTTTCCGAGTAAGCGCATTTTACAAGATAACGACCTATGCGTAGAACAAAGTCTTATGTGATCATAGAGCAAAAGTGCGTTTTTTGGATAAATGAAATAAGGAATCAAAGGCTCTGTTTGACATTTTTAGAATTTTTGTATCTGGCTTATATTCGGAAATACAGAATCGTACAACGTCTTATTTGATGTAAGCTCCATGTTAAAATGTACTTAGCGCTCATAGGACGGAGAAAGTGGAGCGCGCGCGGCGCTAGCGCCTCGCGCGATCTCGACTTCAGACGTTGTCGCGCGGAAAGAAGGGGTTTTTTGCGTCATGCGTGTGATTTTTTTCGGTTCGACGAAAATTTTAATTTTATTAATTATATAATAATAATAAATAGCCTCATTTATTCCTTAATAAATACATACAAATTGCAACGACTTACGATTATTAAATTACATTTTTATTGTATTAATTATTATCCGTATCATATTAATTTTATTAAACATTTAATTTCATGCATTCTGTGTAATAATATTTTCAAATCGAATTTAATAATCAGATTAATATTATTTTAATTTTATGTACACAATTCTTTTTAACAGTACTAAGTAGATATTTATAGTTATTGTTTATTTAATTATCTTTCTACATATAATATTTTAATTTTATTTTTGAATTGCATTCAACATTTTCTATATTATAATTATTTTTACAAATCAAATTTAATGAATTTAAAAATATCAAATTAAATTTCTGGTATAATAATTTATATTCTTAATAATTAAACACTTATTATTATTGGTAATTTAATATTATTACATTTTCATTTTGTTTAATATATTTAAATGTTTGAATTTAATATAAGGACCTTTCTACGAGTAAAGGCCTCCTCCATATTTTGCCATACAACCAGTCATACAACTCTATCATTTGGTCATCCAATCTTTACCGGCAATTTTAATTATTTCGTCTGTCCATCTTGCTCATGGTCTTCCTCTTTTTCGTTTGTTTTGAGATCCTTTCCAGTTAGTTACTCTGTATATCCATTTCTGTTTGTTTATTCGCGCTACATATCCGGCCCATTTCCATTTTAGTTTTTGACAATGTTCCAAAGCATCTATTACATTTGTTATTTTTCTGATATCTGGGTTTCGCTTTCTGTCACTCTTTTTTATATGCAAAATACTACATTTCATACATCTTAGGTTCCATAGCTCTTTGGATAGCTTGTAATTTAGTTTTTGTTAAACAAATAAAAAAAACAGAACAAACGACAGAGACAAACACTATAGTTGACATTTAAATATGTTTGTCAAACATGGCGTCAATCCAAATTTTCATCATCAAACAACATCAAACACGTAGAATACTTTTCAAATCATTCAAACGAAGCAACGTCATATTATCAATTTATTTGTAGAATAGAATAAATTGGACCGTTTTCAGGGGGCTTTATGCATAAATTTTAATTGGCTGTGCTGTTGAAATTTGGAAATTAGAACACATTAATTATACTTAGTAGAAGCATTTATTTTCTTACGTTTTATAAACAAAACTAGTAGTACATTAAGTAAGGTATACGCCTCTTTTTAATATTATACCTATATCTATGGGTATACGCATTTTGTATGTGGCTGACAATAAAGGCTGAAGTGATATGTGGCTGAAAATATTATTTTTTTAATTATTTATTTATAGGTGTACCAGAATCTCATGGCATTTTAAAAAAAAATAAAAAATGTGATTTTCATATGGCAATGTCAAGTGTGACCCGTCAAATCAAAGTACGTGATCCGTCAACCGCTGCTAAAATTTTGTGATTATGTTCTTGGAATTTGTTGTTTTTGTAAAAATGTCGAAAAAGGCAATTCGATCTCAAGAGAGAAATATTGTTTTCAATGTTTATAGCAAAATACAGAAAGAAGAATGTGTAAATCAAACTCAATCTTATAATTTAAAGCTCGTGGTAGAGTTGACCGGTAAGTTAGAGTGAGTTGTTTTGATACTTTTAGTTTTTTTTATATTTTATTAGGTACTTAATGTGACTTCTTTAAAGGTGTTTCCAGTAACTACTATACGATGAATCGTAGCTGATGGCACATCGAATGATGGTTTGTTTTCCATGCCTGGTAAAAGGAGGGGAGGAGGGAAGAAGAAAATCAACTTAGATAGTATCGATTTATAGTTGATTAGGAATAAAGTAAACAAGTTCTATACAGTTCAGAAGGAAATTCCAACATTAAATAAATTTTTGCCAATTTAATTGTATGTTATTTGTATTTAATAAGTGTATAAAGTATTTCACGATTGATTTATTTTTCATTACATATTTTTTATATTATTATCCCGATCAATAAGAACATTCTTCATACAGTCCTATTATAATTCATATTCAATAATACTAAAGACATTATTAAAAATTAACCAGTAACAAGATCGTTTAATCCAATTTCCCCAGTATTGCACACTACAAAATTTTATTTCCCTATTTGCCATGAGATTCTGGTACACCTATAGTAATTACTATTTCTACTCAGCTCCGTTTGATAGCAAGTGAAGTACCTAGTTAAAATCTAGCTCTATGTCAAAAACAGATTTATGTCTGATTAAATTATCTAGTTACTAGTATAATAATGAGAATACTGAATAAGATGACTTCACAATCTGAAACAAAAGGTAACAAACTTAGCAAATAGCAAATTATATGGGTATGGTTTATTCACTGGAGTGACCAAAAATTTCGGCTAAAGAGGGGGATGTAGCGGATAACTGTGGCTGGACTCTTTGGAGGGCCCAGACTCCAGGCACGCAATATTTGTATATTTGTAATGAGAATTAGATGTGTCATCTGATACGTCAGACGATAAAACAAAATGGTAGAGAGCGTGTAGGTTGTTATAGTTCCATACGCGACATGGAGGCGCCGAATCACACACGAAGAAACCACACAAATACGCCACGGTACCTACCTACTAAGGGTATTCGACTTACCGATAGGTACGATTGGTACGAAACTTCTATTATGCCAAAGCTGCTAATTATAACAGGTTTCTGAAAATAAAATGAATGATAAGAGGGCGTCCATAAATTACGGATAATGCATTTCAAATGAGAATAGGAATCAATGACCTTTTCCTGTCAAATGTCACTTGAAAAGTGCGATTTTCAGAAAATCTTATGTACATACAAATATAAATAGTCTTGCATCGAATTTAAATAAAAACGTTAAATAGTAATCAATTATCAAAACATAAATTTAAGTATCAAAAAGTCTAAATTCGAAACAATATGGCGCCGACTCGATCCTATTCTCATTTGAATCGCACTATATTAGACGTTTTTAAGGATTATTTACGTCCTCCCTGAGATATTGTGAGATTCGCCTCGATCCCCTCCCCCACTCCCGAATTTCACGTGAAATTTTTAAAATTTTTGAAAATTAGCAGCCTAAATTTTGAAAATTTTAAAACCCTAAAATTTTTTGAAAATTTGTTCAAAATTAAAAATTATAAGAACCTTACTCCGGTCGTTGTCAAGCAGTAACCGAGCTAATGATGATGAATTGAAGCTAAGAAAACTTTCAATTACGTCAGCTTCCAAACGCAAAAACACTAAATTAAAATCTGTTTGGGAGCTACAATGCCACACACACATGTGAGTTTACGTCCGGGGTTAAAAATCTATGCTTAGTTCATTTATGATCCAACTCAGTGGCGTAACTATACCATCTGAGGCCCGTAGCAAATTCTTTGGATGCCCCCGAAGTAAGCAACTAATGGATACGTTCCAAAAATCGACATCTTTTTGTTTTTAATGTGTTGAAATAATGTTTTTTTTTTTAATTTGTACATAGTCTTTATTTGTACCACACATTGATTGAATTAGCACTTAGTTATATATTATTTTTATATGTTACGTTATTTCTGAGCTCGCGTCCCCTTAGGCCGGGGCCCTCTCGGGGGCCCGTGGCATTTAGCCAGCCCAGCCGTGTATAATTACGCCACTGGTCCAACTGAAAAACTTTACAACACCAAACAACTTTGAACTTGTATTTCGGAAATTATATCAGACAGCTGATATGAAAGTACATATAGGTCTCGCAACGAATTAAGATCTTTCGACAAAAGTAGAGGGGGTATGCGCAGTAGTTAGTTTTTGGGTGTGTTTGGCGGTAGCGGACTCGGGCGGGGAGGTGAGGATGCGCTGAACGCATGCCGAACATGGCTGCCGACACGCTATTGGTACGTTAGTAATATTTATTCTTTGCTATTGGTCACATGCGTGAACGACCCCCTCCACTTTCACTGAGCGCTTATAAACCGTTGCTCGACCTGTACCTGACTTTGTCTCATGCCCACGACCAGCATCTTCTTGATTCTCGGACCTGACTTGCCGCTGCAATTGTGCCACCCAGAATGGAACATCGCAGTCGGTAGCACTGCGGCCTTATATTATATGTAAAGAAAAAAACTGCTTATTAGTAGGTAGATAAAAAGAGATATTTGATTTTGGGCCAGCTCTATGTACACTACATAGATAAATAGGAAAATATTACCTACGGGTTTTCATAAAAATACAAAGAAAATAATTTGAAGAAGGGTACCTACATGCGTACAAAAATGATTATTTGAAGAGTTTTTTATTGCAAGAACACTATTTTAGGGCGGCCATGACATATGTTTTGACTTGACTTTTGACTTAGTTGACAGTTTTAGGAAGAGACGTCTTCTTGAATGACATAGGTCTTTCTTTGTAAAAAATCATGTCATTGTCAAAATGACATTCTTTGGATAATTCTGATCTGATTTTGTTTATTTTACGTTGTGTTGCTCTGCTTGACGAAGTTATTATAAATGTACATAGAAACGAAGTGAAATTAAATAAACTAAAGAATAGGAAATAGTTACTATATTATGTAGCTATATTTACATATAGTGAACATATTGCTGGCCCACGACTCATATTATATATTTCTAGAATATCTCTTTTGATGTTAACTATGTAGTTATGATATGATATTATACTTATTAACCCTCATTTTGACAACATCCGCACCATAGCTAAGGTTTTTTGGACTGTATAATTCTTACCTCTACTGTAATGTCGCCAGCATTCCACATTATGAAGCCTGTGCTAAGCAAAACCGCTACAGCCGTTGACAAGATAGGGAGAGTATTCATCAAAGTTCGGTCCGAGTTCTGAAACATTCTTTAGCTTAGTATTTTATCAACGGAATTCATACAGGATCAATTAAGTAACTCTAAATCTCTACCAAAAAGCAATTTAACGTACTATCAGGGAATCTAATTCATAAGCAGATAGAGAGTTGTTTTAATTTATTTCTGTTATACTAGCATGCAATCATAATTACTGTTGATGGCATGTCCGTTCGATATCATATACGTATCATTTTACGAACAAATTACGACAGGCAATCTGGTTATGAATTATCTGCTTATGATCGACAACCTCTGTGGCTGAGTGGTTCAGCACGTTGGTGCTCAAGCCGGGGGTCGCGGGTTCGTATCCCGCCGAAGGAACAAAAAGTTTTTCTGTGTTCCTGGGTCATGGATATGTATTAAATATGTGTGTAATATAATAAAAATCTTAACCCTCTTACTAATAAACGCTGTATAAGCTTTGAATAGTTACACAGTGTTTTGTCTTCTTCTATCGAATTACAAATGTCACTTGTGCGATGTGAACAAAACACTATATAACTATTCAATGCTTATATAGTGTTTATTATTAAGGATGTAAATGTATAGTATAAAAGTATTAAAATATATACTTCCCGTTTTCTGGTACCTGAAACACAAGTTCTTCGGATACTTAGCACGGGGTCAGATTAAGGTGGTGTGAAGCATCCATAGATATAGATATATAGATTCCCTCATAGTACCTACATAATTCTTTGCCTAAAGTACCAAAATCTAAATAAAAGGCAAACATGACTGACGCATCTATCAACGCACAGCAGAAACTATTGAACCGATTTTGCTGAAATTTGGCATACAAATAGTCGTAATGACGCGGACGTAGGCATCCGCAAAGAAAGGATTTTTAAAATTTCGCCCCCTAAGAGGACGATTATAAAGAAACCGAACTCCACGCGGACGAAGTCGCGGGCAAAAACTAGTATATCAATATAACTTACCACCATTTGAAGCATCAGCAGACATATAGCTATCACGTTTATCAGAATCTGCCCGCTGATAATAATATTACATGTAACTTGACATTCGTTTGTGCACCTGGAAAGCTTTCAACACTTAGGGGACCCCATACACGGTCCGGTCTGCCTTCAGATCGGCCTGAACGGATGCAAAATCGTATCGTCTATGCACTTTTGAGATCGCATCAGTCTGAAGCATTTCGTTCCAGTGTTGCGAGCTCTGTTTTGTGAAACTATTAAACTCGTATCGATTTCTAATAAAAACTAGTAAAAAACAAGACAAAGAAGCTTCTTAACTTAGGAATCCCTAAAGCCCCCAAAAACCACTGCATTTTAGATTTTATCGGTGAGCTCCGTAGCCTATAGGGTAGACCGTTTGGTTCGCACTCGAGAGAGTACAAGTTCTAAACATAGTAGGTACTATGTCAGAATACAAATTTAAAACCCTAGCAACTCAACCGACATACTAAGTTATAAATTTGAAAACCGACTTGCTTTGTTCTGAATTTGGCACCGATTAAAAAATCAATGAAATGTCATTTAGTAAGTCCAGTGACACCGGCGCACTAATGTTTCGCTCCATGATATAAAATGAGTTCTATGCAATTTTATCGATCCAGGCGTATGATGCGTGCTTTGTAGAACGAAAACTATTGCTGGTAAGACATCTAGGGCACGTTAGTACCCCCGCCACGACAAGCCAAGCGAAGGGTAAGGGCACTACCAGACCACCTTTTCTCGAAGCGTATCGTCGATTTTTTTAACCTTCATAACTTGGGTTTGGATTATACCAGATAAATGAAATTTTCAGGATGTTCCCAGTAGCGGACTCATTAAACATCTTCAATTTTGATTGCATATTTCTTATACTTTAGATTTTATTGATATCTAAAAACCCCTGACTTCGTCACTGACTCACTGATGATCAACAAAATTATATGGTACTTCCGGATATCCTAGAAAGCTAAAATTTGGTACGTAATGTTGTATTAATACTCAACTAACATAATAATTGTCAAAGTTGGAAAGTGTTGGAACTCCGACTCTAAGGGGTCGGAGGATAAAATTTAAAAATTAGGGGATGAAAGTCACTTTTAAATTAGGGGATGAAAGTTACGTTTGTTTAAAAGCGCCATCAATCACGTATATTATGAACTATGTTAGTTATGTCGTCGTTCGTATCTTGAACTGGAAACTAATTGATGTAATTATTAATATCTACTGAAATAATTATTTCCCTAGTATTCTGTAGTAATTTTAAAGAAAAATTAAACATAAAGGTAACATTCAAATTATTCAAGGGACGTTCGTAGAAATATACCCTAAATAAAAAAGAAAAAATAATAATAAAAAATAATTTTCATAACAACAGCTTATAAAAAGAAGTGAAATCCCACCAAAAACATTTTCATGTGAAGTGATGCCAGGATCGCACTGTCAAAAGGTTATCAGATCTCATGTAAAACCAAGCCTCTGAGTTCTGACTCTACACGATTTAACTCTACAAACCTAACTTTTATTTTTTAAAACTTTAAAAAAGATTAAACTCTACACCTTAGTCAATTTATGTGGCCTGGTCATTTCGCTACATTCGTTTGGACGTAAGCCGTAAGGTGACTCTATTGTTTATGTGCAGAATCGCAGATATCTATTTACAGTGCTCTGAATTTTCAACAGATTTCCGGATTCCGGAGCATATAGTCCCAGCCATAGATTTAGTTTAAACTACGTCCCAGCCTAAAAGGTACTTTGGGATTGTTTTTCTTTATTTTATTAATCACTTTAATCACACTGCTGTTATAAACAATATGTAGTAGGCATAGCTAATGTATAATATTAAAAAGAGGGTAGAAATTAAAATAAAATGTGAGCAATTCAAGTGTAACCATAACCTCTAACACTATTACGAGTATTACGAGCAATATAGTAAAACTTTTCGTCAAACACCCCAATCGCTACTTTTTCCGGTTTCTTCGGGCCAACGAATCAAATTGGCCCACCCGTTTTTTGGCTCTACTGAACATTTTTGTTGGAACGAGTTACTATGTTTTGAATTTAAGCTGCCGAGTTGGCCCCAGACGTATTGACTAATTCATTCCTCTGGACTAGGCTAGTATGTTGTGAGAATGCGCCGTATGTACTTGGGCAACCATACGAGATTTAGAAACCGACTGTCCCAGGCACTACAGTATTTTAAGAGTGGTTACTTCGCTCGGAGAATACTGTATAAATCATCCATTAACGGATGGAAAGGCCTAAGTTTTTTTTGTTCATTCATTGGCTAGCATTGCGTACACGTGCAATATTATTGACAGAATAAATTTGTCAATACTAGTCAACACATACAAAAAAACGGCAATATGGCCCGCATACAAGGAATAATTAATAATAAGGAGGGAATAAAATACTTAATTTAGTAATAAAACTTTGTAAAATAACAAAGTTGGCAACATGAATTCTGGCCTGAACGGGCGGACTGAACGGACTATGTGTGGATAAATCGCTTCAGCGGGTCTAAAAAGGCCACTTGCGCAATATCATCGCAATATTGCTATTTGACACTAAAGCAATTGTAAATCTGTCAAATGAATGCATTTCAGCCAATTTCTGCATATGAATTGTATCCAAATCATATTATGAATTGCAATTCAAGTGACCATTTTACGATCGCTGTCATCTTTCATACAGTAATTCATAACAATAATTGAAAATGAATTGCCAAAACGGCCTTATTAGACCTGCAGTTCTCGCGGCCGTGCGGGTGTGTATCGTGTACAAGCGTAGTAGGTAATATGAGTTTTCGCGTTGTTTAAAGGTCCGGACGCACTAGGCGGAACTGCACTTCGGCGGAACTGAGCGACACGTCGCGTCAAAATATTCTTTATATGAAATAACACGCACTAAGCGGTAACGGAACTACAATGCAGCGAACTGCGCGACAAACTTGATCAACTGACCAAAAGTGTCGCGAACTGCAGTTAACTGCAGTTCGGTTTGGCCAACTTCATTTTCATAGTCTGTCAACCGAGATACTTGGGAGCGCGATAATCGGTCGTCAAAAATATCGAAAGATGAATAAAATTTATTGTACTCGTGGGCCAGTATCCGAAGACATAGTAACATTATGACGTCCAGCATAAAAACGACCTATGCGTAGAACAAAGTCCGATGTGATCATAGAGCAAAAGTGCGTTTTTTAGATAAATGAAATAAGGAATCAAAGCTCTACAGTCTGACATTTTCAGAATTTTTGTATCTGGCTTAATTTCGGAAATACAGAATCGTACAACGTCTTATTTGATCTTAGCTCCATGTTAAAATGCACCTTGTGTTCATAGGACGGAGAAATTGGTGCGCGCGCGGCGCGGGCGCCTCGCGCAATCTTCACTTCAGGCGTTGTCGAGCGGAAAGAAGGGTTTTTTGCGTCATGTGTGTGATTTTTTTTCGGTTTGACGAAAATTATAATTTTATTAATTATTGCGTACTTAAAGTATTTTAGAGATGTCACGCTTACGGATATTGCTGGATATACTTTATGAAGAGAGAAAAGAGCTTGAACGTAGTCCTTCTTTTTCAAATAAGCAAGATGTTTTTATGAAGAACTGTGTAGATCCAGGTAAGTTGAAATTTTTACGTATATTATTCTTCAAATTAAATATTTATATGCTTTGAAATGATTTTTTTTAATATTCCGCTTTTTAAGCTAGTAAATAGAAACGGGAAATCTATCTTCATATAAGACATTTTTTGACGGAGAGTTAGAAAAATACGTTTTAGTACGAAAAGTATGATTAGTTTCATGTTTATTTATTAGGTAAATATTTGTCGTGTTATCAATAAAAGTTGAAGTACCATAAACGTTGACATTATAAGTAATATTAGAACGATTTAAGACTAATTCTTTAGAACTTCTGAGGGTTTCATGTAACTATGGGACGTTTTTTTACGGAATCACAGAATAGTTACAATACGTTTTGTCAATTCGATATACAGATGGGACGTTATCACCTGAATGATGACATCAGTTAGGACGTTGTTCTTTTAAAAATATCGTTAAATATAAATATATTATATATTAAATGAATAAAAATAGTTTTAAGCTGTGTTACCTTACAATATATATACACATTTGTAGGGTCTTCGGCAAATCATACTATAACATTATAATCGACAGTTTTAGTTGTGTACTGCGATGTTCATTAAAACTTGTATATTCAAACTTTTTAAATAGTTTTGTACAAATGTTATTAATTTGTATTAAAATGTTATGTTTTCAAGTTACATATATGTCATAATATTATATATTATGGTGCAGTGAAGTAATACAATTTTTAACATTTCAGTTGTTGACAACAAGGTGCTGAAGAAATAAGTCAGCAACTGGGTGATGTTTGAAATGAAATTAATGCCGCACCTAATCCACCTACTAATGAGAGACAATTTATGGCCGACCATCAAAACTTTCTTTAAAAGCGCCTTCTACTTTCGAAAAATCACCTATAATACAACTTGTGACTTCTGACCATAGGTGTACTCCAGTTGGTCATGAACTGTCGGTGCTAACTCCTATGCAGTCTCCTACTGATAGTCATTCCACCTATGACAACGTTTTCAGGTTCAATCATGTAGATAGTAGTATACAATTTAATTAATATTATATCTAGCAATATCCCGAAAGTATACTTTCGGGAAAAATACCCACAACCTGCAAGCAAACGTGTGAGTATACGTTTAACCATGCGTAATGCAAGTCTGTTATTGCTCTATTCTTAAATATTTTTAATTATTCGAGCACGCTTGGTAAAAAGCTTTTGTCTCATATAACCTTATAGGAAAGGCCATCGAGTACACTATAATAACCACTATCTAAAAGGTGTTTAGCGAAATGTGATTATATGTAACTCTAAAACACGGTACAAAGTTTGACTCAAACTGGACGTAACTTTGAGACTCGGTACAAAGAATACATCGCGTCTTATAGAAATGGTTATCGTGATAAATCACATTTTGCTAGACACCTTTTAGATATGATATATCATCGTTATTAATATCATTAGTCTCTTTATAATGTTTCTAGCGTCTTAAATTATTTTTTAATGCTTTTACATACTTGTACGATTAGGCCGTTCGAAATAATTACACTTCCTAATTTTTCAGTTTATATTATATACTTATTAAAGAAAATTTTATGTAGATTCCGAATATACTAATATAAGCTAGTGCATTCATACAACTTTTCGTCGAAATCGGCATTTTAGCACTGACCGGCAACTTACGTTCGACGTCAGATTTGAAGGCGGGCGCTTGGCGAGATGTGACATAAAACGCTTTAGGCGGCCGAGAAGTTATAGTGTACCTGATGAACATTCCTATATTATGGTGTTACATATATTGTATACATGGGTCAAACTGTTTGACCCACGTATACACTATCACATTCAGGATAATCGATTATATAGACACCATATTGATACTTTAAATCAATCCGGACCTTATTATGACAAAATTGATTTTTTAAGTATTATTTCTCCTGCATACGACATGCTTATTGTTACGGGATTATGGCCATAACAATATTATAGTTATTTTTCATTATTTTGGATAAACGTGCAGATACCTCCCCCATGTAGGTTAAACTGAACTTGTACCTATCCAACTATATTATACAACATAGCTAGATAGTTTAGATACAGTAACAAAGAAGTTCAATTTATAACTACGTTTTTAAAAAGTTTTTTATTGTTTTTTAAGTTTATATTTTGTTTTGGGCTTGTTAATGTAGAATTATACAATTTTTTATTTTTTTTATCTCATTTTAAGTTTCAAACAATTTCAAACAATATTTATTTTTATGGTCATGTCTTAGAGATTTTAATTGTTTTATAGGTTTTAGACTATGGTTACTAGTCTTTAATTTTAAGTTAGTGCCTAGTACCGACTATGATTTAATTATAGTTTAAAACACCACCTATTTTGAGATTTTTTAATGTAAATAAACGATTTTAATAAATAATTATGTATTATTGTTCATTTTTGCGTAATGTGGCTAATGCTAAATCAAAATAATAGACTATAATTATTCACATAGGACTTAAAACTGTCGAATAACTCCAACAAAAAACGAACCATATGAATATAGAACGGCGTTTCATTTAAATGTCTCCGTAAAACAACGTAATATGATCAGTACGAACTCTCGCTTCTCCGCTGTAAAACGTCCTAGGTTGATATAGAACTCGTTATCTCAGTAAATATAATAATTAATAATAAACAGTATAAAGCGGTTAACTAGACTAGGATGTCATAATAACATACCAAAATTTCAAAAATAAAAGTCCTTGTTCCTGGTGGTATTCGAACCCGCGACCTCCGGTTAAAGCGCCACTGCGCTCACCACTGAGCCACGGAGGTCGTATGTAATTATTTAGATTGTAGGTATGTAGGTACATATTTATTAAAAAAACCTTTTAAATTTCAATCGTCCATTCGTCCATCTTGCTCGGAGGTTGCCTAGCTACTAAATATTATATTTTTGTAGCGCCGCTGCAGTTCAAGTGCGACTTACCAAAACGTGTCGCTCAGTTCCGCTGAAGTTCAGTTCCGCCCAGTGCGTTCGTACCTTAAATACAAAATTGATAAACACGACCGTAGCAACCAGAACAAACTGATGCGATTTTTCCGTATGTGGGCTCGAATCCGTTCAGGCCGAACTGATGTCAGTTCTAACTGAAACGATCGGCCTCTCGTCTGTCTCGCCTTTAAGTATTCTCTCAGACTTTCAGTTTCCAAACTTTCTCACAAAAAAGAGGCATAAGTCAATCTTACCTTAATGTTTCATCGTGTAATTTGAACCCCATTCTTACGGCTTCTTCATATATCTCCTCCCTTCGCTCTTGAGATTTTATTTCGTTGTCATCTCTAAATACGTCATTCAGATGATAAAAATAACTTTGCAAATTCTTATATTGGTGGCCTACTATTATAGAAATACAGATAACCAAGGCATAAACGCCTGTTACTCTTATAATAAAGATCCACCAAACCAAATAGCTGATGACTCGTAAGATTTCAGCTCTGAGGCTTGTATCTGTAACTTCTGGCCAAGCGGTGACTACAGTTGTAAATGTGCCCTCTGCAATAAAAAAACCGAACAATAATAATAGGGAATATGCATAAAAATTTAATTTGCCTGAAATATTTTTTCTCTGTTCTTTATTGTCGGCACATTATAACTAAAATGATTTTTTTAAATTTAGTTCTTATTTAAACCAAAACAAAAATATATAAAAAATGCAAAATCAGCCCGGGATATTTAAATTTGCGAAACGCGTCACCATTGGTCACGAGTCGCGACCAATGGTGACGCGCGTGTGTGACGTCACACTACACGACGCTGTCTTTCATGACAATGACATGACTGGCGTTCTATTGAATTTTATGCTCTGACTCATCTATGATTTTAACTGTCAACTGTCTTTTTCGTGTACGATGTCGTCACAACCCAAGCCCGCGAAAATGGCGTGTTTAAACCGCATAAAAATTAAAGTGATTTTTAAACATTTTTACTAGCTTTATAGATAATATTTTGGATGTGATAAATATATTTTTGGTAATGTTATAACCAGTAGAAACGTTTAAAAAAATAAAAAAAATACATGCATATTCCCTATTATCAACATCAAAAACATCTTCATGTAAAATGATAAAAGACGATCTGGGGGCACGGTAGTCACTGACTCACTGGTCCTTGCGGATGTCCTGAAATTTGGCAGGTAAGATAGTTTAGCTCATAAACAACATACAAATTGCCAAACTTGGGACTTTTATCCTCCAACCTCTTAAACTAGGATGAAAATTTGTTAAGAGTAATTTCTACGCAAATTTTTATTATAGTGATCTGAAAATTGTTGAAGGGTCCGTGTTATAAAAAGAAACAAAAAAATTAACATAACAACTTTTAAAAAAGTGAAATCACACCAAAAACATTTTCATGTAAAGTGATGCTAAGACTATATTATGAATCGCACTGTCCAAAAGGTATTAGATCTCATATAAAGCCTCTGACTCTACCAAACTTCTAACTCTACCCGCCATAACTCTACAAGCCTAACTTCACAAACTCTAAACCTTAGTCAAGTTATGTGACTTGGCCGTTTCAAGAATAGTAAAACAGAAAAACAGTCCGTATATTTTTCACCTTACACCCAAGCGAATGTAGCGAAATGGCCAGGCCACATATTTTGACTAAAGTGTAGAGTTTGTGTAGTTGGCTTGTAGAGCTAAGGCGGGTAGAGTCAGAAGTTTGGTAGATTCCTTTATTTTAAAAGACTTATTCAACGATACCACACACACTATAGGATAAAATTTAGGTCTGGGCCTTACTACCCGTTCTTTTCTTTGCATTTTTTGAGAACATTTACTATGGTAATGTATATTTTTTTTACATTAAGTCCACCGACTTTGCCAAAAGCTGATATTTTGACGGGAGAATTTTCGATTGAAAATTAGGATTAATTTTTCGATATTATTATGTCAAAAAAAAAACATTATATTTGAAACATAAAAAGGTAAATTTTCACTAGTTTTCTTGAAAAAAATGTTTTTTATGAGAGAAAAATATAAAACCAAAAACATGGTTACTTGAATTTTTCATATAAATTTTGAGGTGTGAAAAAAGTGTTATTTTTAAACAAAAAATTAAACCGACTTCCAAAGTAAAAATACACAAAAAAGTATGAAATAAATTTTCTAAATAATTCCCTAGGTGGACAGATGACCTGAGAAAAGTCGCAGGGAGTCGGTGGATACAGGCCGCGAGCGACCGGTCGCACTGGAAATTTATGGGGGAGGCCTATGTCCTGCAGTGGACGTCACCAGCCTAGTCAATACAATACAAAAACACTTTATTGCACACCAAAAACATACAAAATATACAACAATATTACTTATACTTAATATAATTATGGTGTACGAAAGTCAAATTTATTATTGGTTAGGCTTCGTGGTTTTGTTTCGTGGCGGATCATAGCCTCTCAAAATTAATTTAAATAATAAAATATTCTGCAGTTATATTTCATTATATAACTTACCCGATCTTAAAACTTGCTTTATCCCGTCGAATCCATAACAGACCAGCGCTAATGCAAATGTGAAGTTATACGATAATACATAGAACCAAATTTTCTTTATCGTAGCTTTTTGTATAGCATCGTCATTATACTGTTTCTTTAACGTTACGCAAAGTTTGTATAATAAATTTGCAATATCTTTTTCGTAACACGCAACATTTATGTAGTAGCTAAAAAACACAACATGAGAAAAACAAAATAGGACCCTATCGGACGCCTGCTTTTCGGACAAGTTGTGCTGAGTCACAAAAGTCATCCATTCGCTAAAAATAAATATTAAAATTAATATAGTGTTTAATTTTTGAATGTAATTATTTAGTTTATTTGTTAATATTTCTTGCGGCCATAGATTGGGCACACCACAAAAATAAAAGAATCTGCAAAGTTTCGTCATAAAAACCGCTAGTTCGTTTAATTCCGACATAATTTTATTCGTCGCTAGATATGTTAGAAAGTGAATGACTTGGAGGCTCTTTATACTTCCATAAGATTATGATTTTAATCCTTTCTTTAGTATAACATAGGTAATATGTATTATTATGTAAATTCCGTAGACGTGGAGTATAATTAAAGCAGGGACGGATTTCAGACAATACTGATACTGCAGTCTGCAACAAACTTTTTATATTTTTTGAAGGTGTCAAATAGGATCAAAATAAGAAAATTAAAAATTAAAAGGATGAGTTAGAATGACCAAAATAGCTACTACCAAAAGGATACTAAGTAAAAATAATAAAAACATTGCTAAATAGTTTTATTGTATAAAAGTTTTCCTTATTATAATAGTAAACACTGATAGTTTCAAATCACAACCTAATTTATCAACTAAAATTACCTTTTATCAAAAACTAACCAAATGTAGGTAATGGGCAAATAAAGATACAAATAAAGAAATACTGATTATCATAGTCTTTAATAACTAATTGGTATTTTAATTACTGTACGTGTTATAACAAATTTAATCACAATAAGAAATACTTATTATAATATTCTTTGATAAGTTGGTATTTTATATCTGTACGAGATAAGTATAGCAAATCAAACCATTTACATTAAATACCAACACTTCGATAAACTTACTTATAATGTAATTCCAGAATAGAATTCTAAATATTCAAAACAAAGTAATTATTCAATTAAATTACTAAAAATAAGTATTAACTAACATCATTAACATTTTAACATTATAATTATAAAAATCATCAAAATCACATAAGACATATTATATACATAATAATTTAGCCACTACTTATAAAATAGGTTTACTTATCTTTAATATATTGAACGATCAATCTCACAGCCAAAGAATATATATATTACTAACGTATCACAGCTTCGCCAAGACTGCCGCCTAAAATGGCGGACCAACAATTTATAGGAAATAATTGGCGGTTAAAACCACACCGGAAGTTACTAAACTTACAGGTAAGAATTTACTAAAATTGTCATACAAAATATGTTTCCAATGCTTGATAATTTAGATTAATTTATTGATTAAGAGAAATTAAATAGCTTGATAATTTAGATCAATTATTTAACTATTATTAAATTTTAAACAGTAGATTGTAAAACAGGAAATAATAAAATGATATTGTGACATAACAGTCAAAGTATAAAAATGATAAATTTAGCTTTTGAATGAAATTTATTTTAAAGGTATATTACTATAAAAATACCAATATTCTAACAAAGGCGACAAAACATTATTATTTTTAAACAAAAAATTAAACCGACTTCTAAAGTAAAAATATACAAAAAGTATGAAATAACACTAATTAATCGACTTCCAAAAAAAGGAGGCGGCTATACGTTCGGCTGGTATATATGTGGTACACCCTCACAGGCGTAATCAGTCGCTGTGGCCTCAGAATGTCGAGATCTGATAAGAATTCGATTTTTGCGAAACGGAGTAAAACCAATAACTTCCCTATTTTAGAAAATCTTAGATTTTCTTAAAAAATGTATAGGTATAGGTAAGGTTTGGTAAAATAAATTACGGAGACTTTGACGACGTGATTTACTGCTTGTGTAAAGACAATTAGGCAAAAAAAATTAAACTCGTGGAAAAAAATTAGACAAAATTAAATTATATTAAATTTTTTGTTTAAAAATAATAATTTTACCCCTTTTAGAGATATTTAGTAAATTATTATTAATACATTAATTAAGAACGTCTAAAATAAACGATCGGATGTATAATTAAATACGCGCTAAGCTTCCATTAGGTTTTTAACCGACTTCCAAAAAAGGAGGCGGTTATACGTTCGGCTGTATATATATTTTTTTTGTATGTTCGCGGATAACTCCGCCGTCTGTTGGCCGATTTTCAAAATTATTTTTTGATGTAAAAGGTATAATCCGAAGTTGGTCCCATTTTCAGAAAATTGGTGACCTGATGATGGGATCCATGAGGAATCGAGGGAACTCCTCGAAATTTATATGGACATACATACATACATATAATCACGCCTTTTTCCCGTAAAGGGGTAGGCAGAGACCACTTTTTGCCACTTGCTACGATCCTTACATACTCGTTTCGCTTCGTTCACTTTCATTCTTACCATCCATTCCTCCTCTTACATTCAACGTAGCGAAGCGGCTCTCCATGGTCCGCTTTTCACCTCCGCGAGAAGCGAGACGTGATGGGTGGTGAACCATATGTGATTTCGACTTTTTCTGAAGAAGTTCAAGCATATGCTACCAAAAAGTAAGATTTTGCTCCAAGGTATACCCTGGATTCAAAAGTACAGAACAGAACTCGTGACTCCTTATAGATACATGTTTGGGGATTTTGGCGTTGTTTAAAGAACTGCAAGCATATGCCACTTTGTCAATTAGAGTAATCATCATCATCACCACCACTATCACAGCATACATCATCACATTATGATGATAAAGAAGGTACTTCTCATAGTACTTTACACTAACACGGAGATCTTTGAACATTACTCTGCCGTTTATGGACCTATTTACAAAATTATTTTGTTGTTATAAAGGGTTTAATTCGAAATTGGCCCTTTAGTCACTAAAGTGGAAACGTGATGATGCGATCCATGAGGAATCGAGGGAACACCTCGAAATTTATATCGACACATATAGTGATTTTGACTTTTACTGAAGTAACACAAGCATATGCTCCCAAAAAATAAGATGCTGAAACCAAGGTATACCCCAGATTCAAAAACACTGAACAGAACTCCTCAGTCTTTAAAGATACGCGTTTGGAAATTTCGGCATTGTTTAAAGAACTGCAAGCATATGCCACTTTGTAACTTACAGTAATCATCATCATCATCTTAATAACAATATCTAATGGAAGCTTGGCGCGTATTCAGTTATACATTCGATCGTTTATTTTAGACGTTTTTAAGACGTATTAATAATAACTTAACAATATATATCACTAAAAAGGGTGAAATTATTATTTTTAAACAAAAAATTAAACCGACTTCCAAAGTAAAAATACACAAAAAAGTATGAAATAAAACTTATTTTATAAATAATTTCCCTTTTAAATTTGGCTATTTCTCTACTTAATCTTCTTAATTTTGAAGTCGGTACCAGCAAATATGAACGTGAGTTCTATAAAATATTGTAGGATATCGTTTGGGCTGGTAGCGACTTCAAAATTAAGAAGATTAAGTAGAGAAATAGCCAAATTTAAAAGGGGAATTATTTAAAAAACCCCCCGACACAAAAAATAAACTCTAAAAAATAATAAATAATATTTTAAACCTATTATAATTATATTATCACGTATAATATTATGTAAGTTGAAATAATTTTATTTTCCAATCGTCGCCTCGTCGGGGGACCGCTAAAGTTTATAAAGTATTTTTACAACAACAGCTAATTAATTATTACGAATTACATTTAGGTATGAGCAAATTTTTTTCGGAGTAAATTCTTTTGTTCATTCTGCGACTACCCTTTTTTTTCACATAGCGGTCCCCCGACGAGACGACGATTGGAAAATAAAATTATTTCAACTTACATAATATTATACGTGATAATATAATTATAATAGGTTTAAAATATTATTTATTATTTTTTAGAGTTTATTTTTTGTGTCGGGGGGTTTTTAAAATTTTGAATTTTATTTTTATTTTATCCTTTTTAAAGTAGGTATACTTAAATAATGGTTACCTTACCATATATTTACATACTTTCAACATCATTAAAGTAACATGGTACCAAATTTTGGATCGATAGGACATGTGGACGATAGTCAGATCCCCTCATCAACTAATAAAGAAAAGATGATCTTCAAACGGCTAATCAGGTCATGGTTACCTTACCATGTTCTTTAAATTCCGTTGAAGTAACACGGTACCAAATTTCGAATCGATCGGACATAAGAAAGTTAGTCAGATCCCCTCATCAACTAGAAAAGAGCTGATCATCTTCAAACGGCTGATCAGGTCATGGTTACTTTACCATGCTCTTTGAATATCGTTGAAGTAACACATTACCAAATTTTGAATCGATCGGACATTGGAAAGTTAGTCAGATCCCCTCATCAACTAGAAAAGAGCTGATCATCTTCAAACGGCTGATCTGGTGGTGGGACCACCAATTTTCTCATCAAACGAAGCTACGAACACTCTAGATTAAGTCATCAATATTCTCTTTCAGTGCGCTTTCATTTGAGACCTTACACGAGTATATTTGCACATTCGGTTTTTCTTCCCCGCTTTCACCCCCCACAACTTTTAAACGGCTCAACCGATTTTCATCAAACATGTCTAAGAACACTCGCATGTAAGTCACCTTTAATACAAAAGAAACTAAATTGAAATCGCTTCATCCGTTCGGGAGCTATGATGCCACAGACAGACAGACAGACACACCCACAGACAGACAGACAGACAGACAGACCGACAGACAGACACGTCAAACTTATAACACCCCTCTTTTTGCGTCGGGGGTTAATAAAATAAGTTTTATTTCATACTTTTTTGTGTATTTTTACTTTGGAAGTCGGTTTAATTTTTTGTTTAAAAATAATAATGTTCATAAGATGATGATGATGATTACTGTAAGTTACTCTTTGTAACTTACTTAAGCTTGTAGTTCTGTAAACAATGTCGAAATTTCCAAAAGCGTATCTTTAAGGACTGAGAAGTTCTGTTCAGTGCTTTGGATCCAGGATATACCATGGTGAAAACTCTTATTTTTTGATAGCATATGCTAGGACTACTTTAGAAAAATAAGAATTACTATATATTATATACTATATCTCCCATCGGTAAGGCAGCGTTCGTAAGAAACATTTTCTTTCGACCGATTTTTCTCCGACTTTGCAAATCCGGCTACCACGAAAAAATCTTTTCATTTTTCGGGTTAATATAGAGCCTATGTCACTCACAAGAAACGTAGCCTTCTAAAATCGGTTCAGTAGATCCAGAGATTACCCCCTATAACGTTACAAACTCAGAAACCCATAAACTTTGCTCTTTATAATATTAGTATAGACGAGTGAATGATAATTATTATCACTCGATTGTCTTTTTGAATATGTAAATTAGTACACAGGGTAATTAGGGTTCCGTAATACAGTAGGTGCTACGTAGTAACCCTAACTGAGTATGTTTAGGGGAGGGGGGAGTTATTTTTCAAGTAGGTGTAGTTTGTCCCTGTTTTATATGAATTTCTGAGCAAATTTGTAATTGTACAAGTAAATAATTTATTAACGGTCTCATTAACCACCTGTAATCGTTATGTAAGTCTAGTTTGCACGTAATAGTTATAAGAATACCTTTAACTTGTAATTAATTTAATTACTTTTAATAAGTCGCTAATTTTCGATTAATTACTAGAGACATACATTGAAGTGGTAGATAATTTAATACGTGAATAATAATAGGTGAGCGAGAACTATGTTTCACCTTCGCGCGAACTGGTTAACGTGAAAGGTTCAAGCTCATTTCAGATTACGCTGTTAAGTTTATAGTACAGTAGAGACTCGATTATCCGGACTAATTATTGTCGATGGGCATTCGGTTAATCGAAAATCCGGATAATCCGAATATATAAAAAATTAAAATAAACAAACCAAGAGCATGTCAGGAGTCAGGACATGTCTTAGGAGGGTTCCGGTGGGCTTATTACGTATCTTGCAAAAGCTAAGCAATGGCAAAAATTTATATTGTAATATTTATAAATATTTCAGCTCTTTATCGACGTGGTAAATATACACCCATGAAAAGTCTTTCGAGTACTATTTGGACGGCAAGTTAGCCGAAGGTTATAATAAGTAAAATTAAATTTAGCAATGTTGCAAAAAGTGTTTGCTACACGTACTTAATTGATTTAAAATTTGAAAAATTAATTGTCATTGTTGAAACTCAAAGCTGCGCTTTGTTTTAAAATATTAACTACTCGTATAGTAGATATTATAATATTATTGTTATTTTACTACGTACTCTGATTAATCACAATCAGTTAAATAACAAAAAAAACTCTCGTAGAAACAGATGATTTTGACCGGATTAGCGGCGATCGGAGTGGTTTTTCAAGGTTAAGAGCTGATTTGTTTTTGGAGTTGATCGATAAAGCTGTTTAAAAGTTATTCCAAAAAAACACTTTCAAAAAAAAAAAACAGTTTTTAGACTTCTTGAAATCTATCTGTCCGAATCGATCCAAATTGTATTAAAAATGTAAGTGTGTCTCGCCTTTCAGATAGCGCTAGCCGCAATAAAATCGGTCAAACCGTTCAAAATTTATAAGAGGTTTACATACACACACACACATACACATACATACATACTGTATACAGACATAGTGACACCCTCGCGAGGGTAGTCAGGGAAGCTTCCTATGACCTCAGAACGTCTAGATCTGATAAGTAACTTCCCGATTTTTTAAAATCTTAGATTTTCTTGGCGGAAAGTTAAAAATTGAAATTCATATTCACTATTGCTACACGTCGAGTTGGTATTACACCTAAGTCTAATCCTGTTATTAATTGAGGGTGTTTGATACTTTTTCTACCGCTAGACCCAACGCACACAAAGCATTATCTGGTGGCGTAAGTGGTATCAAAAACGGTCAATAAGAATTTTCGATTCCTTTTCTGTCACTAGGTAGCGCTTGGTAGCCTGACGAGCCTTGTTGTGTCAAAAAGCTGTCAGAAATCACGAACTTAATAACCCTCATTACATACAGGTCGCGCAACGAATTAAGATCTTTCGAAGTAGCGGGCTCGGGCGGGGAGGTATGGATGCGCTGAACGCATGCCGAACGTGGCTGCCGACACGCTATTGGTACGTTAGTAATAGTCTTTGCTATTGATCACATGCGCGAACGATCCCCTCCACTTTCACTGAGCGCTAATAAACCGTTGCGCGACCTATAAAATATATTATTGTCTGCCGTAAAAGGCAGGAAAGAGTAAAAAAAAAACACAAAAAGCAGAACATAATTTATAGTTTTTACTTTTTTTTTTATTATAAGTATCTATCTTTTATCTACTGACATTATGTAATTCCCTATTTTCAGTATTATGAAATAACACAAATTACTTCAAATTTTAATTTTTTTATTATATAAAGTTATTACCTATTCACTTTTGAACGTCGAAAATAGGTATTCGGTATATATGATGCCTACCACCGGTTCGGGAACTAACCCGGTGAGAAGAAGCGGAGTAAGAAACTCGCGACTTATGCAATTTGTAAGTAGGTACTTTCAAACACTTATAAATTGCGTAACTAGTATCATAACAAAAGCAATAACGCTAAAAATAATTCTTCAGAAATACGCACATATAACAAAATCGAGAAGCCTAATCAATTCAGAAGCCTAATTATCGATATAATTGATAAGAGGATTATAATTGATAAGAGTGGCGAGATCTAAATAATGTCTTTTTGTACTTATAAATAAATATAAGGTCCTCACATATTATGAAATTAGCGTTTTTTTGTACTGGCCACTTTGATCTCAAATATATCTTCTTTGGTTAGGAATTCTAATTTCAAAATACCGCTATTTACTCATGCATTTGTATTTCAAAAACCGTAATTCATTTGTTTTTTTCCTCTTTTGGTTTTTTCTTTGCGTCACTCTGTTCACAAAATGGAAAACTTGAAATATCGTATTATTTTCGAGTACGAGTTCCACCTAGACACCAGTGCTGCAGAAACAGCTCGAAGGATTAATGATGTGTATGGCGGCGTTGTCGCAAAAGAAAACACAGTGCGTTTTTGGCAAAGATTTCAACTCAAGATAGGCTATCACGTACATTTAGCAGAAAAAAAATTCATACAAGAAAAAGTTACGGTTTTCACCATAACTCAAATGTCAGCCACCTTGTTTTCACCATACTTCGAATTTCAAAATGGCCCCAAAAATTAAAAAATTGGGGCGATTTTACTGGAGACGCTTTTTGCCTCAACATGCCTCGTCTATAATATTATACGTCTATGGTTTTTGGTTCCAACGTTTAGGTACGTTCTGGAAATTTCGACCTGCAGAACAAGCCCCTTATCCGTGGCGTCGTAAGCTCCTCAACGAAAGATCCGATTAAGATGAGCTTTTTTTACTCAATACTCAATACTTTTTATTTGCATAAAACATGATAAATTAAGGTAAGTATTACATTTTAAATGGCGAATTTGCCAATTTTGGCATGCAATTACTATCTAAAATTATAACAAGTACTATGTAAGGTAGTTAATTAATAACACGTATAATATTAAAGTTAAAAATTTATAACATTAATGGTTTATAAAACAAGTGACATAATAATTTTAAACATTTACAAAACATTTAGGATGAGCTACAATTTAATTTACAATTTCAGTTTTAATTGGAAATTTATTAGGTATTTGTTACACTAAACTTGTATAATAGGTATATATTTTTTTCTCTGAAAGTGTTCTTAGCTATAATGATCATCAGCTTGCTCACTATTTGACATTTCGGGGGCTACTATTTCTTTTTGTTTCTTTGTTTATTTAAGTAGATACTTTTTACTGTCTTCTTTTTTACTCCCTTAGTTTTGAGGAATCTATCTGGTTTGACAAGACATTTTGGACCATCATGGTTATGTGGCGGTTGCCAGCTTGTTAGCTAAAGTTTTTGGTAATTTTTAGTATAGCAATCTAGTTTTTCTTCTAAATCTATAAGATAATAAGATTCTAGTCTATAGCCAGAGCCCTGAAGGTGCCGCAGGAGACGTCGTCCGCGTTGGTCGGTCGCAGGGTCTCGTCCACCCGCGCCTCCGAGAGCTCCTTGAGGTACGCCCTGTAATCCTCTGACGTCAGATGCGAGATGAAATCCTCTGAAATATTAAAAAAACAAAATTAATTCAAGCGACATTTTCAAACAGTAATCGAGTTCATATTAAAGTAGACTTTTATTTTACTTTGATTGTATTGTAAGTGAAGCGACATGTTATCATGACCTCATTTGATGAAGTTTCAACCAATCAGAGCTCGTTTCGACGTTTTACGTTTACGAGAATACCGCTTGACCATTTTAGCGTCAGATTGATTGTAATTGTATTAATGCAGGTTTCTGAGTCACCGTGGTCTAGTGGTAGAGCAATGTCTCTCGACTCGTGGGTTCGATTCCCGCATTGGAACAACAAAAAATGTTTCCAAGTTTGGTTAGGATAACGCAGGCTGATTACCTGATTGTCTGACAAGAAAGATGATCCATGCGTCGGATGGGCATGTAAAAAGTCGGCCCTGCGCCATATCTCTCGTCAGTCGTGTCGGTTATCCCGTCCCACAGTGGTTCCAATTCCAAAATTCGTGGACATAGACCCCGAAGTCGGAATTTCGACTTGATTTTTTTTTCTGTGATAGAAAATAACATTTCAAACAACTTTTACTTTTGCACAATTCTTCGAAAAACTTATATTTTTCAAGATATAAAATAAATAAAAAAAAATTGTATGGAGAAAAACATTTTTTTTTCAACTGCCGTAGTTTGCGGGGTGTTTTGAGGCATAGACGTATTAGATAAGGTGACAAGGAATATAAAAATAATTTTATTTGGTCTCGCAGAGTGCGGCCGCGCAAGAAAATTAAGTTTAATTTTTTTTTATGAAAACGCTTTTTTTACAAAAAATGAAATGTTTTTCGCAATGTTTTACTTATTTTTTGTATTTTTACTTTTAGTTATATCATGTAAGAGTGAAATATCCTACAAAATACTATAAAAAATGGTTTTTGTTGAAAAATTTTATTTTATTTTATTCATTATTTTTACAAAGTTAAGACCTTTTTTAGGAATGATTTGTTACTTGGAGGACTTGTTAGCAGGATTAAACGTCTGTTTAGTTAAAGAAAATGCTATATCATAACAAGAGGGTCTGAAATGTTTTGAGACTCTATAAACATTACTTATTCTTCTATAACACCATCAACATCATCGTTGTGAAGTAATTGAACTGCTTCAGGGTGTAAATTATGATGGGCTAATTTGAAGAATTCAGGTCTAATATTGGAAATGTGTGGATCGGAGCTAATCAAAAGACCGTGAATAATATCTTCGTTCGTCTGGATCCTTCCTATTTTCCGTGTATATCCCTCTCTTACTTTTCTGAAATCCTTATTGCGAGCTTCTGATGCTTCTTCTGATAATATACCTAGAAAAGGAATTTAATTTCATTAGAGTAAGCCAAAGAATAACAAATGACTATATTATATTAAATAAAAATGAAGTAATATTGGCTTACCTATGGGTAAAACTGAATAATGTTTGCAAATATCAACACCATGTATCAGAAGTTTGTGGACGCTTGTTGGCATATAATACCAAGGGTAAAGCTGGACGTACTTTTCTGCTGTTTCTCTGCAGTATAATCTGAAGGCCTCAATATTTATCGACTTTCCTGAAGATATGGCTTGTAGAATCACGGAAAATCGGAATATTAAGTTTTCGTCAATTCCTGTGATTCTAGATGACCTTTTATAGTCATCAAAAAATCGCCTTGCAGTGTTTCCATCGTTTGTAGTTCCGAAACCCTGTAAAGGCGGCGGAGTAATTGAAGAAAAAAATAGTTAATCATAGGCCTAAATTATAAAAATGAAAGCTAATCAAGTAAAAAAAGCATTCAATTCGCAAATGAGGTAGGTACCTGTTTCACAATATCGATTAGTAATCCGGCTTGCTCACGATATTCTTGTTGTGTACACTCTTTCTTGGCTTTTTTCAATGTCTGGTCTCCAGCACGAGCACTCCATTTCTTGAAGTCCATAGTATACGATATGTGAAGAAGACACTCCAAACACCGAATTCTCATATGGAGTGAGGATAAACCATACTCGTAAATTTCTTCACGAAGTGACTTTTGACCTAGACATCTAGTTTATTCATTTGACTTGGTGTTGCCAAGCAAATGGGGCATGTTGCTTGCGATGGAACATCTCCTATTGTGTTTACCACTTTCCCATCAATCATCGTCATATGCAGTTCATGGCATATCTCCGCATTATTATAACGCGTGGGAATCAATTCTGCAATCGCTGCCTGCATATCAGACTCTTCAGCCTTTATGAAATCTGAAGTTTCCGTTGAGAAGGTGAATTTGACAAATCATTCCTAAAAAAAGTCTTAACCTTTGAGTATATAACTACTAGAGAGAGTTTTAGCCAGCAATCGCGTGTCCTTTTTCTGCTTGTGTGCATTGCATTAGTGTACGTGCAGGGATGTAACGTATATCGATATAATATCGATAAACTACTCGAATTTTTTGTGGTACCTATCGACGTTTGTAGATATTTTTATAATTCTGAATTTTTATTTTATAAACACATTTTAAGTTTTATGTCATCTGTTTATAATGTGTAAAACTCATTGGGTGCCTTTTTAATTTAAGATATAGGTATTTGAAATTAACAAGATTTTATTAGATGTTTAGATTAGTGTTTAAAAAATAATATATACTTCTATACTAATATACTAATGAAAGGAAAAGTTTGTTTGTTTGCATCGAATGGGCTCCGAAAGTACTTGACCGATTTTGATGAAAATTTGCACATATATAAAGAAGACAAAAGTGTCCTACTTTTTTGCGGCACGGCATTTCTTTAAGCGCGCACGAAGGCGCGGGCAACATCTAGTAATGCTGATAGCATCGGCATTCTTTATCGATATTGTGTATCGACGCAATAGCCAAAGGCGAGTAAAATGTATGAAATAATTAGGAGTATATTTCTTTCACACTATTCAGTCAATTGCGTATTTTAATTATAAAATAAGTATTATGAGAAAACGATTTATTAATAACTATTTACATGAAATAAAATTACTCCCTATAGGTATCTACCAATTGAAAGTTTACAATTCCTAACAATTCTGCACTATTGTAATAGAAATAGACCGTTCATAAATATTTTTAGTCGACTTTAAAAAAAGGAGGTTCTGTGTTCGGCTGTATATAATAATTTGACGACCTCTGTGGCTCAGTTGGTTTAGTGTGTTGGTGCTCAAGCCGGGGGTCGCGGGTTCAAATCCTGCCGAAGGATGTGTATTAAATATGTGTATAATATAATAAAAATCTTAAATATGTGTATAGTATAAAAGTATTAAATATATTTCCGTTGTCTGGTACCCGTAACACAAGTTCTTAGAGAACTTATCACGGGATCAGATTGACGTGGTGTGAAGCGTCCATAGATATTATTATATAATATATAATATGTCACCGTAAAATTAAAAAAAAACCGTTAGATTGTAATATTACTAGAGATATTATGTAATGTTGACAGATTGTTAAATAAAAAATTATCCTTACAATAATTGTACGCATTATTTTTCGTTTTAATTATTATTATGAAAAAGAAAACAAATATGGCACGCGGGGCACTTGCCATTTAACCAATCGGCATGGTAAATATTACAATGTAACGAAAAATAACGTGTAAAATTGTAAAAAGAAATTTTTAATTGACAATCTGTCGACATTTTATAACATCTCTAGTAATATTACAATCTAACGGTTTTTACAATTTTATGGTGACATATATACAGCCGAACACAGAAACACCTCCTCCTTATTAGTAAGTAAGCCTTAGTAATACCGACCCGATAATATATCCCTACGGACATACTACCTATCAGGAATCTGGAAGGCCGGGGAAAATTCAGAGTATTGAAAATATAACTCTGGACTGATACAATAGAGCTGAAAATCGAACACACGAGTCTCATGTCAAATCTGACAACACAAAAATAGTGCGTTCGATTTCCTCTCTTTCTATTGTATTAGCATTTTTGATTAGCATCTAAATACATTGAGAGATTAGCTGAGTCAGTCAGATTACTCACTCGCTTGGGGGCCTAGCAGGAACAATTGTCAATTGCGTAAACGTTACGTTATCGAAAGAGATTTGTATAAAAATTATGACAGCGCTCATACAACTGACATTCGATAACATTGCATTTACGCACCTGTCAATTGTTCCTGCTAGGCCCATATTTACAGGAATAAAAGTGCTTTTCTATCCGATATCAAACCGATAATGTGAAAGACCTATGTGTTTCATATATTTTACTTGTCCTTGCATGGCTATTGAATATCGACTACTGTATCGGCATTCGATACCGATATCGTATTCGATCCGGATCGGATAATGTAAAATAATTGGAAACTAAATAAAAAAAATATGTTTGAGAAAGTATATATTATTGTAACTCTTCTTAATTGTCCGGTAAAATAGAAATATCTTCCCCGTATCAATACCGTCACACCAAGCTGTCTCACTGGTGGGAGACACTCTTCTAATTCTCGCATCTAACTGCTTCAATATATTCGCCTCTTCTTCCGGAACATTTCCGAGACCTAATAAAACCGTTTAGTAAAAATTTATTATCTTTATCGATAAACTCTTGTGTCAGTAGGGTACATCACTCAAAATACGCAGAAAAACAAAGCTTTTATTTTCCACAAATTATTACTCATTACGTGATATTCATCATTAAAGCGTGATATAGTACGAAAAAGGGTTCGTTAAACTTAATGATTATCTGTAAATATTATAAAAATATTCATTATTTAGTTCACAAAACATTGTTATAACCTTACGTGTAAAATGATAATTCCAAGTATTTGACACTTTCTGTCGTCATTCTTGAGGCACAATATGCAGCGGAGCAACATTTATTTACTTGTTAAATGTTCAAATGTCCATTACACATTTATTTTTATTGATAAAACACTTAAAATACACAGAGCTACTGCTCTGCAATGGCCTACTGAGCTGGTCATAACATGACACGAAACACGCGTTTATACACCGATATAAGCTCTCTCATACACACGTATTGACACATCGTTAGTAAGACAGAGCAACAGAAAACAATAGTACCAACTTTCAAAAACTATAGCTCCGTCTTTAGAAGTCTTTGGTCTTAACTTTGTAAAAAAAATGAATTAAAATAAAAATAAAATGTTCAACAAAAAACATTTTTTATAGTATTTTATGGAATATTTCACTCTTAGATGATATAATTAAAAGTAAAAATACAAAAAACAAGTAAAACATTACGAAAAACATTTCATTCTTTGTAAAAAAAGCATTTTCATAAAAAAAAAATAAACTTAATTTTCTTGCGCGGCCGCACTCTGCGAGACCAAATAAAATTATTTTTATATTCCTTGTCACCTTATCTAATACGCCTATGCCTCAAAACACCCCGCAAACTACGGCAGTTGAAGAAAAAAAATAAAATGTGTTTTTCTCCATACAATTTTTTTAAATTTATTTTATATCTTGAAAAATATAAGTTTTTCGAAGAATTGTACAAAAGTAAAAGTTGTTTGAAATGTTGTTTTCTATCACAGAAAAAAAATTAAGTCGAAATTCCGACTTCGGGGTCTATGTCCACGAATTTTGGAATTGGAACCACTGTGCGCGTCCCACTGAATTATGACAGTAAAGGAAGAGAGAGTACTCTTTTGTACTTCGCACACACTTGGGCACAATAAACTTACTCCTGCGTAGCTGGCCTGGTTTCAATGAAACCGGCCACCGTTACCGATATCGTTGTGGGGAGTTATTATATACAGGTTTTATTTAGCAGAATTTTCTGACTCTACATGCCCTAACTCTACAAGGCTGACTTCACAGACTTTACTTATATTAATGGCCCGGGTAACATACGGGTTAGCCGTTAGCATTTAAGTAGTCCGGTTATAGTTTTATTGGGTACGGAATCAGTAGCGAAGGCTGGTTCTCCTGGAAGCCTGTATAATAGGTATTTGGATGAGGGTTTTCAAAAGGTAAGTTTTAAGTGTTTTGTTTTATGTTTCCTCTTTACTATATATACTCGAATATGTGTATATAAGGTCTCCGAAAATCAATTACGGATACTTCGGGGACATGATCCACTGCTTATGTAAAGACGTTTAGGCAAAAAAATTATTGTCATACTCAAAGTAAAGAATCATCTCCGCAAAACGCAAACTCGCCTATATAAAGAAAAAAAAATTTTTTCGACGAGTATGACAATTATTTTTCTGCATAAACGTCTTTACTTAGGTAAGCAGCAGATCTGCAGGGGCGTGCGCTCCATAAAGGCAGAAATGCAGTGCTTTACTTGTCATTCACAGATATTTAAATAAAACGTTCGTACGTTTTAGATGACTTTAATTAATAGTAAATAAATGAATAAACAAAATATAATAATTTAAAAACGCCTAATATTTTATAATAGCACCTATTTGCAAGCACATTATGTTTGCCAGGCGTTTGGCGCACTAACATTGAACTAATGCCTGGAACTCTGGCAGGAATTTTGTTCGCATGTGTGTAGTAATTTTGGTGTCCATACACAGTTCGCAAACGCACACACCTATGAATATCCGGAGACGCGACTCGCCAGACTCCCGCGGCAGTTGTAGGGACTCGGAAGTACTCGGAAATATTCGGAGGCCGACTACTTCCTACTACTATAATCCGACTAAAAAAAATTGACGTAGAAACTGATAAATCACGTATGAACATTATGCATTTTTGATTAGTAAGGTTTTATTTGTTTAGGTATCAAAAATGATGTGTCAAGGAAGCCATTTTAAGTCATTGTTTACTATTTTGTTTGCGTTTTCATAAAAGATTTTTCATTTTAACATTTGAAAGTGTGTACATTTAACAGTTTATTACTGAGTTTCTACGAGTATAATAATTGTAGTGCGTTTATTTAAATGTTATTTGACTGTGAGGTTTGTGTTACATATATGTGTTAGATTAAAAATTATAAATAACAAGTTCTCACAATATTGTCATTCAGTGAAAAGATTCAAATTGTGTCTAAAAGTGATCTGTAACTATCTCTCACTTGGATAAGATATTTGAGGTGGCCGAAATCTTGCGTTTATTTACATCGGGATACAGTCATCTCAAGTAATTGGGACCCCGGACCATGAAGAAAATGGAAGCTGAATAGGTGAGTAGTTATATTTTAGGTTATTAGGTTGTAAGATATTATTATTAAGACTTGTTCTGTTGGCATGGTTTCCGACAGAGATCCGTCGCTTGGCTGTGGCTATGCTAAAAATCTATGAAAGAAAAAGTTTTTGTGACCGACTCAGACCGAATAAAGTATAGACATAACATTGCGCTCAAAACATGAGGCACGTAATATGAAGACGATTCGGCGATATGAAGACGGCCGCGCGGTAGTCTGCCGCGAGTGACCGAGAGCGCGAGACGTAGTTTTAGTGGAATAATAATTGCGAAATTATGCCGTCCTACGTCATAAACTGCTGCAAAAACAATTCATGTTTTCAGAAAAAGCCGTCTGAGATTACTTTTCACAAGTAAGTATCCGATTTGGTGTGTAATTTAAACAAAATCGTAAAATGTTTGTCATCATTTCTCGGAACACGAATTCTAGACGCCATTGTGTCAGTGTTGCAAGTTTATTTACATTATCTTTTCCCAAAAGTAAGGGAAGTTGTGATTTTTCGGACCCTTTACAGTTAAGTGTGTTTTAGGAAATGTTACTATTGCATATTTAGTTTTAGAGTATATTAGGTTATACATGTCACCGTAAAATTACGTTAATCTATACAGATAAATAAAATGAAGTATCTGTTTGTAACTTCAAATTAACAGCTTTTCACATAATTTATCTGAAAGTATATTCGGTGCTTACAATAAAATACCAATTTTTTAAATTTTTGTCTGTCCGTCTTCTGTCTGTCTGTCGGTCTGTCTGTCTGTTTGTTCCAGCTAATCTCTGAAACGGCTGGACCGATTTTCACGGGACTTTCACTAGCAGATAGCTGATGTTATAAGGTCTAACATAGGCTACTTTTATTTTAGGGTTCCGTTTAAAAAAAATAGGGTTCCGCTTTCGATAGTTCTGCGCAAACGAAGTTGCGGGCATCAGCTAGTTTTAAAATAAATGACTCTCATTGTGTAAGTTAATTGTCTTTAATTTCAGTTAACCAATACAAATAAAACACAATATTCCTTTTTTTTTTGTAATGAACCAGGAAACGAGCAGATGGATCGCCTGATCGCCGCCCATGAACTCGCAACACTAGAGGAGTTACACTTGTAACTCCTCTAGTGTTGCGACTTGTGTTCCTGGTCCTTAAAATCCCCGATCCCCCCATGGGCCTCAGGTAACCTCACTCACTCGGCGAAACACAACGCAAGCGTTATTTCACACTGGTTTTCTGAGAGGTCTTGGCATTTATACCCGGTCGAGCCGGCCCATTCATACCGAAGCGTGGCTCTCCTACAGTTAAATAATATAACTTAATATAACTTTACCAAAGTATATATCTCGCACTTGGGAGTTGGGAGTCGAAGCACAATGCTTGCAACATTTTTCTCTAGCACACATGCGCAAATCTACGATATCTTACACCGAGTTACGCACACAAAGCCGAAACTTTGCCTCACTTATTTCGCCCCGATTGTTTACGACGGCTCAGTCTATACTTTTATTCGGTCTGAGGTGACCGAGTACTCCGCCGCATACCCAGTGTCATAATCCTGTGCACGCCGCTGGCAGATCATAAATGCCCAAAATATCCGTAATTGATTTTACCGAACCTTATATTATATAATAAAGAGGAAAGGTTTGTTTGTTTGCATTGAATAGGTTCCGAAAATACTGGACCGATTTTGATGAAATTTGGCACATATGTAGAGTAGACCACGGGGAAGGACATAGGCTACTTTCTATCGTGGAAAAGTAAGGTTTCTGTGAAATTAACTTTTGCGCGCACACTTCGAGCAACATCTAGTAATTTAAATATATTCAATATACTCATGGTACCTCGTAATTCATCTAGCGACCTCTCCGTGCCGCCGTAGTCTTTAGGTAGAATGTGTTTGGGGTAGTGCTGATGCAGATCCTCGTAGCTCTCGTGGACTAACAGTCTATCCACGATCTTCTTCTTCAGAAACTGCTTGAAGAAGTTCACTAAAGTGTAGACAATTTTAGACGCCGTTATAACATGTATCTTTTTAATTCTGGCTGCGTAGCTTTCCTGAAAATAATAAAATATTCAAATTAATTTTAGGAAGTATATTACCGTGACATGACGTAATTAAATATAATGACCAAAAATATTAGGTGTGTTTGTGTTTTAATAAGTAATTTATTGTTATGTAAATAACATTAATTGTATATTCAATTTGTTGAAAATGACCTCAAAAGTAAACTAAAAATAGTCAGTACACGAAAAAGGCCGCGAAATTGTTCGAGAAAATACTATCCCACCAAAAACATTCTGTAAAAAACTAGCCAAGTCTCGATGGAGCTGCTTGTTTATCTCTAAAAAGTAATGAAATCTAGACAAAATCGTGCCAAGTCTAAGGTTCCTTACTGCGGTTTCTTTATTATTATAGTTAACGTTGAGTGACTTGGCCGTTGAACATTCTTTATATTACTTTAGTGGGTACAAGTCAATTTTGTTTACATTTGTAACTACCTATGTTTGTTAAGCGAGATAATAGCCCATACTGGTATTGGTAATTTGACGCTAGTGTCTCATTTTAGATTGTTGATTATACAACACACGTATTGGAGCAATGGTGTCATGGAGCCCCTTTTGTACCCTTGTGTGCCCTTCAACGGCCAAGTCACACAACATTAACTATAATAATAAAGAAACCGCAGTAAGGAACCTTAGACTTGGCACGATTTTGTCTAGATTTCATTACTTTTTAGAGATAAACAAGCAGCTCCATCGAGACTTGGCTAGTTTTTTACAGAATGTTTTTGGTGGGATTTCACTTCTTTTTGTAGAAACGTATATTGATTTATTTCCCTAGATTTTAGTGTAATTTGTTTATTTAATTTGTGTAATGTTCGAGTAGAATAAAGTTCGAGTAGAATAAAAGGGCCTGAAAATGCGGCAAAATGGTTCTAGTAAAGAATGGTACGGCAGTGTTTGCTTCGCGCTCGACTTGGCGGGGGCACTGCCGTGCCCCCAGATCGACGTTCTGGTCTTATCTAGAGGTTCTCAAATAGGGGCCTGAAAATGCGGTGAAATGGTTCCAGTAAAGAATAGTACGGCAGTGTTTGCTTCGAGCTCGACTTGGCGGGGGCACTGCCGTGCCCCCAGATCGACGTTCTGGTCTTATCTAGAGGTTCTCAAATAGGGGCCTGAAAATGCGGCGAAATGGTTCCAGTAAAGAATGGTACGGCAGTGTTTGCTTCGCGCTCGACTTGGCAGGGGCACTGCCATGCCCCCAGATTGATTATCCTAGTTTTTATAGTTTTCCCTTTATGTGGCCATTAAACCCCAACTCTGTACCAAATTTCAGCTCTCTAAGTTTATGGGAAATACTAGTTCTATTTTGATGATCATGAGTGAGTGAGTGAGTGAGTGAGTGTCGAAAATGCGAAACTTTGCTTTCGCTTAACTTCGGAACTAAATGACCTACAGACTTGAAATTTTGGATTTTAAGTACGTGATTATAGCTTATTGGATGACGAAAATTTCTGCGTTCTGGTCTTATCCAGAGGTTCTCAAATAGGGGCCTGAAAATGCGGCGAAATGGTTCCAGTAAAGGATGGTACGGCAGTGTTTGCTTCGCGCTCGACTTGGCGGGGGCACTGCCGTGCCCCCAGATCTTTTATCGAAACATTTCGCGGCTTTTTCGGCCGCCTTAAAGATTTGGCGAGATCGCTGCCGCGCTCTCAGATAATTTTTAAAGGTTAGTTAAGGGTTAGTTAATCCTGATGTACCTAAACGGTACGATTTAACCAACGAGTAGTTGTTTACAAGAAAAACGAGTATTTTAACAGGAAACTAGTATTTAGTTACGTAAGCGATATATTACGGTATTTTTCTGTTCGTGGAATGTGGAAGAAATATAAATCAATATTTTTTGTCGCCACTCAAATGCGTGATTAAACAAAGATTGCCATAACTAATTATACCTACTTAATTATAGGCAATCAATCTTCATAGTAATTGAATTATCAATAATTTCTATTCATAGCTTTATTTGTACCGTGTCAATTACTTGATATAATTACTTAACTATTGTATTAACTGTTGCTGTTTGTTTTTATACAATACCATAATTATATTATTATACCTTTAAACTCCAAAAACAATTACTATACATAGGGACAATAATTTCGAAACAAAGGATCAATACTTTATATAAAGCTTTTATATAATTATTGATTCGGTTCGTTAATGTTGCGCGTGTAATAGAGGATTTAGTTTCATTAAATTATACTCAGAAATATTGAGGCAATACTTACTACTTGGTAAATGTACACATAAAATAATATATATTTATATATTATTTTATGTGTAGTTTATTAAAGGATCATTTTATTTTTTAATATTAATTTTTAGAGCTCCCAACAGATGGCGACACGATGGTACACTCTTGATTTTCTATTGGTTCCTCACTGATCTGAATATAGTTGCAGGTTACCTTTGACAGAATGAAGGTACTCTAGCGAAGTAACTAGCAAGTAACCATAAGTATAACTATAAGTAGTTCAGGAGGCGTATTACAAGCTCTTAATTCCAGCCAGTTTACGCCATAAAACAAACTGGCTTGCATTTTCGTATTATGACCACCTATAGTCAGCAGTCACGTGACACTTTACTTACTTCTGCATTGAAACTTGAATGGTATTTTCGTATTATGAATAAGTAGTTAAGAACTCACCCATTAATATGTCAAATTGACAAAATCTTGTAATGAAAATGTAAACTTATGCTAAAGAACTTATAACATCAAAAACTTTATATACGAGTATTACCATTTAAAATATTTATTATACCTACTAATACAAAATGTAATAAACAATAAAATTTATTGAATAAGTAGTTAGGTAAATACAATTAATATAAAAAACTTACTATCTAAATACAATATAGTGTGGATTTAATAAAATAAAATAAAACAATGAAATAATACACTATAGTCTATACCTACCTACTAGTACCTACGAAATTAGCCTCAGGAGAAAAGCCCACCCCGCAGCGTACCGGGCTCAAATGTTCCCATGACGCTAGCCGCATTGCCGCGTTGAATGGCCAGGGAAACATGCTGGATCAAGTACGCCCCGGAGCAGGGATCGTTGCCACAGTCCTGCAGCCGTCGGCCCAGCTCACGGATCAGACCCTTCGCTTCGTCGCACCAGGGACCCCCTGTTTCGACTGCAAAAGGCACGAACAGGTACTGCCGCTCCAGTTCCGCGTACTTAGAGCGCTTATGCCTGGCCGCAGACTCTGCATCAGAGCCAGCTGTGCGTATGGTGCTGGGAGTGTGTGTGGCGGCGAAGGTGCTCACACACGTGGCGTCCCAGAGGAGGCAGCGGCCTTTCCTCCACGGAACCAAAGTGAGACCATCTGGGCGCTTGCCGTCACTTCGGCTCAAACCAGGGGGCTCAAGCGCACAGGGTACGTTCGTCGACACCAATGCTCGACGAAGGATATCGTTCAGGGCATGGTGTCTGGCGAAACGTCCGGCAGCCTTTATGCAACTGAGCCCGTGGTAGCCGTAGGGGTCAGTCTCGGCACCGCAGGGGCAGCGGTGGGGCTCGCACACTTTACATCCCAGTATCCCAGGGTATCGTTATCAAGGAGTGTGCCAAGCTGAGGCGAAGGCAATGCCTGAAGCCAAGCACCCGATTCCAAGCAAGAAGAAGCCTTTATTCTCGCTAGGGATGTCCCCGAAAGCGAAGCGGTCAATTTTAACAGGGTGCATTTGGAACTAAGGTCATCCCAGGCCCGCTGGGTGTCGACATTCTCTGGAGGGTTGGTACCGGGAAACATCGCACACCAGGCAGTCTCAGCATCGTGCTGAAAGGGGACGCTGCATCTTGCACCTTGGATTTTGAGGACGTTAGAGACAAGATCAGCAACCCCGTTCGACGATGCCAGGAAAGCCGGCAAACTGACAGAGTGAATGCTCCTGATACCAAGACCACCGTGTCTAACCGGTAACACCGCTTGTTGCCACTGGTGATCATGTAGAGTGACGTTAAGGATATCTTTCAAAGTTGATCGGATTGTGGTGTCAATGTCGGAAACCTCATTAGGGAACAGCCATGTTGGAGCCGTCCGTATCAAGTAGGTGAGTTTTGGCAGCGAAAAACAACTACGGAATAAGGTTAGGGCCACGTGAGACGATAGTTGCCCAAGAAGCTCCCGGGCTTGCATAAGCATCCTACCTTTTGCTTCCAGGGACGCGGGGACGCCACTGGGAAAGATGAGGGCGCCGAGAAGTGAAAACGTCGATTCATTGACCGTTTTCGTTCCTGGGAGCAGAGTATCGAACATTCCAATTTTCTGTGTGGCTGAAACACCGCAAGGAAAAATTTCACATTTGTGGGGGTTTAACTGAAGACCTATTGAAGATCAAAAAAAAAAAAAAAAAAAAAAAACAGCCTCCGTGGTCTAGTGGTTCGAGCATTGGCTCTCGACTCGGAGGTCGTGGGTTCGATTCCCGCATTGGAACAACAAAAAATGTTGTTTCCAAGTTTGGTTAGGACAATGCAGGCTGATCACCTGATTGTCTGACAAGAAAGATGATCCATGCGTCGGATGGGCATGTAAAAAGTCGGACCTGCGCCTGATCTCTCGTCAGTCGTGTCGGTTATCCGTCCCACTGAATTATGAGAGTAAAAGGAAGAGAGAGTGCTCTTGTGTACTGCGCACACACTTGGGCACTATAAAATTACTCCTGCGTAACTGGCCTGGTTTCAATGAAACCGGCCACCGTCACCGAAATCGGTGCGGGGAGTTATTATTATTGAAGATAGATTACTGCAAAGGGTTTGTATGTCTTCCGCTACTGTCTCTGGGCAACCACCGATTGTACCATCGTCAAGGTACCAAACATTTAGGGGAGACTTTATGGATGCAATGGACTTGTGTATGGCTAGGCTGAAAATCAGGGGACCTAAGGGGTTGCCTTGTTGGGCTCCAACTTGGGACGGGATTTTATGGTGGTCGTAGGTCAAGTGGCTAGGCGTTGCGTAGCATTGATAGAGAAAGGGATACAATGACGGAATATATTCCTTGGCCTCGGTTAAGATAGTATCCCTCTCTACAGCGTTAAAGGCGTTTCTTAAGTCTACCTTGACGATGACACAATCGGCGTTTTTCGGGTTAGATGCAAAAAGTCCGCGTCGCATGTATCGATGCCTCGCAGCCTAAGGTGGTGCCGAAGCCGAGCTGGGTTGGTTGGAGGTGGGCCGCCATGTGTTCCCTGACAGCTCGGCAGGCACACTTCGCAACGAGGCGCCGGAATGTCGAACCTATGGCTATGGGTCTTATTCCTCCGTCCTTTTTTACGAGAGCACATAGGGTCGCACCGTACAAATGAGGTGTCGCCTGTCTGATCTCTCACTTGGCTCGGGGCAGGGGCTATCTATATTGCGCTTTTAAGTATTACCTAAAATCCAGTTATTTCAAAGACAGACGTGGCAAAAATAAGTTGGCGGCCAAAGTGCGCTTTATCACTACCTACTACTATCACATAATGTCCAATTAAGGCGCAAATAGCCCCTAAATCGCTCAGTTTGAGTCCTAACTACTCCGAAAAATGGGAATAAAAAAATTCAAAAAAATATACATTTCACACTTCAATCCTTCATCTTTAATATCATCGTTAATTTTTTTAATACGACGAAGATTAATATTAAATAAATTAAAATTAAGTAGCCCTGTTTTCAGATTTCTTTTTCTATCTACTTACTACCTACTACGGCTATAAAGATGGTTCCTTTACGAAAATGTGAAGAATATATTTATCTAACATTTCATCGTTGGGTTTTTCGAAATACCGTTTTGTTTTCAAAAAATACGTAAATAACTATTATTTTGTGAAAATATTCGTAAGCGGTGCATGCGCGGGCGCGCGGGACAGTGAGCCGCTGACTTTCGTACGAGGAGGTTGTGTCACTCTCCGCGGTGCCGCTATTTCGCAATCGTTTATTTTACTCTTGAAATAATAGGGAACAACATGCCGTAAAAAAATAAATTATGAAAACCTTAGCGAGCACTCTGCCTGTGATAGAATGAAAATGTTCGATTGTTGAATGTACTTTTTTATTCCTTCAACTTCTTACTTGAAATTATAATAATATATTAATATAATATTATATAGTATATATTATAGTACAATATTTTATTATACATATATGTACTTGTAAATTTCACAGAAAGTGTATAGTTCTATTTCTATGACGACCTCTGTGGCTCAGTTGGTTGAGCGTGTCGTTGCTCAAGCCCCCTCGGCTTTTCAAATCCCGCCGACGGAACAAAAAGTTTTCTGTGTTCCTGGGTCATGGGTGTGTATTAAATATGTGTATAATATAATAGAAATTTTAATTATGTGTACCTATAGTATAAAAGTATTAAATATACTTCCGGTATCTGGAACCCGTAACACGAGTTCTTCGAGAATTTACCACGGGATCAGATTGACATGGTGTGAAGCGTCCATAGATATATTATATTATTTCTGTTTTAATTGTCTATATAGTATATCAACGCTTTGAGGTATATAGTATATGAGGTAAAAATGCCTAAGCGACATTTATTTATTTATTTATTTAACACACATACAACTACCATTACAGACAAAATCCAATAAGTACAATAAGACATATTATGATATTTCCGGTTTAAATAATAATAATTGATAAAAAATAATAATTAAAGAAATAATAATTAAAGAAAGACACATATGACGCATAAATTTAGTAAACTTTATAGAAGAGTGATTTAAAGTTAAAATTTTTAGAAAAAAACAATCATTAATGGTTTTAACATACATCTATATATCAATAAAATACAACGTGTATCTTATTTTTACAGCAATTTTTGATATTAAAACGAGTCATATAGCTTTCGAATTACAGGCAGTTTATGTCGCTTAGGTAAAAAAGTCCTAGTTCGAAAAATAGGTAAAATTATCTAAGCTATCAACGAAAGTTATGTAATAGCAAGTAAAATTGCCTAAATTTTATTTTAAAGGTTTTCAGCAACATGTAAAAATGGATAAGCTATAGATACATTTTCTGTAGTAACAGGTATAAATAACTAATTCCAAACACTTAAAAAAAATATAGGAGTATTCATCTAAATGGCCTAAGAGTTTATAAAATAAAACAAGATAATAATTAAAATTTTTCATGTTTCAAGAGTTTAAGTTTTCATCAAGTCGGACTCGATATTCCGTAGGGCTAAATTGCTATTGCTAATTTTTTTTTACTTCTTTTACAACGCCCATAAGAATAATTTACCATGGACTATATCTTTTTTTTCTGTACCTAATCGTTTGAAAATTATTTTTGCTATTTAAATAATATATATTTTTTAATGTAATTGTTTTATCTGAATTATTTGATTTTACATAAACCACTTTTCCAGGCCAGGATTCGAACCTGCAAATTAGGAAAAAAATACATTTTGTATTATTGCGCCATTCGATAGCGTTGCAAGTAAGAAACAATTTCCAGAAGTAATTATGTGCGAAAAAATTGAGGAAAGAGCTTATTTTTAGTATTTTATTATCATTTCATACATTTCATCAAAATATGAGGCAGTTTATCAAAATATAACACTTTTCTAAAGTTTAGTGTATACCATTACTTTCCAAAAATTGTTCCATAGTAGCAACACTATGAAACGGTGCAATAAATAATACAGAATGATTTTTTTTTAACTTTTTTAACCTTTAACCCTCATTAACTTTTTTCTCCCATGGTTTAGAGGATTTTCGTCATACAATAAAATGACACTTTTTTTAAGCCCTTTCATTTTATATATTATGTCTTATAGTGCTACAAGGATGGGGACTTTTTGCCCCTTCTTCTTTCATCTAAATAAGTTATGGCTTGTGTTCAAACGCTAAACATGCTAGGACGAGACAACAGCATCAGTCTGGTATGGGTTCTAGGCAACGGCAACATCTCCGGCAACAAAACCGCGGATGAGCTGGGTAGGCTTTGGGCCAATTGTGTCACGGTGTCATGCCCAGAATCGGTATTTGGAATATATCCCAGCACTACCAAGAGAGAACTCAAGGAATGGGGCCGCAGCTTAAGTATAAAGCAATGGGCTTCAATCCTAGGCCTTGAGTTTTTATATTTCTATACTTTTTATTATTTCAAGATCAAAATTAGCTCGTTTTAGTAACTGCAATTAATTTTTATAAACAAGAAGAAGGAAAATATTGTCAGTTAGGAGCAAAAATTTACAATGTCATTGAATAATTAATTTACTAAGATAACTTTAGCCGTAGAAAATTCTTAATGGAAGCAACATTTATGTAACTTATATTATCAAGTATAGTAATAATATCAAGCACCACCGTTTGGATGGACAGATGGACAGTCGGTCGAACGGAAGGACATGACGAAACTATAAGGATTCCGAGACATAAACTACGGAACCTTAAAAAAGGAATAATAATGAAACCACGCCGATTTCAGTGACTGTTGCCAGTTTAATTGAAAATAGACCAGCTATGGGAGCTATTTTATTATGTCCAAGTATGTGCGCAAAGTTTACTCCCATAACCTAGTATATTGATATTTACTACTACCGACAGGACTAACTAGCGAAACATTAGGCGCATAAATATAGAAATATATTAAGCAATGTTTGCGTTCATTTATGTTCCCACACACTAAATTTAATACTTTTAGTTACATTTTGTCAGTTTTATAAACACTCAGATCATTTAGCTGTTTATTCTTGTCTATAAATTCATATGTATTGGAATTTATTGATACTCAAGCGACATTTTTGATTTCGTATTGTACCTTAGCGACGTAAGATAATATTTTGGGAACAGGAAAAAATTACATTCTTTTTCGTCATTCTTAAACATTTCCATAAGCCGCTAACATGTTTAAAATAATTAATACAAAAGGTTATTTAATGCAAAAACAATACCTTATCTTTAATTGTATTGGGCACGTGGTTATGGCTCGGCATGTTCTTAGATAGCAGTTCGTGTCGTTTGTCCGAGTTGAATTTCGTAATCAGTTGAAAATTACAATTATAATTGTTATTTCGTCTTAACTCACACACCCAGTAGAATTTACCATTCATTAGTATGTGGAAAAAAAAGAAGTACGCGTAAATATATTTATGCCTTTTAATATTATGCATAAAATATTATTCTTAATTAATATCATGCGTATAAAAAATTATGCCTTTTATTAAGTATGTCTAACAATTATTAATTTATTATTAAAATATTAGTAATTATGCGAAAAAAAATTGTGCTAAGTGCCACGAAAGTTATGCCAAATGAATACTATGCGAAACTACTATTAGGTCAAATGAAATTATGCCAAGTAAAATTATGACATATGATTTTATGCCAAAAAATAGGGAACCCAAAAAAAAAAATATCTAACCGACATAATTAAAAACAAAAGTTTTCAAGTAAAAATATCTACATAGCACGAATAGTTATTGTGTCAAATATGTTAAACTATCTTTACGCGAATATTGTTTTATTTCACTATGGGTAAAATTCTACAAGTTGCACTTTCGTAAAATAATGGTATCAAATTAAATGCACTGTAAGGACAATTCACAAATAATTTGTATGAAGAAAATGTACAAAGTGTTCACGAAAAGAATTTTTTACACAAGTAAAAATATTTTTGTGCAAACAAAAAAAAAGTAAAAACATGAAAAATAGACTAAGTAGATTTTTAAAATTCTTCAAAATATCCAAGTGATTTTTTTTATAAATCACTTCTTTTTGTCGCTTAGTGAACATAACATGCATGATTTTGTATAAATTTCACTATATCTAAGACAAAAAAATCGTCGTAGGAAGACGACGATTAGACCAATCGACGCAGAAAAAAACACAAACTCATTGATATTTAAACTCATTTTTGTCGCTTAGACATTTTTACCTTTCAAGCGTCGATATGAAACTTCTTTTTTAGGAAAGCGAAAAAACACCTATCGGATATTTTAGTGATTCTGTCAATAGCACTAAGTATTGCATTTTGGTGGGCGTAGAGGTGGAAAATGAAATCAAAAGTGATAGGTTGGAAGCCGCATTGCCTACCAAATAATTTCTAGATTTAGGGAATAACCTCGACCGGCTTCTACAGAAGAAGGAGAAGCGGCTAATACATTCTACGTTTTTTCTTTGCTCATAGACCAGAAATAAATTAATATTTTCAAGTTGCATTTAAATCAATCCTAAAGTCGTATAAAAGGGCCGTTCCTCAGTTTATAATTTGAGTCGCGGCGCGGAGATCGCTAGCGCAGCGGGGTGTATGCGGGTGGCGCGGCGGGAAGTGTTAGGCCACGCCCGAATCTGTGACGTCATCTAGGTATATTTTCGCCTTAAGGGAAAACATACTACGTCTAAATATATTATATTATCTATAGAAATTTACTTTATTTAAAACTTATTTTTTTTTTTCAATAAAATCTATGATTGCTCATGAACCAAATTCTGGATCCGCGCCTGGGATTAGCACCTGTATGTAGGGATTAATTTAAAAAAATATACTAACCAATACGATCATATAAACGTTCTTCAGCTCCATGAGGTCGAAGTTACTTAGGACATACTTGAGGTCACACTCCGACAGATCGTAGATCAAGGACGCCCCGCTGTGGTAGTCGTAGCGCTTTATGTAGTCCAGACTCTGGGGTGAAAGTTGATTCATTAATAAGCATATTTAATGGCAGCCCTCGAGATGGTATTCAGGAATATAAATTGTACAAAAAAAGGAATTTTAAAACTAGATGGAGAATACTTAAACTACCTACGCTTCGCTGATGATATTGCCATATTTGCATGATTAAGACATGATCAAAGAGATCAAAATAGTAGGCTTGGCGTTTAATGCTGCAAACACAAAAATAATCACTAATGGTAGAGAACAAACTGTAAAGCATAGAATACGTTAAATGATATATCTACTTTAGGCCTATTTATTTCTATTTAAGATCAAATCGAAAAAGAAACGAACAGACGAATCGCAATCGCTTGGGAAAAATATTGAAATTAAAAAGAAATTATGAAAAATAGAGATGTAAGTACAGACATTAAAAGTAAGGTCTTCGACACTGTCATTTTACCGTGTATAAATTGTGGCTGCTAAACTTGGTCTTTACGAAAGAAATATGAAAAGGAGATAGCTGTGCATCAACGCAAAATGGAAAGAAGTATATAAAGCATTAAAATATCAGACATAAAGATCAAAAAAGGCAGTATAAGAAAAATATCAAAAGTAAATGAATTATTAGAAAATTGGAAATAGGCAGGACATGTGATCGGAATGGATAATGAGCAATGGGCCAGTAGAATAATAGATTGACAACCAAGGGAAGGACAGAGGAAAAGATGAAGACCAAGGAAACAATGGAAAGACAATATTTACATAAAGATGCGGGTCAGACTCGAGAAGGAAAAAGAGAGACCTAGATACCTAGAGGAAACTGGGGAGGCCTACGCCAAAGAGGCGATGTCCACATTTCATAGAATTAAGAATAATTTAATAATAGAGATCATAAGACAAACAACAATTGGGTACACGACTACATCTAAAATATTTAGTTTCATTAATGTACTCAGAAAATTTGAGGCATTACTACTTAGTAAATGTAAAAAATTATAAAAAAAGTACAAAATATAATTTTTTTTTTTGCTAAATTAGTAAACAAAACCTACATCATTAGTTTACTTACATCATATACAAAAACTTATATTACGGTATGTACATACTTAAACGCACAAATATCGGAGATATTTACAAATATGTTCCTGCGGCCGTATACTTCATACACTTTAACATGGACGTGACGTCATAGCTACGTACGACTTTAGTATGGAGCGTTTAAATATAAGTTGGTATAAATACATATAACATATAAATTTGATTTGACCAAGTGACGTGTTAAATGTCAATAGACGGTCTTGCCTCCAATAGCACGGGAAGACTGTCTGCACGCCGAATTTTAAAAAAGGGTTTGTATTTGAAATATGTGCTATTATATTGTAATTTATGTAGCACAAAATTGTTACTGTTAATATGTTTCAGCACATGGAATACTTAAGATCGGTCTAGAACATACCAAATATTTGTTTTATTAAATTGAGTAAATATTTCAATGAAGTATGTCTTTCCCAACCTGACCTTAAGTTTTTCTATTTTTAATTTTCTTTTTAGTACCTTATTATTTTTTTAAGTAGTTAGCTATTAGATAATAATAAACTACGAGTATAATTGTTGTTTATTGAGAATTAATAAAATTACATTCCTATAGAATTAAAAATAATAATAAATTAAAAACAAATTGCTCTTAAAATGAATATATTTTATTGTGGTAGAATTAAGACTATTTTTATTTTATTAATATTACTCATAATATAGAAACTTAGTAACACACTAACAAATACTGCGTGGATGTTGAGATTCTTCTAAAAATTGATTGCAATCCCAATGTCTCGCTAAAAGTCGGGAACGGCTGGACCGATTTAGCTTATTATTGGTCTCAAAATATTTGTGGTAATTCAGGGAAGGTCTAAACAGTGAGAAATATTGTAAAAATTGCAGATTATTTTTAAGCGTCGATTGAGTGCATTCTAGCGTCTAATCTGGTCTTACTTGACTTTAGCAGCGCGTTCAATTCTGTAGACTTTGACATGATCCTTTCTGTCCTCTGCTCCCATAACATACCTCCCTCAGTGATAGACTGGTTTGACACATATTTTCGGGGACGCTCGCAGCGAGTCCGCTATGATGAAGCCTCATCATAGCGGACTTCGACTTGGTGTGATATTGTAGCGGGTGTTCCTCAGGGTACCGTACTCTCTCTCCTTCTATTATCTATTTTTTTAAATATAATTTCCACACTAATCACTTCCAATTTCCATCTTTACGCAGATGACATGCAACTTTATCGCTATTCATACATCAATGACATTCGTTCTGCAGTTTCTGGTATAAACTCTGATATGCAGCGCATAGCAGTCTGGGCTATTATTATATCACTTATAGTATATCTATGTATTGTATTTTATATTAATTATTTTGATAGTGTACATATTATTACATATTGAGTATAATATTTTACTTGTTTATGTTTTAGTATAGACAATAAATTGTTAAATAAATAAAAATAAATTGAATTTTCCAATACTCTGTTCACTGCATGTTCACTGTGTTCAATTTGCCACTTGACTGTCAAATATTAATTACTAGCTGTATCCCGCGGCTCCGCCCGCGTAAATGTACTATCGAGTATCCCGCGGGAATACTGTACTTTTCTGGGATAAAAGTAGCCATGTTTTACTCCAGAGCCTAAACTACTAGCATACCAAATTTTATCAAAATCGGTTCAGTAATTTTTGCGTGAATAAGTAACAAATATCCATCCATCCGTCCCCACAAACTTTCACATTTATAATATTAATAGAATAGGTGCGTTCAGTTTCCTTGTTTGGCTCATTTTAAATAATCGGTTGGCCTCAGTAGGTTGGTAGGAGTAGGTGTAGGTTGTAGTTGTAGTTGTTCGTGTAGATTATTATACCTAGGTGTAGTTGAAGATCGTGTAAATGTAGGTGCAGGTTGTACTTGTAGGTATCATTCTATTTATTCCAGTTCTTATTCCTAGTATTATTATACCTAAAAATGAAAGTTTGTTAGGATGCATGGATGATTGGATGGATGGATGTTTGTTACTCTTTCATGCAAAAACTATTAAACTGATTTCCATGAAATTCGGTGTGCTAGTGGTTTAGGTTATGGATTAAAATATAGGCTACTTTTACTGCAGCAAAATGTACGGTTCCTGTGGTATTTCTTTTTGCGCATACGGAGTCGCGGGCAACATCTAGTAGTAAATAATGTCACTCACGGTAAAAAGAGTTCTGTAAACGCCTTCCACAATTCTGGGGGGAAATTTTCCGATGAACCTCCACACTAGCACCCGGTGGTAATCTTCCGTGGGCTTCGGCAGACAGAGGATGTAACTAAAAAAAAAAATGACGTGTACAGAGTACAAATGGTAGAAGTGAAAATCCATTCTTTATTTAAAATTCAAAAATACTCTCGAAGAACATCACTTCAAAAGAGAAAAGAAAAACTACCTATACCCAGCGCCATACGTACGTGCAACTTCCCGCTGAGCGCTTAAATTGTATCTTACATCATTTTTGAGCTTATCGAGCTTAAAAATAAAAGTGCTTTTAAAAATTTTGGGACAAATGGTATTATATCGATGGCGTTATATCCGAAATTGTGTAGGGACATTTAAAATTTAACTCTCTAATGGTATCTACAGACACACAAATTTGGTACGGAGCGTACAGCGAACCATATCCGGAGACCAAATTCGGTGTCGCTACATACGCACAGATTTGGTACGGTGCAGTGAAGCGAAACGCTCGACACTCGTGTGTTCGATTTTATGCTCTATTACATTAGCACAGAGTTCTATTTACAGTGCGGTTTTTAAACGACGGCAATGATTCCCGCAATTCATTGATAACGGGCAGTGATACCAACACTTTAAAAAATATTTCTCTCCAAATTTTACCCCTGATTACTTATACCATTGGCAGGTCTAAGAGATAATAAGCTAGAAAGAAAGGTTATGTGTTTAACATAAAGACTTACGCGTGAATAACATAAAACTAACTTGTCTTAATCTGATTTCACTCCCAATACATTTTCATATCCCTGGCTATATACACACATTAAAATATTTTTTATAATTACATACAAATTGATTCATAAGGAGTAAACTCTAAACATCCTGTCCTCTAGTAAGCCCCGTAGATATTTTCCCTAATTTTGGGGGGTACATCCCTAAGTTGGCAATACTGATACTGTTGTACGGCCAAACCGCCGGACTGCTCTACACACGCACGAATATGGTACGGAGCGTACCAGATCCGATGCGGACAACGGTGAACTCTTCGCCTTCTTCATATGTTCGCCGGACTGCCCTACACACGCTCGGATCTGGTACGGAGCGTACCAGATCCGCTGTACGCTCCGTACCAAATTCGTGTGTCTGTAGACACCATTAGCAACTAAAGGAGTTTCACTTGAAAAGCAAATGAGCAAGTTTATTATAATTATATATCCTTAATTCTACCTAAAAAGGACACTAGCGAATCATGTCCAATTTTCTATCAAGCGCGGCTAAGTTTCGAACATAATACCTATTTGGTTTTATAGTCAAGATGCATTCGATAATTTCGACGACGAACTTCGAAATCAATAAAATAAATAATTAAAAAAATAAAAAAACCCGACTACAAAAAATACATATACCTAAGCAACGCACTAAAAAGACCGAAACAAGTTTGAGAAAACTGACTACACTATGAGCTGAAACCCTAAATGAAATAATTGACGTTATGTTTGGTAGCAGGCGGGACCCATTCGCAAATTATAAATCGTACAAAAATATATGGGCCCCGCCTGCTAACAAACATAACGTCAATTATTTCACTTAGGGTTTCAGCTCATAGTGTAGTCAGTTTTCTCAAACTTGTTTCGGTCTTTTTAGTGCGTTGCTTAGGTATATGTATTTTTTGCAGTCGGGTTTTTTTATTTTTTAAATTATTTATTTTATTTCAGTCTTTTCAGTTGCTTTTGAATTGTAGTTATCGTAGTTATTGTTATTGTAGTATAATGCAGGCGGGTTTTTGTTTTTTATTATTATTATTTATCGTTATATTTAATATAAAACTGCAAGTTATATACATATTTAGAATCAGTGTTTAAAATCCTTCATTTTGATACCCCACTCGATATACTTGGTAGATATTTTTTTTTTACCTCACAATATGGCGTCAAACATCCGCCATTTTTTTTTTTTAATGTCACCTATCTAAGAACACTTGGGCTATTAAGACGAATCTAACGATACCTCAAATGTGAAAATCCGTTTAGCGGTTCTGAAGATACAAGGTAATAAAGAATATTACATACATACATACATACAAGATACGCGCCAAACACATAACCCTCCCGGCAGTCGGGTAAAAATGTATGGGATTTGACATAAGTCATCGCTAAGTGACATGTCGCTTGCGATCCCTTACAAATCCCCAAATCCCATATATTTTGTTTTCTAACTTCGCCGCCAAAATTATCGAATGAATCTTGACTACGCCCTCTGGTTCTTTACATTCGCTCAGTGAGGAAACAATAAGTTACTGACAGACGTCAATCTCAGTTAATTTCTGTGCCTTTTACCTTTTAATTAAAAATGAATTCTATTTATTGATTGTATCAAGTAATCTACACAAAGCATTCTCTCAGCTGTCATAGGTTTTTACTTACTTAACTATACAAGTGGTCCGAGCCATTCTTTGAAGGTCTCTGCCCCCCCCCGGGGGGGGGGGGGGGGGCGCAACCCATACTTTGAAAACTCCTGCTCTATACTATTTATAATTATTTAAGTCACCGTAAAATTGTAAAAACCGATACATTGTGAAATAAAAATTTCTTCTTACAATTTACACATTATTTTGTGTTATATTGTAATATTTACCGTGCCGATTGGTTAAACGGCAAGTGCCCCGCGCCGCCATATTTGTTTTCTTTTTCATTATAATAATTATAACGAAAAATAATGCATACAATTATATGGAGAAATTTTTATTTGACAATCTGTCAACATATTAATATAATATCTCTAGTAATATTTCAATCTATCGGTTTTTACAATTTTACTGTGACATAATATATTACACCAAGAAAAATAATTCTCGTAATTAACTAACACTTTGATTTTACTTTTACTTCATTATTAACGTTTTGCCATATTACATAAAAAATAGATTACGGCCGACTCTCAAAAAAAACATAAGAATCGGTCAAGCCGGTTCTTCAGCTTGGATCAATCAAAACGGGTTTGACGTTAATGAGAATACCATTTAACAGTTTTAACATATTGTAATGATTAAGTGTTATTAACTAGATTTTAACGATATTTTGTTGCCAAACAATTTTTTTTTAATCATTCGACCTTCGGGCTTCGACTAATAAAACATAAATCTATATTTTATAGATTTTACATAAAAATTAAAGGTTTTGGCAACAACCAAGACGTTTACCTTTGTATTTTTAAATTTGATTTATCCTTATTAATAGAACGGCATTTTATCGGACATCAATATCTCAGTATTAAATGTGTGTCAGTGATCTTAATAAAGGTGTTTGATATTGATTTCTTATGTTTACGCGAATATTGTTCATTGTTTTAAACACTTACGGATTGTGTCGCTGTGCACTTTTCTTTTTCCCGACGTTTCGGCTACTTTCCAGCAGCGGTGGTGGAGTGGTCACGGGTATAGATGCTGGCGGGAAAAATTCCGAATTATTCCCGTCGAATACTTCGGAAGTATTCCGAAATATTCCGAAACTTTGGAAATATTTCAACTCAAAAAACAACGAGAAAAATTGCGCTTGGAAGTTGTAAACTAACACCCCCTTACATTAGTAATGGTGTATTAGTTTACAACTTCCAACTGTACAACTTTACATCTTTATTAAAACGTTGTATAAGCTTTGAATAGACTATACAGTGTTTTGTTCACATCACACAACTGACATTTTTAATTCGATAGAAGACAAAACACTGTGTTACTATTCAAAGCTTATACAGCGTTTATTAGTAAGGGGGTTTATCTTCAGTTGTGTTTTGAGCGGTAGGTATATTTGAGTTTATGGTTGTGACTTGATTGCACGTCGCATCATTTAATAAAGTCGTCAGAGTACCTCTTCAATAAAGTCTTCGCTTGGTGGTGGTTTGAGGTCAATTGAGGTGTTCCGGCTTCATTGAAGTCGGTTCTATTGGTATCTACAAAAGTTCAATTAATAAAACCTCTGCATTGTATAACAGTTTAAAAATTGAATTAATACTTTGACTTATACTGTCAATAATTTTATCTTGATACTAGCTTTTCCCCGCGACTTCGTCCGCGTGGAATAGTTACTTTGGGATATCGCTAAAATTTACCCGCGACTTCATTTACGTAGAAGGAGAAGCGCTTCCACCTCACGGTCACGACTGCCCGCCCGCGCCGTGCGCCGTACAATAGCGCGCATGATTATTTTATTACTGCGATATCTTCTAAAATACTCATTGAAATCAAATGATGTAAAGGCAAATTTCTTCTAGATTAAATGCTTGTAATGAATAACGTATTACTTGGATAAGGATTAATATAATCTTTATGAAAACACTTTCACAAATAATGCTTACTTTTAGAACAAATTTGGTTAGTATAAAAAGGTTATAGTGAGCCAACCTTAAAAGATAGACATATACTGTCGCGGACTTTTTTTAGAACTTTTACAGGGGAACAATTCTGCCATACATCATTTTAGCGATACCTACTTTAACCGTTTCCGCAGCGTACGTAGCGAAAGCTCTCAAAAGGAAAAAAAGACCCCCGATTTTGTAACATTCTTGATTGGTGCTCCGCTCGTATTGAGTTTAGCATGATGCTATATAGCCTAAAGCCTTCCTCGATAAGTGGACTATCCAACACAAAGAATTATTTTTCAATTCGTACCAGTAGTTCCTGAGATTAGCGCGTTCAAACAAACAAACAAACAAACTCTTCAGCTTTATAATATTAGTATAGATATTGGAATACATATTCTAATTCGAGCTAGGTACACGTATTTTTATTTCTCGTCCTTACTACAGGTTCCATCTTTTTACTTATTTAAACATTATTTATTTCAACATTTTTTTATGTCACGTATACATATAGTACTTAGGTACTAAATAATATTGTTCTGAAAACTGCATCAAAATCGATGCGTACAGAGCTATTGTACATACAAAAAATATCAACATTATATACTTAATCAATCCCATTTATAATAAAATAAACATTTATATTTTACTTACGTACGTATGTGCCACTGAACAAATAATTCATTCAACCACCATACACCATAAACTAACACCTAGGTATATTACCATTGAATTATTCCGGCGAAATATTCGACGGAAACATTCGGAAACATTCGATTGCGGGTACGAATTTTTCTCGCGCGGGGGAAAACTTCTCCGGGGAGCATCTCCCTCCCGCGCCGCGCCGCCGTCTCGCTCATGTGGCAGCGGCCGGCGGGCGACACATAGAGGGCGGCGTGGCGGCGATCGACGATTTATGCAAAATACGATTTTTCAGCAAAAATAAAAATCTTAATTAAATTCATTTTGAATAATTCTAATTTAAAGAAACTTTCCCAGAAGTATTCCGGAATTATTCGGAATTTTTCAGAAGTTTTGCAACTATAGTCACGGGAAGGAAAAAGAAAAGTGCACTGCGACAAAATCCGTAAGTGTTTAAAAAAGTGTGTTTGATATTTTTTCTGCCGTTAGAGAGCAGAACCAATGCACACAAAGTATCATCTGCGGGTCTAAAAAGGCCACTTGCGCAATATCATCGCAATATTGCTATTTGACACTAAAGCAATTCTGCTTGTAAATCTGTCAAATGAATGCATTTCAGCTAATTTCTGCACATGAATTGTATCCAAATCATATTATGAATTGCAATTCAAGTGGCCATTTTACGATCGCTATCATCTTTTATACAGTAATTCATAACAAGAATTGAAAATGAATTGCCAAAACGGCCTTTTTAGATCTAGTGTTGCCCAAATCAGTCTTGCTCTTGGTCTTGCGCAAGAGTCTCGCAAGAGTCTCGCAATTACCTTTTAGCATATTGCTATTCATTAAACGTTATTTTAGATCTCAGAACAACGTTATAGAGTAGGTATTACGTTACGTTGTTATATTAAGTTGTTCTAATATCTAAAATAACGTTTAATAAATAGCAATAGGCTAAAAGGTAATTGCGAGACTCTTGCGAGACTCTTGCGCAAGACCAAGAGCAAGACTGATTTGGGCAACACTATTTAGATCTGCTGGTGGCGTAAGTGAAAAACAGTCAATAAGAATTTTCGATTCTTTTACTGTCACCAGACGACGTTTTGTAGGTAAGCAATCAAAAAGCTGTCAGATATATCACGAATTTAAAAACCCTCATTGTGTATCATATAATATATTTCACCGTAAAATTGTAAAAACCGTCAGATTGTAAAATAACTAACGAGATTGTAAAAATATGTCAAAAGAATAAAAACTATAAATTTATAATCTAACGAAAAATAATGTGTGAAATTATAGGCAGCATATTCGCGTCGGAAGTCTATCAACATTTTACAATTTCACTAGTTTTAACAATCTAACGGTTTTTACAATTTTACGGTGACATATTATATAAAGACTGTATGAGTTTTAAAGTCAAACTGAAATTTTTGAAAATACTTAGTTCAAGGAAATAAAACCGAAATATTGCTATTTACTCGACTACGGGTAAATAGCAAAATTTAGGTTCGGTCGAAGCCAAAAGGAAGGGTAATTATTGTGGCGGTCTATGTGTGTATGTTTGTTCCATGAGCGTAGCCAGGGGGGGGTTAGGGGGTTCAAACCACCCCCGAAATGGACCGGCTGGTATATAGAGATCTGACCCATAATACAGAGGCGTGTTTAGAAATTTTGCGCCCCAGGACAATTAACATATTTTGACGCCCTATCTGAAAGATGATTTTTTTAAGGTAATTTAAAAAAAATCAACAGCCTAAAACAGAATTTTGATACTAATTTGTACTATATGTATGTGTTTATGTTAAATAGAATGCAAACAAATGTTTTTTACTCCTTTGCCTGTAAAATCTTTTTAAACTTTAAACCTTGAAAGACTGTTGTTCTAAAAAAAACAATAAAATCAATAGCCTAAACAGGAATCGTGAACATAGTGGCACGCGTGCCATCGAATCATCGAACCTATACACAATATTTTGACATAATTTGGGCACGTCACTGATCACAAAATTTTGTAATTATGTACGACGAAAAAAGTATGAAATAAGTATGACAAACCTAACTTAATTTTGTCATCTATAAATTAGGGTCAGATTGGGGAAGACCGTCTACAAGGCAAGACCGTCTGCACGCAATAACTTATATTTATAAATAGCTATGCAGCTAGAATTGACAGTCGGTAAAACAGTATCATACTTTGGTTAAAATTTTTAATCATAGATGTCGCTGGCAACACTATGATGGGAGAAAATTTGATGCCATTTTTATTTGGGTTTTGAAGGTCCATTAAATATGAAAACAAGAATTTCATATGATTTTTAACTTTATTATCCTACAGTTAAAGTGCATATTTGAAGGTAAAATACACTTTTTAGATATAAGTTGGTATAAATACATATAACATACCAAGTGACGTGTTAAATGTCAATAGACGGTCTTGCCTCCAATAGCACGGGAAGACCGTCTGCACGCCGAATTTTAAAAAATGGTTTGTATTTGAAAGATGTGCTATTATATTGTAATTTATGTAGCACAAAATTGTTACTGTTAATATGTTTCAGCACATGGAATACTTAAGATCGGTCTAGAACATACCAAATATTTGTTTTATTAAATTGAGTAAATTTTTCAATGAAGTATGCCGGTCTTTCCCAACCTGACCTTACGTAAATTTTACTTAAATTGAAATTACAAAATCACCCTATTTTTACAGTCTTTGGGTTTAAAGTTTGAACAGATTTAATCTATCAACTAGGAAAAAAATTTGCTCGCTCGCGTTTCATATGAAAAATATATTAAATTATTGAGAAGCGATGTTCTGTTTTAACTGGTTGATTGTATGGTATTTTTCAAAATTTCACCATTATTTAGTGTTTTAGCTTAACGTTTGAACAGATTTTAACCTGTTAAATGGGAAAAAAAATGTCTCGCTCGCTTCGCTCGCTCGTGTTTGGAGATTGTAGAACATATTATAAAATTCAGTACCGACGTTCAGCTTTAGGCTATTGATATTTGTATTTTGTCGCATTACACAGTCTTTCAGGGTTTAAAGCTGAAAGGGGTAAAAACGAAAGAAAATGAGGGCCCATTAGCTAATGAGCCCATTGCTTGTAATATGTTAAAGACTGGTTATATGGAATAGGTGAAAGATAGGTTTTCTTGAAACATAACCCCCCCCCCCCCCCCCCCCCGAAACTAAATCCTGGCTACGCCCATGGTTTGTTCCACTACATTGCCTAAAGTCCAAGTGACCTTATAAAGTCAATTTTACCCACCTGGTCTCCATTATGAGCTGGTACTCCTTCTCAATATCATAAGGGTCGAAGTACTGTGGCAGAAGGGTCCTGACCGTGCACATCTTGTCCAGGACAGCTTTGGCACGCTCCAGAGATCCCTTGCACATCACTATCAGAGTCTCCAAGTAGACGGGGTCTAATGGATGGGAAAAAATGGAAATTAATTTTACTTTCGCAAATTGTCAAATTGGTCTTCTCTTATTTATACACAAATTATTGGTCATCTTTAGCAGGCTCCGTAGTTTAATGGTTAGAGCATTGGCTCTCGTTTCGGAGGTCGTGGGTTCGATTCCCGCAATCCCGCATTACAAATAATGTTGTTTCCAAGTTTGGTTAGGACAATGCAGGCTGATCACCTGAGTGTCTGACAAGAAAGATGATCCATGCGTGGGATGGGCATGGGGTCATTCCATTATCGCGGGTGTAACATTTAGGCGCATGTTTTAGTTACATGCAATTAAAAAAAACATTTTTAATTAATGTAGTATTTAAAATACTACATTTTAATATTATTTCCTTATATTAGTATAACAATAATTTTAATTGGATTTTAATAAGGAGCTAAACTGGGTGACAGGATAAGAAATAGTGAGATAAGGAAACGTTGTAGTCTGAAAGAAGATGTAGTGACAAAAGTTGAGAAAGGTATGCTGAGATGGTTTGGCCATGTTGAGAGAATGAATGAAGAACGATTGACGAAAAAAGTGTATAATGCGAGTGTGAATGGAATGTTGGAAGGGGTAGACCTAGGCGGACGTTCCAAGACCAAATCGGGGACGTCTTGAAAAAAGGCCAGGTCAAGAGTACCCTAAACCGAAGAGCATGTATGAAGGGAATAATGAAAGTGGATGAAGCAAAACAAGTATGTAAGGATCGTAGCAAGTGGAAAGAAGTGATCTCTGCCTACCCCTACGGGAAACAGGCGTGATTATATGTATGTATGTATGTAATAATTTTAATATGATATTTTAAAATTCTTCAATCACTTGAAAAGTGCGATTTTCAGGAAAACTTATGTGCATATTATAAATATTAATAGTCTTGCATCGAATTTAAATAAAAACGTTAAATAGTAATCAATTATCTAAACATAAGTTTAACTATCATTACAGTCTAAATTCGAAACAATATGGCGCCGACTCGATCCTATTATTATTTGAATCGCGCTATAACATAATTATTTTAAGGTATAGTTAGATTTTCACTGCTTTGCATTTTCCTTCCTTAAGGTTTCTGGACAATGATACAGCCCCAGCCTAAGTGGTTGCGTAATAGATTTTTCATCCCGCCTGCTCGACAATGTATAGGATATATATCACGCAATCTCAACGTAAAGCATGTCATTGACTCCCAAGGGAGATAATGTTGTATGAAACTCCCAAGGGATTAAAGTGATTTGAATTTGGAACGTTAAAATTCGTATGAAAACTTCTAATAGATACGCATCTATCATAGAGTTTTTCAATAATAATATGGTATTGCTGAGAGTTTATTCGAAAATCGAACTGGCCACCTATAACAAAAGAAAAATGCGATTCAAAAAATTCAGAGCAAAAGCCAGTGTTTGGTGCTATTTTCAGAAATTAAAATATGTACCTACTACGTTATTTTAACAGTTCCGTGTTTTAACATTCTCACGTGTCAAAATGTCGTCGAGCGATAGTGATTTGACTCCGGAGCTTATTAAAAATGTAGCCCTGGGTTTTTATTGCCTCGTAGTAGGTACGAAAAGCAGAGTATGCACCTCTGGGATAAAGCCTGTCTTCGTCTTGGGCAGCTTGAACCCCTCGCTTCACTCAGGACTCTACATAACTCCCTCGCTTCGCTCGAAAGTTAAGTTTTAACTTTTAACGCTCGGGAGTTAGTTCTAGAGTCCCTCGTTACGTTCAGGGTCCAATATGCTGCCCGTGACGTAAGACACTGCTTTATCCCTTTGGTGCATAATCTACTATTTTGTAACTGTTTATACCCCTTAATGTATGTATGATAACGGACGCGGACGAAGTCGCTTTTGCCCGCGACTTCGTCCGCGTGTAGAGCGAGTGGAGGTTTCCATTCAAAATTGTAACCCCTTTTTCACCCCCTTAGGGAGCGAATTTTCAAAAATCCTTTCTTAGCGGATGCCTACGTCATTATAACTATCTGTATAGTAAATTTCAGCAAAATCCGTTCAGTAGTTTCGGCTGTGCGTCGATAGATGAGTCAGTCAGGTTTGCCTTTTATATATTTAGAAGATTTTAACTAAGGGAGACCTACTTTAGGAGGTTCTACTCTAATAAGGTGCATTCTACGGCGTACCTCTGTTGCTGAAAAGTTGGGAAAACTTTTGCGCACTTCCGTCTTTGCGCACTTAATTCTAATTATAGTCAATTTAATATTGCAAAAGGCTTTTTAACATTAACTTAGCATTTTTACCTTCAGTACCCAAGGTAAACTAGAGTAGGTGATGTAGGTCATATTGTAATTATTTTCAATAACAAGTAAAATGATTCAAGAAAATATTGGCTGGGAATATTATTTCGACAGTTTAGATTGTGTTACTAACTAAACCTGGATACTCCGTTCCGATTCAATGTAATTTAAAGCATAGACGCACATGTTATAGACATATTGAGGTAAAAACTGTCTCCACTTAAATGGCACTTTTGGAGATTTGGGGCGATTTTGACATTTGAGGTATGGTGAAAACCAAGATGGCGTAAGTTTTTCTTCTATGAAGATTAGTTCTGTCAAATGTATATCATAACCTATCTTGAGTTTTGAAATCCTTGATTAACGGCCTGTTTTTTAATAACCTATCTACAAATAGTTCTATTTGTTAAAAACGTCACGTTTGGTATCAGTGAGGGTTTTTTAATTCGTGACATCTGTCAGCTTTTTGACACGACAAGGACCGTCGGGCTAACGAGCGCCGCCTGGTGACAGAAAAGTAACCGAAAATTCTTATTGATCGTTTTTGATACCACTTCCGCCACCAGATTTCGCTGTGTGTAAAGGTTCCAGTGAACTAACCTAGATAGAGGAATCTGTGTCTGTGACAGCGAGTGACCATGGTGGCGTTTTTAACAAATATTGGTAGATAGGCTTTGATTAATTATTACATAGATACGTTATATCCTTACAAAACTGACAATATTTCTGCGCCACGACACACATTGACATGGGACGCGTGTCAATGTGTCAACTCGCATAGTAACACAAAACACGCTATTACTCGCGGAGCACACTAACCAAAATTGGCCCGACTGGGGCCAATTCGAGTCTTCATTTTTACGCGTTTATAACATATCTACCTCTTTTTAATATTATATATCTATGTAGATAGGTTATTGAAACCGGTCGCGACCGTTAAAATAATTATTAATCTGAGAATTTCAATATAACTAAACAAATTAAATATTAGACCAAATTATTGTCATTTAAATATTTAAATTATTATATTACTAGCCGTTGCCCGCGGCTCCACCCGTGTAAATACAGTATCCCTCGGGAACCCTGTACTTTTTCGGGATAAAAAGTATCCTATGTCCTTTCCCAGGACTGTTTTCTGTATTCCGGGGTCATGAATGTGCATTAAATATGTGTATTAATTAATAATAAAAATCTTATATATAAGTAAAGCATAAAAAGCATTAAATATATTACCGTTATCTGGTACCCGTAACACAAGCTCTTCGAAACTTACCACGGGACCGTATTGACGTGGTATGAAAGTGTTCGTAGGTGTTATTACAAATTGTGTAAGGATTTTCCTTACTTTGGATATTTAAGTAGCTGACGAAATGTAACCAAATGTAATATTATCTGACTTTCAATCAAGAATTTGATGTTCAAAATCTATTGTCAGTGATAATAAAAAATATTCTAAAAATAAAGAAAGAAAATTATCTTTCTATTAGGGTGCGATTGCGGTGAAACCACCAAGTTCTAGAACCACGGGATAAACTCTCATTTACTCTCTTTCCTCTAATCATAGTGATCATACTCACGTATGTCCTTTTTGATAAAGTAGTTCTGCTGCTTGACCCAGTTGTCCAGGATCCTCACAGCATCGGCCATCTCTCCAGGCCGGTCCAGGCCCACCCCCCGGCGCACCACCTCCAGTGTGTCTCCGTGGAACTCCAGGTACCCATGATGCGGGAGAGCCTCCATCGCGCGACCGCTTTGTGCGGAGATTGGCAAAGAACTGACCAAGATAAGTCATAATATTTGGAAAAATAAAATAGACCTCTATAAAAACAAATGATTAATAGTTTGTTTTTTTATTCGTAACAAAGGTTAATAGATATTGCCGTGACTGTGTGTTTGTGTGGTATTGTATTAATTTGCTAAAATATAATGTTATTGTGATGACCTCTGTGGCTCAGTGGTTCAGCGCGTTAGTGCTCAAGCCGGCGGTCGCGGTTTCGAATCCCGCCGAAGGAACAAAAAGTTTTTCTGTGTTCCTATGTCATAGATGTGTATTAAATATATGTAAAGTATAAAAGTATTAAGTATACTTTCCGTTTTCTGGTACCTGTAACACAAGTTCTTCGAAACTTATCAATCTGACCCCGTGCAGATTGACGTGGTGTGAAGCGTCCATAGATATTATTTTTTGATAATTACGTTATTTTTCGCTCACTCGTGTTTGGCTTAAAGTACATTTTTAATTAGTAGCAGTTTATAATTAAACTTCACTTTTAGGCTATGGATATTAGTATTGTATTGAATTAAACAGTCTTTCACGCCCTTATTAATAAAATTATTTACACCACGGATTAGCTAATCCAACATGGCTGTCTTTGTCTATCAAGTGACTATTCTAAACTATCTGACAAAGACAGCCATGTTGGATTAGCTAATCCGTGGTGTAAATAATTTTATTAATAAGGGTATATGGGTTTAAACATGTAAAAACGAAAAAATCGGGACCCATTATTCTAATGCGCCCAGGGCCTCTAATAGGTTAAAGAAGGCCCTGGTTATAACCTGGCTTCGCCCGTGATGCGCACCCTAGAAACACCGATGAATAGACAAAATGACATTGAAGATACATTAATACCATTCGGAGCAAAATAGATCTTATTGTAAGGCAGCAAGGTCGTTATGAGAAACAACATTCCTTCTCGAGCATGAGCTCACAAAATATGGCCTCTTTTGACAGCTAAAGTAGAAAGTACGTTTTCTTATTTCAATGTCAAATAGTCTTAGGGGTCGTCCATTAATCACGTGATGCCTAAAGGGTCGGGGGGGTCCGAAAAAAAAATCACCAAGTATCACCAAGGGGAGGAGGGGGTATAAGGAGATATCACGTGTATTAATTTTCGAATCTAGTCTATGCATACCGAAATTATTATCGGTTGTAGATTCGTAGTGTTGCTTAAATACTTACAAGACAAATGACTCGTATAGTTTTTAATTGCTTAAATTATTCGATTAAATTGTTTTTTATGTTAGTTTTTTTTCAAAAATTACCTGCTCACTATGTAAAAAAAAATACACGTGATCTTAGGTGGGGGAGGGGGGGTAGTATAAAACCTCACCACGTATCACTAGGGGGAAGGGAGGAGTCTAAAAAGTTGTTAAAAACATCACGTGATTAATGGACGGCCCCTTACAATAATGTCAACTACTCCACATCATGGCGCTCCTAGACAAATTGTTTATTTACGTTCAGTAATTTACTTGAATCAAATCGGAAAATCTTCTGTCAAAAACGAAAAAAATTTGTTCGTTTTTGACAGAAGATTTCCCGGTAGCCATTTTAAAAATATGGCTGTTTAGAAATGTTGACTTCTATTGACGACCTTGTTACCATGGATTAAGAACTATTTCGCAACGAAATATTTAGATGGAATATTTCTTCTTTATATTTTTTCTTAGGTTGGTCATGCTAAGCCCAGTCGATATTTGTAAATCAAGGTTTGTTTAACCGTTCCGTCTTTGTAGTCTTAGAGCTACTAGAAAATTTAGAGCAGGTGTTTGAGGCAAGCTGAAACCTCGATACGAAGATTGTAAGTTCATAAAATAACCGATAGATGTCTGAAAATCATGAATTGAAAACCAAATATTCACGATTTTCTAAGTCATCTAGCAGGTGAAAAATTCCACTAAAATGATCTGTATGTTTTAGTGTTTTTTTTTTAAATTAATAATACCCTACTAAAAGTTCAAGGTGCCTCAAACGCCTTTTTAACCTTTTTCCTATTTACTTTTACACTGGTCTGGCTAGGTTAAAGTTCCGACTAAATCACATGGCTTTTTTCCCCCAACTCCTTATTTATTTATCTACACTATCTACACTAATATTATAAAGAGGAAAACTTTGTTTGTATGTTTGTTTGTTTGTTTGTTTGTTTGTAATGAATAGGCTTAAAAAGTACTGGACCGATTTCAAAAATTCTTTCACCATTCGAAAGTTTATTATCCACGAGTAACATAGGCTAAATTTTATTTTGGAAAAAAATAGAGTTCCGTAAGATATTTGGGTTTTTCGGACACAAGGTGTAAAAAATCAACCAGAAAAGTTACTTATTTTGCGTACGCTGCCTAAACTATAAAAGATAGAACCATAAAATGTTCTAATTAATTGTAGGTCTTATAAATATCTACAAAAAAGTCCGCGACACACTATACCTATCTATGTCGAGTGAGGCACAACAACCATTTTTTTATTTAGAAATCTTGATTTTTTTTGGACTACATTTAAACGCGTTTATTTTACTCATGTTATTAATCCTTATCAAAATAAATTATTTCATCACTAAGTACAGTTTATGTAGATAATATTTGGTCTTTGAATGATTAAAATTGGACGTTTGGTTTTGAAGTTATGGCGAAATTAAAATATTACGATTTCTGCTGCACGGCCCGTTGCGAAGTAGGCGTCACCAAGGCGGGGTGCGCGTGCGGGTTAATGTTTAGTTTAGTTAAATAGTTTAGTTATTTTATAAACATCAAATTGATAATATCTTAAAATATAATACATTATAATATCTATACATCTATACAGTTAAATACAATTTAAGTGTCTGTTTGTAACTTCAAATTAACAGCTTTTTACATAATGAATCTGAAAGTATATTCGGTACTTACAATAAAATACATTTTTTTTTAATTTTTGTCCGTCCGTCTGTCTGTCTGTCAGTCGGTCTGTCTGTCTGTTTGTTCCGACTAATCTCTGAAACGGCTGGACCGACACGGGACTTTTACTATAGATAGCTGATGTTATATGGTCTAACATAGGCTACTTTTATTTTGGGGTTCCGTTTAAAAAAATAGGATTCCGCTTTCGTTAGTCATAAATAAAGTCGCGGGTAAATTTCAGCGATATCCCAAAGCATTGTTTCACGCGGACGAAGTCGCAGGCAAAAGCTAGTTTATTATAAGGACACAAAACAGTACATACATTAAACACATTTCTAGAGATAACTACATACAAATTAAATCATAAATTATTTAAAAAATGTAATAAACAATGGCAAACATAATTTTAAGAAATTAGAGCGTTAATCATCATAAATTACAAAAGAAAATAAATAAAATTAAAACAAGTACCTACATAAGTCACTTAAAGCATAGGAATAATAATAAGAACAATGTCAGAATAAAATATAACACAAAACAACATTTATAAATAAAATAACTCCTTATACATTATACTAACAGTTTATCAAAATTTTAAATTGCCCCAAATATGTTTTTGGGGATTAGAAAATTCAATTTTATATTTTTTTTAAATTGACTAAGTTCCGTTTCTGATCAGCCAGACCTGCAGTTTCGTGTTGAAGTACAATAGGAGAAGTACAGGACAAGTTTTCAGCTTGCCTCAAATGCTTGCTCTAAATTTTCTAGTCCATCTATTTAGTATTACTGTCAGCTCTTTTGGACTTGTTGAAAGACTCATTTTTGGTCTTACGCGACAATTCTGTGGGAATATTTATCACAAAAATTTTAGGAAATACACAGACTTACATTAAGGTAGGCTATTACCATCTTGACAAAAATGGGAATCGTTCTACCCTAAACAACCGTTGGTTTCAGTTCAATAGAAAAAAAATGTGTTTCTTTTTTCTCTGCACACAACCGATTATTATTTTTTCATTAATTTATTCAAAAGGTTGTTCAACGATAATTCCGCCGTCGGTGTACCGATTTTCAAATTCTTTCTTTAATGTAAAGGTATAATCTCAAGTTGGTCCCGTTTTCAAAAAAGTGGTGACCTAATGATGGGATCCATGAGGAATCGAGGGAACTCCTCGAAATTTATATCGACATATATGGTGATTTCGACTTTTTCTGAAGTATTCTAAGCATATGCTACCAAAAAGTAAGATTTGCTCCAAGTTAAGCCCTGGATAAAAAAAAAACACATCTGAACTCCTGGACTCTTTATAGATACATGTTTGGGTATGGCCGTAGACGGGGGGGGGGGGGGGGGTTTAGGGGGTTCAGACCCCCGCCCCCCGAAATGGGCCGGCTGGTATATTATATACCAGACCTGACCTGAGAGATCTGACCCATATACAGAGGCATATTTAGAAAATTTGCGCCCCAGGACAATAAACATATTTTGCCGCCCAATTAACCCAAAACCCAAAAAAAATCAACAGCCTAAAACAGAACTTTAATACTAATTTGTACTATATGTATGTGTTTATGTTAAGATAAATGCGTTAAATTAAATAAATTAAATGCGTTCAAACTGAGAATGCGAGCAAATGTTTTTTACTCCTTTACCTGTTAAAATATTTTTAAACTTTAAAGGCTTTTTTAGAAAATAAGTTTTATTTCATACTTTTTTGTGTATCTTTTCTTTGGAAGTCGGTAATTATTATTATTATTATTTTTTGCCAACGAGTGTGTTAACAAACAATGCAGTCACACAAGACCATAAAATATATCTTACAATTTTATATAAAAAGTATTAAGTATGTGCATACAAAGTTCAAACTGGATCAAAACAAAAACAGAACCGGACAAGAGCGAGTTGGACTCGCCCACCGAGGGTTCCGTACAAAGTAGCAACATCATAAATAGTTCAGGAATTGCATACCGCAGGGTTTGTCGAGCCTCAAAATGGGAGATGTTTGCATCGAGAAGCTTATATTTTACACATTTTTCATTTGAAATAAAAAATATACTTATAAGATTCGGTAAAATCAATTATGGACATTTTGGTCATATGATCTACTGCTTGTGTATAGATGTTTAGGCAGAATAATAATTGTCATACTCGAAAAAATCTTCCTTTATTATAATATGGGCGAGTTTGCGTTGAGCGGAGATTTTCCCATACATGGGATTTTTTTTTTTTGCTTTGAGTATGACAATTATTTTTCTGCTTAATGTAATGTGTATAGACACAAGCAGTAGATCATTATATTTCGTCGCTTCATTCTTGAGATACAGTAATTAGCAATGTAGTCCTTTAACCTATTTTTTACCATTAATTCGCACGTTTAGAGAATCGATTTCGGGTAATCGAAAATATTTATTTTGTTTACCACCATGTTGCACCAGCCGGCTTGCCTCATTCTTTTTCCGAGCGTGGCAGCGATCGCACGTACTTAATAATAGTGTTTAATTTATCGATATCGACATGCCGAAAAGGAGTACCTAATGAAGATTAATTCGCCGCTATAAGCGCAAGCTTCGAAAGTTAGAAGAAAATAGTAACAAAGGTTACAAAAGAATAATTATGTCAGAGAATTCAAAACAATCAAGTCGGTATTTTAAATTATAATTATATTGAAATAATTTTATATTCTGTGATATAACATTATATCTAAACTTTTGTTTGGAGGCCGACTGTGTGTACAGTGTAGCACGACAGCTAATTCTAGCCCGAGAGGTTAACCGAGAGTTAGCACGTAGGTATTTTACTATCATTATAATATGATACGTATAAAATAAAGCTCCACGCCAGGAGAAGGATCGTGTATCCTTACATAGGCAGTGTAACTTTTATAATATAAAGTAATATTATAATTTATAATATAATATTATAATCTGCGATTACAAAAAAAAATGTGGGTACCGACATACACATTTTCTTCTTGCAAAAGCAAAATGCTATTTTTTAACGGTTTTCTTTTGTCTGATGTTTTCAGACAAAAATGATAACGTCCAGCCCGAGGCCGTTTCATTTTTGCCCGAACCTCTCGACCAGATTATTGAAGATGCTATTGAGGGTACCGACTAAAATTTGGTAACTGGTTTAGAACCGACCACCTTACAGTTGGACTCAGAAATCCTCACTGCTCTTGGTGAAACCACCGAAGAGGCTCCTAAATTCGGACCTTAGATACATGAAAAGCTATCATGTCTTTGGTTACCGATATTGAAAAAAAGCTTAAACAAAGACTATAAAGAAAAACTTATCAAGGATTATTTAATACCCGAGAATCGTACGCTGTTGCAACCACCCAAACTGAACCCTGAAATTTTGGCCGTAGTTTCTGAAGGTACCCGCAACCGCGATAAAAAAGTAGAAGCCGTACAAATACAATTAGGACAAGGTATTGTTGCTATTAATAAGGGGTCGTCCATTAATCACGTGATACCTAAAGGGGGAGGGGGGGAGGGGGTCCGAAAAAATCTCCAAGTATCACCAAGGGGAGGAGGGGGTATAAGGAGACATCACGTGTATTAATTTTCGAATCTAGTCTATGCATACCGAAATTATTATCGGTTGTAGATTCGTAGTGTTGTTTAAATACTTACAAGACAAATGACTCGTATAGTTTTTAAATGCTTAAATTATTCGATTAAATTGTTTTTTAAGTTAAAGTTTTTCTTCAAACATGACCTGCTTACTATATAAAAAAATACACGTGATCTTAGGTGGGGGAGGGGGGGTAGTATAAAACCTCACCACGTATCACCAGGGGGAGGGGAGGGGTCTAAAAAGTTGTTAAAAACATCACGTGATTAATGGATGGTTTTTTTTTTTCTTTCCGGGGGGGAAAATGCATTACGCATACCACCCAGGCGCAGGGGGCACCCGAGTGGTGATGTGGGACTCCCGTATAGGCTAATGAGACCCACGGTATACCCACTAAAAACCACCCCCCACCTTCCTCCTCTCCGCCCTGTGACGGGGCCACGGGAACGATAAACACATCCGCGACCCCGCCGGCGGCAGCCGCCCACAAGCGGCTCCATACACGGCCCGAAGGCCTCAGGCGCACCAGATGGTAAGGTGCACCTGCCTCCTCGGCCTCCACCAGTACTGTAGCAGACTCCCCCCGAGTCTGCTACTAGGAGGCCACGGATACCAGCCTCCATAACCGGTACCCGGTGGCAGATCTGAGCTATGGTTCTGCCACCGACCACACCTCGGCCGCAGAGGATAGGGCAAGCGGTGCACCGTAATACCAACTTGCCTCTTCCTCTGCGGCCCCACCAATGCCGTTACCCATACGGAACGGCCCCGCCAGCTCGCAGGGGGAGGTAGGGAGAGTGGCACAATACCACCACGCCTCTCCCCCTGCGATCCCTCCACGGCCGCAGAAGATAGGGAGTACGGCGCACCGTAATACCGGCACTCCTCTTCTTCTGCGGTCCCACCTCTAAGCGCGTCCGCAGCGGACTCCTCCAGCCCGCTGGGAGCGCCCTCCTTGGGCCAGCCGTTGGCAAACAAGCCGGCTCTGGTTGCCTCTTCGCTTCACCGTGGGTGTCCAGTCCACGGTTACTAAGCCCCACCGCCACGGCAAGGCGTGCAACCATCGGGGGGTATACTTTATACCTACTTAATACACTTTAATCCAATAGTGACGTCATTTGTGTGGCGATTTTAGTATGGAGCGTTTTTAGGAGGCTCGCGAAATTTTGTATAAAAATCGCTGTACCTTTGAAAATATTGACTTTTGATATACGGTTTCTTCTGAGAAGTTACTCATATTTAAGAGTACTATTCATTTATGCAATAAAAAAAAATTGTCCAATTGCCTGTTGCCGTATATTGTGCGACTTGCACTTTGTCGAAACGGATTCTCTCAAAAAATGTATTACACCCGGATTAGACAAGAACTTTTTAAGCTTAATGCAAGATGTCGAACACGATGATTATTGATGACTATTTGGAAATCAACTTCCCGAAAACAAGAGTTGCAGATTAAAAAGACGCCGCCAAACCCCAAAACGACGCCTTCACAGTCTATATCGAGGTCCTATCTTTACCAACCATCGACGAGCCGCGCACGCCAGCTGGAAAACTGGGCCGGCCCTCCTCGCTTCCCGTCGAACGGGGGGGGAGAGGAGGGCAGAGGACGAGAGGAACTCCAGTGGGCCGGAAGTCACAAGTTTCAATTCCAGCACACCAGAGACCTGCTCAGAGCAAACAGCCGCGTGCAACGGCTTAGCAATAGAGGTACACGCTGGAAGAATTCAGCATTTTATTAATTGTTGGCGGAAAATAACGGATAATTCTGAGATTCTAAATTGGGTCGCAGAAGGCCTTTCTATTCTATTTTGTAAAGAAGTAAAAAAATTTTCAATTCCATTAAATAATAATTTGCCAATTAATGAGCGACTCTATATATTAGAATCTATACATAAACTTCTAGACCTAGTTGCAATTTCTCCTTGCCAAAAATATAAAATGATTTCTTTTCTAGTATATTTTAGCGCCTAAACCAAATGGGGAAAAAAGCTTTATTTCAAAACAATTTTATTTCTAAAGTTCATTTTAAAATGGAGGATCATAGAACTGCAGCTAGGCTCGTGCCCAAATCTGGTTTTATGGCAAATATCGATCTAAAAGAAGCATATTTTTTGGTTCCAATTATAAAATCACACCGAAAATACTTACGTTTTCATTTTGACGGTGTGTTCTACGAATTCCATGTCATGCCGTACGGATTGTGTATTGCACCTAGAGTCTTCACTAAACTAATGAAGAAAGTTATGAATTATTTACGTAATCAGGGTTTTATGTCGGTTATATATCTCGAGGACATATTGTGTATCGGACAAACATACACTGAATGTAAAGTCAATGTGCAAGAAATAATAGCTTTGTTACAGTGTCTGGATTTCGTTATTAATAAAAGCAAAAGTAACCTCGAACCCCGTCAAGTCTGTCGGTTCTTAGGTTTTAATTTGAATACAAAATAAATGTCTTTAAGTTTACCAGTCGAGAAACGTAATAAAATCTTGCAGTTAGTAAATAAGTTTATTTTATTATCCAGATGTTCTATAAGAGAACTTTCACAATTTATTGGTATCCTCGTAGCCGCTTGCCCAGCGGTTAAATATGGATGGCTTTATACAAAGACCTTACAATACCAAACATTTTTAGCATTACAGAAATATAAAGATTTTGTTTGAAAACTATTTTAAGTTAGAAATTTTTACTGATGCGTCACTCAACGGTTGGGGGGCCTTCTGTAGTGGAAGACGAGCTTGCGGGGATGGAAGGAAAATGAATTATCCTTACATATAAATTACTTAGAGCTGTTAGCAATTTTCTTAGGACTCAAATATTTCGCTACTTCATGTTTCGATTGCCTGACCAGATCCTGGTGCAGTTTCAGTTGACGCTTTTACAATTAGTTGGCATACTACTTTCTTTTATGCTTTCCCTCCTTTTAGTCTCGTTCTAAAATGCTTAAGAAAAATTATTTGTGACAAAGCCACCGGAATCTTGGTTTTTCCGTATTGGCCTGGGCAACCTCGGTTTCGACTCCTCAAACGAATGCTCGTATCAGACTTAAATATATTTGAACCTAAAGATGAGTTTTTGTGTTCAAATCACAGATCCCGTCACCCGCTCCGTCGCAGCCTTATCTTGGGGGCCGCGACGCTCTCAGGGAAGCATTCACTAGATTAAATACACCATATGTAGCGCTAGATCTCATGCTAGATTCGATTTCAATTAACACCATGAAACAATATTCGGTGACATATAAATTTTGGTGGTATTTTTGTGCCGATAACTCTATAAATACCTTTGAAGCTTCAACGTCTTCAGTTATTAAGTTTATTGTGGATAATTTTAACAAAGGCGCCTCGTATGGCACTCTTAATAATCATCGGTCTGCCCTATCTTTACTCCTAGGGAGTAATGTCGGTTCAGATGAACGTATGAAACGGATCCTCAAAGGTATTTAGGTATAGACAAAAGCCTTCTCGTCCTAAATATATTTCTACGTGGGATCCAAAAATTGTTCTAGATTATTTATCTGCATGTTTCCCACATAATAACTTACTATAATAACTTATATCGATAAGCGATATAATTAAGACCTCGGCAGCTAATCGCGACCAACCTATTTTGTTTTTGCCTTACAGTGACCCAAAAATATGCCCGACTAAGGCTTTGAGAGACTATTTGCTGGCTACATCAAATTTAAGAAATGATGAAACAGCAGATAATACTTTAGTGCGTTATAAGAAACCTCACAAGAAGGTGACGTCACAAACGACCGGTGGATAAAACAGACACTCGCGGAAAGCGGCGTGGATGTGTCCATGTTCAGTGGACACAGAACTCGACACGCCTCCACCTAGGGACGCCTCCACCTAGGGACTGCATAGGTCTGCATCTACACCATCAGGAGGACGGCCGGCTGGACCAGCTCGTCCGCCGTGTTCGCGCGCTTCTACAACCGGCCTGTGGTCGATGACGGAGCATATGCTCGATCCGTTTGTGGGGTTACCGATAGCACTAATTGAGTGCCATATTTGTTGATTTTCACATAAGACTGATTATTATTATTATTAATTGCACTTATAATGTTAAATTAAGTATAAGAGTAATTAAATGTTTTTTCCTACTTTGTATCTTACTGACTCTAAACATCTACATTGTTAATTACTGTATCTGAAGAATGAAGCGACGAAAAAAAATATTTAAATTTTCATATAATATAACATTTAGTAAAATCAATTACGGATATTTTGGGGCATATTATATATAAGGTCAAACGAACTTCTTGAAGTGAAGTTCGATCATTATTATATGAGTGAATGCTTCATTTGAAGATACAAAGTTCCCACCCACCCACAACCAACAGGGAAAAAACTCAATTCTCTAAAAGAATGAGGCAAGCCGGCTGGTGCAACATGGTGGTAAGCAAAATAAAAAATTTCGATTACCCTCAAAATCGATTCTCTAAACGTGCGAATTAATGCCTGTTAGGTTAAAGGACTACACTGTTAATTACTGTATCTGAAGAATGAAGCGACTCATATAATAATGATCGAACTTCACTTCAAGAAGTTCGTTTGACATTATATATTATAATATGCCCAAAATATCCGTAATTGATTTTACCAAATCTTATATTATATGAAAATTTAAATTTAAAAAATCGACCCCCTCTAAGGCATCAAATATTTATTTTAGACTTTAGACCTTTTACGATTTCAATTTGAATTTCAAATGTGCAGTTTTCTGGTTTTTTGATGTTATTTTTTCTTATTTATTGTTAAATAAAAATATACAATTTACATAGGTATATAAATATATCTATGTATATTTGCAGCGACAAAAAACCGTATATAAATCTTCTTGCTGGTTCACGCTCGTTAACTTGCCAAATTTCGAAGTCGATGGAAAAGTACCCTATAAATTTTGATTCATTTGAGAGTGTCGAAATATGCTTTTTTTGTGGCAACAACTGTCGTATTTTGACGTCAACTTAAAAGTCTAAATTTTTCACAGCTTCAAGGGACCGCAGACATGAGTGCGGTACGGTTTTAATTTCAACTCGATACCTTGACGTTCCCAAAATAAAGGGCCTTGACAGACATAAAGACGGACAACAAATTGAATTCATAAGGGTTCCGTTCTTTTCCTTTAAAGGTGCGGAACACTAAAAGTATTCTTTAATTAAATAACATTATCTACGTAATTATGTTTTTGTAAATACGTTTTAACGTTTCATGTCTCTAGTTAATTGATTTTTTTCTATCGAAAATTATTGTGGTGTGAATTTTAAAATAATTTTAAAATTATTATGTTTTTATATTATGTTAAAAATATGTTTCAATGCAAGGCTACTATGTTAATTGCTCCCAGGCCTCCCACCGATTGTTGGTTTTGGTTGGTTGGCTGGCTTCGTTAAAACAAGTCCGTAAAAACAAGGTAACTATTTTATAGTGCTTCTTTAAAACAAGATACCTATTTTATAGTGCCCAAGTGTGCGCACAGTACCTACACAAGAGCACTCTCTCTGCCTTTACCTACTCTCATGACCTAGTGGGACAGATATCCGACATAACCGCCTAGAGATCAGGCGCAGTTCCGACTTTTTATAACGCGTTTCAAATGAGAATAGGAACGTCAATGACCTTTATATGTCAAATATCACTTGAAAAGTGTGATTTTCAGAAAAACTTATGTGCATATAAATATTAATAGTTTTGCATCGAATTTAAATAAGAATGTTAAATAGTAATCAATTATTATCTAAACATAAATTTAACTATCATAACAGTCTAAATTCGAAACAATATGGCGGCGGCTCGATCCTATTCTCATTTGAACCGTACTATACATGCCCATACGACGTGGATCATCTTGTCAGACAATCAGGTGATCAGCCTGCATTGTCCTAACCATAATTGAAAACAAATTTTTTGTCGTTCCAACGCGGGAATGGAACCCACGACCTCCGGAGTCGAGAGCCGAGCTTAAAGCCACTGGGTCACGGGCGGCGGCATGGAGGTTCATCATGGGGTCATCTGACATTATAGAGATATTTATGCCCGTCGTGCCCAAATGGGGACATATTTATCTTTTTTCTTGTAATAATCGAGGTAGATATTTATAGAGTAGGGGTCAAAATTCTTAAAAAACCTAGTAAATACGTCATTTATTGTTAAAATAGTTGCAGGCTTTTGAAGGTGATTGGTGAAGATTTTTTGCAGAGAATTATGGCAATTATTTCATGGATATTAATTACTGTTGAACAGGTAAGACATGAAGTGTAAACTGTAAAAAAAAACTATACTTTTTCATAATATCATTTATTGGTATTACTGTTGTTGACCTCATATGGGGCCAATGAGAACAATGAACATCAGGGGCACAGAACACTATTACTCCCACCGGAATCAGGGAACTGATATATGTATATATTATTGGCTCTTGATAATCCTACTTATATTATAAATGGATGGATGGATGGATGTTTGTTACTCTTTCACGCAAAAAGTACTAGACGGTAGATATGAGCGCCGATGGGTAATAGGTCGGCGGCGGCGGCGTCGGCGGCGTGACCTTGAAAGGGTTGAAGTTTGGACTTGGTAGTAAAAAAAAAGTGTAGTTTACATTATTTATTAGGTAACATACAATCATTACGATGCGATACAATTTATGGAACTTTTTGTAGTGATGAATAAGGCAACGTAATATTACAATTTCAAAATAGGAACTACTCTGGAATTGGCAGTTAACAGTGCTTTGATATTCATATTCATATTCATATTCATATCCTTTATTTCCAAGAAATTGATACAATGATGTTCTTAGGTCTATGCGTTTTACAATTTCTACCTCAATGAGGTGTGGAAATATTAAAGATTTAAAAAGTGATTGATTACATATTCAATTAGGACTTACTATTAGAATTTATAATATAGATTTAATAATTTCAATCAATCAAATAATACAATTAATTTATAATAATCACACAATCACACAGCTTCCTTAGTTACTTATGTCAGTTTATAATATGTATAGTATATTATGTCATTTCCATCATTCCATTAATACAATTTTAACAAAACTTATCACTCGGCTTCTTAAAGTTAAGTAAGTATAGTCATTCAAAGTCAATTTCATTTAAATTAACAATTATAAATTTACAATAATAATTAATACAATAATGTCAATAAGTATAATTGAAGTATAATTTATTATTTAATTATTACATAATTATTATAAGCTTAAAATACAATTATCTTATTATTTAATGTCAAATTTTCTTACATTATTAAAATGTTCAAAATATTCCTTAATGCTATAGAAGCATTTGTCCAGCAGCCAATTAAATAATAATTTTTTGAACTTATTTATTACAGAGACATCCCTTAAGTCTTTAGGCAAACGGTTAAAAATTTTTATTGACATGCAGTAACTGTTATCACTATATAATTGTTTCTTGTGGCGAGGTATATAATATTTATTGCAATCCCTACTTACATATTTATTTACTTTTTGATTATTATTTGTCTCAAACAGATGGCTGTGCTTTTTAACAAACATACATGTATCAAGTATGTATTGACATGCTAGAGGAAGTATTTTAAATTTCTTAAAAAGCGGCCTACAGGGAGCCAGGTATTCCGCTTTTGCCATTGCCCGAATACATTTTTTTTGTGTCAGAAATGCATTATTTATATCCGGTGAGTTCCCCCATAAAACAAGTCCGTACCTAAGAACAGACGCTACATATCCGTGATATGCTGTAAGAGCGGCATCTTGTGACACAGTATTCCTTATTCTTCTTAAAGCAAAGACATAGCTATTTAATTTATCACACACTTTTTTAATATGGTCTTTCCATTTTAACTTCTTATCAAGTGTGATACCCAAGAATGATGCTGAGGGCACGCATTTGATTGAGTTATTATAATTATTATTATTCCAAAGAGCGTAATCACTGTAATCGTTTTTCTATTTTAGTTTTATAAACGTCCACATTTTCAAGAACTGACGTCGAAGCCGTTTATATAACTGACTGCGTAGGCTCTCTAGTGATCAATCAATAATAGCGGAGATCTCAGCCTGAAACACGGTGTATAATCTTCCATACAAGCATATCTGCCTGTAGGTGGCACGCCCCCGTAGTCCAGCGCAAACCCGGTTGTCTTTCCTAGATCTATCCGTAAACCAAATATGCCCTTAAGGTAAACATTAATTGGGACGCAGTCCTCCCTAGAAGTTATGAAAACGGTATAACTTCTGGAAGCTCTGCACCTTATAATAATGACTCCCCACCGATCTCGGTGACGGTGGCCGGTTCGATTGAAACCAGGCCAGTTACGCAGGAGTAATTTTATAGTGCCCAAGTGTGTGCGCAGTACACAAGAGCACTCTCTCTTCCTTTACTCTCGTAATCCAGTGGGACGGATAACCGACACGACTGACGAGAGATAAGGCGCAGGTCCGACTTTTTACATGCCCATCCGACGCATGGATCATCTTTCTTGTCAGACAATCAGGTGATCAGCCTGCTTGAATCTGCACCTTGGCCATGACAGGTGTCTCAAGAAGAGACTGTTTGCAGTTGTCCAAGTGTAGGGTGGAGACCCTTTTTATCCTACCTGCCATCATGGCCCTAAGAACAACCTTTTTAGCCTCCATAATATGAACAAGGAACAGAGGAAGTGAAGTCAGGTGAATCAGAGCTTAAGTGAAGCGGTGGGTGCCGAAGAGAGCGCACCCATGATTATCAGACAGGCCAGCATCTGTACACTATTTAATGTTTTGATACAATTGACCTGTACAGCTATTTTTCTGCGTAGTGTTGCCACACTAATGTAATATGCCTATACACTACAAATATGTGACAATCGCCTCACTATAGCTATGTATGACCAAGCACAGCATTGCCTTCGACCGAAGGCCTCATTTAGAGCTGACAAGTCTTGGGCAGGATCATAGAGCATATCTAGGCTTTTTCATAATATCCTCAATGTGCTTATTCCAAGTAAGTCCCATTATATCTAGGATCAATCCAAGATATTCGACCTCGCTTGTTTTACCGAAGAGTGTTGCGGGTTTTAGTTCCTTCAACTTCCTCTTATTGATGTTAGGTATCAAGACTATCTTATTAGCGTTGACACTTTTGCACCAATTTTGTACCTGATCGCATTAGCACTACTGGTGCGCATTTTCCCGCCACTAGTATCGCTAGGTCGGATTAGAGCTTGGCTCTCGACTCGGAGGCCGTGGATTTAATTCCTGCATTGGAACCACAAAAAAAAGTTGTCTTCAAGTTTGGTTAGGACATTGCATGCTGATCACCTAATTGTCTGACACATACCTTATCGCCTTCGTGGTCTAGTGGTTCGAGCATTGGCTCTCGACTCGGCGGTCGTAATTTCGATTCCCGTATTGGAACAACAAAAAATGTTCTTTCCAAGTTTGGTTAGGACAATACAGGCTGATCACCTGATTGTCTGACAAGAAAGATGATCCATGCGTCGGATAACAATGTAAAAAGTTGGACCTGCGCCTTATCTCTCGTCAGTCGTGTCGGTTATCCGTCCCACTGGATAATGGAGAAAAGAAAGAGAAAGTGCTTTTGTGTACGGCGCACACAATTGGGCACTATAAAATTACTCCTGCGTAACTGGCCTGTTCAATGACACTGGCCACCGTCACTGAAATGGGTGTAAGAAGTTATTATTATTATGTCTGACAGGAATGGTAATCCATGCATCGGATGGGCAAGTAAAAAGTTAGACCAGCGCCTAATCTCTCTCCAATCGTTCAGTTATCCGTCCCACTAGATTACGAGAGTAAAGAAAGAGAGAGAGCTTGTGTGCTGGCCTGGTTTCAATGAAACGAACGCGCCTTCAATATCTAGGAAGGCGCATAGCGCAAACTTCTAATCCTCAATTCCTTTATCAATGCGGTCTACTGGCTCAACCTACTCGATCAATCTGCCTTTCTAGTAAGCACGTTGTCTTTTAAGGAGAACTCTTTTGATGAGATAGGTATCACTTATGTGGATGTCCTCGTTTGTCTCCTCGTTTAAACCATGAATGAAGTAAGGCTTATATGGGTATATATGACTTGGGTAATATGTATAATGCTCATAGTCACTGACAGAAATTACACATTATGACTATCCCTCTCGCTCACTCGGCGCGCCGATGTATTTTCGCGGCGGCGGCGGCGGCGGCGCGCCGGCGCGGCGCTCATATCTACTAGACGGATTTCGATGAAATTTGGTATGGTAGTAGTTTACACTCTGGATGGTGGGATACCTGATACGTACGCGGGCGGAGCCGCGGGAAACGGCTAGTGCACTCATATTTCAGGCTACGCAAACAGCTGGCAAGAAAAAAACTGAATTAAATAAATATTATACCTACTATTTAAAAAAAAACCTTTCGCAGAACATTTTAATAGCTAACTAAGGACATCCTATACTAATTAGCACAACACGAGCTCAAGAATTTAATTAATGTCATTAGTCTGTGGCGGAGCAATAAGGCATATTATACAATAATATACATGTATTTTTTATTTTTTTAAACGTTTCTACTGGTTATAGTTAACATTACCAAATATTATATATCGATACCTTGGGGTAGAAAGGGCATATAAACCATTTTGGCCAAAATTTTATGAAAATGTTTATGAATGCAGTCTTATTTAGAATTTTCCGTTCTATCGATTGGTCTATGTAACATTTTCAAATTCGCAAAATAAATGGTTTTACGCCCCAAATGACTTCAGCGTCTAAATAGACTTTTTGTTAGAATTTATGATGTAAGAACCAAAAAAATATATTATGTTGCTATGAGTGTTTGGTGTAAAGTCATATTTGTTATAATATTAGGTCGTAAAAGACAGTAGATTTGAGTCAAGTATGGGGTATAACCATCTAATACCAAAGTTCAGTACAATTCTGATTTCCGACAAAACAAATGCGCTTGGGTATAGTTATAAACCAAAGTTCAGTTAGATTTTTAGTACTATGTATTTACTAGTATATTTGGTTTAAGCATTAAATTTCAACAAAAAAGAAAATTAATACAGTAGATATTTAGTAACAACTCAATATGTAAAGATTTTGAAGGAGAACAGAAGATTGATTACTGACGTCTAAAAATTTGTGAACTACTTAGGTATTTCATTAATTTTGCAACATACCTACTTGCTAGTACATATAGGTATATTGCTGAATTAAACCAAATAAAGTATATGATGACATAATTAAAATCGGCCACTATAATGAGGAACGTGTAAACTCCTTAATTAACAATGACTGTCAGTGTCAAAAAAATAAAGGTCATTCACGGCATGATAGTGATAGTTCAGCCAGCTGTTCAGAGGGCTTATACTGAATCCTCAAAAAAATATAATATGATATCTACACCTATCTCAGAGTCTGGCTTAATTAGTATTTACTGTGATGAAATAGGCTATGGAATGGGTGTATATCTAAATAATTTGTGTACGGGACAACAAGTAACCAGCACATGTTTGCCCGGGGCATCTTATGAACAAATAGTTAGCCGGGCAGTTAATGCTACTTATTGCCCTAACACAACTTTAGTTATAATATTAGCCGGGAGAAGAGGAAAGATAAACAAAAAACAGATGACAGATTATATTGATATTTTGAGTAACAAAGAAAATGTTACTAAACTTATACGGTCTTATTCATAAAAAAAGCTTATAAAACGTTTATAACGGATAATAGTTAAAATGCTCGATAGGCTTATATAACGTTCGATAAAATTGTCTATTCATAACAGTTCTATAAACCTTCTATAACTAACAATTGTCTTTAAGCAAAAATGTTGCCATTATTAGGGAGTTGGCTAACAAGTTGGACGAACATATTGAATCGATCAAAGATAATATGTATAAAACTACAATAATTTGTTGTCTACGCAATACGGAACGTCAAATAATTTCAAGTTGTCAACTGTTGTCAACAATCAATAATTTATCGTATCTATTTGAATTTATTTTTGTAGTATAAAACCTAACATTATTACCTAACATTATTATAAAAGTAGTTTTAATGGCATTGCAATTGATCTCGACTGTTAAAAGGCAGAGAAGTGAAAACTGGTTGGAGGAAGATAAGGTTAGTACTGATACACCTAAAATTGGAATTTGGACCATAGTAAGGACGGACGTCCAAAGAAAACGGATCAACCCTACTTCTGTACACTTTTCTTCGACGCGTATTTCTAGTTGTTCAATGACATCAAAGATGTGTAAAGCTTGCATTATTTTATAAAATCAGAAATAATTATTTTGTTTACAAAATAACATTGACAAAATATTTGTGTCAAATGTCAGTTTTTTAGTAATCAGCTGTTAAGAGTTTGGCCATCTTGTATCTTATAGTACTGTTAAAGTAGGGTCCTGTACCCCAAGCAGGAACTTTTGTAAAAATTTAAAGTTACGTAAAGTATGACTGAAACGGGAACTTCGGAATACGTAGGGACGTAGCACGAAGCGCTTTGTAAACGTATCGTGAGCACCCAATCCTACGTAATGAATGAAGAACGAACGAAAGAATGAAATTAGATTGACTAAAACAGTGTTGCAAAAATATACAGATTTGCCCATATGTATGCAGAATTTTAATTATTTATATAATTTTAATAATATTTAAAGCTTAAATTCAGAGATATCTCAGAAGTTAATAATGGTTACTTACCTATAATTAATCATGCTATAGCGGTACTAATGGGGAATAATGAAAATATCGAGTGCAACCAATATTATTTTTCAAGATATTTTAACTTTTCATAACATTTTCTCTCAAATTTGTTTATTTTAGTACTCCAAATTATATCAGTCAAAGATAAGGTAAGATAAAAAAAGACTATACAGATTTTATACGGAATTTGGCAAATAATTTGCGGAAAACGGTTTTAGGATGACGGCATCACCGACAGCTGACGTTTGTCATTTAAAAACCTAATTTTGAAAGAAGAAGTAAAAAACTGCTAATGCCGGCTGTGTTTTTATTTTCTTAGATTTATTTATTATGTAAAACCTTAGCTAAAAGGATATTTTTGTGATTACGGAAGTTTTGGACAGAACTTCTGCCTATCAACAAGATCCAATGTATGATCTACTTTAGGTGTCCGTCAAGCAAGTTGATTCTCCGTAAAAAGTGATATTTAATATCAATATAGAAAAGGTAACTTTATTTTGTATTTATAGTATTGAGGCTTTTATTTTTTCATTGTTCAAATACCTATACCTACCTTAAATGCCCTATAATATTATAAAGTCTAGTATATTTTGTTGATCTAATCATAACAATAGGTCGCCGATTGTGTTATTCCCTAGATACTTAAAGTTAAACAAAAACATTTTGTAGTAGGAATTTATACCTTTGCTTAATGTAGCATATTTTGTTTTAGCAACTCAACAGTTGCAGCAGTTCCAAAAGAAAAGCAATATTATATGAGGCTCATTATCATTTATAGCCCGTTAAGCAAGTCAAGATTTCGATGTTTATAAGCACAAGGACAATTTTAAATTAGCACAATAAAGCTCAAAATAAAGTAGATACATTTGGTGTTAATAAAACAATTATAAAATTTGTGACAAGTTTTATTTCTTTCCTTTTACATAAATTACTTTAAAGATGTGCATATTCCTCAAGCTACTTTTTGTAACTTTGCTTATCATACTTATTGCAAAACTGTTTAATGTTGTAAAATAATTAATTAACTTTGGTATACATTACATAAACACTTACTAATATATTTTATTGTCATAAAACATTAGCATGCTTTATGTTTGAGTTTTTTCATAAGTCTTCATTGGCTTTCAAATATATGGCTTGTCTAATAACAATTATCATGTAATTGACAATAATTGTATCTTCGAATAAATGTTAGAATTTTGTAAATTTTCTTTGTTTAGCTCGACAGTTTGTTTTCCTGAAATGAAAGATAATTACAAAAAATATACACAGCTGTGTTGTTTGTATTTTGTAAGTAGGAATAGACTATGGACAGACATGAATAAAGCCAGACAGGGTTTGCAGCTTCGAACCCTTAAAGCATCCAACCAAATTGGATTAATGCTCTAAATTCGAATCCCGTCATGTAACTAGAAGAACTAGAAAATAATGTAAATTCTGTAACTACCTAATTATTATCTATACTTCTATACTAATATTATAAAGATGAAACGTTTGTTTGTTTGTGTGTTTGTTTGTTTGTTTGTTTGCATTGAATATGCTCCGAAACTACTGAACCGATTTTGATGAAATTTGGCACATATATAGAGTAGACCACGGGGAAGGACATAGGCTACTTTTTATTGCGGGAAAATGTACGGTAGCAAACTTACGGTGTACCTCGGCGTTATAATTCTATGCTCTTAGTTAACTATGAGCACCCTCTATTAATCTTGTTCCATAGTAATAATTGAGCGTCCTAGGTTCAATTGGAGGTCCTCCTTTCATTTTTAAGTGTCCTTATCAATAAATAACATATTATTTTGTTTAAAAACACCCTTAAAATTACACAAAATAGTTCGACGTAACCTTTGTCACCAACAAATTTTAGGTGATAGAGTATTCGTAAAATTACGTAGAACGTAACTACACCACCCGTCAAATTGGTGTTCGTGCTCGCTATTTTCATACAAATTGTCAAACGTATCGTTTACGTCACGTTACGTTACTCAGCAAAACTATCTAAAAAAGGTTCCTGCTACCGATTTAGTTACTTTTACGTCCGCTAGAGGCGCTTTCATGGTTTTCATACAAAATTTCTCGTTTACAAACACGAAACGATAATCGCAAAAAGTTCCTGCTTGGGGTACTGGCCTCTATAACTTTATGATAGGTTTATAGAACTCTTTGTTGATATAATGCTGTTATGAATACAATTTTTTGCCAATCTTCTTATAGTGATCTTATAGAACACTTTAGGTGTTCTATAAGTTTTTATGAATAAGAGCGTTATTGTTTACCTTTCCTTATATAAAAAAACTGCCACACGAGAGTAACGAAAATTATATTAGATTTAAGTTGAACAGCCTACTGTGTAGTGCTACTAACCAAAATTGTATAGTTTTAAGTAACACTCAACCACATATAGATGTGGTTGACATTAATAATATTATAAGTTTTAGATTTAATAATCTAACATGTGATAAGTATTTCTTATCACAATTTTTTACTAGACGCATAGCTAGATGGCTATTTCATTTTTTAGTTTTAAGACAAGCCAAAGAATTGGCTAAACCGACCACTGCTTTTATTGAGCAGAGTCATTATTCTGACAACTATACAGTCAGCAGCTTGGAATATGTTCCAAATAATTTAAATTAGTTTCTAAGACAACAGAGGCTCACTCTAGCAATGTGATAATCAATAATATAAATTATTTAAATGAATTACCTATCTTACCTACCAAAAATGTTAACAAAAAATGTAATTTCAATGTAAACCTGGTGCACCAAAATTTGCAAGGAATGGTAGGTAAAGAATTAGAAATTGAGTTGTTTGTTAATGAATATACCATTAATATTATGTGTATATCAGAACATTGGTTTAAAAAACATGAATTAATATTTAACTTTTGTGGTCACCACCTAAGCTATCTAGCTACCTAGCTAGTTCGTTCAGTCGAGAGAATGCCATTAGAGGTGGTTCTTTAATATTAACTTTTTTTTTTATGAAATATGGGGGCAAACGAGCAAACGGGTCACCTGATGGAAAGCAACTTCCGTCGCCCATGGACACTCGCAGCATCAGAAGAGCTGCAAGTGCGTTGCCGGCCTTTTAAGAGGGAATAGGTAATAGGGGAGGGTAGGGAAGGGAATAGAGTAGGGGATTGGGCCTCCGGTAAACTCACTCACTCGGCGAAACACAGCGCAAACGCTGTTTCACGCCGGTTTTCTGTGAGCCCGTGGTATTTCTCCGGTCGAGCCGGCCCATTCGTGCCGAAGCATGGCTCTACCACGTAAAAACTAATAAAAAATAAAATTTAAAGAACGTAAAGATATTATAAGACTCTCTACTGAACGAATAATTGAGGTAGCCTGTATTGAGTTGAGCCATCTTATTATTTTAAGCGTATACAGGCCTCCATCAGGTTTATACGATTCCTTTGAACAAATCATGGAAGAAGTGTTGACAAAAATATGTGCATCTAACAAGAAGATTATTGTATGTGGTGATTTCAACATTAATTTATTAGACTCAAACTCCACCACTGTTAGATTCACATCATTGTTAAAATCGTATAACCTCATTAATTTATTTTATGAACCGACAAGAATATGTGATACAGCAGCTACTTGTATTGATATTTGATAATATTTTCACTAATATTACTCCTTAAAAAAAAGAAATAATTAATGCGCTTAGCTCTGATCACTGTGGACAATTTGCTTCATTTAATATTAATTGTGAAAATAAACCTCAAGAAAAGCTTGTTTATATTCCTGTGAATACAAAACGTATTGAGAAATTTAGAGGTAAATTAGTTTTAAATATTCAACAGTTAGATGGGTTTAATAGCTCAGATGAAGCGTTTCATAAACTATTTAAAATAATAAAAACCCAGTATAACCACAGCCTATAGAACTATTACCTACAGTCGTCCAACGGACACGTCTAGACAGAGCAATCGTGCGGGGCGTGCGGGGTGAGAGAGGGGCGGTAGCGAGCCCAAGCTGCCATACACTCGCTTGGGACACGTCAGCCGGGGTTGACGCTTTTTAATTTGATTGTTTTAAGTGGTTTGCGACAGTGTTTCGTTTGAGTTGTATGTAGGTACTTATTTACAATGGTCAATTATATGAACAGCTAAAGAAGATTAATTTTAATACATAACCATGCGCCTGTTTCCCGTCAGAATTTTTAGTAAAATTGTATCTACGTATGAGAATTTACTAACTACATCGTCAAATTCAACAATCGCAATCTAAAAACTAGTAAATCCAAATGTCGAAAATACCTTTCAGTTTCGCATTTGTAGCTTTTGCAGGGTTCGTAAATATCCGATATTTATAATAAATAACAAAATATCAGATATCTTTGATAATTGATATATATCCGATATTTTTGATTTTTTGATATTTTCAAAATTACATACAAATCTCATAGGTACGGTATGTTTTTTCGTAATAGTTGAATCGAAATAATTTGTATGTCTGATAATTTGAAGATAGGGAAGTAAAATTAAACTCATTTATTTATTATTGATATTAAAAGTTTTCAAATCAATTAAAAATCAACGATAGATACTTTTGAGAATCAATTTACATAAACCATAAAACCATAAAATGACTTTTGTTTATAACCAGAAGAAAAAAAAGTGTATTATTTTTATCAGTCGAATTAATTTTACACATGGTATAAATGGTATAACAATAGTATAATAACAAACAAGGAATTTTCTTCCGAAAAACAGGGGGTCACGTGGGTGTCATAAGCCGTTACAAGCTGCGTCGACGGCTATGATTAGTTAATGTCGTGTCAAATAGCAAGTTTTTGATGACCTAGGCTTGTGAAACTCTCGGAAAATAAGACCTGTGTTGATGTAAGATTTTTTACATTTAAAACATTCTTTTACATTTTTAAATATCAATATCAATTTTGATATAATATATCAAGCATAAATATCAATTGATATATATCATGATATATATACGATATACCTATATCAATTGATATATATCATGCTAACCCTGAGCTTTTGTATACGCATTTGTATTTTTTATAATAAAACTCTTCATTAATACTTCTATATATTTTTTTTTGTTTTATTCCTAGTACTCTACATACACATACTACGAATACCTACACAAAATGTAGAACAGATTGTAATAAAACACATTATTGTGACAACCCTGCAGCAATGACGAATACCTACACAAAAGCGGCATTTCGCGCGACTTCAAACGCGTTGGACCACTGTATCTCTTTATTACACTGTGGTATAACTTTGTATTTACTTCTAAAACAGTCAATTTAAATAATAGAAAAAGTAATTTTAAAACCTGGGCAACTGCAGGAATTATAATAAGTAAACAGAGATTATCCAGTCACATGTTGGCTGTCAAAATTACAGTTCCTTCGAATCTGTGGATCCTATTATAGTACTTTTCAACAGACGGGATTTTAGCACTAATTTTGAGACCTAGGTCTAGAAAAACCATTTTTTTTTTTAAATCTATTTGAAATTTTGTAAAACTACAATTAATTTTATAATTAGGAATATATTTCTTAAATTTCTTACATCACTAAAACTTAAATTTGAATTGCATTGTAACTTTTCTAGGAGAAATAATATAGGTCTCCTAAATTTAACTTTTATTCTCTTATATATATTAAATAAAACGATTGCTGGATGTATTATTATATTTTTTATATACAATGTTACACATATTATAAAATTATGAAACAAATTGCATTCCTTCCATACAATTTTTTTTCATTGAACCTATTTTTAAACTTTGGACCAAAAATGCACCTCTTCAAAAGCCACTTCAGTGGGTCTCACATTTCATTATTTTGTAATACATTCCTGGCGTCAGGGACAAAGCCCGTTTTGTTTACAATAATTTCAACTTACTCCCAAGCTAGTTTAAACAATGGCCCATTGTAATATTAAACATATCATAAGTATGAGTGTGCAAAAAATGAGCCTCTAAATTGGTACAAAAAACATTGTCTCACAAAGACTAACATTTTGCAGATTATATACTTACAAGTGTTATAATTATTAATTATTCAAGATTTACATAGAACTAGGCATTTATAACAATAAAGAAGAATACATGTTTGGAAGAGAAAATATATCAAAAACCATGCTATTAAACATAGTAAAAATCTGCTCCATGAAGGCTAAATAGTATGGATACAACTTATTTATTCAATCAATATAAATTTTTTTCAAACTTTTTTTATATAACTATAATTGCAAGTAAAACTATAATTACCTTTTATTAATAATAATAAAAGGCATAAATAATTTTACAAACAAAAAAAAATAGATATCTGATATGCATTTCAAAAGCCTTATCCATATTATCCAACCAGCTATCAAATCCCCGTCTGTAGCAAGTCCCAGAATAGGACTTTTGAGAGTCTTCATGTCTTTGAGCTCGGAATTTTCACATTTTCAACTAAACTACACGTATTTTGTAATTATTGGATTGAAGTTCAATATAATAGTGACCTAATTACGCAGATACGTTAAAGTTTTAATAATTTTTCGACCAAATATATGACAAGATGAAATCCACGTACAAATTTGTAAAGTTACTTGGATGTTGGTTCTAAGGCTGTTTTTGACTTAAAAAGTAAAGAATGTATCAATATGAGTGGATAAAATTCAATATTATATACTGTTTCATGGTAATTCCAGTGGAAATTACTATAACTCACAAAGTTTTGCACAAAATCAAGAGTAAATGCGCGGCAATCGCTGACTGAACTGGTCAAGGTTAAAACAACAAATTTCAACTTTTTTTGTACCATAGACGCGCTAAATTTATATTTAGAGGGAGAAGCAGTTCATTCTTATACGATTTATAATGTGTCCGAAAGAGTTAGAACTATAAAGACGTCAAAATATGCTCAAAACTAAACAAGGTGATCTTATCTGTGACGAGACCAATGATGGGTGTTGCCATTGGTGTTGCCACAGTTTAGCCTAAGTTAAAAAAGACCTATCATGGGTCGCAAGTCGCAACACACACGAGTGGTTATATGATTTGTATAACGAAAAGACGTTTAATAGGAGTGAATCTTTTAAACTGTATGTCAAGCAATATTCAATTTTTTTTTTAAAAGTATGTCAAGCAGCGAAGGCACTTCACATAAAAGAAAAAATAATGAACGCTAAAAATAAAGTGAAAACTACTTGGAAGATAATTGCAGATGAGACTGGAAGAGGTAAAGGCAGTCGTAACTCTAAATTTGAACTTTGTATTAATAATAAAAAGGTAAATTCTGACCTAGAGGTTGCGACAATCTTCGAAAATTTTTTTGCTGACATTCCGGTCTCAACTACAAAAAATTTAAATTCTTCACCTGCAGTTGCTGAAAAAATACTCAGAGAAAATGTGAAGGAATGTTATGTCAATTTTAATTTTAAATAAATTGACTCCAGAGATATTATTAACACCTTCAAATTACTCAATATTAAAAATACTACCGATCTCTGGGGTATGTCTATAAAAGTTATAAAATCAATAATTGACATCATTGCCCCCTATCTAACCTAAGTTTTCAATAATTGTATAAAGAATGGAGTGTTCCGTGACCTAATGAAACATAGCAAGGTGATGCCTCTTTTTAAGGCTGGGAATAAGTCTGACCCAGCAAATTATAGACCAATATCTATACTACCGACTTTCAGTAAAATTTTCGAGAAAATAATTGTAGGAGTAGTAGTGTAAATTTAAATCAATTGCTAGCCCACTTTAACATAAATAATTTATTACATAGTAACCAATTCGGATTTACTAAAGGTCGGTCCACAACAGACGCAGGCATCAGTCTTCTATGCAGCATATTTGGGGCCTGGGAGGGATCGCATGATGTACTTGGTGTCTTTTGTGATCTATCCAAGGCTTCGACTGTGTCGAGCATGCTACGTTGGTCAAAAAATTATACCATTATGGTATAAGGGACACGGCACTTAAACATTTAGATTCTTATCTTAAAAATAGAACGCAGAGAGTAGAAGTTAATTCTACAAGGTCTACTGGGACCAAAATAGAACTAGGTGTGCCACAAGGGTCAATTTTAGGCCCGTTTCTTTTTCTCATCTATATAAATGACCTTCCTTATCTAGTTAAAGATAAGCATGAGATAGTACTCTTTGCCGATGACACTTCACTATTTTTTAATGTGAAGCGACGACAGTCAAATTATGACGAGGTAAATAGTGCTCTCTCAAAAATGGTACATTGGTTTAATGTTAATAATTTACTTTTAAATTCAAATAAAACGAAATGTTTAAAGTTTAGCCTCCCAAATGTTAGGCAGGCACAAACCAATATACTATTAAATGATGAGAAAATGAACTTAGTGGACACCACTGTATTTCTAGGAATAACACTAGATTGTAAATTACAGTGGGGTCCCCATATTGCAAATCTGGCAGATAAGCTCAGTTCTGCAGCATATGCAGTCAAAAAAATTAGAGAAATTACCGATGAGGATACAGCGCGGCTAGTTTGTTTTAGTTATTTTCATAGTATAATGTCATATGGCATTCTTCTTTGGGGAAACGCTGCGGACATTAATACAATATTTGTGCTACAGAAGCGAGCTATACGTTCTATTTATAAGATGTCATGTTTTGAATCTCTGAGAGAAAAATTTAAAGAAATAGGTATTCTGACCGTTGCTTCTCAATACATTTTGGGCAATGTGTTGTATGTCAGAAAGAATTTAACGAATTTTAAAAAGAAAAGTGACACACATTGTAGGAATACTAGAAATAGGAACAAGTTAGAAATACCAGTGATCAGACTTAGTAAAGTAAGTAAATCTTTTAAAGGTCAATGTATACGCCTTTACAATAGAATCCCAGAAAACGTTCAAAATCTTTCCATTAATCAATTTAAAAAAGCTGTTAAAGAACGTTTGTGTGCTAAAGCTTATTATAAAGTCAGTGATTTCATTAACGATTGCACACCTTGGGAATAAGATGGCCCCATGCAAGGCTGATTTTATGTACTTAAGTATGTTCTATGTACTTATGACTAATGTTATATAGATTAAGTTACAACATTGTAAAATATTTTTTGAAAAGAACAATTTTCCCATCTTTTTGCTAAAAGGTGGCCCCGTGCAAGTTTCTTACGCCGCTTCTTCTCGCCGGGCTAGTTTCCGAACCGGTGGTAGGCATCATGTAGGACAATTCTATAAGCGTTATATTATAACCTACATGGAAATAAAAAATTTGAGTTTGAGTATAATATTATTAATTAATTATAGTTTTATATTGTTATTAACGTTGCCCACGAATTGAATTGACTATCAGCCAGAGACTGCATCCGAGCCTCCCGCTAGTCGTAGCGGATTCCGTTCCATTGGGTTACGGGAGATAAGGACGAAAGAGGGCATCTGTGATGGCGCGACCACTTGTGCACTTAAAATTACTCCTGCGTAAAAGACTGCTTCAGATACTGGACTCCGATTGCTGCGACGAGCCAATGTTGGTGGCATTGAGGCTTATCTCATGCGGCGACAGCTTCGATGGTGCGGACACGTGTAGGGAATATTATTCGAATATTCGAATATTCGTTTTATTCGAATATTCGACGATTTCATTATTCGAATATGACTGGGTTCAATATTCGAATATTTCGAATAAAACGAATAATAAAAGTATTTTATTTATTTATCAAAAATATGTTAATAATAGTAATAAACTTGTACATAAACCGGAATGTTTAGTTATTTAATACATTACTTTTATTATTGTCGTCAATAATATCCTAAAACAGATTTTACTATAGGTCGCGCAACGAATTAAGATCTTTCGACAAAAGTAGAGGGGGTATGCGCAGAAGTCAGTTTTTGGGTGTGTTTGGCGGTAGCGGGCTCGGGCGGGGAGGTGTGGATGAGCCGAACGCATGCCGAACGTGGCTGCCGACACGCTTTTGGTACGTTAGTAATATATATTCCTTGCTATTGGTCACATGCGCGAACGATCCCCTCCACTTTCACTGAGCGCTCATAAACCGTTGCGCGACCTATACACTGTTTGTGAAAAAGTACAAAGCTGTTTTAAATAAAATAATATTTAAGGTGAATATTTCCTACAGGCGTCAGCGAAAGAAATCCAAACACACACGATTGTCAAAATAACCTAACCAAGAGCGTGTTAAGACGTGTCTAAGTAGGGTTCTGTTACTATAAAGCGTAATACTATTTTAGTTTCTTAATCTTACTGTTCGATTTCGTTTAAAATAACTTTCCTAAAGAGAATTTACCATGATCTACCAGCATGGAAAATTTTAAGTTCCTAATCTTCCTAGTTCAGAAATGACAGATGGGGGTGAAACCAATTTGGAGGCCGATTACTTGGAAATGGTTGACTTCGTAAATGTCATGTATAAAACTTTTCCTTTATTTTAAAAGAAATAATATTCAACACACAATTCACATGTATGGAAAGCCGGGATGGCTTTCCATACATGTGAAGTGTTTATAACTATATAATAAAATTATTTTTTTTTATCAAACCAAAACCGATATCTAGACGCAATATAGCTAGAAGAGCAGATAGAAAGAGATACTGGTGGACGAACAAAGTGAAACGATAAAGGATACCTGTTAAGTTGAATATTACAGTATTACACTGGCCTGCAAAACTAATTACAAATCGTTTCAAATTTCATACTTTTCAAAATATTATAACAAGATTTATCAGCTTTCTTTAAAAGTAATAAATTATATATATCAGTATATTATTTTTATCTTTAAACAAAAATTAACCATTTTAATCTTAGTCTTAAAGACTACATTTACATGTTATATAAAATTGCAGTTTTGAATAACTCCTCGAGGCCTGACAACAGCTTGGAGGAGGTTTGTCATACTGAAAAGGTTTTAGAGCTGAATTATGCAATATTCTCTCCCATTCTTATATCAGGGCGTGTTTTAGTGCTGTGAGAGTACTAACTGTAGGTGATAATTTGCGGCTTCTGACTAGCCTTCTAAGCTTTTCTCAGGGTATACTTAATCGGGTTGAGGTGAGGACATTAAAGAGAATCTTTATGAATCTCTTGACCATATCTTTCTCCGGGTAGAGGTCCAATTGTCATTATGTGGCCACATACTCAGCGCGTATTCCTGGAAGTATGCCAGCCCATTGTATAAGTACTATGCCTGAGCATACTGGACTCTATTTGAAAAGTAAGCTTGAAGATATCCCCTACCAGGTCACGTTAACTTAGCCTCCCTTTAGAAGTTCACTTTAACTTGTGAAGTTAGTGAGTAAATCCACTCATCTGGGACTAAAATTCTGTATCATTCTCGTTCATCCTTTTGTATGTGTTCACGGACGTATCACAGTGTTGCTACTAGATACTAGGGCTCTCGAGTTTGGTCTCGAGGTGAGACCACTCGCCCTTCGCCTCGGTCTTAAGGGATTCAGATTTACTTAAACAAATCTTCTTCACTGTGCCGTCAGTAACATAGTTCCCTGGGGTCTGAAGAAGTCGTTTCTGAACTTAACTGCGGTCTTGCCGAGCGCTGAGTCTGCCATTCAATCCAAAGTCTTGCACGGCCTTGTCAAATATTTTTCAGTCTCTTTGTACCGTCGCTTAATCTTCTGAACGGTTCGTAACATGACACACTCTGTTCTTGCAGTACAACGCCTGATGCCTACTTCTGCACTGATGTCTACTTTCAGAAAAACCATCAACACATTCTTCAGGCTATGATACAATTTTTAAATCTACTGTTTTCTAACATTAAATCTTTTTTGAGTGCTTTTTATTTTGACGGTTTATCTTGTTTACTTATTACGGTTTATATACACATGCACCGATTAGGTCTGGAGAAGACCATTATGACAGCACGATACTCGTGTGTTCAGAGTTTTCAGCTGCACTATATTAGAACAGAGCACTATTTACAGTGCATTCCGATTTCTGTGCAGTGTTCCAACTCTGTAAATATATTTCTCTCCAATCCTAAACAAACTGATATATAAATAATAAAAAATATGTTCTGTAATATTCGTGTTCTTTATAGGTATACATTAAATTATACTACCAAAAGTTTAATTTAAAAAGTCAGACTGTAGGTCTGACTCTTTAAATCGATTGACTATGTTGATAGTTGATATTAATCGATCAATGGCTTAACTCCTAAGATAAAGAAGTAGACTAGATGGATCACAATTTAGCAAGAATCGACAACATATTCCTTCTCTTTTTTACAATAACAAAATGTCATATGGCTAAAAGAGAAAGATGTATTTCTCTCTAGTGGGGTCTTTTCAATAGATGTCGCCGGTTTGACTATACAATTTTATTTATAGGTATATTGCTGCATAGTGACGTAAGTTTTTTTATCGATAACAATAAAAAAGCGACTTTATTTGATAGAAACGTGAAATTTTTGTGGAAGGTTTTTATAGTGACATCAGATAGCTTTTTGACACGACAAGGACCGTCGTGCTACCAAGCGCCGCCTGGTGACAGATAAAGAATAGAAAATTGTTATTGACCGTTTTTAATACCACTTACGCTACCAGATGAGTGTGTGCGTTGGGTCCGCCCCCTAATGGCAGAAGAATAAATATCAAACACACTCATTGGGATAGTAGTTTTAATTTACAATGTAGACACGCACTAAGGGATTTTGAAAATTCAATCCTTAAAGGGGTTGAAAGTTTGTATGGGGAATCTTTAAATTTGCACCGATTTCGATGAAAATTGAGATTCATGCGCTTAAACACATTTAATTAAATAAGTAAAGTCAGATTTCCATGAAATTTAATATGCGAGTCATATTTTATAGTTTTTCGAAACTCATCCCCTGAGGGTGTAAATAGGGGCTTAAAGTTTGTATAGTGAAATATCAAACGCTGGTCGGATTTCGTTGAATTTTGCCATGCAGATAGTTATTATAACGTAGAAATCTGTTAAAAATAGGGGGGGGGTCGCTCCTCTCCCCTACCCCTCTAACCAACCCTCCTCCGCTAAATAAGTGGGCATGGTTCTAAATTTTTTACCCACAAAGTATTAAAATTGTTCAGTGACATCTTTCTCTTTGGATCCTAGTAAATCTTTAATAATTTTCAGAAATCATAGACTATTTACAAAATATATTACTGCACATTGTTGCTTTTACTTCATACACAAATTAGACACGCTCAAGAACTGCATTAAATTATTTAGGTACTTTATCGATATATCGATAAATCGATAGTTAACTAAAGCCTATCTCTATGTAGGTACATAAAATGACAAACCTTACGTATTGATTTTATTTTTACCTTTGTAATAAGAAATCGAAACAAATTCAGAGTTATTTTGCTGTTGTATCTTTAAGTTTATGTATGGAGAAATTGTCTCAATAAATCAAGCGTCTTAAAATGCTTTCTAAGTAATATTATGATTGGATCGACTTACCGATGAAAAGACACTTTCGTGTTATTTTCTCTTAGAATACCCACTCTTTCACCACATCCTGGTACAGTACACGCCATTTTATAAGCTTATATTAAAATTAATCTAAACAAACAAAATTATTCACTCTTTTCCAATATCTTAGTTAAAATACGCAGTACGATCTGTTAACCAGTTGGTAACAAACAAATATGGCGATTCGCGGCCGGTGGCGCGCAGCGTTTCAAGACGTTCGGAATTGCTGTTGCTATCTCTTTTTGACACATGAGATCATGTCATTAGAAGTTTTGAGTACAAAATATGTCAGTTATTCCACTTAAAATATAGCCCATCTAGTGTTTTCTATATCTTAGCTTAACTCAATTAAAAACCAGAAAATACGAACCTCGAAAACCAACCCCAAAAATTCTCTTCCCTAGAGGATCTTTTCCTTAATTTTTGGAAGAAACCACTTAGTTGACAACCAAATCCATGATCTGCTCCAGACCTAAACCGTTCATGTGTTAATAGATTTGAAAAAGTAATTGCGATTTAGTATTTTAAGTTTGAAACTTAGAAGAAGATTTTTTTTTTATCAAAAAGACGTTGATTTTTTTAGAGTAATTTGTGAAACATGTCACATTTTGATATTATTAAATATGCAGGTATAAATAAACGCATTATATTACTTGTATTTAAAGTTTATTACTAATATTCGTATTATTCGAATTATTCGAATTTATTCGAATAGTGTTTTGCCATTATTCGAATTATTCGAATAGTAAAATTGGTCGAATAATAACATTCCCTAGACACGTGTCAAGGATGGCATCAGAGCAGAGGGTTGCGAAGCAAGTCTTCTACGCGGAACTTGAGGAGGGCAAAGGCAAGCATGGCGGACAACTCCTCAGATTCAAAGACGTGCTGAAGCGGCACATGAAAAACTGCACCATTGACCCTTCTCAGTGAGAAAAACAAGCCGCCAAAAGACCGGAGTGGAGGGCTTTGGTTAACAGCAAAGTCTCTGACTTTGAGATTATCCGGCGCGCTGAGGACGATGCCAAGCGCGATGGAAAAAAGACAGACCACCTGGGCAAACAAATTATAACGTTGCCAATGGTGTGCTCACATGCCCGCAATGTGCGAGAATATTTGCAAGTAAGATTGGCTACATAAGCCACATGTGAGCCCACGATCGACAACGTCAGAATCAGATTAACTGAAGCGGTCGCCGTGACCGAAATCGGTCGGACATCATCATCAACGTTGCCCAAGTTTTAACGTTATGTCATTTGGAATGAGGCAAACTGGTTATATTATAAAGTAGTTGGTAAGGTGGACTGTTAACTCGTCTTTCTTTTTCGGTCTTATATTTTGAATCACATTGTAATTTATAAAATTTGCAAATCCGGTAGGTACCACCGCTTATTCACTCAGGTGACCCCTTGCTTATATGAGTTAATTATGACTCAAGATGCTACAAGAGCCATTTACCATATTATATTAAAAATAATTAAAAAGCCGACTGCGTTAAAAGATAAATATATATGAAACTCCAGTGAATCGAGACTTTTATTATCGAATATTATGATTAAACAACAATACCTATCATTAAAATAGTTTGGTGACCGATACATTCTAAAAGGACACATTCTATTACGAACATTATGGGCCATTTCTAATAATCGGGATTCGGGACCAATACTTTAAATTTTCATTAAAAATAATAATAGAAACAAAAAAGTTATTTTTAAATTCATATTCAATGTTATCCCACATACTTCGTCGATTATAATTTTTTTCTTTTCACAATTTAAATTGTTTTATGCTTTTGGGTCTGGTGTCGGGTAAAACCAACTCGATTTCATAAAAAATATATTTTTGTTCGATACTATGCTCTTAAAAAAATAATCACTATAAATTTGACTTATGATTTAATAACTGATTAAAATTGATATTTTTCAGTCATAGATACAAGTAGGTAAATTGGAGTATTTAAGTATGATGGTTTTTGTTACCTAAGTTTATTGTAAGGTATATATTATTACTATAAATTTATTGCAGTTACGACTTTACACATTGCAAAGGTACAGGCTAAGTGGTTTTACTTATTTGTTGATCGTAGTCTATAAGCTCAATGACAACGGCCTATTTCTAGTTACAACTCATTACAATAAAAAACAAGAAAGAAATATGAGGTGTATAAACCATTTTTACAAAATAATTTGGTTGTAAATCCACGCTAATTTCTTAACAAAAAATTATGTGATAAAATTAACTTATTGCCATAGAAAATCTCTGCAAGCCATGTTATATATTTTGCTGTCCCTATGTGCAAAAATAACATAAAACTGCACCTGACAAAATTTATTTTTATATGCCGAAAGGTAAAAAAAAGTATGCAAGAAAAAGTGGTGCAAGCAGCACGGCGCATGGCGGAAGCAGCAATCTTTTTTGAGCAATTTAAACTGTTGTGAAGATCAGTCAGTACATTGAAATAGATTTCCTACGCATACTTGTTTTATTTACAAACTTCGACGAAAACAATCTAGTTAACAAAAAGTTCGTAAACATATTTAATTCATTCATTTTTATGTAATATCCTATTTATATGTACTAAGTAAATTATTGAATAAATATTATTCTTTTTTTGAAAAAAATAAACCATAGAAAACATGAATTATTAACTTCTTTTGTTTTTATTCTTCTTTTAACAATCACGGCTGCAAAGGTTTTGCACCGTTTTGCCAGTGTCAAGAATTCATAGTTTTTTTTTTTCGATTTTATTCATTTACATTACAAAATAAATTAATAGTTTAAAAACACTAGAAAAATACGATTTTATAAGTGCACGTACAAACCAAAAATAAATTATGGATCGTTCAAGTTTATTTTTGGGCTGATGTGTATTGAGCTAGATGAGTGTAATTATTTTATAATGTATAAAAATCAAAAATAAAATCTAAAAAATATTAGTGAAAGAATTTTTTCGATATCTCAAAAACTGAATTTTTTATTAATTTTTAAAGTTGGATGTTTTTAAAATCAGCGCGAGCTTGACCGCTCAACGCGTGACGTCATTTCGCCGGCTCTGACCGCCGCGGTAAGGAACTCGTGCAGTAATTTTGAAGTTTTATTGAAATTTTTGGTGTTCCAAATCGAAATATCGAAATGTTCAATATCGAAAAAATTCTTTCACTAATATTTTTTAGATTTTATTTTTGATTTTTATACATTATAAAATAATTACACTCATCTAGCTCAATACACATCAGCCCAAAAATAAACTTGAACGATCCATAATTTATTTTTGGTTTGTACGTGCACTTATAAAATCGTATTTTTCTAGTGTTTTTAAACTATTAATTTATTTTGTAATGTAAATGAATAAAATCGAAAAAAAAAAAACTATGAATTCTTGACACTGGCAAAACGGTGCAAAACCTTTGCAGCCGTGATTGTTAAAAGAAGAATAAAAACAAAAGAAGTTAATAATTCATGTTTTCTATGGTTTATTTTTTTCAAAAAAAGAATAATATTTATTCAATAGATTTACTTAGTACATATAAATAGGATATTACATAAAAATGAATGAATTAAATATGTTTACGAACTTTTTGTTAACTAGATTGTTTTCGTCGAAGTTTGTAAATAAAACAAGTATGCGTAGGAAATCTATTTCAATGTACTGACTGATCTTCACAACAGTTTAAATTGCTCAAAAAAGATTGCTGCTTCCGCCATGCGCCGTGCTGCTTGCACCACTTTTTCTTGCATACTTTTTTTTACCTTTCGGCATATAAAAATAAATTTTGTCAGGTGCAGTTTTATGTTATTTTTGCACATAGGGACAGCAAAATATATAACATGGCTTGCAGAGATTTTCTATGGCAATAAGTTAATTTTATCACATAATTTTTTGTTAAGAAATTAGCGTGGATTTACAACCAAATTATTTTGTAAAAATGGTTTATACACCTCATATTTCTTTCTTGTTTTTTATTGTTGTCAGCGGGACATAGATTAAAAGATGATCGCAATAATTAAAACATTTACTTAGTTTTTTAACATTAACAATTATTAAGAATACAATATGATAATATCGCGGTGTAGGTGTGTGCGCCCGCGCGCGTCGCCAGAGAGAATGATGCCAGCGCTGCGGCCGCGCCGGAAAACGGGAACGCTCCCCGCGCCCCGCTGTAGTGTTGGGGCAGTGCCGCTAGTGATGTGCGCGGCTCGAACATACTGGGGGCCCTTGAAAGCCCTGCTTTCAAGATTTATTGTCTTTATCCAGCAGCAGACAGAGCCGGTTGAGAGCGCGCCGGATGACTCCTCGCGCCGTGGTTAGGTCCGCTACTCGCGGCACCCCGTCAGCTCCAGGATGCAGCTTCATCACTCGTCCCAGCCTCCAGGCCAGTGGTGGGATGTTGTCTTCCTTGATTATGACGAGATCTCCCTCCTTCAGGTCTCGACATCTGGTTTTCCATTTTGACCTGGACTGCAGCTCAGTGACATACTCCGCCTGCCACCTCCCCCAGAAGACTTGACGTGTTTGTTCGATCAACTGGTATCTGTCCAGACGTCTGGGGTTGATGTCCTCTAGCGCTGGAGCCGGAAGCGACGTCAGTGACCTGCCGAGGAGAAAGTGTCCAGGTGTGAGCGCTGCATGGTCAGTAGGACAAGAAGAGAGGGGGGAAATGGGTCTAGAATTAAGGATAGCTTCCACTTGGGCAAACAAAGAAGTGAGCTCCTCAAATGTCATACGTGTGCTGCCCAAGGATCGTTTTAAAAGATGTTTGGCAGATTTTATGCCTGCCTCTGCGTAGCCGTTGAAGTTAGGAGCGTAAGCCGGTGAGAATTTAAACTTTATACCCTGATCAGCTGCAAAACCCACAATAGAGTCAGAATACTTGCTAAAAAACTCGCTGAGCTCCCTTGCAGCTGCCACAAAATTTCTGCCATTGTCGCAAAAAAATTCTTTAGGCTTACCCCTACGAGATATGAAACGGCGCAGGGCTAGTATAAAAGAATCTTTAGATAGTTCGCTAACACATTCAAGATGGATACATTTATAACGGAAACATATAAAGAGACACAAATAGCACTTCGTTATTTTACACCCACGCCCTCTACGGTTCGTGATTAAAAAGGGGCCCGCAAACTCCATAGCAACAGTGGAAAATGGGAAGTCGGGAATAAGTCGTTGTGGCGGTAAGTCGCCCATTATGTTTTTCATTACTTTAGCATTAAATCTATTACAAGTGACACAACCGCGTACCGTACGTCGTGCCAGATCCCTACCCCCGATCGGCCAGAACTGCTCACGGATAGAGGACAGCATGAGCTGCGGTCCCGCATGTAAGAGGCGTTTGTGTTCGTGAGTAAATAAGAGTTTAGTGAGTGTGTGCTTTGAATTTAAAAGTATGGGATGGATCTTAGTAATATTGAGATTTGACTTACGTATCCTCCCCCCCCACTCTCAGGATGCCCTGAGAGTCCAAGAATGTTTGATAGAATCAGCAGAGGTACATTGACCCTGGGGGCCATGACCCGCAGAGGGGTCATCCAAGATGTCAGGTGATTCCTCACCTAACTGCCACAAACACCTAGCAGCAAGAAAACTGGCGCTAGCAAATCCATACGTCACTGTGTGTAGCTGAAGAGACCTGAGAGGAAGACTTTCACTCTCACGCCATGAGTTGAAGATCACGGTCCGATTCGGCTAAGGAGATTTGTCTATACTGTTATCACCAGACAGTACATATTTGTAATGACGAAATCTAAGCAAAATATTGAAAAGTGAGTCCTGAATATTAGGGCCTACCATTTGCAGGTCGTTGATAGAGAAGCCGGATGATGTACGCGCAGAGGCGTCAAAGACAACACACAATTTTGTGGACTCACTGTTCTCTTTAAGAACAGCATGATGTGGTAAGAAGTAAGACACGCCAGGTTTCTATACAGGTGCCTCTGAAAGATGACCTAGATCTCGATATTCATTAATGAAGTCAACATATTTTTCTTTCAAAGAAGGATTCCGTTTGAATCTTTTCTCCAAACCGAAGAAGCGCTTTTTAGCGAGATGATATGAATCACCTAGACAATCTGGTGAATCGATGAGAGGTAGCTTGACGCAGAACCTACCATCCTCAAGACGATGTGTTTTTTCAATAAAGTGACTCTCGCTCTCTGTAACGATGTCCTTACGTTGATCAGTTAGGAAGTCTTCATATTCCCAAAAACGTGTCAAGTCAGACTGAATGTTATCAACTGATGCAAAATTACAATGAAGTTCCTTTGAGTAATGAAGAGATGGTGCTTTACCAGCTACGACCCATCCTAATTTTGTGCTACACAGAAAAGGTAAATTTGATCCCAAAGAAATTCGTTCGGAATTAAGAAGTTCCCAGAAGATGTCTGCTCCTAAGAGCATGTCAACCTGTGAAGGTTGATTGAATGAAGGATCCGCCAATATAAAAGAAGATGGCAGATTGAATGAAGATATGTCTATATGAAGCTTAGGAAGTTTATCCGTGATACGAGGTAGCACCAAGAACTCTATTTCACGAGAGTAGGTACCCTGTTTCGATTGAATGACTGCAGAACATCGCTCTGGAATGATGTTCAATGAAGCATTTCCAATGCCTAGAATATTTGTAGTGCCCGATGGTTCAGAAGCCAATTGAAGACGATGTTTCAAACTAGTTGTAATAAAAGAAGACTGACTTCCACAATCCAACAGTGCCCTAACACTCTCAACCTTGTCAGTATGAGGATTAATGATGTCCAACAAGGCAGTAGACAAAAGAGATTCAGAACATGATGAAGACGAAGACATGACGACAGGAGCCTGGACCTCAGCCTCGCCCTGTTGACTAGTAACTTGACTACAAAGAGAAGCCTCAGTATTACGTGAGGGTGTAGTGTCAGAGTTATGTTTGTGTAATACCGTATTGTGCCGCCTCTTACACACGCGACAGCCGCCCAGACGGCATTGAGTCGCAGTGTGCGCAGGCCGCAGGCAGTTGAGGCAGAGCTTCAACTTTACCACTTGAGCCCATTTCTCGTCCGTGGTCAGAGCCCTGAAGACATTGCAGTCGAAGATTCTATGCTTGCCCTGGCACACGACGCATGGACGCGGTTGGTTGCTGTTGCCAGCTGAAATTACAAAAGATTTCATGTGAGAATCATTATAAAATTGTTTATGAGGAGCTTTATTCTGTGCCGGATGTAATGAAGGTTTGTTTACTTGTTTGTCTCTTTTAGACCTATGCAACATTTCTAACACATCAGCACGTGACTTCAAAAAATCTCTAAAATCATCTAAAGTGGGAAAATCCTTTTTCAAACCATTCCTGTATTCTTCCCATTTAACACTAGTGCCTGAATCCAGTTTAGTAGAAGTTAAATATATAATCAAGGTATCCCATTGATCTACTGGTTGGCCTAATGTTTTAAGAGCTCGCAAATTCTTTGTAATGTTATCACTTAAAAATCTCAAACACTTGTCAGATTCCCGTTGTATCTGTTCAATATTAAGCAATGAATTTAAATGATGGTGGACAAGTTGACGTTTGTTGTTATACCTGTCACAAAGAAGCCGCCATGCTGCTAAGTAATTATCTGAAGAGATTTCTAAATTGGAAATAACCCTCGCCGCTTCACCTTCTAAATAGGAACACAAGTAGTGAAATTTGTGGATGGGCCTCAAACTCTCGCTGTTATGAATAAGCGACTCATACATGTCACGGAACTCTAGCCATTTAAAATAAGAACCATCAAATTTATTGATTTTAATCTGTGGCAGTTTGAGTCCCATCAATTCACCGTTGCTGCAGCATGTATGTTTGTTTGATGACCCTGAGCGGGATGACTTGCAATCCTCTTTAGGCTTATGCACTTCAATCAACTCCTGTGCGAGGGCCAGGCAATAGTGAAGACTGTCCTCCACACTCTCCCTAGTTTCAAGCTCTGCAGCGAGTTCTTCAGAATTTAATGACTCGATCTGATTTTGCAACTCATCAAAACTTTGAGAGATCACCAAGTATTTATCTAATTTAATTTGTAATTCTCTAATTTGAATTGAAGTAAGAGAAGTGTCTTGCAAATCTGATAAATAATTTTGAAATCTAGTTATTTGTCCCTTAATTGAACTGCGTTTAACCTTAAGTGTATTTAAATCTGATACTTTGCTATCATAAGACATGATGAAATATTTGATGATCACAAATGAAGAAATAAAATAAAATAAAAGCTCCAAATAAAATTAAACCGGCTTACTCCCCTCGTATATGATGTCTTGAACGCCTGTGGTCCCACAGTGGACAGCGATGAGGAAGTAACCCGAGGTACGCAGAGGCAAGAATGAAGATCTGTGTGCTCGAGCAGACTCGACAGCACTCACACGATGATAGATGTATTCTCACTGAAATTGTGATGCAAGTAATATGTAAGCAAGCGTGCAATAAAGAAGTGCACAGCGTGAAATGCTATAATTAGCACATGACACAAAATGAAGATGCAACAGTGTAGTATAGGTTATCTTATGTAAGGAAGAACATTAAACTACACTCTCTTAGTGAAAAAAATAAGGGTGTGGTTGTAAAACTACACAATGCCACTCATGTCCCCTATATATTTTCGTTTTATAGAATAATAATGACCATAATATAAAGACGTATCTGGCTGTGCAGACGTTAAAAGATGATGGTCATTATACAAGACGTATCTGACTATGCAGACGTTAAGAACTTAAAGGAAGATAAGCATTATATTAAGACGTATCTGACAATACAGACGTTTTGAGATGCGTAATGCGCATGAAAGATGCAAACTCAATGCATGATAGGAAAAATTAAGTACCTATTTAATTAAAGCATAATATCGTACCTAAAGCATGTGGTACTTTACGTACATAAAGGTGCAGGGATGCGCAGGCACACCGCCTAGCTTAGGGCATAGCACACATGACAAAAAGGTTCGGAACCACGTGCCCAAGCTGCGGAAAAAAGGTTAGGTTAAAGTAGGAATAGGAAAAGCAGGCTCACGACACTCTCCTTGTAGCCATTATGATGCAGCAGGTTGCTTGCCCATGCAAGCGTTGTTGGTCTTGAGCTCCAAACGCGCCTTCCTCCGTTGATAGCCACGCGCACGCGGCGAAGTCCGTGGAGAGCAAAATGGCGGCGGCGACTCGATCGGCTTTTAGGAGAGATCCGAGCCCACCCGGGGGCGCCAATTATGTCAGCGGGACATAGATTAAAAGATGATCGCAATAATTAAAACATTTACTTAGTTTTTTAACATTAACAATTATTAAGAATACAATATGATAATATCGCGGTGTAGGTGTGTGCGCCCGCGCGCGTCGCCAGAGAGAATGATGCCAGCGCTGCGGCCGCGCCGGAAAACGGGAACGCTCCCCGCGCCCCGCTGTAGTGTTGGGGCAGTGCCGCTAGTGATGTGCGCGGCTCGAACAATTGTAATGAGTTGTAACTAGAAATAGGCCGTTGTCATTGAGCTTATAGACTACGATCAACAAATAAGTAAAACCACTTAGCCTGTACCTTTGCAATGTGTAAAGTCGTAACTGCAATAAATTTATAGTAATAATATATACCTTACAATAAACTTAGGTAACAAAAACCATCATACTTAAATACTCCAATTTACCTACTTGTATCTATGACTGAAAAATATCAATTTTAATCAGTTATTAAATCATAAGTCAAATTTATAGTGATTATTTTTTTAAGAGCATAGTATCGAACAAAAATATATTTTTTATGAAATCGAGTTGGTTTTACCCGACACCAGACCCAAAAGCATAAAACAATTTAAATTGTGAAAAGAAAAAAATTATAATCGACGAAGTATGTGGCATAACATTGAATATGAATTTAAAAATAACTTTTTTGTTTCTATTATTATTTTTAATGAAAATTTAAAGTATTGGTCCCGAATCCCGATTATTAGAAATGGCCCATAATGTTCGTAATAGAATGTGTCCTTTTAGAATGTATCGGTCACCAAACTATTTTAATGATAGGTATTGTTGTTTAATCATAATATTCGATAATAAAAGTCTCGATTCACTGGAGTTTCATATATATTTATCTTTTAACGCAGTCGGCTTTTTAATTATTTTTAATATAATATGGTAAATGGCTCTTGTAGCATCTTGAGTCATAATTAACTCATATAAGCAAGGGGTCACCTGAGTGAATAAGCGGTGGTACCTACCGGATTTGCAAATTTTATAAATTACAATGTGATTCAAAATATAAGACCGAAAAAGAAAGACGAGTTAACAGTCCACCTTACCAACTACTTTATAATATAACCAGTTTGCCTCATTCCAAATGACATAACGTTAAAACTTGGGCAACGTTGATGATGATGTCCGACCGATTTCGGTCACGGCGACCGCTTCAGTTAATCTGATTCTGACGTTGTCGATCGTGGGCTCACATGTGGCTTATGTAGCCAATCTTACTTGCAAATATTCTCGCACATTGCGGGCATGTGAGCACACCATTGGCAACGTTATAATTTGTTTGCCCAGGTGGTCTGTCTTTTTTCCATCGCGCTTGGCATCGTCCTCAGCGCGCCGGATAATCTCAAAGTCAGAGACTTTGCTGTTAACCAAAGCCCTCCACTCCGGTCTTTTGGCGGCTTGTTTTTCTCACTGAGAAGGGTCAATGGTGCAGTTTTTCATGTGCCGCTTCAGCACGTCTTTGAATCTGAGGAGTTGTCCGCCATGCTTGCCTTTGCCCTCCTCAAGTTCCGCGTAGAAGACTTGCTTCGCAACCCTCTGCTCTGATGCCATCCTTGACACGTGTCTAGGGAATGTTATTATTCGACCAATTTTACTATTCGAATAATTCGAATAATGGCAAAACACTATTCGAATAAATTCGAATAATAGACGAGTCGCGCTAGGCGTATTCGAGGTGGTAAGTGGAAAAAATTCTAAAGTCGCTGAATTTTTGTGTGTTGATAAAGTAGTCCCTGGGGAGCTTATCATTAAGTTTTGTGCCATTTCTGCCCACTGCGTTTTCAGCAATTCCATTATTTGTGGTTGATTTTTTTATATGGCTATAAAAGTGGCAATATTGATTTAAAGTTTAAAATATTAATGGTATCTTAACTAGGACAGCTTCCAGAGTATGGAGACTTAATTTGCGTCGTTTTCGTCCAGTAAAAAATGACTTAGGGTCATTTTTTGAAAACAGTACCGGCAAAAATTCTAAAGTGTGATAAACGACTATTTTCTGTTTAAGACCACTAAAATAGGCCTAATTCCAAATTTTGTGCCACATTAAGCGACTGCGATTCGAGAAATTAAGTTTTTTAGTTTCCCTAAGCTAAAAGCGCTCCAAAAACACATAATCGTTAAATAAAGTTCACGTATTCAATATTATTAAGTCATAAAGAATCTATATTCCAAGTTTGTGCCTTTTTCATGGAGGGTTTAAATAATAAAATGCAAAAATAATATTATTATAATATGCGATCGAAGTATTGTGGAATATTCGCACTACAACATACACATTACACATATACGTAAATGTGTGTGATAAAATGTCATTAATTCGACTACATTTCAAAAATTTTATATTTCGCATTTTACAGCGATTACAAAATTTAAACTTGCTTTTGCCCGCAACTTTGTTTGCGTAGCACGAATGATGAAGCTGAATGTAATTGTCGCCTGATTTTATACAATACATAAATTCACAATAAAAATTGATATCCGATAGGCTTCCACATGAAACTTCGGTTATCTAACACCAAAAAAATTACAATTTCAAATACCTAATTTTAGTTCTTGAAATTAGTTGTTTAACCGAATAGTCTCTTCAGCTACATCATATTTATTGTTTAAATAGTATTATTTAATAAAAAATAAATAAATTATTTCAACGCTTGAATTTTATACGTAGGTTGCTGAATACATGTTTCTAATACTCGTGGTTAAGGACTTATTTATTAGGTTATTAATTGATTGTAATAATTTATATAATTAAATACATTTTACAAACCAACAAAATAATATTTGTATATATTGTTATTCATCCCGTTGACAATTTTATATCTAGGGGCACGGCAGGGCCCCGCCAAGTCGAGCCTAGTGAAACATCAGAGCACTACGTACGAATGTGGACCGATCCTTGTACTGCTTTTCGATATATGTTTACTATGTTTAGCATTAATTTATAATAATGTTAGTCTTATAAAATAATTGATTTATAATACCTAACGTTAGTCTTAATTTAATTTGTAATTTTATTATAATTTTTATTTAGTATTATAAAAAGCATTAATTTGTGAAACTGGAAATAAAAGGTTTTTTATTTTTGAATTTTTATTTATTTATTATTGCTTGTTAGTTTTATGTTAAAACTAGCTGATGCCCGCAGCTCCGCCCGCGTAGGTACAGTAAGTAGTATTAGAAGCTATGATTTTTTGTGTCTTTAAGTTATTTTGTTTTTTGTATAACTGACCTTTGAATAGGCTAGACGACTGAATTTTTTTTATTGCATAAATGAATAGTCCTCTTAAATATGAGTAACTTCTCAGAAGAAACCGTATATCAAAAGTCAATATTTTTAAAGGTACAGCGATTTGTTTACAAAATTTCGCAAGTCCCGTGAAAACGCTCCATACTAAAGTCGTACGTGGCTATGACGTCACGTCCATGTTAAAGTGTATGAAGTATACGGCCGCAGGAACATATTTGTAGATATCTCCGATATTTGTGCGTTTAAGTTCATACATTTAATAATAAAAGTTTTTGTATATGATGTAAGTAAACTAATGACTAACTAATTTAGCAAAAAAAAAAATTAAATTTTTTATACTTTTTAGATGTATCTAATTACTAAACTATAAATAAAATATTATGATTTTTTACATTTACGAAGTAGTAATGCCTCAAATTTTCTAAGTATATTAATGAAACTAAATATTTTAGATGTAGTCATGTACCCAATTACATAAATTTTAAACTTTGCTTGCCTTTTTGGGAACACACCTTGACTTTTTATTTTTTTAAAGTCTCACGTTACGCAGCCACGGAAAAATTAACCACAAATAATCGAATTGCTGAGAAGGCAATAGGCAGACATGGCACAAAACTTAATTATTAACTCCCTAGGGACTACTCTATCAACTACATAATATTATAGGTACAGAAAAAATTCAGCAACATTAGAATTTTTCCACTTCCCACTAAAAAACAGCTAGCGCGATCCTTATAATGAGTCAAAATGCATAGCTTGAGCGTTTCATTACTTCATGAGCTTTTGTATAAGGCACACACTAGCAATATTCGAGCGTCGTCGTTGTGCCAGAACATTGTGTTCTCTAACAGAAAAGCTACGAACAGTGACTAAAATATTTTTTATCTTAAGCCTATTTTCTACTTTACGAGTTTGTAAATTCAAGCTTTATAGAGTTAGAGAACGTAGAGTGGAGTCAGAAGGTTCTAGACGAGATCTGAAGACATTTTTTACTGGCGAGTCATAATATTATGGTCTCGTCTTGGCATCATTAAACATGAAATAAATTTAAAGTTGAAATTATAAATTTCGCATTTAGAACATTATTACTTGTCAAGTTGTCACATAAATTGTCATTTCATTTTGTCGTATTAATATGAAACTTGAGCCCCTCCCCGCGTGGCGAGAGGCCCGCACCCCGTATTCGCCATTGATACATGATAAAAGTTGTTTTTTTACATTCTAATAAAAAATCCCGCGGATAAACATGATTAAACTTATAGAAAGTGTTTTGTAACACCATAATCATCATATAGATATGAACTCTACTAACTAAAAGTTTCATTAGTAGTTTTTATAGCGAGTTTGAGGAAAAAAAATGGAATATCTTTATACGAAATTGCTGAATGTGGCACATCTTTCTTACAGACTCAGATATTAACACTCTGAACAGTTTTTTAAGATTTGTCAGACATTAGAATAGTTGTGGGCCTGGTAGGACCATGTTTTATATAGTAGCCGAATACCAGGAAACCCCTGGTTGGATACGACTCAAACTGCATATGTGCATCGGTTACTCTTTCCTTAATATCGTGAAAGTAAAATTTTTAGCTATAATTTACTTTTGGGCCAATATCCATGAAAGACACAAAAACCTAAATTGCTACAAACGCAGCCATCCAAAATGGCACAAAATCAAATTTTAGACTAAGAAGAAGGTCCGGAAACTATATGCAAAAAATAAAAGACTTTAGAATTTTTGCACCCTCAAAACTTATCCAGACCCGTCTATAATTCGAATAATACGAATATTAGTAATAAACTTTAAATACAAGTAATATAATGCGTTTATTTATACCTGCATATTTAATAATATCAAAATGTGACATGTTTCACAAATTACTCTAAAAAAATCAACGTCTTTTTGATAAAAAAAAAATCTTCTTCTAAGTTTCAAACTTAAAATACTAAATCGCAATTACTTTTTCAAATCTATTAACACATGAACGGTTTAGGTCTGGAGCAGATCATGGATTTGGTTGTCAACTAAGTGGTTTCTTCCAAAAATTAAGGAAAAGATCCTCTAGGGAAGAGAATTTTTGGGGTTGGTTTTCGAGGTTCGTTTTTTCTGGTTTTTAATTGAGTTAAGCTAAGATATAGAAAACACTAGATGGCCTATATTTTAAGTGGAATAACTGACATATTTTGTACTCAAAACTTCTAATGACATGATCTCATGTGTCAAAAAGAGATAGCAACAGCAATTCCGAACGTCTTGAAACGCTGCGCGCCACCGGCCGCGAATCGCCATATTTGTTTGTTACCAACTGGTTAACAGATCGTACTGCGTATTTTAACTAAGATATTGGAAAAGAGTGAATAATTTTGTTTGTTTAGATTAATTTTAATATAAGCTTATAAAATGGCGTGTACTGTACCAGGATGTGGTGAAAGAGTGGGTATTCTAAGAGAAAATAACACGAAAGTGTCTTTTCATCGGTAAGTCGATCCAATCATAATATTACTTAGAAAGCATTTTAAGACGCTTGATTTATTGAGACAATTTCTCCATACATAAACTTAAAGATACAACAGCAAAATAACTCTGAATTTGTTTCGATTTCTTATTACAAAGGTAAAAATAAAATCAATACGTAAGGTTTGTCATTTTATGTACCTACATAGAGATAGGCTTTAGTTAACTATCGATTTATCGATATATCGATAAAGTACCTAAATAATTTAATGCAGTTCTTGAGCGTGTCTAATTTGTGTATGAAGTAAAAGCAACAATGTGCAGTAATATATTTTGTAAATAGTCTATGATTTCTGAAAATTATTAAAGATTTACTAGGATCCAAAGAGAAAGATGTCACTGAACAATTTTAATACTTTGTGGGTAAAAAATTTAGAACCATGCCCACTTATTTAGCGGAGGAGGGTTGGTTAGAGGGGTAGGGGAGAGGAGCGACCCCCCCCCCTATTTTTAACAGATTTCTACGTTATAATAACTATCTGCATGGCAAAATTCAACGAAATCCGACCAGCGTTTGATATTTCACTATACAAACTTTAAGCCCCTATTTACACCCTCAGGGGATGAGTTTCGAAAAACTATAAAATATGACTCGCATATTAAATTTCATGGAAATCTGACTTTACTTATTTAATTAAATGTGTTTAAGCGCATGAATCTCAATTTTCATCGAAATCGGTGCAAATTTAAAGATTCCCCATACAAACTTTCAACCCCTTTAAGGATTGAATTTTCAAAATCCCTTAGTGCGTGTCTACATTGTAAATTAAAACTACTATCCCAATGAGTGTGTTTGATATTTATTCTTCTGCCATTAGGGGGCGGACCCAACGCACACACTCATCTGGTAGCGTAAGTGGTATTAAAAACGGTCAATAACAATTTTCTATTCTTTATCTGTCACCAGGCGGCGCTTGGTAGCACGACGGTCCTTGTCGTGTCAAAAAGCTATCTGATGTCACTATAAAAACCTTCCACAAAAATTTCACGTTTCTATCAAATAAAGTCGCTTTTTTATTGTTATCGATAAAAAAACTTACGTCACTATGCAGCAATATACCTATAAATAAAATTGTATAGTCAAACCGGCGACATCTATTGAAAAGACCCCACTAGAGAGAAATACATCTTTCTCTTTTAGCCATATGACATTTTGTTATTGTAAAAAAGAGAAGGAATATGTTGTCGATTCTTGCTAAATTGTGATCCATCTAGTCTACTTCTTTATCTTAGGAGTTAAGCCATTGATCGATTAATATCAACTATCAACATAGTCAATCGATTTAAAGAGTCAGACCTACAGTCTGACTTTTTAAATTAAACTTTTGGTAGTATAATTTAATGTATACCTATAAAGAACACGAATATTACAGAACATATTTTTTATTATTTATATATCAGTTTGTTTAGGATTGGAGAGAAATATATTTACAGAGTTGGAACACTGCACAGAAATCGGAATGCACTGTAAATAGTGCTCTGTTCTAATATAGTGCAGCTGAAAACTCTGAACACACGAGTATCGTGCTGTCATAATGGTCTTCTCCAGACCTAATCGGTGCATGTGTATATAAACCGTAATAAGTAAACAAGATAAACCGTCAAAATAAAAAGCACTCAAAAAAGATTTAATGTTAGAAAACAGTAGATTTAAAAATTGTATCATAGCCTGAAGAATGTGTTGATGGTTTTTCTGAAAGTAGACATCAGTGCAGAAGTAGGCATCAGGCGTTGTACTGCAAGAACAGAGTGTGTCATGTTACGAACCGTTCAGAAGATTAAGCGACGGTACAAAGAGACTGAAAAATATTTGACAAGGCCGTGCAAGACTTTGGATTGAATGGCAGACTCAGCGCTCGGCAAGACCGCAGTTAAGTTCAGAAACGACTTCTTCAGACCCCAGGGAACTATGTTACTGACGGCACAGTGAAGAAGATTTGTTTAAGTAAATCTGAATCCCTTAAGACCGAGGCGAAGGGCGAGTGGTCTCACCTCGAGACCAAACTCGAGAGCCCTAGTATCTAGTAGCAACACTGTGATACGTCCGTGAACACATACAAAAGGATGAACGAGAATGATACAGAATTTTAGTCCCAGATGAGTGGATTTACTCACTAACTTCACAAGTTAAAGTGAACTTCTAAAGGGAGGCTAAGTTAACGTGACCTGGTAGGGGATATCTTCAAGCTTACTTTTCAAATAGAGTCCAGTATGCTCAGGCATAGTACTTATACAATGGGCTGGCATACTTCCAGGAATACGCGCTGAGTATGTGGCCACATAATGACAATTGGACCTCTACCCGGAGAAAGATATGGTCAAGAGATTCATAAAGATTCTCTTTAATGTCCTCACCTCAACCCGATTAAGTATACCCTGAGAAAAGCTTAGAAGGCTAGTCAGAAGCCGCAAATTATCACCTACAGTTAGTACTCTCACAGCACTAAAACACGCCCTGATATAAGAATGGGAGAGAATATTGCATAATTCAGCTCTAAAACCTTTTCAGTATGACAAACCTCCTCCAAGCTGTTGTCAGGCCTCGAGGAGTTATTCAAAACTGCAATTTTATATAACATGTAAATGTAGTCTTTAAGACTAAGATTAAAATGGTTAATTTTTGTTTAAAGATAAAAATAATATACTGATATATATAATTTATTACTTTTAAAGAAAGCTGATAAATCTTGTTATAATATTTTGAAAAGTATGAAATTTGAAACGATTTGTAATTAGTTTTGCAGGCCAGTGTAATACTGTAATATTCAACTTAACAGGTATCCTTTATCGTTTCACTTTGTTCGTCCACCAGTATCTCTTTCTATCTGCTCTTCTAGCTATATTGCGTCTAGATATCGGTTTTGGTTTGATAAAAAAAAATAATTTTATTATATAGTTATAAACACTTCACATGTATGGAAAGCCATCCCGGCTTTCCATACATGTGAATTGTGTGTTGAATATTATTTCTTTTAAAATAAAGGAAAAGTTTTATACATGACATTTACGAAGTCAACCATTTCCAAGTAATCGGCCTCCAAATTGGTTTCACCCCCATCTGTCATTTCTGAACTAGGAAGATTAGGAACTTAAAATTTTCCATGCTGGTAGATCATGGTAAATTCTCTTTAGGAAAGTTATTTTAAACGAAATCGAACAGTAAGATTAAGAAACTAAAATAGTATTACGCTTTATAGTAACAGAACCCTACTTAGACACGTCTTAACACGCTCTTGGTTAGGTTATTTTGACAATCGTGTGTGTTTGGATTTCTTTCGCTGACGCCTGTAGGAAATATTCACCTTAAATATTATTTTATTTAAAACAGCTTTGTACTTTTTCACAAACAGTGTATAGGTCGCGCAACGGTTTATGAGCGCTCAGTGAAAGTGGAGGGGATCGTTCGCGCATGTGACCAATAGCAAGGAATATATATTACTAACGTACCAAAAGCGTGTCGGCAGCCACGTTCGGCATGCGTTCGGCTCATCCACACCTCCCCGCCCGCCGAACTGATACAATTATTTTAAGATCAAAATCAGCCAAATCGGTCTAGCCGTTCTCGAGTTTTAGGGGCCATCCATAAATTACGTCAGACGAATTTCATGATTTTTGACCCCCCCCCCCGTCCTTGTCACATTTGTGAGACCCCCTCCCTCCCTAGCGTGACGTCACATTTTACAATTTTACATCTAGAAATAATTATTCAATTAAAACAGCAGTTCCGAAATTTGTTTAATTTGAATTGGTGGGACGGATGACCGACACGACTGTCGAGAGATTAGGCACAGGTCCAACTTTTATATGCCCATCTGACGCATGGATCGTCTTTCGATCGATCCCGTGGCCCGCCAAGGGTGGTATGGAGTGGAGTACCGCCGAGTTTTTATTGAGTAGGGGCTGCGCCCATTCACCATCTTTTCGGGTGCAGCAGAGTCTCACATACTCACGGGTAGGACCGCTATCCCCTAGTGGAATGCTGAAACGCATTTTCTCGGCGAAAAAAATAATAACTTATGTAATAAAAAAACAACATTATGATCTCTTAAACATCACTGGGGCTGGGGGGTCTCGACACTGGGGCAATAGCTATCATAATATCATATAGCTATTACTTATGATTACTATATTAACACTTAGATTAAAATAGATTTTGAAATGTGACGTCACGAAAATTAGGACCCCTCCTACCCCCTTGTCACACAATGTCACACTTCGTCGACCCCCTCCCTCCCCCCTAACGTGTGACGTTATTTATGGATGGCCCCTTATTTGAAATTGGCCCTTTTAGACTTTAGTCACTAAAGTGGAAACCTGATGATGGAATCCATGAGGAATCGAGGGAACTCCTCAAAATGTATAGGTACATCTTTAAGAATTTGGCCAATGTGAAGTAAATTAAGCATATCATACCAAAAAGTAAAATTTTGTGCCAAGGGTATACCCTAGATCCAAAAGCATTGAACAGAACTCAGTCTTTAAAGACACACGTTTGGAAATCGCGTAACAGGTTTTTCAAGTTACTTCAAAAGTTACTATCCGATTTCGCTTAAAATAATTTTCCTAAAGAGTTTTTAGCATGATCTATTAGCATAGAAGCTTACAAGTTTCTATCTCTTATAATTTAGAAATTCTAAGGGAGGGGGGACCAACTTACAAACCACTGGAGGCTGATTACTCGAAAATAGTCGACTTTGTAAAAAAGTAATGTTAAAAGAAACCTTACCTAAATTCTAAAAGACCTATTCAACGATACCCCACAAATGGGGTAGAATAAAAAAATATTTCATCCCCCCTTCAGAGCTACCCCTAAAATATAAAATTATTATTATTTTATTATGCCAAACCTAAGATCTACACACAACTGTACTAAATTTCATCCATCAATATTCATAATTACGGAAGTATAACAGACGGACGGACGGAGCGAGCGAAACTATAAGCGTTACTTGTGTGCCCTAAGTGGAGCCCTAAAAATGGAAAACATTATAATTTTGAAACAAAAAATGAAAACAGACTTCCAAAGTAAAAACGCACAAAAAAGTATGAAAAAAATCTTATTTTCTAAATAATTCCCTTTTTAAATTCGGCAAAAATTTTAATTATTTCTCTCATAGACGTATACTATCTCCAGTTAAATGGTCCCATTTTTGAGATTTTTGGGGCCATTTTGACATTTGAAGTATGGTGAAAACAAGATGGCTAACATTTGAAGTATTGTGAAAACCAAGATGGCGTAACTTTTACTTGATAAAGATTTGTTCTATCATAATAATGTACTTCATAGCCCATTTTGAGTTTGAAATTTTTGATTTCTCTACTCGATTTTCATAATTTTGAAGTTGGTTGCCAACTTAAATGTGAGTTCTATAAAATATTGTTTTATCAGGATATTGTTTGGGCTGGCACAGACTTCAAAATTAAGAAGATTGAGTAGGGAAATAGTTAAAATTTTAGCCGAATTTAAAAGGAGAATTATTTTTAGAAAATAAAATTTAAATCATACTCTTTTGTGCGTTTTTACTTTGAAAGTTGGTATTAATTTTTTGTTTAAATTTAACAATTTTCCCTATTTAGTCATATTTATTATAATAATATATAAAAATGAATCGATATGAACGAAGGTAAGTTTACAGAGCGCGTGTCAAAAACATACTTAATGCACATTGCATAGTTAGCTAGCTACGCACGGCGATGTGACGTCACAGCCATTACTCGACGGGCGCAATCAGTTTTCGCGCGTTCCCATATTGATTTGCTTATAAAAAACTCAATTTTCGTGATATCAACACAATTTTTTCACAGTTAGTCTTATTATTGCTTAAATTTTTTGTTAGGGCTGAAAAAGGGGAATAAATTTTGATTTACATCTTCCTCATTATAATATTTGATTGCAAAAGCGTGGGGCGTTTTAGTATTAGTGATCATGTTCAAAGTCCATTACGTGACCTTCCTCAGAAGTGTAAAAACGACTATGATACGATATTCCATCATGGATTTTTTTTTTTTTTATGAAATAAGGGGGCAAACGAGCAAACGGGTCACCTGATGGAAAGCAACTTCCGTCGCCCATGGACACTCGCAGCATCAGAAGAGCTGCAAGTGCGTTGCCGGCCTTTTAAGAGGGAAAAGGGTAATAGGGGAGGGTAGGGAAGGGAATAGGGTAGGGGATTGGGCCTCCGGTAAACTCACTCACTCGGCGAAACACAGCGCAAACGCTGTTTCACGCCGGTTTTCTGTGAGCCCGTGGTATTTCTCCGGTCGAGCCGGCCCATTCGTGCCGAAGCATGGCTCTACCACGTTTAAATGTCAGTGTCAGGAATGTCAGTTCCTGTCTTCCAGCTTCATCATCAGACCTTGAAACTTAATCGTGGTCAATGTTCATTACAAGTCCTTTCTAACAAGTCCAAACACGGCTACGATACGATATTCTATCATGGAATGCCAGTGCCCAGTGGTGAATTTACACTAGGGGCAGTCGGGGCGAGTGCCCAGGGCGGCAAATTTTGTAGGGCGGCTAAATTTGGAAAGTGAAAGAAATAATTTCTAGAACACTACATTATTTTTTTACAATTATCAACATTGCACAATATATTAATACTTAATTAATTCTTATAACGGTTACGTTAAACCCCACTCCTGATGATAGTCGCCATACTAAATAATTATTATCAGCGTGGTAAGAGCTATTAACTGAGATAGGTTTGAAATTTGTTGATGGATGTTGATTGACACTGCGCATACAATTTTTGCATGGTCCTTTTTAATTCTTAGAACAAAAACAAATATTTTTTATATTATTATTGAAGTATCTACCTATGTATAATATGTAACAAAATCAAGCATAGGGGTAGGGTTGCCATCCGTCCGGGTTTCCCCGGATTTGTCCTAGTTTAGAGGGCATCCGGGGAGCGTCCGGGGAAGGTTTCATTTGTAGACCGAGTTTTAAAAAATAAATAAATAAAAAAAATTGTAAGACTGAATACTAGAATGGTCTAAGTAGGTACTTTTAAGATTTTAATTCATTAAATATATGTTTTTGTTTAATATTTTAATAAGGTTTTGTTTTCTTATTTCAAGAATTTAAAAAGCTGATTTATATAAACAATTTGTAACAAATTGTAATATGATTCTGTTTGTTAAAATAATGAATGAATAAAAAAGGTGATTTATGACATTTTCAAGAGTTTTTTATTACATTGAATATGTTTAAAAGATCTTGTTATGTCCGGCTGTGGCGAACCACAGAATAAATATTAGTCTAACAAGTAGCTTATATCATCCCGAATCCGCCTGGCCCTGGAAAATTTTGTGCACTCAAAATAGAACTCTGCGCTAATACCATATAAAGTTAAAAATGGAAGTTACGAGTGTCGAGCTGTCATATACGACATTGAAATTGTAATTAATGTCCAAACTTTCTTTGAAGAAAATATGTCTTATTATTATTATTAAATTTGTTTCGACACGCATGTGTTCGATTTACAAACTCTATTGTATTAGCGCAGTTCTGTTATCAATGCTCAGAATTTTCTTCGGCCTTCCGAATTCCGGATCATAATATGGACTATATTATGATCCGGAATTCGGAAGGCCGAAGAAAATTCCGGATCATAATATAGTCCCAGCCATAAACGAAAAAAAATAATTATTTATATAAGTAATATATAAAAATTACGAATAAAACTTGATTACTTTCATACTTAAATACTAGTTTTTGTTCATAAAAACATTCCTCTGTGCATTTACAACAGTCCTCTGTCACGATTTTAGATAAAATCGTCTATAACTCAAACAGGATAAGAAATAGTGAGATAAGGAAACGTTGTGGTCTGAAAGAAGATGAAGTGATAAAAATTTATAAAGGTATGCTGAGATGGTTTGGCTATGTCGAGAGAATGAATGAAGAACGATTGACGAAAAAAGTGTATAATGCGAGTGTGAATGGAAGTGTAGAAAGGGGTAGACCTAGGTGGACGTTTCAGGACCAAATCGGGGACGTCTTGAAAAAAGGCCAGGTCAAGAGTACCCGTAACCGAAGAACATGTATGAAGGGAATAATGAAAGTGTATGAAGCAAAACAAGTATGTAAGGATCGTAGCAAGTGGAAAGAAGTGGTCTCTGCCTACCCTTAGGGACCATCCATAAATAACGTCACACGTTAAGGGGGAGGGAGGGGGTCGACGAAGTGTGACATTGTGTGACAAGGGGGTGGGAGGGGTCCTAAATATTGTGACGTCACATTTCAAAATCTATTATATCTAAAATATGAACTATAAACTTACTTTACGAAAACCTCAAAAACATATATGCCAGTTATAAATAATTTAAAGGAGTGGGTTCAAAGTCCATAGACTGAAGATTATTAAGTTTGTATCTTTAATTTAAAGATAGGGTGAACGTACCAATTATCAGCACTTTAAGAGATAGTTCAAATTTAACCCCGACTATTACAGAGGAAAATACTTTTTTATCCACAATGATGAGTTTTCTGGGTCCATTATTTAATAAATGACTGATTTTTATTTCATAATATAGTTTACCTTCATCCACATTTTATAAAAATTATCATAACTAAAAAATTACCCTGTCGCCAATTATTAGCACCCTCGTCACCAATTATCAGCATTGGGGTACCAAATTATCAGCCCTGTGATAGTGGTGATGAAATTCGGTAGTTAATTCTACTAAAATTATAAATGTGAGTGTTTGTGAGGATGGATGGATACATGCATGGATGAATGGATATTTGTTACTCCTTCACGCAAAAAGACTGAACGGATTGCGATGAAATTATGTATGGTAGTAGTTTAAGCTCTGGATTAAAACAAAGGATAAAAAGCACAGTTTGTTCCTATGGGATACTGTATTTACGCGAGGGGAGCCGCGGGCAACATTATGAAATAAAATAATGATTAGAGTATAATCTCTTTTTATTTTAATTAATAACTCCCCCCCACACCGATATCGGTGACGGTGGCCGATTTCATTGAAACCAGGCCAGTTACGCAGGAGTAATTTTATAGTGCCCAAACGTGTGCGCAGTACACAAGAGCACTCTCTCTTCCTTTACTCGCATAATTCAGTGGGACGGATAACCGTGACGACTGACGAGAGATCAGGCGCAAGTCCGACTTTTTACATGCCCATCCGACGCATGGATCATCTTTCTTGTCAGACAATCTGGTGATCGGCCTGCATTGTCCTAACCAAACTTGGAAACAACATTTTTTTTTTGTTGTTCCAATACGGGAATTGAACCCACGACCTCCGAGTCGAGAGGCAATGCTCTAACCACTAGATCACGGAGGCCGTTTCTTTTTATACCTTGTCTGATAATCGGTTTCATAAAAATTTGTGTTTAAAAAATATCACATTAATTCTTATTAATTAATCAAATCTTTCTCATTAACCTTAGTATATAGTTATTCCAAGTTTAAGTGTAGTATTTTTAATTAAATTTTTATTCCACTAATATTCTTAAGTCTTAATGAAGCATCAAAATAAATCAGTAAATGACTATGGTAAAATTACTATTGAGTTATAGTTTATAGTACAGGAAACTGGAGAGATTTGATCCCCTTTTTGTTTTTTCTCCTTATTTTCTACATAATATGGTTCCTATTTATAATAATTCAAAGCGGCCAAGTGCGAGTCGGACTCGCCTATGAAGGATTCCGTAGCAGCAAGTAACATAACATAAAAGTTCTTGTAGAAAGTTGATTGAATGAAAGGTAAATTGCAGTTTACGATTTATGACGTATTAAAAAAACTTCTTACTAGATCTCGTTCAAACCAATTTTCGGTGGAAGTTTGCATACTAATGTACATCATATATAACGCGGTAGGCACCTTGTGGGCGTTGTTTAGATTGTCTTCAATCGTCAAGTTGTCAGGAAATAATAGTTCTCATACACTGTACCGGTATATTGTTCGAGAAATAACAAAGTTTCACACTAAAATATTCACACACGACATTGATGCAAACGGATTAATATCGAGACGTGGCGAAGTCGGAAACAACTTGGCAATACGTGCGCCGCTCACGGTATCTTCTCTCCGAGTCCTCCAGTCGACCAGCGTTATTCTCCCCTCGTTCTCAAAAGTGACATTGACTATCGAGCTGTCAACTGCCAATTGCATCCGAACTCGTCAAATCAGTTGCAGATTTTACGTCTCAATTCCGTTCTCAGCTGTGGTTCTCCGACACGGCCATTCTGACCAGTCACACGTCCCCGTGTGATACTCCTGAAAAAGAGAAAACCCAGCTGCAATATCACAAGTCTTTCGCTCGGCCTATCCTGATTAACTCGCTTGGGTATGGTGCTTTACTTAAAACAACTCTTACAAGGAATCAACACTTTTTTCTCACACAATTTTGCTAACTTCACTACGAATCATCAAATAACAATTTACTGGCCATTGACTGGTACTCACACACCACACAACCACACCAGTTTTTTTTTCACCACTCTTACCACCACACACACCGCTTTACTCTTAATTTAACTCTACGTACAGTCTACTCAGTATCAATCCTTACGGTCGTCACTTTCACCTAAATCGAGCTATAGTAACTCATGCCACTCCATCAACTGACGCTATCTCACAACAGTCGTCACTACCACCTAAATCGAGCGATAGTAACTCATTCCACTCCATCAAGTCACGCTATCTCACAACAGTCGTCACTACCACCTAAATCGAGCGATAGTAACTCATTCCACTCCATCAAGTCACGGTATCTCACAACAGTCGTCACTACCACCTAAATCGAGCGATAGTAACTCATTCCACTCCATCAAGTCACGCTATCTAACAACAGTCGTCACTACCACCTAAATCGAGCGGTAGGGACTCATGCCACTTGCGCGGTGCGCCAAGTGACGGTATCTCATAACAGTCGTCACTACCACCTAAATCGAGCAGTAGGGACTCATGCCACTTGCGCGGTGCGCCAAGTGACGGTATCTCACAACAGTCGTCGCTACCACCTAAATCGAGCGGTAGGGACTCATGCCACATGTGCGGTGCGCCAAGTGACGGTATCTCACAACAGTCGTCACTACCACCTAAATCGAGCGGTAGCGACTCATGCCACATGCGCGGTGCGCCAAGTGACGGTATCTCACGACAGACGTCACTCTCATCTCATCTCATCTCAACACCATTTCATTCTCATCTCATCTCAACACCATTTCAACACCAATAACTTTCACACAATTTACACTCAATAAACTAATTCGCAATTAGTTAGTTGAATAGTGGTCAATGGGTTACACAACTTATTCTGCACCGCTATTTTTGCAACCTACAGGAGTCTCATGGTCAGGCATCTTTCTCAGACGGTCGTGCGCATGTTTTTAAGTATGCTTAGAATTTACAGCTTTTAGTGTATAACGGTCTCTCTAAAATTTCTAATTTTCTCTGATATGTCCCTTATTTTCAATTAATAAAAATAACGAATCGAAAATCTATTTACTTCCGCTTTACTGCTTTTCAAAACGTATTTTTGTAACAATTTTACTAAAGACTATACCGAGTCTTCAAACTACAGTCACGAGATAAACAATTACGCTCACCAAATATCTTTAGTTCCAAATCCGATACTTCAATGAAGTACAGAGTGCAGATCCCTGGCCGCCGCGGCACCTCGTCGCACGGCCCACGCCACCCGCTGCGCTCCGTCGCGTCGCATCTCATCGCGTCTCGTCGCGTCGCGTCTCATCGCGTCGCGTCTCATCGCGTCTCGTCGCGTCGCGTAGCGTCGCATCGCGTCGCGTCGCTAGCCGCCGCTCGCGTACTGAAACTCCACCTGTACACAAAATAAAAGAGCACAAAAATTGTCCAAACTATGTACAATTACATTCTTTTTAGTGTTCCGTATCCAAAGGTAAAAACAGGAACTGAAAAATCTAAGACTTTGCTGTATGTCTCTCTGTCACCAGGCTGTATCTCAAGAATTGCAATAGCTAGAAAATTGATTTCCTTTTTTGAGATAAAATGTCAGATTTGATTATGCAATCAAGTTAATTTAATTTCCTTTCAACAATCTAACTGATTGCATGAAGAAAAGCTATTTCAGTACAATAAGAGTCTCACGATACCAGAAGACTCACAAGTGCGTTTACAACCTCTTACATGATAACCAAGTTCACCGGAGTTCACGTGTGCTGCCGCCATCAGCACCAAACAGTCACGGCCACCACACCGTTGAGTGCGTGCCACCGTCACGCTGCCATCACCACCCGCCACAGGAACCAGCCGCTCCGATGCTGCGCGTCTCGTTCTACAGGACACCGCCACTGCATGCTGTTGCGCGTCGCGTCACAAGCATTACAGCTTGGACACCAGACTGCAATATGTTCCATCTGCACAGAAAACACAACAGCAGAACAACAGAACACTAAACTATAATGTTTATTTTGAGATTTAGGCAAGCAATTTCATGGACACTTTGTAAATGTATCCAGTGTCAGATAAATCACTGTAACATTGAAGGTCTTTAAAAAGTATTACGAGGAATAAAAAGTTGGCTACCACCTGTTACCAAATCCACCAAATTCATAACTAAAGCCTGTCGTTGCCTCGCCACCACGCTCGTGTCACCACCACAGACGTAACGTTCATGACATGCCACCGTCGTCACGTCACCACAGTCGCCACGTTGCCATTGTTGCCGCAGTCGTCACGTCACCGTCGTCACCACGGTCACCACGTCGCTGTCGTCACCGCAGTCGCCACGTTGCCATCGTAGATGCAGTTGTCACCGTTGTCAGCACCTACGTCACCGCCGTCAGTACGTCACCATCGTCAGCGCCGTTGCAATCTCGCCACGAACAAAATATAACCCTTTGTTACAATCATGTATCAACATGATCACCTTGCAGCACTCGGTTCGCTGCTGTCCCGATTTTCCGCTATTACGCCGTATGCATGGCGTGCTGCCTTGTTGTACATACTGCCAAACTCGATCCACAACATTCGCAATGATTATTATCACTTTTTGTAGCTTTTGTGCGGGCTAGATTACACTTTATTTTTATCTACCCTCACTTTTGTTCGTAAAATTACATAAATCCACAATTTTTAATTTGATTGTTCCATTTTGTACCCTTAAATAATCTATCTTGATTTTCGGGGTTACATCCCAATTCTGATAACGCGGTAGGCTCCTTGTGGGCGTTGTTTAGATTGTCTTCAATCGTCAAGTTGTCAGGAAATAATAGTTCTCATACACTGTACCGGTATATTGTTCGAGAAATAACAAAGTTTCACACTAAAATATTCACACACGACATTGATGCAAACGGATTAATATCGAGACGTGGCGAAGTCGGAAACAACTTGGCAATACGTGCGCCGCTCACGGTATCTTCTCTCCGAGTCCTCCAGTCGACCAGCGTTATTCTCCCCTCGTTCTCAAAAGTGACATTGACTATCGAGCTGTCAACTGCCAATTGCATCCGAACTCGTCAAATCAGTTGCAGATTTTACGTCTCAATTCCGTTCTCAGCTGTGGTTCTCCGACATATATATATTTTTTTTTGTATTATCATTCTCTTATTTTAGAAGTTACAGGGTCACACATTCTACCACTTTGGAAGTGTCTCTCGCACTAACTATTCAGTTTAGGAAAAAAAATAATATTAGAAACCTAAATTTTTGAAGACCTATCCATAAATACCTCACACGTGAAAAAATTTTTGAGTGTCATTTCTAAGTATTGGTTTAGTTCCCCCAAAAATTATTGTTTTTTTTTTTTCAATTTTGTGTGAAAATCTTAATGCGGTTCATAGAATATATCTACTTACCAAATTTCAACAATACTGTAGTTCTTATAGTTTCGGAAAAAAGTGACTATGACATACGGACGGACATACAGACAAACAGACAGGCATAAATCCATAAAGGTTCCGTTTTTTGCCATTTGGCTACGGAACCCTAAAAAGTGGTACTGAAAGACATGGAGTTAATCTAGGTTAAAGAATTTGCAACAACTAACAGAGAATCAGTCAAAATAAGTACGTATTAATTATTTACCTGCTAAGACTCAAGACACGTATTTGTTTTTTTACTTAAGGCTGCGCTAGTCGGTTTTTTCTCCATAGAAATGCTGTTGGTGATTTACTGTAAAGTCATATATTCTAGACCCAAATTTTAGTGTAATATCGATTTTTATTACACTTATCTAGGTCGGTATGTGCTTTTATTTCTAAAATTTTAATAGCCTCCAAACATCGGATTTTTAGCGCAACTTTGACCGTAAATAAAAAAAAAACAATCAAAAAATTAAAATAAAAAAGCACGACACAGTTTTATTATTCCGAAATTGTGATAACTTTACTTTACACATAAATATTATATAGGTAGTTTGTTCATAAAACACCAACAGCTGAGTGTTGATTTGCGTAATCTGAGGACACCTTTTCTAAAATACTTTACATAGCAATATAAATGTGTGCACTATAGCTTCTCATATAAGTATAGATGACTTTTTTATGGCTATATCTTTTTTTCGCCGATATTATGTGAAATAACAAATATTTTCCCCACGCGCCGCACTGAGTTCGAACCGTTGACTAGCGCACTCTTAAGTCCCCATATAAAGGAAACTTAAACTAAAACTCTATAAAAAATACTATGCAACTTAAAAGGGGATAAACGTTGATATAACATTCATTTGTTCCATAGTAGACCACTAGTGCTGATAAATTGGAATTTACAAAATATTGGACCCAGATGTCAGCACCATATGTTTTATCATTAACTTTGCTATAACTTTAACCCCTTCTTACTAAATAAGCCTCATAAAACATCTCAGTTATGAGACAGACCAAAAGTTTGAGTAAAAAATATGGAAAATGTCAAAAATAGCATAATATGAAAATACGTAAGCTTACAGTCGATCACAAGGAATCTGCCAAAAAAATTCAAACTGTAGGACACCAACACTCATTTACTTATAAGTCGCTGTTTTTAAGTCGAAAAGTGTGGTGTCGCCGGCAGTAGATTCCAGAAACATTATATTTTTGTTTTTATTAAGTGGAAACAAATATTAATAAGTGAGAAGCTTATAATTCTACTATTTGTTCGGGGTACTGATAATTTGGTACAGTGCTAGCAATTGGGTGTGTCACCCTAATTCTATTCATATTATTTTTTGTTTTGTTAATTTCTTTAATTAATATAATTAATAGTTTTTTGTCTTGTAAATTTTGATTTGATGTTAATTTTATTAAAACTAATATTACTTAAATGGAAATAAAACTGGTTTCGGAACCAATATTTTTATTCAATAATTTCTAAATGTAAATTTTCAAAAATTGTGACGTCACACTAGGGAGGAGGGTCTCACAAATGTGACCAACTGTGACAAGGAGGGGGTTAGGGGTAAAAAATCATGAAATTCGTGTGACGTTATTTATGGATGGTCCCTTACGGGAAAGAGGCGTGATTATATAATTATGTATATTATATTATATGTCAAAGACTCCATTAGGATAAGATGGCGAACGGTTGAAATATTCCAAGTTTAGATATTTATTACAATATTATCGAATAGCCCAAATGCTGAACGATCAGAAACGTGACAAGTTCGATGCCACGTATTTCACGACTTACGTATTTCACGACTTCCGTATTTTATCCTGATTCCTGAGCTTTTATAATCCAGTCATTCCCAAATTCAGGCAAATAATACCCCAGTCTCCATGACAACCATTATTTTTCTATGACATCTGTCAATACTGGCATCGACCAAGTCCAAATAGTAAAACTACTTGACGTTTCCAATCAGAGACAATCTTAGCTTTAACACGCTCCGACACGGCCATTCTGACAATTCGCACGTCCCTGTGCGAAACAAATCCGTTGACACTCCGACAAGATCACCCTGGCGATTCTGAGATCCTTGTGTGAAGAATATTTATGTGCATCAACGCTCCGACACGGCTATTCTGTCCATGCACACGTCCTCGTGTGAAGCGTCTCACGTCTTCGTTTCAAGGTTCTGAAAAAAACATTTGACAGCACAGTAAAAGGTTCTCACTCGGTCAACCTGACCTCGGAAAATTAATAAGAACTGCTTTAATCCATGGACATAACATTTAATTTTCTCATATTCTAACACATCAATACCTCCCTCCTGTGTCAATTACACTCTAATTAACATCCTTCATCTAACCTCTATGTAGTGTTCTCAGAGTTAAGTTCTAATTCACATTTTATACTCTCAGATTAAACACACATGAAGTATACAGATACAACACAATATCAACCATAATCTTGCTACCAAATAAATCATGACATGCTTTACCACACACTTCACACTTTACATGTACCAATCTCAATATCGAAAAACGATGCTGTTATATTCCTATCCGGTAGGCAGCTAAAGAGCCGACTCCATCCGGGCTAACTATATTCAACCACTGCAGCATTGTTACAATACAAGGCCACCTCCTTCCGGTGCACCTCACTACAAAAAAACACTGGGTTGCCTCCATCCGACACCCAGTCACAAGGCCACCTCTATCCGGTGCCTACTCTCGTCAAGCACTGGGCTGACTCCATCCGGCATCCACTCACAAGGCCACCTCTCTCCGGTGCCTACTCTCGTCAAGTAATGGGATGCCTCCACCCGGCACCCAATCACAATCCTCGCTCGCAATCCGCAGTCGCAATTCACATTCGCAATCTACAGTTGCAATTAACAGGTGCAAAAATATTCTCAGTTTACATTTTAACAAACAGTTTACAATGTACTTCAAAATCTTAATGTCTTTTGGACCGCTTAGATTATTACCGGATTGAGCGCGCCGAACATCTTGGTGAAATAACTAAACCTACTATTAAACCAAAAGCTAATATCATTTTACTTTAGTGCTAAACAGAGCCGTCGTATTGCATACACGTCACGAACTTTTAACAAAATATTTTTGCATTTAACTTTTTTAATAAATACATCCAGAAGCAGAGACGGGCGAGCAAAAAAAAAACATTGACCGAACCAGTAGCACATTTACAAGAAATAAATAAAGATTTAGTGCCTCACATGACTATCGAGTACTTTAAAAATTATTCCACATAATTCGAAAAAAAAAATACTGTCGCAAAAATGTTAGACCGGGCAACCCGATCGTCTTTGTTTTAGGCTCAAATTGTAGCTGACTAAATTGTCCAGAGGAATTTTTCGCAAATTTTGAAATAATTCTCCGTTTCCAAATTATCGCGCTCCAAAAAATATAAAAAAATCTGAATAAAATTTAATTTTTATTTCACTGTTTCAGCCATAACTTTTTTCGTTTTTTTTTTCGTGAATACGCGTCCTTTGAGCTTTTTTTGAATATCATATCCTTCACAACTCTCCGAGATATAAGGGAATCTTAGTTTTTCATGAAATCGGAGCTTGCACTGGAGCGAACGAAAAGAAAGTTACAATGTCAAAAGTATTTCGTATTTTTTCTAGCTATACACACTGCAATTAATGTTGAAGGGTCAGGTGTTTCACAATACTCCCGCCGAATGTAAGCAGTTGTAACTTGTTACACTAAGTTAACATAACACATATTAGGACGATTACGCTAAAGATTGATATCAATATAAAACTTTTGAATTTTCAAAGTTTCTGATGGAAATTATACGTTTCTTTCTCATAAATTTAATAATCGTTTGGTCGTAAGCAACTTTGGTGCATTTATAACGAACGACAAGGGTATTCAACTCGAGGTTCATTTTCACGTTTACAGATGAGCAATCGGATTGTTGATGGAAAATAACCATAGCCGTCGCTTTTATTACCATACCAAAAGAGTCATAAATGCGTTGCTAGTCGTTAAGATAATCTTAGGTCTCCTGTCGCACAATTTTTAAGTATTTTTGGTTTTACCTAAGTACCACAATATTCTAGGCAATTTGATTTTAGCATGTGTAACAATATACATTCGAAGCCCACAAAGTAAACCAAAAGGTCGATTCTACTAATCAAATTCCGTAACAGTACAGTTACGATCCAGTCCTGATAATATATTAAAACTGCAAAAATGGCACTCTCACAAACGTCTAACCAACGTCAAACCCGTTTTGATTGGGCACAACTCCAAAAATCAGTTCATGACGTCAAGACTAGTCATCCACAACTCAACAAAAGCAAACTAAAAGTGTAAGTCAACTACGAGAATTGGGGTTCAGAATAACTGATAGTTGACACAGAGATGACTGAATATACCAGTAGTGATAAACCTCCTCCTGACATTTCATAAGCTTACTTCTACATCTGTTACTTTCTGGTCGATATCCTTTAACTTCATTGGAAGTAACTGCAATTTTAAGTCCACGGTTTTAATATGCGCAAGTAAAATTCAGGCTTCTGAAACTTTGCCATTACTTTCTACTTAAAACCTTACCGATCAATAATTAATTGACAATATTTATAAGATCAAATAGCTCATAAATATCAAAAAAAGTAAGATCAGGACAAAGATTGGTGATTTGCTTTGATGTCCGTTTTCGCAAACTAGAGTATGTATGTTGTGTCTATATGATGACGTTGCCATAGGTTGACATTTCCAGTTAGGTTCAAGTAGTTCATTTTTCTGAAGGTTTGGGGGCCGTTATACCAAATACTCCATAGACCTTAGGAAAACAATTATTATTAGCAAAATCGGATATTGACTTTTCATTATGCCTGCTTTTTCTTAAAACAGTAACCTATATTCAGAAGATAGATGATTCGTCATTTCGATATATAATAGTAAAAAAAATTTAGTCATTCGTATCGTATCGAAATAAGTTGTTATTTCTTTGTTCTAAGTTAAACATTTTTTCAATGGCTCGGCTCTGATCACTAACATTCCCAACGCTGGGGCTCGGAACTCTCATCAACTGGAAGTTGCATCAGTCTACTACGCTACCTAATCACAGAACGCTTATTACGGAGAAGAATGTCGACCTCATACAAAAAAACTGGGACCAGATAAGCGCTTCTAGTGAGCTGCCTCTTCAAAATTTTAACCGCCTTCCAACAAAGGAGGACTACTTAATTGATTATATCAATATGGCGACAAATTTAAGATACGTAATCATAGTTTAAGATATCGTTAAATTCCTCTTTCGAATACATTTTGATATTCCAACAAAACCGATTAACCATCTCCATAAACTATTCATTAATACTGCAGAACAATATATTCATTTTTTTTTCTGTTTCTTTTTTTTTCAAATGGGGCTACGTTAATGTCATTTAAGTTGTTTTAACTTAATCGGACTAGTGACTGCCATTTGGCTAGTCTTTATGGTACAATATATTAATCATTCGTGAGCCTCATGTACATAAGTCTAGCGTTTTCGATGGCGCAAGGCAGAAGCGACATAGTGTCATCTGTTGTGGTTTTAAGTAGCTTTTATGTAACGTTAACCCTGTAGGACAGAGCGATATATTGAAATGTCGCCATTCTCGTTGCACCGAACTGCCCCCTTGTACCTAATACTAAAACCAAGAGAGAAAATAATTTATGCAATCAATAATTATCTGTCAAAATAAAATCATCCCAAAGTACATACGTATCATTCCAAATTAATAAACAATTTCATTTGGTTAGATAATAATCTAGCGCCTGACACATGAATTTTCAACTACTATCTTAAAGTATCATGCGAATTCTTATTGCAAAGTTAGATTTTGACAAACGGACAAAACTGTATTTTCAATTTGATCCAAAGGTTGCGAAGTACTATAATTTTATGTTCGTTTTAAATATTCTTTTTATTTTTGTCTCATGAAATCAATTATGAGTTATTATGTACTCAAATAAAAATGTCATTCGTGAGAACGCGCAAGATCACGCTCCTTCTATATCATAACAAAGATTACTTAAATTTGCAAAATTTAACAACTATGTCATACATTCTTATAGCATCATCTGCAAAATAGCAGTACACTGTAAGAACTAAATTATTACACTCATGCACATCGTCTCAGACTTCAGCAGGCTACGCGTCGCTATATAAGTAGGTAGGTCCACACATATGCAGTCTTTCGATACACAAACTAGTATCTAACCTAAATCTTAGTTTGAGATGTGCTAACTCGGTTAGACCATGAAGCCATTAGCATCAAGAGAAGCAACATCTTATATGATCTTTATTAGCTAGGTAATTTCGCTATGTGTATCAAATGAAAGAGACTTCATAAACAATACTAGATCAATTCTACCAATATTTCGAAAAAAATATCGTAATGGAAGGAATACGCTCACCACAGTTATTGAGTGTCCAAGTTGGAATCTTTATGCCCAATATATTATCATTTACCAAGTTAAGAGAGCAAAACTGCATTTGCCACGTAATTTATCGTCAATTCCCTCCAAGTATGTCAATACATAGTGTCCTTGTCTCCCGCTGTAAAATAAAAATAAACAATACATGACATATCTCAGAATTGCTATTAAACTAGCTTTGATGTTCTGACGCAGCTAAACGTCTTTAACAAAACTTTTCCTCATGCAGGACAATCAATTGACTTGTGTCCCTATCAACCACAAACAAAGCATTTGCGAGCAGTGTGTTGACCACAGGATCTTATATTCTCTAGTTTTGGCTTTCCATCTCTTATGTTTGTTATTATTATATTTTTAGCGATCAATACAATTCAACTTCAACTCAAGAATCTTGTGTTCTAAGTCTCCGCTACGGATTAAGTGTACCCAATATCCTTTGTAATTGGAATGTGAATGCAGTCTGATTATTTCATCTTGCTTTTACACCATGAAGATTCACCCATGCTAAATGCATGTAATACACTCTTCTGACTCTAGTGTCATTCTGATCGGTTTCGATCTATTAATCTACTTGACGTTTCCAATCAGAGACAATCTTAGCTTTAACACGCTCCGACATATATATATTATATGTATGTATAACATAAAAACCAGGACGAAAGTCAGTGGGCTTTTTATCGAGATATATTAATTAATTTAATATTGTCCTTTATTTAAATAACAAACGTTCTCAACATTTAATCAAATTTACTTAGGACAGCGAGTTTCCAGATAGCAGAGAAACACCCATAAACAGCTACATAGTAAGCTTTCGACTTGATAGGACTACAAGCATACGGTGTGTCCACGATTGTGTGGAAAAAATGTGAGCCATTAAAGGGGACGTCAAAATTTTCCAATTTGGATCGTTCTACGAAAGCTGTTTCTCTGTACGCAATTACTAAGTTATATTTATACGTATTTTCTAATCTGTGCTACAGGCTCATAAAACATTTATAAACAACAATAATATTTGATATTATATTAATAACATAACATATTTTTTTTTAAATAAGTAACTCCCGAGCGAGCTTATGATGACGATGAGTTATAGTTAATGCTATCTACAGACACACGAATTTGGTACGGAGCGTACAGCGGACCATATCCGGAGACCAAATCCGATGTCGCTACACACGCACGAATTTGGTACGGTGCAGTGGACCGGAAAGCTCGACACTCGTGTGTTCGATTTTCAATTCTATTGCATTAGCACAGAGTTCTTTTTTCAGTGCTGTTTTTCAACGACGCGATGATTCCCGAAATTCATTGATAACAGGCAGTGGGATCCTCTTCTTTCGCATAATTTTATTTGTCATAATTTCATTTGGCATACCTCACTTGGCATAATTTTATTTCGCATAATATTACTTTGGCATAATAGTTTCTTGGCATACTACATCATTAGGCATAAATATCATTTAGACTAATATTGTTTGTCCTAATTTAATGAAGCATAACTCGTAAGGCATAATTTTTCTTGTCATAATAATACTTTGGCATATTTTTTTTTCATAATAAATTTAAGGCATTCTGTCACAAGGCACAAATATGCATAAAATGGAACGACATGATGAAAACACGGTTAAGGTAATTAAACGCATATTTATGAAACATTAAAAGCAGGTATTACTCTCATTATACCTAGTGTAACATGTGTAACAGTAGGTTAAGTTGCCGCGGGGTGGCCCTGGGGCCACCCGTAAGCCGCTAACATGTTTAAAATAATAAACACGAAAGGTTATTTATGCGAAAATAAAATTTACTTTATCCTTAAGTGCATTGGGCTCGTGGTTATGGCTCGGCATGTTCTTAGATAGCAGTTCGTATTTTTTATCCGAGTTAAATTTCTTAATCAGTCGAAAATTACATTTATAATTGTTATTTCGTCTTAACTCGCACACCCAGTAGAATTTATCATTCATTAGTATGTGAAAAAAAATGCTACAAAGATGTATGCGTAAATATGTATAATAGTATGCTTAAATATCATTATGCGTATTATGCATAAAAATATTATTCTTAATTAATATTATGTGTAAAAAAATATATGCCTTACAATAAGTATGCCTAACAATTATTATGCTTTTAGTAATTATGCGAAAAAAAATTATGCTAAGAAAGTTATGACAAATGAATATTATGCGAAACTACTATTAGGTCAAATGAAATTATGCCAAGTAAAATTATGACATGATTTTATGCGGAAAAATAGGGAACCACAGGCAGTGATACCAACTCTCAAAAATATTTCTCCCCAAACTTTACCCCTGATAATTATACCATTGACAGGCCTAAGAGATAATAAGCTAGAATGAAAGGTTATGTGATTAACATAAATACTTACGCGACGAATAACATAAAACTTACTTGTCTTAATCTGATTTCACTCCCAATACATTTTCATATCCCTGGCTATATACACACATATTTTTTTATTATTATTACATACAAATTGATTCATAAGGAGTAAACTCTAAACATACTGTCCCCTAGTAAACCCCCGTAGATATTTTCCCTAATTTTGGGGGGTAAATCTTTAAGTTGGCAACACTGACACCGTTGTACGGCCTAACGGCCGGACTGCACACACGCACGGATCTGGTACGGAGCGTACCAGACCCGCTGTACGCTCCGTACCAAATTCGTGTGTCTGTAGACACTATAACAGTCATCGCGATCACGTCAGCTTTCAAACATAAAAAATCGAATCAAAATCGGGCGTTTCGTAGTATAGTAATCATCAGTCCAGGGTCAGCGCGCGCAAGGTGTCAGTGCCGGGTGCTGGCGTACATGTCCCTGAAGTTATACTGAAGGCGCTGGGCTACGTCAGTAGGTACTAGCTGAGGTTGGTCCTCGTGTTTGTGGTCTTCTGTGCAGTAGTCCATTGGGATATGTAGTGTTACGGTCCATTCACGTTAACTATGAAGTGAGTGCAAATGTCAAAAAGTAAGCCATTTTGACATTCGCATTGATGACTCACTGCAAACGTCACTCGGATCATGGAGAATAGGCATCCCTCAGACTCAGATGAACAATAGGCATCCCTCAGTCCAGGGTCAGCGCTCGCAAGGTGCCCACAGTGCCGGGTGCCGGCGTACATGCTCCTGAAGATATACTGAAGGCGCTGGGCTTCGTCAGTACTAGCTGAGGTTGGTCGTGAAACGTATATGGGCTTCTGTGGGGTGTGAAGTTGTCCATTGGAATACATTACAGTCCATTCGCGTTAAGTATGAAGTGAATTGTCAGTGCAAATGTCAATATTGAAAAACGACGCTTAAGGCGTGAGCACATTGACCAATCTATACGTCTATATTATTATATTAAAGAGGAAAAGTTTGTTTGTTTGTTTGCATTGAATAGGCTCCGAAACTATTGGAGCGATTTTGATGAAATTTGGTACAGATATAGATTAGACCACGGGGAAGGACATAGGCTACTTTTTATCGCGGTAAAATGTACGGTCACCGCGCGATTTCCTTTTGCGCGTACGAAGTCGCGTGCAACATCTAGTAATTTATATTAAAGTGAGCCATTTTGACATTGTGATTCACTGCAAACTTCACTCGGGTGAACGATAGGCATCCCTCAGTCCAGGGTAAGCGCTCGGAAGGTGCCCACCGTGCCGGCGTACAGGTCGTTGAATTTGTACTGTGACCGCAGGCCTTCGTCCGTGCTGGCCTTAGCCATGTTCGTCTGGAACTGTCTGTGCTCCTCCGTGGAGAGCTGCTCGAGGTAGTCCACTGAAAGATCGAAAATATTATAATATATTAAGGTACTAGTTGCCCCGACGCCGTTGTTCTGTCTTAACTATGATCTGGAATAAATAAATAGATACACCGACACGTCCAATAGTTCTAACGTTTAAGCCTTCCCAGAACTTCCACAATTATTTTAAGACCAAAATTATCCAAATCGGTCCAGCCGTTCTCGAGTTTTAGCGAGACATTGGAATTGCAATCTATTTTTATATAACAGAGAAGAAGAAGGCGTATTTAAGTGCAGTCATTTGGTAATTTTACCAAGAAAGTTTTCAGGGAGTTTTGCAAATTGGAAATTTTATTTGCCACCTAGTAATTTTGCCGCTCGCTCCGCCATATTGGAAAATGGCGCCTAAAAGCAGTTTTTTGGCAATATCTCCTTTCCGACTCATTTTACGATAAAAACAGTTAAACAATACATATACAAAATGAAACTACAATTACCTACAATTTAGGTATGTATTAATCTTTTTTCCATAAAGTCAATAGTTTTGGCGTACGAGCGCCGCAAAGTAATACTTACACTCATTTTGGTCTAAAAACTCATTTCCACACCACCCTGAGGTAGATTAATCGGCGCGTTTTTTTTTTTTTTGCAATAGAGAGCTCCGTGGCCGTTTGGTTCGCATTCGAGAGAGTGCAGGTTCGATTTATAGGTAGGTAATTGTCTATAGTTTCATTTTGTATAATATGTATAACTGTTTGTATCTTATAATGAGTCCGAACGGAGATATTGCAAAAAAACTGCTTTTAGGCACCATTTTTCCAATATGGCGTCGCGAGCGGCAAAAATACGAGGTGATAAAGTTGAAATTCGAAAAGAATACATCAAAATCTATAAAATTGCCAATTTGCAAAAATCTCGGAAATCTTTCCAGGAAAACACTATTTTTCGAACCAAATGACAGTACCTACTATTATACTTATATCTCTTGTAGCTTTTATGTCTTCCGTACACAAAGGTGTTTCATAGATGTATTATATATACCACTGGGGTGTTTTGATATTTTTTCTGCCGCTGGGGGGCAGACCCAATACACACAATGCGTCATCTGGTAGCGTAAGTGGTATCAAAAACGGTCAATAAGAATTTTCTATTGTTATTCTGTAACCTCACACCAGGCGGCGCTTGGTAGCCCAACAGTCCTTGTCGTGTCAAAAAGCGGTCAGATGTCATGAATTTAAAAACCCTCATTGAAAAACACTCACTCTGCAACTCTTTCAACGATTTCTCCGCACCCCCATACTCCTTAGGCAGTATGTCCCTGGGGTAGTGCTGGTGCAGATCATCTGGGGTCTTCACCACGGATATTTTGTCCGCTGTCTTCTTCTTGATGAAGGGTTTGACGATGGCCAGCAGCGCGTTGACCACGGACGAGGGCGTTACACAATCCACTCTGTTGATGCGTAGTTGGAAACATTCCTGAAAAGATTGTAAGAAACATAGATGTAAAAAATGAAGATATTTACAAAAATGCAGTTAACTTTAGTTGACGACTCGACATCCTACCGAGCGCGTGGCTAAAAACTTATTTAGCATCATTTGAAAATCTATGGAATGAAAAAGCGACATTAGGTATAAGGAGAGAGAAAATTCATAAGATTTAACGTGGGAGAAAAGGAGATAGAAAGCAGGAGATACCGTGTAAGCCAAAAGTGACAAAAAAAACAACAAAGTTATCTAAGGAAGGAAATATTTATACATACATACATACATACATACATACATACATACATACATATAATCACGCCTTTTTCCCGTAAAGGGGTAGGCAGAGACCACTTTTGCCACTTGCTACGATCCTCACATATGACATACTCGTTTCGCTTCGTTCACTTTCATTCTTACCATCCATTCCTCCTCTTACATTCAACATAGCGAAGCGGCTCTCCATGGTCCACTTTTCACCTCCGCGAGAAACGAGACGTGATGGGTGGTGAACCACATCGCCGCCATTTTGGATAATTAAATTATTTTTATTATTATCCATTGCGTTTCCACGGATTGGTAGAGAGGGTAGGAATAGGGAAAGGGAAGGATAGGTGGTGTGGAAAGGAAGATTGGTAAGTTGGAGTGGGAAATAGGAAATGTAGGATATTACCGCCCAGGAGGGCAAGGGATAGGACAGTAATAGCTAGGGAAGCCGGGGTCGCGTACCCGTATACTATACCACAACTACCGGACAGGTAAGTTGGGATGAGTACCCCATGACATGAAATATTTATGAGATAGACATAAATTTTTAAAGGTTTCAGTTGAACGCGTGAACTGCACACGAGATTTTTTTTGATCTCGCAGGGGAAAGGCTTTATGCCCTTCCCGGGTTGGGTGACCCGGGGGTATGTATCAACTAAAAACACCTGCGGATTGCCCTCAGCCGCTATAAGGGGAGTGTCCCGGATCTGTTTAACACAGGACACCGCGACCGGCCGGTCTACCTGTTATAGGAACCGGACTTCCAAAACAAAGTAATTATCCTGATCTGTGTTGACTCAATACAGTCAATCTTATCTTAATCTTTGTTTGTCTTTATCCATAACCACAACCCCGAACATAGTTGAAAATGTAAGAATCAGGCGTCAGAAGTTTTCTTACATTTTGAAGTATGTTCGGGGTTGTGATTATGGATAAAGACAAACAAAGATTAAGATAAGATTGACTGTATTGAGTCATCACAGATTAGGATGATTACGACTTTGCGTTGGAAGTACGATCCCTTTGAGAGGTAGAGCGGCCTGTAGCGGGGGGTGTCCTGTGTTAGATCCGGGACACTCTCCTTATAGCGGCTGAGGGCAATCCGCAGGAGGTTTTAGTGGGTAACCGTATTGAGAGTCCCACTTACCCCCGGATCACCCAACCCGGGAAGGGCACAAAGCCTTTCCCTTGCGAGATCAAAAAAAACTCGTGTGGAGTTCACGCGTGATAGAAGTGAAACTTACAAAAATATGTCTATCTCATAAATATTTCCTTCTTTAGATAATTTTTGTTGTTTTATATTTTTCTTGTCACTTTTGGCCACTGTATAATGCTTCCTATCTCATTATCTCCCTCGTTAAATCTTATGAATTTATGTGTCTCTCTTTATACTGTCGCTTTTTCATTCCATCGATTTTCAAATAATGCTAAAGAAGTTTTTAGCCACGCACGCACGCAAACTGCATTTTTGTAAATATCTTCATTTATTACATTATGATCTTAGATTAATAACGCCTAAATCAAGATATTTACAAAATCGCAGCGTGGCGTTATTTCAATTAGATCTACGTACGGTAACGCGTTGTACAAAGACGTTGAAGGGAAAAAAGAAGGTAAGGAAAAATGAAAAAAGAAGTGTTACGCATCATTGTAGCAGACATCCGCATATTTAAGGATTAAAAAGAGTAGAGTGGACTCTTGATTGATTTTAGTCGCAACTGGTAGAAAATTACTTATTATGGGTAGGTAATGTCGATAATCGTCTGAAATGAGGTTCCTACCTAAGCGGTGGCGGTGGTGGCTTTTGGCGAAGTTCCTGGACTTCAATATATTTCCATGAGTGAGAACGGTCACAATATACATCAAGACTACGAACGGAGGAGCTATTAGGAATTATAGATCCATTAATATCGGGTATTCCAATCCACTTTGGCAACCAACTTTCTGTTAAGTGCTACCTACGATACGCATTAATAGGGTTGATAGGTACACATTGAGTTAAGGTTCAGACATGTACCTAACATGCTAATCGGCATTTTTTTAGCAATCCCGTATGACAGGGAAGCAGTACATAAATCTGTAAGTCATCTGCCTACATATGATAGGACAAAGTAATGCTATCTACAGACACACGAATTTGGTACGGAGCGTACAACGGACCATATCCGGAGACCAAATTCAGTGTGTATAGAGCCAGGGATATGAAAATTTATTGGGAGTGAAATCAGATTAAGACAAGTTAGTTTTATGTTATTCACGCGTAAGTCTTTATGTTAAACACATAACCTTTCTTTCTAGCTTATTATCTCTTAGACCTGTCAATGGTATAAGTAATCAGGGGTAAAATTTGGGGAGAAATATTTTTAAAGTGTTGGTATCACTACCCGTTATCAATGAATTGCGGGAATCATCGTCGTCGTTTAAAAACAGCACTGTAAATAGAACTCTGTGCTAATGTAATAGAGCATAAAATCGAACACACGAGTGTCGAGCTTCACGGTCCACTGCACCGTACCAAATCCGTGCGTGTGTAGCGACACCGGATTCGGTCTCCGGATATGGTCCGCTGTACGCTCCATACCAAATTCGTGTGTCTGTAGATAGTATAATGGCTAGTCGCACACACACCATATTATTGACAGTAAAGCTCATATTGACAATATTATTCCTTGTGTGCGGGCCATATTGCGGTTTTTTTTTTGTTTGTGTTGACTAGTATTGACAAATTTATTCAGTCAATAATATTACACGTGTGCGGCTAGCCAATGGATATGGAAATAACTTATTCACGGTGAGTAGTCATTAGTAGCAAAAAATTGAACACAGCACACATGACTTTTTGGGGCTATGTTCCTGTAGGTAAAATCTTAGAACAGCCAGATAAAACAGGGAGCAAAATTACTTTGTGAATAGTTAATAGAATCAGGCGTTACTTTGCGGAAATTCATAGCATAAAATTAATAAATATTATTATTTTTAGCAATCTTTCCCCAAATAATACCCACAACCTGCAAGCAAATGTGTGAGTCCACGCATAAGCATGCGTAACGCACCTCCCTCCTCCCACAATGCTTATGCGTGCACTCAGATGCAAGATTGTGCAAACACCACCACCACACAAGCAACAATGTCAGCAAGATCGTGCAAAGCCCCACACCACCATGCAGGTTGCAAAACTCGACGCGCGTTTCGCCCCGAACCCGGAGCATCCTCAGGAAGTGGACCTGCGAACAAAGTTCGTTAGTCAAACTAACTAACTAACTAACGAACTTTGTTCGCAGGTCCACTTCCTAGTAGCCCACAACTCACCGTGCATATCTGGTAGCTGGTCTTGAAGTAGCCCACAACTCACTGTGCATATTTGGTAGCTGGTCATGATGTAACTTACAACTCACCGTGCATATCTGGTAGCTGGTCTTGAAGTAACTCACAACTCACCGTGCATATCTGGTAGCTGGTCTTGAAGTAACTCACAACTCACCGTGCATATTTGGTAGCTGGTCTTGAAGTAACTCACAACTCACCATGCATATTTGGTAGCTGGTCTTGAAGTAGCTCAAAAGCACAACTCACCGTGCATATTTGGTAGCTGGTCTTGAAGTAGCCCACAACTCACCGTGCATATTTGGTAGCTGGTCATGATGTAACTTACAACTCACCGTGCATATCTGGTAGCTGGTCATGAAGTAACTCACAACTCACCGTGCATATCTGGTAGCTGGTCTTGAAGTAACTCACAACTTACCGTGCATATTTGGTAGCTGGTCTTGAAGTAACTCACAACTCACCGTGCATATTTGGTAGCTGGTCTTGAAGTAACTCACAACTTACCATGCATATTTGGTAGCTGGTCTTGAAGTAGCTCAAAAGCACAACTCACCGTGCATATTTGGTAGCTGGTCTTCAAGTAACTCACAACTCACCGTGCATATCTGGTAGCTGGTCTTGAAGTAACTCACAACTCACCGTGTGCATATTTGGTAGCTGGTCTTGAAGTAACTCACAACTCACCATGCATATTTGGTAGCTGGTATTGAAGTAGCTCAAAAGCACAACTCACCGTGCATATTTGGTAGCTGGTCTTGAAGTAACTCACAACTCACCGTGCATATTTGGTAGCTGATCATGAAGTAACTCACAACTCACCAATCACCATGCATATTTGGTGGCTGGTCTTGAAGTAACTCACAACTCACCGTGCATATCTGGTAGCTGGTCTTGAAGTCGTTGAAGTTGGTAGTTAGCGCCTCGGCGATGTCGGCCTCCGTCATGTCGACGATCATGTCCACGGCGCGGTGATAGTCCTGCATGCGCAGGTACTCCACCATCTGAACAATGCAAAATCCCTTGAAATTGGATTGCAATAACTACAATGTCTATGTTACCCGGGCTATTACTACGAATCTATCAACACCTCATTTATTAAAATCGGACCAGTACTTGAGGCACTACGGTAGAACAAAGTACATGCATAAGTAAATAGACTGCCAAAATCATTACCCTTCCTTTAAAAAGTGGAGGTAGATGGTGTCAAAGTATAGATTAATGTGAGAAACCACGATCGTGGACTGTGCATGTGATCGGGTTCCCGCTACGCAAATCCTTTGGGGTCGTCCATTAATCACGTGATGCCTAAAGGGGAAGGGGGGTCCAAAAAAAATCACCAAGTATCACCAAGGGGAGGAGGGGGTATAAGGAGACATCACGTGTATTAATTTTCGAATCTAGTCTATGCATACCGAAATTATTATCGGTTGTAGATTCGTAGTGTTGTTTAAATAGTTGATGATGATGATGCTCCTCGGCCGTATTCGGCCACGGCGACTGCTTCAACTCCGCTGCAACTGTCTTTGGTGCGCTTGTATGTGGCTAACATAGCCGATCTTATTTACAAACGTTCGAGCACAGTGCGGGCAGGTGAGCACACTATTACGGTAATTGTAATTTACCGTACAAGGTGGGCGTGCCTTCAGTTCATCGCGTCGGGCATCTAATTCAGAGCAGCGATTGTTTTCAAATATTTTGACTTTGTTTTTAACCAAAGACCTCCATTCATGTCGACGGGCGGCTGTCCGCAACCACTTCGAAGGAATAATGTCGCATTTCTTCATATGGCGCTTAAGCACATCTTTATATCTAAGGAGTTGGCCGCCGTGTATACGCTTGCCTTCTTCAAATTCATAGAGAAAGATGCACTTGGCAATACGTCGATCCGACATACGCGACACGTGACCACACCATCGAAGTTGACGCTGCATGAGATTGGCCTCAATCCCCATGATATCGGCTATTCGTAAAACTTCTGTATTTCGTGCGCGATCAGACCAACGGATGTTAAGTATTTTCCTCAGGCACCGTAGTTGAAAACGGTCCAGCATTCGAATGTGGTAACGGTAAACCGTCCATGTCTCAGATGTGTACAATAAGCTGGGTAGTACAATTGCCTTATAGATGTCGATTTTTGTGCTCAGTTTCAGGTCATGTGAGCTAAACACTTTGCGATTTAATTTCCCAAATACCGCAGCCGCAGTACTGATCCGAGTGTTAATCTCATTATCAAGGTCACACTTAGATGTTACAGTGCTTCCCAGGTAGCGAAACGTATTGACCTGTTTAAGTACGTCATCACCAAGTTTAATTTTTAGTGTCTCTTGGCCGCAAATATCTAAAGACATCACTTCGGTTTTTTTGACACTAATTTTCAGGCCAAATCTACAACAGGACTCATGAAAGGCGGTAATAAGATGCTGTAAGCCATCTGAAGAATCAGTTACAAAGCATAGATCATCTGCATAGACGATCTCTGTTATGAGTTCGTAGGAAACTTTCGAACGTGCTTTGAGTCTTGCTAAATTGAAAATATTGCCGTCACTGCGAAAACGAATGCGGATTCCTTCAGGAGTTGACTGTAAAACTTCCCGAACTACGCATGCAAAGTATAACGCGAACAGTGTGGGAGCAAGTACACACCCCTGTTTTACCCCACAAGTTACAGGAAAGAACTCTGATTGATCCGCGTTAACAACGACGCAACTCTGCATGTCGTTATGGAGGAGCTTAAGAAGTCTCACAAATTTCTCCGTACATCCAAGTTTTTGCAGCACTATCCAGAGAGCTTCACGTGGTATGCTATCGAATGCTTTCTCAAGATCAACAAAACAAAGGTACATATTGCGACCCTGTTCTCTGCTCTTTTCTTGCAACTGTCGTAATGAGAATATTGCCTCGCAAGTACCACGGTCAGGACGGAAGCCAAACTGGGATTCAGGTAAAATATTTTCAGACAAGTTCCTGAGGCGGTTTAAGAGAACTCTGGCGAAGACTTTTCCAGGTACTCTAAGAAGAGAGATACCGCGGTAAGAATTGCAATCAGCTCGGTCACCCTTGCCCTTATATAGAGCGTGAATAAGAGATATTTTAAAAGTGTTGGGAACCTGTTCTTGCTCCCACATAAGGACAAAAAGTTGCCATATCGCCGAATACAAATCCCTACCACCGTACTTCAGTAGTTCGCCCGGTATATAGTCTACCCCAACCGCACATTTATTTTGTTGCTGCTTAATAGCACAAGTAACTTCATCCAGGGAGACAGGCTCCTCAAGCTCAAGGGCATAAGATTGCTGAGGTAGAGAGCGAATGTAATCTAGGTCCACCGAATGATCCACGTTAAGTAAGGAGTTAAAGTGCTCCGCCCATCGTTCGAGTATTTCCTCCCTATTCTTGAGAAGCCCTACCTCACTATTCGGTCTTAGAGGGACAATTGCTGTGGACGACTTACCAAGCAAGTTCTGTACTTCAACATAAAACTCACCGAGCTGGTTGGTATCAGTCAGCCACTGCATCCGATGAGCTTTTTTCTGCCACCATTTATCCTTCGCTTCCCATGTAAGTCTCCGCAGCTCCAGATCACTACGTCGTATCTCCGTGCTACATCCACTCCCACGTGCTTTATTGTGCTGCCGCAAGAGCTGACGGTGTTTATCTATAGCGTCCGTTAGTATTTTATCGTTCTCATCAAACCAGTCTTCGTGCTTTCGGACTCTCAGACCCAAGGTAGAGTGTCGAGAATGTGAGACGATAGAGACTCCCAGACAGCACCGACTTTGTCAGATTTTACATCAAGTGGCAGCAGAGCAGTGCTTAAGGTAGATGCAAATTTAGCCCTTATGGTAGTGTCGTGCAGTCGTTCAAGGTTCAGACCCTTCTGTTTCGATTTTATCGATCTACATGGACGTCGAAGACGAAGACGTAGCTTTGTGACGACGAGCCGGTGATCAGTCCAGCAATGAGCACCACGCATGACACGAGTGGCTTGGACTTTTGATAGGTCTTTTTGACGCACGATGACATAATCAATAAGGTGCCAATGTTGTGATCTGGGATGCATCCACGCTGTCTTCAATTTAGCTGGCAATCTGAACATAGTGTTCGTAATTGCAAGGTCGAATTGTGCCCACAGACTCAGCAACATTTGCCCATTGCTGTTCATATTGCCTATACCGTGTCTGCCCAGAACTTTCGGCCAGGCATCATAATTTCGTCCTACTCTGGCATTAAAATCACCCGCGAGCAGGATTTGTTCTCTTGGACGGATACGATCTAAACACAGCGCTAGGTCTTCGTAGAATATATCCTTAATATCATCAGACTTGTCTAGCGTAGGGGCATAGACACTGATGATATTAAGGTAGTTGTCATGTTCCATGTATAGGCGTAATGTGGAAATGCGGTCGGAGATGTGTATCGGATACTCTTTCAGTTGTTTAGCAAGGTTATTCTTGACAGCAAAGCCTACTCCCGATCTTCACGGTTCTGAGGACGCGAGACCCTTCCAAAAGAAAGTGTACCCCCCACCATGCTCTACCAGCTCTCCTTCATCGGGAAGATGAGGTTCGCTGAGTGCAGCCACATCAATATTATAGCGCTGGAGTTCTCGAGCTACAATAGCAGTCTTACGCTCAGGACAGGCATTAGCTTCGCGGTCAAGAAGTGTACGAACATTCCACACGCCAAAAGTCATAGCTTTAGATGTTGAATCAAATTTTAACTTAGGATTTCGACCGCAGATTTGAGATGCAGAGGCAGCCGCGGTTGCTACCCTCCTCATTTGTTGGAGTGAGCACTTTTTTAGGGCACCTTTTCTAGCCCCCTCCCCGACTGAGCGAGGAAAGCAGTCTCTCCCTGAAAAGGGCTGCTTTGTCACCTCGGGTGCTGCCGAATCCACTCTGTCACTCCGATGCAGAGAAAAAGCGACCACGATGTAAACTACATCCCCAAGGCCGCCCACGTGCAGGAGTCAGACAAAGCTCAACGTGCATCACGTCAAGCCCCTCTACCTTCCCCCATCGCCGTAGGACTTGTCTTTTATCGGAGTCCAAATAAGGAAACAGTCATCTGCGCAGGATATATTAACGTGCACAAGCGTACGCGCAAGACACAGGTGCACATACTCGCCCTTGTCATTCTGAAACCAGTGGAACGGATACCGATACGACTGAAGAAAGACTCGGGCAGATGGTACAGTATATTGATGGGAAAGTAACAAGGGGTCCGTACTTTTCCCATGCCCTTAATCGCCTCTTACGATACCCACGGGAAGTTTTGGGGTGGTGACATTCTACTCTGCCGGCACTACACGGCTTAAATACTTACAAGACAAATGACTCGTTTAGTTTTAAATTGCTTAAATTATTCGATTAAATTGTTTTTAAGTTAAAGTTTTTCTTCAAACATGACCTGCTTACTATGTAAAAAAATACACGTGATCTTAGGTGGGGGAGGGGGGGTAGTATAAAACCTCACCACGTATCACCAGGGGGAGGGGATGGGTCTAAAAAGTTGTTAAAACATCACGTGATTAATGGACGGCCCCTTTGCTGCAGGCTAAGGTACCAACCAAGGGATTGACTGTGGCAGTGGATTTATTGCACGGTACATATGGGACCATGGTGTATCTCGGAGCTAGTTCTACCTTAACCAGTTACTTTGCAAATTGGTAGAGCGTTTAACATAACGCGTTAACAAGTAGCATACCTCCTATTCCATAATCTCTTTTCCTCTAATACTTACCTTTCACACACTATAATAATATGATATTATATTCACTCCGTCGCGTTCACTTTAAACTAATAGTACTTTATCCATTTTTTTTTCGTTATTGATTAAAATCAACCCTACATTTACTACACACCTAAAATTCTAGTTTTTGCGCGCGGCTCCGCCTGCATAAATATAGTACCTATCCCATAGGCATACTGTACCTGCTTTTTCGGGGTAGGTACTAAGTAGCGAATGTGTTAATCCTAGAGCTTAAACTAGTACTAACATGCCAAATTTCATCCAAAATCAATTTAGTAGTTTTAGCGTGAGAGAGTAATAAACATCCATTCATCCATCCTCACAAACTTTTACCATTATAATAGTAGTAGGATAAATAGGTAAACTCACAGCGTAGGAAGTCTTGTAGAAGAGACTAACCACTTTGGGTGCGAATGAGTAGAACTTGACGAAGATGACCCGGGTGTGCTCCTCCGTCAGCTGCGGGAGCACCAGCTGGTAACTGGAACATGAAAATTTTGAATGAATTAATCAAAGATCTTAAATACCAAAGATGAAACGACATGTTCATGTTCAATGCAAACATGTTCACAAAGTACATTCTTTATTATCTACGTGATGAGAAAATAGGGCCCCCACTCAGTGGCGGACTAACCGGGGGGCGAAAGGGGCGGTCCGCCCCGGGCCCCCGGTCTTGGGGGCCCCCAAATGCCTCCGCGTTCCCCTGATGAAATCCTAATATTAATCCTATTAATTTAAATATACACTCTCCTTGCCTTTTTTTTCGGCAAACTGATTTATTAAATCATTTATAGTTGATGATGAAATGAAGATGAAATTTGGGAAGTTTTTATTAATTTTTGCACGTTGGGGGCCCCTGTGCACCGGGGGGCCCGTATAATTGATACGGCAGATACGGCGGTAGCTACGCCCCGTTCCTCAGGAATCCCTGAATGAATGGAGTGCAAATAATTCCCTCTTTTACGCCTACATTTACATTCACTACATTACATTTACGTAGAAAAATAAAAATTGGCCACATTTAAAATATAAGTATTAAATTTCTTTACGTTGATATTTAATAGTTTATTAGTGTGTTCTGATATTTTTGCGAACAGACAAGCCTTTTTTTACCCGACTGCGCGACGCAAAGGAGTGGTAATGTGTTTATTATCAGCCTATGTATGTATGTATGTATGTTCCTTTGAAGCACTATACAGACCAAACGCCTGGGCCGATTTTTATGATTCATACGTCAATCGATTCCTCTTAGTCCGGCGAGTGTCACTAAAGACATGACATTAGTGAAAATTCAATATGGCGACTACTGGACGCCATATTGTGAAAATGAAAAAAATGAAAGTCAATAAACTATATAAAGTGGGGTATCGTTGAATAGGTATTTAAAAATTATTTTTAGTTTTCTCTCAACATTTTTCGATTCGACTGACCGTTTAGGATCTATATCGATTTAAAGTTGCGTAACGACCATTCTCACATTCCAGTGTAATTGTGATGTAGTACTGATGCTGATAGGAAATCCAGTCTGGTAAATAGCTAGCTAGGTACTCAAAACTAAAAAGTATAAAATAAAAATAATAATTTAAAAAATTAAAAAACCCGACTGCGTAAAAAGTGAACCAAACTAAGTACATAATGAAAAACTGAAAAGAAAAAAACAATCACTTAGATGTCCGGTGGTCTAGAATTCTATAATATATAATTAAATGAATACTATTGAAGAAAATAAAATATAATCTATTAATGGAACATAACAACTGAACAGTCGGGATCCATTATTCGACAGCCAATCTAATTTTTTAATGGATCCTGACTGTTTAGTTGTTATGTTCCATTATTAGATTATATTTTATTTTCTTCGATAGTATTCATTTAATTATATATTATAGAATTCTAGACCACCGGACATCTAAGTGCTTGTTTTTACTTTTCAGTTTTTCATTATGTACTTAGTTTGGTTCACTTTTTACGCAGTCGGGTTTTTTAATTTTTTAAATTATTATTTTTATTTATTGTAAAGTAATAAACGCGATCTTATCCGTTCAAAGTAATTTCATTAAAAAGCGTAATACCTAGTATTTTTGATTTTTGGTGCGGAATAAAAGTAAATGAGTTCAGAGTTGAGTAAGTGCATTTTCGAGTATTTGGAAAAAGTGACTAATTCTTCGTATAATTTAGCCTAGAATTATTTCTAGGCTAAATTATACGAAGAATTTTATGATCCGTAGTTTCTAGTCAACATACACCTACGAGTAGGTACATTGCTTCAGGTATTGCGTTTTTCGAGTGGTCCTTATATTATTTGTAGTGCACGTTTATTAGAGACGTAGGTATGTACTTGTTCTCATCGTAAGACTCAACATGGCAAAGTCTCTGTATATTTGTATATCTATATCATCAAATCAATCATGAAACTTATAGACTAGGGCTTTTACCATTGAAAATGGTCAAAAGAGAAAAAAAAATAGTATGAAACCCATTGAAAAGGATGAGAAAATTAAAAAATAAAATGAAAAGTAATTTACGGGCAATTTGAGGTTGGGAAGTGTAAGGGGTGAGTTTTTAAGGGTAGAAGACGGTTTATCTCAATTTCCGGCAAAACTACAAGTCCTATGGAAAATAGTCAAATGGCAATAGAAAGAAAAATTTCTAAAGAAATCGGTTTCACATAAGTTATTGAGGAGTTCAGTAAATTGAAGGCACGAAAACACATATAACACGCTACAAAAAAAAATATCTTTTATTTTATTTATTTTATCTATCGATTTGTATTTTATTTTCCTCACCCATATCTATTCCATATTGTAGGTATGAATGTTTCACTTGCCAGAATTTAACGAAATAAACATAAAAAACTACATTTTTAGGGTTCCGTAGCAGAAAACGGAACCCTTATGGATTCGTCATGTCAGTCTGTCTGTCTGTCACAAAAATTAAAAAAAAAGCAATAAATTTTGAGCGTTCCCCATACTTAGAACTGAAAGTCAAAAAATTTTTTTTTCATTAAACCCATACGTATGGATAGGTCTTCAAAAATTATAATGAGGTTTCTAATATCATTTTTTTCTAAACTCAATAGTTTGCGTGGGAGACACTTCCAAAGTGGTAAAATGTGTTTCCTGTAAAATAAGAGAATGATAAAACTAAAAAACATATATGATGTACATTACCATGCAAACTTTCACCAAAAATTGGTTTGAACGAGATCTAGTAAGTAGTTTTTTTTTTAATACGTCATAAATCGTAAACCGTAAAATCGTAAAAAAGAATAAAAGTAGACACGGAGTTTGTTAACAATTTAAAATTTGCTAACGATATTATTATTTTTGCAAAAACATCAAAAGAACTACAAATAATGATACGTGAGTTAGATTATGAGAGCAGAAAAATTGGTTTACGAATGAACACTTCAAAAACAAAAGTAGCGACAAATAGTGTAAAAAACGACATATTATACGTAAACAATGCACAAATTCAATATGTGGACAGCTATATATATCTCGGAAAACAAATATCCTTTGAGAAGACGCGCCACGAAGATGAATTAGAACGCCGTATTAATATGATTTGGAGAAAGTACTGGAGTTTCAAAGAAATTTTAAAAGCCAAATTCCCTATGAAACTCAAAAAGAAGGTAATGGACTCCTGCTTATTGCCATGCCTGTTATATGTGGAGCACAAACGTGGCTATTTCAAGAAAAAACAAAAAAGAAAATTCGGACATGTCAGCGCGCAAAAGAAAGAAGCATACTGGGTATCAAACTTATCGACAAACAAAATAGCAATGTTATTCGTAAAAAGACAAAACTCATAGATGCAGAACGACATGCACAACAACTTAAATGGAGATGGGCTGGCCACGTTGCCCGTATGACAGACAAAGAGAGTCACCAAGTGGAAAGGCGCAGGTGGAAAGAGAAGCAAAGGAAGACCTAAAGATAGATGGGTCGACGAAATCATAAACATAACGGGCGAGGAATGGATGACAAAGACAACAGACCGAAAACAATGGGAAAAATTAGAGGAGGCCTTTATCCGAAGAGGAGCAAAAAATATTGTACCCAATACAATATTTTTTTGCTTACAATGTTTTTCGGAGTCTTTATTATAAAAATAATCATCGGCATTCGCAAGTCGCAACTCGCAACTCATACTTCAATACGCGTGAACCAAGTACTGCACTGTACTGAAAGAATCTTGCTACCGTGTTTAGTCGTTAAAAATAGGGTGTTTCGGACTCAAATTACCGTAGAAGCATAACTACTGCACGGTAGTTAATATCCAAAAATACCGTAGAAAAAGACACGGTGTGGCAGAGGATAGGGCAAGCGGCGCACCGCAATACCGACATGCCTCTTCCTCTGCGGCCCCACCAACGCCGATTCGACGGAACGGCCCCGCCAGCTCGCAGGGGGTAGGGAGAGTGGCGTACCGTAATACCATCACGCCTCTCCCCCTGCGATCCCTCCACGGCCGCAGAAGATAGGGAGAACGGCGCACCGTAATACCGGCACTCCTCTTCTTCTGCGGTCCCACCTCCACGCGCGTCCTCTGCGGGCATGTTCAGCCCGCTGGGAGCGCCTTCCTCGGGCCAGCCGGCGCAAACAGGCCGGCCCCGGTTGCCTCTTAGCTTCACCGTGGGTGACCAGTCCACGGTTACTAAGCCCCACCGCCACGACAAGGCGTGCAACCATCGGGGGGTCTAAGATTTTACCTACAGGAATATAACGCCAGAAAGAGTCATGTGTGTTGTGTGTAAGTTTTTAGAATTACTGGCCGTGACAAGGTTAACTACATCGAATTAGTTGCCATGGTTTACCACTAGTATGTTTTGTTGGAATACAAATTGTAGTAAACTTTCCACGGCATGTCGTGACGAAAACTCGCACACAGCACACTGGAGTGTAATTTGGAATACATTATTCTCGGTATAAGCTCGGAAAATAGCTGACCCTTTGGAACATGAAGCATAGATACCGGGAGTCCGAACGTAATTTTAAAATAATGGTCTCAATTACGGGGATAGATTTTTGCCGGTAGAGCGCGCGACAGTTCGACAAGCACTCGTTTGAAATTACGCGGGAAGTTTAAATATTGCTTTAGTGACTTTAGAGATAGATGGTTTACTGTTAATGGACCGTGATACTTAACCTCGAGTTCCGGCACTAGTCAACTGTCCACCTGTAAATGCGTACACAGGGAAAGAAAAGATCTATGTCTCTATACTGACTGTATTCACTGACTGGATTACAATTCGTGTTCACGTGTTCCCTACTGCCCTGCAAGTACGCAACTGGCGAGCCGTGGCCCGACACCACGTCGCCTCACCAAGATTACAAAGTCAGCATTCTATGAACTAGGTAAGTACACGTAAGTATGTCCCAACAATATTCCCCCCTTTTTTTTAAAAAAAATTACAAAATGTATCCTAGAAAAATAAAACATGGTCACTCTATCATTACATTGTATAAAAACATTACCAGTTACTTGCTACAAGTAATACAATACACTGCTATCGCTACAAGAATGCGCTGACGTCGAATATTGGGCAAGCAGAGAACACCATCATACAATGTTGACTTACATTAATAAACAATGACTTACATTACATATGCATTGAAACAAAACATTAGATAACATTACATTTACATTACATATTACATTACATACTTTTTAATTTTGACAACCAATTGACAATATTAATATTACGGAACCAAATAAGTAAAATGTGCAAGTTGTTGCACCCTAGGCCTACGACATAGTCTTGGCGTCGGTAGATAGTAGAAACCTACTACCTACCACTAGTGTGAACACGCGGAGCGCATTATCAGTTAGCACACGATTAGGGTTCAATAAATAACAGATGTTCCTGTCACTGGGTTCTGCGGATTGACTTGTTCTTTAACACTAGAGCGTCCTTGCTCAACTTTATCTATGATACCGTTAATAACTTTTCCTTTTACATTTTTACTGCACTTTTTAATACACAAAAATAAACAAACACTGAACAATATGGCCGTAATTACAAAGATAAGTATGCCATATATTTCAATTTTCTTTTCCAGCGCGGCTCTAGCAGAATTTTCAGAACCGGACTGCGCAATAACAACTTGCTCGTTTTTAGCCTGGTAATTTCCCATGTTGACAAAAATAGCCATATACTACGTGCAAAACTCAATTTGAAAATGGTATAGAATTCTAATGTTATTATTTTATAACTAAATTACATGTATCTACAACAGAAAACGCACAGGTGGCTTTACGTGCCTACCACTGCGTGTGGTACGAGTTACAAGCTTACCGCAACTATGAGAGTCTAACTGTTCGTCTAAGTTTTCCGCATTATTATTATTTGCATTAGTACTACTGTGGGGAATGTCTACATTAATTCTATTGGGTTCTACTAAAACGTATCCCGGCTTAAGCCGATCTATGGATATATCTATTTGTCTGTTATTTAATTGGACTTTAAAAACTTTATCTGACCTACTTATAACGCGGTAGGGGCCATCATAAGTGGGCGTTAAGGGCTTCTTCACAGCATCATTCCTAATAAACACGTGGGAACATGATTGCAAATCCTTATATGTGAATAACTTACGTGAATCGCTATCCGCTCGTGGCTTGGATCGCAGGCTATGAATCATTTCTCGTAACTTCTCTACGTACGTGTAATAATTAAAATTAGCTGTTCTACTTACCTCGTTGTAAAAATCGCCTGGTAAGCGCAAAGGTTGTCCTAACACCAACTCTGCCGCGCTAAGGCCGGTGTCACACCGACTCGCAGCACGGAGTCCGAATAAAACGGTGGGCAACTCGTCATCCCACGACGTTCTACTTGTTAGTCTACACGTAAGAGCTACTTTAAAAGAACGATGCCACCGCTCTATCTTCCCGTTACTTTGGGGGTGATAGGGGGTGGTCCTTATTCTCTGAACACCTAACATTTTTAGTAAGTTACTAAACAATTCGCTTTCGAATTGTCTGCCTTGATCACTCGTTAACCTGGTTGGACATCCAAATCTACAAATCCAATTTTCATAAATCGCTCTGGCGACTGTTTCAGCTGTTATGTCGCTAGTGGCTACTGCCTCAGGCCAAAACGTGAACCTATCTATGATTGTAACACAATATCTATTACCTCTCTGTGTTGTTTGTAACGGGCCTACTATATCGACGTGAATGTGTTCAAATCTTTCGCTCGGTGTAAACGTTCCTAAATCCGAAATAACATGACGATTCACTTTACTCTTTTGACACGGTATAAAATTTTTAGTTCAATCCCTAACGTCTTTATTCATTCCTGGCCAAAAATAACGAGAGGAAACCATTTTAAGTGTTGTTCTGATGCCTGGATGACTAATGTTATGTACTGAAATAAAAATATTATGTCTGCATTTTTTTGGTATATACGGCCTAACATTACCAGTCGAAATATCACAATATATACTTTTACTCAGATTAGGTAACATAACTTTCTTTAACTGAATTTGTGACGTGTTACAAGTTCCTAAAAAATCTGTAATCTGATCATCGTCATCCTGTTGCAACGCTATTTCTTCGTAATCGACTACAGTCGGACACACGATTGTCTCAACACGCGATAAGGCGTCCGCTACTGGATTTTCGCTACCGCCTACGTGTTGAATACTATTTGTATACTCGCTTATATACATTAATTGTCGAATACGTCTAGGTGTCTCTTTCTCCGAATTGATCTTTGTGAGCGCGTGAGTCAAAGGCTTGTGGTCTGTAAATACCGTTAAAGCACGACCTTCTATCATGTTTCTAAAATGCATAATAGACATATATATAGCAAGCAATTCTCTGTCATATGTACTGTAATTTTGTTGCGTCTGCGAAAGTTTTTTTGAAAAATAACCTAAGGGTTGCCATGCACTACCGACATACTGCTGTAAAACGGCACCAACACACGTATTTGAAGCGTCTGCCATAATTGATAATGGGACATCCGGGGCCGGGTGAGCGAGTGTCGCGGCGCTTTTAAGGCTCTCCTTACACTGCTCGAACGCTAACTCCGATTCTCGATCCCAAACTATACTAGTTTTATCCTTCTTTTTAGCGTTGTGCAAAAACTTATTTAAATGCGCATGACTTTCGGCGGCTTTAGGTAGATGCGACCTATAAAAATTAATCATGCCTAAAAATCTCCTCAAACTTTCCACAGTTTCCGGCTTTGGGTAGTCTGTAATGGCCTTAACCTTATCGGCCAGTGGACATATACCTTCCTGCGTAACTTTATACCCTAGAAATTCGATTTCATTTTTACCAAATAGACATTTAGATGTGTTAATTGTGATTCCTAATTTACTAAACCGTTCAAATACTTGTCTTACATGCTCTTTGTGCGTGACAACATCCTCTGACGCAATTATGACGTCATCGATGTAACAAAATAAGGAACTATGCTGCTTATCTCCAGTGTTAGAGTCCACTTTTGAAATATTTTCTAAGCCTCGTAATACTGTGTTATCCATGAACCTCTGGAAAGTTTGGGCTGCGTTCCTAAGTCCGAAGGTCATGCGAGTGAATTCATAAAGACCAAATGGAGTAATTATCGCTGTTTTTTCTACGTCCTCGGGAGCTATTTTAATAATATGATATGCACGGTTTATATCTAATCTTGTAAATATTTTTTTACCTGTCAAACTATAAGTAAAATCATGCAACCTAGGAACGGGGTATCTGTCTGGCGTAGTCACGGCATTTAATCTACGATAATCGCCACACGGTCGAATCTGGCCATCCTTTTTAGGGACGACGTGCAAAGGACTAGCCCATTGGCTGCAAGAAGGCTGACAAATACCCATTTCCTGCATTAAACGAAATTCATCTCTTACCTTTGTATACTTCTCCGGAGGAAGCGGGCGGGCGCGCGCATGCACCGGTGGGCCTGACGTCTCTATGTGATGGTAAACTGCATGGTCAGGTACGTCCTTGAATGACGCGGGTCTGGTAATCTCTGAAAACTGCTCTAATAAGTCGCGGTACGGGCTATCAGACTGAATTGTTGTGACAGAAGGCTCCTTGTGACTTATGATGCTCCCTATCGCACATAATGTTGTAACCTGATCAATTAATTTTCTGTTATATAAATCTACCACTAACCTATGTGTTTTTAGGAAATCAGCGCCAATAATCGGCTTACTGATATCGCATATTACAAAAGGCCATTTATAACTACGTCTCAATCCTAAATTTAGTTCTAATGTACACCGTATGTATTTATCAAAGTGCCATTTGCTGCGTACAAAGTATATGCACTCTTATCATATTTCTTAAAATTATTAAACTTAGAAACAGGGACGATAGATATGTCGGCACCTGTGTCAATTAAAAAAGTCATACCACTCTTGGAGTCTGTTACGCACAAACGATGGTTTTCATTAAAACCGGCGCAATCCCCCATCGAAGTAGGCTGCACCGTATCTAGTTTCCCGACGCCGTTCTCCAGTTACACGGGGACTCACAATTTTTGGCGGCTGCCCGATATCTAAAATGGTACTTGCATAACCAATCTGCACTCTGTGGTGTGCGCCTGGGACCTCTGGAACGTGAGCGTGACCTGTTCCTATATCCTTGAAAGCGGAAACCTCGCTGATGTTCTCTTCCTTTTATCTCGTTCACCTCGCCTCGTAAGTTTCTTATTTCCAGGGACATGTTTCGCATTTCCGCCAGCAGTTCAGCATTCACCGTCGTATCGTTGCCTGAAGTCGACGGCTTATTTACCTCTACTATGTCTCCACTCCGTAGGTTATCCATGATCTTGTCGGCCATACCGGCGAGCTCGTCTAGTTTGGCTTCTGCGCTGCAGCTTGCGAGAATCGCTCGCACCCATCCTGGCAGTCGCGACATCCACAGATTCTTCAAGGTGTCACCAGCAGTAGCTGTATTTCTAGCCAGCTCCTTCATTTTAGCGAGTAGCTGCGATGGACGCTGCTGACCAAGATCCATCTCTTTCACCAGCTTGTGAAACTGAGCCTCGGCGCTTTCTTGGTATACTTTTAACAATCTATTTTTCAGGGCTGTATAACGTTGCTGTGCTGGAGGGTCATCGATCAGGTCTGCCACCTGGCTTAGTTCTTCCTTGTCTAACTTTGCCAAAACTAAATCGTACTTCACATTTTCGCTTTGATGTTGCGGTCCCACTACGGCTTCAAACTGGGTGAACCACATACGTGGCATATCGGTCCAGAACGAAGGTATTCTCGCTGATAGGCTGATGGCGGCCAGATCGTGGTTGCTCTGCTGAATCATCGGTTGCTGTAGAGCCATCGGTTGCTGCACTCCAGGGTTAGCCATTTCTCACTTGCACTGTAATGTTCGGTACACGTGCACTAAATACGCAGAGTCCGGATGACGCAATATATTTAACGTGGCACGCGGCGGTATGGTGAGTTGCGAGGGCAGTAGGAAATTTAAAAACGCGGGGTCACCACTTTAGTGACTTTAGAGATAGATGGTTTACTGTTAATGGACCGTGATACTTAACCTCGAGTTCCGGCACTAGTCAACTGTCCACCTGTAAATGCGTACACAGGGAAAGAAAAGATCTATGTCTCTATACTGACTGTATTCACTGACTGGATTACAATTCGTGTTCACGTGTTCCCTACTGCCCTGCAAGTAAGCAACTGGCGAGCCGTGGCCCGACACCACGTCGCCTCACCAAGATTACAAAGTCAGCATTCTATGAACTAGGTAAGTACACGTAAGTATGTCCCAACAATGGCTAGCCGCACACGCACCATATTATTGACAATAAAGCTCATATTGACCATAATATTCCTTGTGTGCGGGCCATTTTGCCGTTTTTTTTTTGTATGTGTTGACTAGTATTGACAATTTTCTTCTGTCAATAATATTGCACGTGTGCGGCCAGCCATTGCTATTGACAGCTCTGGAAGAAAATATTAAGAGAAAAGTGGATTTAAATCTTATTATATAAAAGTTTTAGGAAATTCTTAGAAACTGTTATCGAAAAATAGATACCGTAGAACACGGTAATTGCCTAACGGTAATTTAAAAATAATTGTAATAAATAATAGTATTGGCAACACTCGGTATAATAGTATTGGCAACACTTGGTACGTAACAAGTTCTCGCACAGCTAGCGGCAGAAAAGAGAACTAAGATCTGGTCCTATTATTGTGTACATAATCACTATGGAAAAGCCTATAACCGTTCGGACTCCTGGTATCTATACTTCGTGCTTTGGAAGTTAAGTTGGTTACGATAATATTACGGCATAAGACATTCGTATGTCCCACGTAGCTCCGGGACCAGCTTCTATGTGACGACTTTTACGCGGTAATTCGAAAGAAAGTAGCGTCGATAGTACACCGAGTGCGGAGGAGCTGGAATAGTATCCTTAGAATGATAGGAGATAGAACAGACACTGCTCTCCTTCGCAGGCTCACTGAATTACATGTCAGGGTAGCGAGATAAGGAGCGCGCTAATTATTTTAATAAGTTTTGTTTCCCCTCTGTTATTACTAATTATTAATTCTTATATTATTTAGTATTTATGGACTATATTGTCTGAAAATAAATGGATTTTATTTTATTTATTTTTATTTGTATGTGCGCGTCAAGTTAAAACTTCTAACTACCTGAATTGATGTCCGTAATATACATATTCAAAATTAGGTACCTTAATAATTATGGTGTTTATGAATCAAAGTTGTTTTCCGAATTACGAATTCTAAACTGGTTTTTTGCATAATTTTCAAATTTAATGATTTTAGGTTTTCTATAAATTGTAAATAAGGATGCAGAAATATTCGGTTCAGGTAAAAATTAAAATCGGTGTTGAAAAGCTAATGTTGATTTATTTTTACCTATAATAATGCCATGATGTCCAAATACCTAATCCAATGATATAGGCATTTCACCTCGGAATCTAACGAAATAACCTGTTTTTTTTTTTTTTGGTATACGGAAAGACTGTTAATTTTAAATTACAAACATATACTTCAATTTTATTTATCTGTATGTATATAGAAAATTTTAATTTGTTATAAAGTTATAAACTTTGGCCTTTGCATCCGTTAATGGATGATTTATACAGTATTCTCCGAGCGAAGTAATCACTCTTGAAATACTGTAGTGCCTGGGACAGTTGGTTTTTAAATGTCGTATGGTTGCCCAAGCACATACGGCATTCTCACAACATAGTCAGCCTAGTCCAGAGGAATGACTGGTCAATACGTCTGGGACCAACCATGTGCGGGTTTCCTCACGATGTTTTCCTTCACCGTTAGATCGTCCGTATAATGTACTTGAGATCTGAAAAAGTCTCATTGGTACACGCCACAACCTGGGATCCGAACCTGCACTCTCTCGAGTGTGAACCAAACGGTCTACCCACTAGGCTACGGAGCTCTAAAGCTCTAAAATTATAAAATATTGTTAATAATTACCCACATGTTTTTAAGTCGGTACATAACTTTTTTCTTTACCTAGTAGATATTGTAAATAATGGTAAATGTGGGTTTGCAAAAAATATTGTATTGGGTGTCTCAACAGTCCCTACTGTTGAGACACCCAATACAATATTTTTTTGCTTACAATGTTTTTCGGAGTCTTTATTATAAAAATAATCATCGGCATTCGCAAGTCGCAACTCGCAACTCATACTTCAATACGCGTGAACCAAGTACTGCACTATACTGAAAGAATCTTGCTACCGTGTTTAGTCGTTAAAAATAGGGTGTTTCGGACTCAAATTACCGTAGAAGCATAACTACTGCACGGTAGTTAATATCCAAAAATACCGTAGAAAAAGACACGGTAGTGTATCACTACCGTAGACCGTATACTGGCCAAAACTACCGTGGTTCTACGGTAATTACCGTGTATCGTGATCACTAGTTTTCACTTCGAAATCGCCTCGAATGTAGCTCAAACTGAACTGAACTCATCGCTTACGTCGTCACGCGCCGGGCCCTTTGAAAGGGGCCTTGGGCGGGGAATCACGACCAGGGGCTTTTGCCCCTCTACGTGAGGAGTTCCGATATTGAAACGCCCAGTACGAATACTGGGCGCAAAAAGACCTGTTTTAAGGGGAAGACCCCCGCGACAGAACGCGGGGGAAACCCGAAGAAATTAGAGGTGTGTAAAAGCGACGGCCGAGGTCGGCCAAGACCAGCGGAGGACTCCGGCGACGATTGGGGTCCTGGTCCGGGGACCAGGAAGCGTGTATGGGTCCACTCCCCGCACGCCGCTTTTGTCGACCGCGGACACAAACCGACCTGGGAAAAAGGGTAAAAAGGGAAGGATTCCCTTGCCCCGGCATACGTACCGGGGGGGGAGCGCTGCGTTTAGTGAGCGCGGGGAAAGGAGGGGTGGGGGGGGCAGCAATCCATCGGTGCATTTAGGCGCGCAGTGCACAAGCGCGCCGGCATCAATTATGCTGCGATGTCCCAGCAGATGGCGTTTGGGTGCACTGTAGCTGTCTCGTGCGGCGGGCATGCGACGGCAACGGGCCAGACACGACCGGGCGCGTCGCTTCCGCTCGCACGAAATTGAAAAAAGGACAACACTGCGAACATAAAATAAAATTAAATTTGCCACGCTCGAGGAGCGCGGGGGGGACGGTACGCGTAGCACGCGTACGCGAAAGTCCCTAGTTCGGGCTACGCGTTGTAGATCTCCGGCAGTCACATACAGCTCCTCTGATAGGAGCCTCTGGATGCCGGAGATATCTATCCGCGGGTCCGGTATTAGGGCCTGGGGATCCATAGCGCTATAAGGGCAGCAAAAACAGGGGCGCCTTCAAGAAGGCCTGCATGAGGGCGGTAAAAATTTGCTCCCCGGCTCGAATTTTGTAATATAGATTCGTTGCCAGGGAGAAGAGGGTCTGCAGGAGTTCTGCAGTTGTTTGGGGGGCCTCTTGGTCACACACCTGGGGTGACGGAGGGGCAAAAGAAGTCCCACATTGCGGGCCAGCTGGATAGGTAGTCGGCTCCGTAGCGGCTACAACTTCCACGGCCGTGACGGCCGAGGAGGAGGCGCTGGGAGTGCGAGAGGGGCGCGGAGAGCGCCGAGTCGGCGGAGTTACCTGTGTGTCAGGTTGGAGTGGAGCGAGCGTTGGCTCAAGCTCACACTCGGAGGCGGCAGCGGAAGGAGGAGCGACATGGGGGCCGGCCGTAGGGGATACGGTACCTTTCCGCCTCTTTGTTTTCAGCCTCCTAGGCTGCGGTGCAGAGGGGTCGGGCGCCGATGGAGACGAGCGCCGGGGACGGTGATCATTGGCCTCTGCCATCAGTGAAGTGGCGGTAGGCGGGGGCGGTGGTGCCTCTTGCTCCGAGGAGGGAGGCGTAGCTACGGTGTCACTAGGCGGGGTGGCGCGGCCGTTACCTGTGTGGTGGTTTCGCGCCAGCCTGCGGTACACAGGGCAGTGCCTGCTGTTTCCTGGGTGCGCCCCCCTGCAATTAGCGCAGGTGGGTTCTTCGGAGAAGGGACGGGGGCAATCCCGTGCGTGGTGTTCTCCGGCACAATAAGCGCAGACTACCTTTTGGTGGCAGTTTTGGCTTGAGTGCCGGAATTTGAGACATCGGTGGCATTGGGCGAGGCCGTTTTTGCTCCGCCAGGCTTCAATTCTTACGCCCGGCATATTCAGGAACTCTGTAACCTGGAAAATGCCGGGTACGACGTCCGCACTCTCACACTCGACAACTCACTCGCCTCCCTCGGCTATTTATATGGGACGACACGAGTCCTAGACTATTCCAGGAAGTTTCCGACTCGCGTGACCGGGTTGGATTATTCTAGAAAGTTCGCACAGTAGCGCCATCTAGTATTGAGTAGGGGGTTTCACGTTGTCTTTGTTCATACAAAGTGGTTTCATTGGTTGACGCTAGATGGTGCTAGTTTCTTTATGCTTTGTGTGTTCGTAACAATATTTTTAGCCCCGCCCACCGCGGTTGATAAATCATGAGACCAATTTTTTAGCTCAATTACGCTTCTATACCAGGACTAAAATGACACCACCGTCTCACAAAAACGGCAGGAAAAAAAAATTTGTTGTGTTTTTTCAGTCTTCTTTTATAACTTATTTATATTATTATCAAGCAAAACTATTTAGGTTTTATCTACAAGTACATCCAACATTATGAAGTCCGGCATTACATTTCTTTCTCATCTGGTGTTGCACTACAAGAATACCTACCAGCGGCGTGGGGTTCCCATAACTCTATTCCTATCGGCTTCACCTACCACTTACTTTTTGAAGACTCTCATCCAAATCTCTACCCATTATACAAGCAAGGGCTTCCTTATGAAGGAGAACCTTCGCCACTGATACCTACCCCATGCCATTTAGTCCCAGGACCTCCTTCTTGACATCGAGGGGTGTGAACTGATCCGGGGTGAGAGTCCTCATGGTGCACAGCTTGTCCAGGGACGCCTTGGCGCGCTCCAGTGATCCCTTGGAGGCGACTATCGTACCTTCCAAGTATTGGAGAGCTGGAATGTGAAGAAAAGATCTTATAATTATCTGGTCTAGGGATAATATTTGAAAAACTAGGCGAGTCGGACTCTCGCACAAAGTGTTCGGTACTATTAGATAATAATAATAATATCTATGGACGCTTTCACACCACGTCACTCTAGTCCCGGGATAAGTTCTCGAAGAACTTGTGTTACGGGTACCAGACAACGGAAATAAAATATTTATTACTTTTATTCATATTTATTTTATAAATATTTATAATACAATAAAAATGTTAAATATATGAATACGTAATACATATCTACATTTAAAACTTTTATTGTATTAAATACACAATATTAATGACCCAAGAATACAGGAAACTTTTTGTTTCTTTGGCGGGAATCGAACCCGCGACCACCGGCTTGAGCACCGACGCGCTCAACCATTAGGCCAAAGACACAATAACACATTTGTTTGATTCAATTTCATCTTTCGTTTACGTTTAGATGAAGTCGGTTAAAAAGATAAACGCTGACTGAATCAATGAAAAACTCACGAAAATCCTTCTTCCTGAAATGCGGCTGCTGGTGTATCCAGTCGTCCAGGATCCTGACTGCGTCCTTCATCTCCCCAGGTTTGTCCAGGTTCACGCTCCTGCGGACCGCCTCCAGGGTCCCCGGTCTGAGCTTCAGGTAGGTGCTTAGGGATACGGAGTCCATCGCTGAAGGTAGGAATAGTTTGTTTAGAAAAATAATATAACTAGCGCCACCGGATGTAGTGAGCATAATATAAAGATGGCGCCACGGAAGCTATAAAATCTGCGGCACAGGTGTCGAGTATTTTTCGGGTCTTAAGGCCTTAAAATGAAAAAGTAAAAATATGTTATTAAAATTAAAACATAAGTGATTTTGATTGTTGTGTGAATTGTGATAGACCATAAACGTTTTGTACTGGTGAGTTTTCTTTAACAAGTTAGCAAGCGAACGGAACGCCAAAGGAAAGCCAACAAAAAAGCATATACTTGAAAGAACGGTAAACTACTCTCTACTATCAGGTGTTGCGGATGTCCATGGGCGATTATCGCGTTTTGCCCCATCCAGACTGCTCGCGAAGTAGGCTGAGGAAGTGCTCCAAGTAACCCGAAGTATGAAAAGGCGAAGCGAAGTGCGTGCCCAACTGCCCACACTGTCTTATTTGGCCAACCTAAGCCTACTTCTTGAGTAGTCTGGACGGGGCTTTACATACTAGGTGATCCCCATGTGCCCCACAAAATCTGAGTAATAATTGTACTTAGCTCCCCACACCGATTTTGATGACGGTGGTTGGTTTCATTGAAACCAGACCAGGAGTAATGTTCAGTGCCCGAGTGTGTGTAACACGCAAGAGCACTCTCTCTTCCTTTACTCTCGTAACCCAGTGGGACGGATGACCGACATGACTGGCGAGAGATCAGGCGCAGGACCGACTTTTTAACTATGTTATAGTAAAAAATCCAACTTGACGCATGGATCATCTTTCTTGTTAGACAATCACATGATCAACCAGCATTGTACTTACTAAGGGGCCGTCCATTAATCACGTGATGTTTTAACAACTTTTTAGACCCCTCCCCTCCCCCTGGTGATATGTGATGAGGTTTTATACTACCCCCCTCCCCCACCTAAGATCACGTGTATTTTTTTTACATAGTAAGCAGGTCATGTTTGAAGGAAAATTTTAACTTAAAAAACAATTTAATCGAATAATTTAAGCAATTAAAAACTCTACGAGTCATTTGTCTTGTAAGTATTTAAACAATACTACGAATCTACAACCGATAATAATTTCGGTATGCATAGACTAGATTCGAAAATTAATACACGTGATGTCTCCTTATACCCCCTCCTCCCCTTGGTGATACTTGGTGATTTTTTTTCGGACCCCCCCCTCCCCCTTTAGGCATCACGTGATTAATGGACGACCCCTAAGGATGTCAGACGTCTCGTATTTCTCGGGATATCCCGTGTTTAGGTCTTATTTCAAACGTCTTGCCGGAACAAGCCTGTCCCGTAAGCGTTGTTGAGCGATGTAGGAAAAATACTTGCCGACACAATGTTTGCAATGTCCCATTATTTTTGCATATTTGTTCTGTTTATTTATTGCATAAATATGGACTCGGGCGAGCTAAAGTTAATCAAAATATTATGCTAACACTCGATCCACAGAAAAAAAATACACTAATTAATTTTGTTTTTTTTATATCCCGCCACTCAGATCCCGCCATTAATTTATTCTAACGTGGGGATTGAACTCACGACTTCCGGAGTCGAGAGCCAACTTCTAAAACATGACCAGTGGACCACAGCTCATGCTCGCAACTTAGTTTGCAAAGAACTAACGGAAACGGAACCCTATTTTTTAAACGGAACCCTTTAATAAAAGTAGCCTATGTTAGACCTTATGACATCAGCTATCTGCCAGTGAGAGTCCTATGTAAATTTGGTCCAGCCGTTTCAGAGATTAACCAGAACAAACAAACAGACAGACAGACGGATAGACATAACTAAATAAAAAAAAATGATATTTTATTGTAAGTACCGTATATACTTTCATATGCAATATGTTAAAAGTATTTAAATTTAAATTACAAACAGACGCTTCAATTTTATTTATCTGTATAGATATTAGATATAGGTACTTAATGTATGTTAGCCAGTACCTACCTATCACCTAAATCATATCCTATCCCCCTTACTAATAAAAGCTGTATAAGCTTTGAATAGTTATACAGTGTTTTGTCTTCTTAGATCGAATTAAAAATGTCACTTGTGTGACGGGAACAAAACACTGTATAACTATTCAAAGCTTATACAGCGTTTATTAGTAAGGGGATATATGTATATATATAACCTAAGTTAATTTACTAACAAGTCAACTTAGTGTAAATTAGATGTCTATAGACTCCGGTAATCACTTACCTACCATCAGAGCTAATTGCCACAATTCGTTTTCATACACAAACTACTTACCAGATGATTGTCTTTCACAAGTCCTTCACGCTTGGGACACTACGATTGAATGCAAAACGTTAAATTTTAACATAACCTTTATCCTCAACTTATGTATTTTATCAATATTATGCTATCTACAGACACACGAATTTGGTACGGAGCGTACAGCGGACCAGATCCGGAGACCAAATCCGGTGTCGCTACACACGCACGGATTTGGTACGGTGCAGTGGACCGTAAAGCTCGACACTCGTGTGTTCGATTTTATGCTCTATTACATTAGCACAGAGTTCTATTTACAGTGCGCTTTTTAAACGACGACGATGATTCCCGCAACTCATTGATAACGGGCAGTGATACCAACACTTTAAAAAATATTTCTCCCCAAATTTTACCCCTGATTACTTATACCATTAACAGGTCTAAGAGATAATAAGCTAGAAAGAAAGGTTATGTGTTTAACATAAAGACTTACGCGTGTATAACATAAAACTAACTTGGAAATTTAGTTATTAGTAGTGTTTTAGTAGGAAAGAGCCAGACAGTAATCATATGCAAAATGGCCTAGGTTAAGCACAACAAAAAAAAAACATCTTATCATATTAATACATTCGTCCGTAATTTTCTTAAAACTAGGTACCCGTTTAATTACTATATACGTAATATTTGCTAGTTTATTTTAATTTAATGGTAAAATTTATAGTAAAATTCAATAAATAAAAAAAAATATAACAAAACCTAACATGCAATGGTTTTTAGGGGGCTTCAGGAATTCCTAAGTAGCTTCTTTAGTAGGTTGTTTATTAGTACTTTTTAGTAGAATTCAATACGAGTTTAATAGTTTCACAAAAACAGAGCTGGCAACACTGGAACGAATCGCTTCAGTCCGTACGGCCGACTGATGCGATCTCGAAATTGCACACAGACCATGGGCGTAGCCAGGAGGGGGGGGTTTAGGGGGTTCAAACCCCCCCCGAAATGGGCCGGCTGGTCTATGTGGATGACCCATATACCGAGGCGTATTTAGAAATTTTGCGTCCTAGGCACATTAACATATTTTACCGCCCCAATAACCCTATCTGAAAGATGATTTTTCAAATTTATTTTAGAAAAAAAATCAACAGCCTAAAACAGAACTTTAATACCTACTAACTTGTTCTATATGTATATGTTTATGTTAAACGCGTTCAAACTGAGAAAGCGAGCGAATGTTTTTACGCTTTAACCTGATAAAATCTTTAAGCCCTGAAATAATGTTGTACTTTAAAAAAACAATAAAATTAATAGTCTAACACAGGGTTCGCGAACCTTTGAACGAATGGCACGCGTGCCATCGAATCCTCGAACGTATAGCATGCGACACAATATTTTACACGTCACTGATCATAAAATTTTGTAATTATGTAGTTACTATGAAAAAAGTGTGAAATAGGTATTATATGACAAACCTAACATAATAAGTATTTTGTTACTATTTTGCAACATCAGAAATTACACGAATTTTACTTTAATTTAAATTACAAAATGATCCCATTTTCACTGTATTTTAGGGTTTAAAATTTGAACAGATTTAACCTATTAAATAGGAAAAAATTTTGCTCGCTCGCTTCGCTCGCTCGCGTTTAAGATAAAGAACATATGTAGGTATTATATTATTTAGTAGCGATATTCTGTTTTAGCCGGTTCATTTTATGATACTTTTCCGAAGATCACCGTTATTCAGTGTTTAAATTTAACGATTGAATAGATTATATAATATATTAACCTATAGAATGGGAAAAAAATTTGCTCGCTCGCTTCGCTCACTCGTGTTTGGCTTAAAGAACATATTACTATAAAATTTTGTACCGAGGTTCAGTTTTAGGATTTTAATATTTGTATTGTTCGAATTACACAGTCTTTCAGGGTAAACCCTGAAAGACTGTGCTTTAAAGCTTAAACAGACAAAAACGAAAAAACAAAATGGGCGCCCATTATTCTTATATAGGTATATTACAAAATGATCCAATTTCCACAATGTTTTAGGGCTTAAAGTTTGAACAGATTTAACCAATTAAATAGGAAAAAAATTTGCTCACTCGCTTCGCTCGCTCGCGGTTAACATAAAGGCCATTATATTATTTATTACCGATGTTCTATTTTAGCCGGTTGATTTTATGGTATTTTTCCGAAGTTCACGGTTATTCCGTGTTAATATTTTAGTTTAACTTTTGAATAGATTTGAACGTTAGAACCTGTAAAATAGGAAAAAAATTTGCTCGCTCGCTTCGCTCGCTCGTTTTTGGCTTAAAAAACCAATTATAAAATTTAGTACTAACGTTTAGTTTTAGACTAAGTATAGATATTTGTATTTTTCCGAATTACACAGTCTTTCAGGGTTTAAAGCTTAAACAAGTAAAAACGAAAAAAAATATATAATTCTAATGTGCCCAGGGCCCTGTATTTAAAAGGTTAAAGACGGCCCTGATTATTTAATGTACTTGTAGTCGTTTTATTTTCTAAAACCCCCCCCGAAACTAAAACCTGGCTACGCCCATGACACAGACGATACGATTTTGCATCCGTTCAGGCCGAACTGAAGGCAGACCGGATCGTGTATGGGGCCACTTAGAACTGACCTCAGTTTGGCCTGAACGGATTCGAGCACACGCACGGAAAAAATCGCATCCGACCAAACTAGGGTTGCCACCCGTACTATATAATAAAGTATTGTACGTTATTTCAGGTAATTGTACTCTATACTTTATAAGAATAATAAAGTAAGTACACGAAAATACTTTATTTTCACGATTTGGTTTTTTTAAGGATTTTGGAAACTTTAGTCATAATAATATTATGATTTTTTTCGTACATATAGCGAAGCGTTATACATCATTCAATCTTTACCTTTTATAAATTTTTATTATGTCATATTAGGTATGTTAGTTTCTTTCCCAGTCTTATAGTTTTAAGTTCTTTCCTAATCTTATAGTTTTTAGCATGGGACCAAATTGACGTGGCGTAGATAAGCGTACATAGATATTATTAACATACCCAACTGAAGCAATACATCGATTACTCAATCGATGTCGATTGCATGTTAAGATAATTGAAAATATAAATCTGCAAAAACTTAATGTGGATATGGATGATCTATATGGAAAAATTTCTTTACTAACCAGCTAACTTTATTACAATATACTTTAGAACTATCACTGCATAATAAAGGCAGCAAGTATTTAATAAGAGCAATGATAATTTTTTAAACTTGTTTAAAGTAATTTCATTTTTATTATATATTCCTAAAATGTTCTGTGATCATAGCAAATGGAGAGACGAAAGAAACAAAGTGTCTCTGAATTTGATTAAAAACGTATTACTTATTTTATTTAATTTAAATATGGACTGTAAAGGTACAAATTTGATACAAAGTGCAAAAAATAATAAAAAGTAGGTATGTATTTAAACATAATAATGATAATAAATAAATTGTACTTTATTTAAAATACAATGTACTTTTTTCCTACCTATAATAATCATTGTACTTTATCTGCAAAATAACCTAACCAAGAGCATGTCAGGACATATCTAAGGAGGGTTCCGTAAACTATTATTGTACTTTATCTGCAAAATAACCTAACCAAGAGCATGTCAGGACATATCTAAGGAGGGTTCCGTAAACTATTAAGTATACTAAACACTATAGACTATAGTACACTATAGAATAAACGTATGATAAATTAATAATAATATTTAATATTATTATGTAATATTATGTATTATTTCTTTATTATTTTGAATGTTGATTAATAATCAAAATATATAGTGAACAGTAATGTTCTTTAAGATTAATTTTTATTCGATTTCGATGATATTAATTATTTTAATGAGTTTTTACTAATTTTAATATTCGCTAATCACTTAACATTGGAGCATATTTTAGTCTAATACGATATCACCTCTCTCAGTGTAACAAGAATATAACGGACAACCTCATACTTATTACTTATACATATCAGCGAGGTTTTCGATAGCGTGATACAGAATTTAAATCCAATAACACAGCGACATCTAGTATTATTTTTCAAAAACAATCGACGATTTAAACAGGAGACTAGCGCCATATTGTTTTCGTAAAGTTACTAGCAAATTGATGCTTTTAATATTAAAGGTAGGTATTAAATAATAATAAAAAACAATAATACTATATGGTAATTAATAAATAATAATACATTTTAATGTGTTTTCAGTGTTATTAAATTATTGTAATAATTGGTAAAAGAGGCACATATTCGTAAAATTTATTATTAATTAAAATTTTACATGTGTTTCAAAACTTAGCTCTAATTCTGGTAAAGAATCATAAATTCGTAACAATCAATATAATTACTGCAGCTCAGTTAATCACAGTGTTTGTCCCTGATGTAGGTTCAAACCCGACAGCGCGTTTTAGTTATTATTAATTCGTTTTTTTTTTATTAATTATTAATTTCAATTTTTTTTTAATTATGCAACCAATTTTGAAACATTATTTTAAATAATCATTTAAAATAATGTGTAAAATTATGTTTATGTCAATTTGTTTTTCTATAATTGCTCTAGAAATAGAAATTATGATGCGATTTTGTTCAAAATAGTTTTCCTAAAGAGTTTTTAGCATGATCTATCAGCATGGAAATTTGCAAGTTTCTATCTCCTATAGTTTAAAAATGCTAGGGGGGGGACCAACTTACAAACTACTTTGGAGGCCGATTATTCGAAAATGGTCAACTTTATAAAAAAGCAACGTATGAAACCTTGCCTTTATTTTAAAAGACCTATTCTACGATACCCCACCCGATGGGGTAGAGTGAAAAAATATTTTTCATCCCCGCTTCACATGTATGGAGAGCCACCCCTAAAATATAAAATTATTATTTTTTTATGATCCCGAAACCGTGATCTATACACAATCTATAACTGCAACAAATTCATCAACTTATATTCATAATTACAAGAGCTAGAGGCGCGGACAGACAGACAGACAGACAGACAGACAGACAGACAGACAGACGGACAGAGCGAAACTATAAGGGTTCCTTAAGTATTACGGAACCCTAAAAAAGAGGTAGCAACCCTAGACCCAACTGACGTCAGTTCGGCCTGTACGGATTCGAGCCCACACATGATACTATTTTGCATCCGTTCAGGCCGAACTGAAGGCAGACCGGACCGTGTGTGGGACCCCATAGTGATAAAACTGTTTAAACCCACTTGAAGCAAATTAGGAAGGTGAAAAATCTTGAAAGGTGGGTACCTCATGAATTGAGTGCAACAAATCGCCAAACGCGTGTCGACTATTGCGTTAGGCCGAGTCCAGACGCGTGTAATGTGTAATGTAATCTAACAAGAACACGAATCATGTGTGTGGATGGCACTACAAGCGTTATATGTAATGCTTGTAGTGCACACATATGATTCGCGTGATGATACTCGTTAGATAACATTACACGTTACACGCGTCTGGACCCGGCCTTACATTACTCAACGTAAAAATATTTTTTCAATTCGATCTAGCAGTTCCTGAGATCAGCGCGTTCAAACAAACAACGGAAGCCCTCAAAGATGAATAATTTTTCCCGTTTTTCCATATTTTCCACTAGTTCTTCGCTCCTATTGGTTGCAGCGTGATGTTTTATAGCCTAAAGCCTTCCTCGATAAATGGACTATCCAACACAAAAAGAATATTTCAATTCGAACCAGTAGTTCCTGAGATTAGGGCGTTCAAACAAACAAACAAAGTAACTAACTCTTCAGCTTTATAATATTAGTATAGATAAAATAATTTAAATGTGACCAGTACAAAAAGTATTTATACTGTCAGAGATTAAAAGAGTTAGAACTTAAAAGAGAATGAATAAAACGAAACAGCATTAAAGTACAGGTTAGTTAGTGGTTTTATTAAAATACTAGCGACCCGCCCCGGCTTCGCACGGGTACAATACTGATACTAATACCACAGCCTATAGAACTATTACCTACAGTCGTCCAACGGACGCGTCTAGACAGAGCAATCGTGCGGGGCGTGCGGGGTGAGAGAGGGGCGGTAGCGAGCCCAAGCTGCCATACACTCGCTTGGGACACGTCAGCCGGGGTTGACGCTTTTTAATTTGATTGTTTTAAGTGGTTTGCGACAGTGTTTCGTTTGAGTTGTATGTAGGTACTTATTTACAATGGTCAATTATATGAACAGCTAAAGAAGATTAATTTTAATACAAAACCATGCGCCTGTTTCCCGTCAGAATTTTTAATAAAATTGTATCTACGTATGAGAATTTACTAACTACATCGTCAAATTCAACAATCGCAATCTAAAAACTAGTAAATCCAAATGTCGAAAATACCTTTCAGTTTCGCATTTGTAGCTTTTGCAGGGTTCGTAAATATCCGATATTTATAATAAATAACAAAATATCAGATATCTTTGATAATTGATATATATCCGATATTTTTGATTTTTTGATATTTTCAAAATTACATACAAATCTCATAGGTACTCTGATATGTTTTTTCGTAATAGTTGAATCGAAATAATTTGTATGTCTGATAATTTGAAGATAGGGAAGTAAAATTAAACTCATTTATTTATTATTGATATTAAAAGTTTTCAAATCAATTAAAAATCAACGATAGATACTTTTGAGTATCAATTTAAATAAACCATAAAACCATAAAATGACTTCTGTTTATAACCAGAAGAAAAAAAAGTGTATTAATTTTATCAGTCGAATTAATTTGACACATGGAATAAATGGTATAACAATAGTATAATAACAAACAAGGAATTTTCTTCCGAAAAACAGGGGGTTACGTGGGTGTCATATGCCGTTACAAGCCGCGTCGACGGCTATGATTAGTTAATTTCGTGTCAAATAGCAAGTTTTTGATGACCTAGGCTTGTGAAACTCTCGGAAAATAAGACCTGTGTTGATGTAAGATTTTTTACATTTAAAACATTATTTTACATTTTTAAATATAAATATCAATTTTGATATAATATATCAAGCATAAATACCAATTGATATAAATCATGCTAACCCTGAGCTTTTGTATACGCATTTGTATTTTTTATAATAAAACTCTTCATTAATACTTCTATATATATATATATATATATATGTCGGAGAACCACAGCTGAGAACGGAATTGAGACGTAAAATCTGCAACTGATTTGACGAGTTCGGATGCAATTGGCAGTTGACAGCTCGATAGTCAATGTCACTTTTGACAACGATGGAAGAATAACGCTGGTCGACTGGAGGACTCGGAGAGAAGATACCGTGAGCGGCGCACGTATTGCCAAGTTGTTTCCGACTTCGCCACGTCTCGATATTAATCCGTTTGCATCAATGTCGTGTGTGAATATTTTAGTGTGAAACTTTGTTATTTCTCGAACAATATACCGGTACAGTGTATGAGAACTATTATTTCCTGACAACTTGACGATCGAAGACAATCTAAATAACGCCCACAAGGAGCCTACCGCGTTATCAGAATTGGGATGTAACCCCGAAAATCAAGATAGATTATTAATTATGGGTACAAAATGGAACGATCAATTTTAAAATTGTGGAATTGTGGAATTTTACGAAAAAAAGTGAGGGTAGTGAAAAAAAAGTGTAATCTAGCCCGCACAAAGTTATAAAAAGTGATAATAATCATTGCGAATGTTGTGGATCGAGTTTGGCAATATGTACAACAAGGCAGCACGCCATGCATACGGCGTAATAGCGGAAAATCGGGACAGCAGCGAACCGAGTGCTGCAAGGTGATCATGTTGATACATGATTGTAACAAAAGGTTATTTGTTCGTGGCGAGATTGCAACGGCGCTGACGATGGTGCCGTACTGACGGCGGTGACGTAGGTACTGATAACGCTGACAACTGCATCTACGATGGCAACGTGGCGACTGCGGCGACGACAGCGACGTGGTGACCGTGGTGACGACGGTGACGTGACGACTGCGGCAACAATGGCAACGTGGCGACTGTGGTGACGTGACGACGGTGGCATGTCATGAACGTTACGTCTGTGGTGGTGACACGAGCGTGGTGGCGAGGCAACGACAGGCTTTGGTTATGGATTCAGTGGTTTTGGTAAAAGGCGGTAGCCAACTTTTTATTCGTCGCAATAATTCTTAAGACCATAGACGCTAGTGATTTATCTCGTGTTTCAAGTGTTCATGAAATTGCTTGCCTAAATCTCAAAATAAACTTTATAGTTTAGTGTTCTGTTGTTCTGCTGTTGTGTTTTCTGTGCAGATGGAACATATTGCAGTCTAGTGTCCAAGCTGTAATGCTTGTGACGCGACGCGCAACAGCATGCAGTAGCGGTGTCCTGTAGAACGAGACGCGCAGCATCGGAGCGGCTGTTTCCTGTGGCGGGTGGTGATGGCAGCGTGACGGTGGCACGCACTCAACGGTGTGGTGGCCGTGACTGTTTGGTGCTGATGGCGGCAGCACACGTGAACTCCGGTAAACTTGGTTATCATGTAAGAGGTTGTAAACGCACTTGTGAGTCTTCTGGTATCGTGAGACTCTTATTGTACTGAAATAGCTTTTCTTCATGCAATCAGTTAGATTGTTGAAAGGAAATTAAATTAACTTGATTGCATAATCAAATCTGACATTTTATCTCAAAAAAGGAAATCAATTTTCTAGCTATTGCAATTCTTGAGATACAGCCTGGTGACAGAGAGACATACAGCAAAGTCTTAGATTTTTCAGTTCCTGTTTTTACCTTTGGATACGGAACACTAAAAAGAACGTAATTGTACATAGTTTGGACAATTTTTGTGCTCTTTTATTTTGTGTACAGGCTACGCGACGTGACGCGACGCGACGAGACGCGATGCGACGCGACGCGACAAGACGCGACGCGACGAGACGCGACGCGACGAGACGCGACGAGACGCGACGAGACGCAACGCGACGCGACGAGACGCGACGCGACGCGACGCGACGCAGCAGGTGGTGTGGGCCGTGCGACGGGGTGCCGCGGCGGCCAGGGATCTGCACACTGTACTTCATTGAAGTATCGGATTTGGAACTAAAGATATTTGGTGAGCGTAATTGTTTATCTCGTGACTGTAGTGTGAAGACTCGGTATAGTCTTTAGTAAAATTGTTACAAATACGTTTTGAAAAGCAGTAAAGCGGAAGTAAATAGATTTTAGATTCGTTATTTTTATTAATTGAAAATAAGGGACGTAATCAGAGAAAATTAGAAATTTTAGAGAGAGACCGTTATACACTAAAAGCTGTAAATTCTAAGCGTAGTTACAAGTATGCGCACGACCGTCTGAGAAAGATGCCTGACCATGAGATTCCCGTTGATTGCGAAAATAGCGGTGCAGAATAAGTTGTGTAACCCATTGACCACTATTCAACCAACTAATTGCGAATTAGTTTATTGAGTGTAGATTGTGTGAAAGTTGTTGGTGTTGAAATGGTGTTAAGATGAGATGAGAATAAAATGGTGTTGAGATGAGATGAGAATGAAATGGTGTTGAGATGAGATGAGAGTGACGTCTGTCGTGAGATACCGTCACTTGGCGCACCGCGCAAGTGGTATGAGTCGCTACCGCTCGATTTAGGTGGTAGTGACGACTGTTGTGAGATACCGTCACTTGGCGCACCGCGCAAGTGGCATGAGTCGCTATCGCTCGATTTAGGTGGTAGTGACGACTGTTGTGAGATACCGTCACTTGGCGCACCGCGCAAGTGGCATGAGTCGCTACCGCTCGATTTAGGTGGTAGTGACGACTGTTATGAGATACCGTCACTTGGCGCACCGCGCATGTGGCATGAGTCCCTACCGCTCGATTTAGGTGGTAGCGACGACTGTTGTGAGATACCGTCACTTGGCGCATCGCGCATGTGGCATGAGTCCCTACCGCTCGATTTAGGTGGTAGTGACGACTGTTGTGAGATAGCGTGACTTGATGGAGTGGAATGAGTTACTATCGCTCGATTTAGGTGGTAGTAACGACTGTTGTGAGATAGCGTTATTTGATGGAGTGGAATAAGTTACTATTGCTCGATTTAGGTGGTAGTGACGACTGTTGTGAGATAGCGTGACTTGATGGAGTGGAATGAGTTACTATCGCTCGATTTAGGTGGTAGTAACGACTGTTGTGAGATAGCGTTATTTGATGGAGTGGAATAAGTTACTATTGCTCGATTTAGGTGGTAGTGACGACTGTTGTGAGATAGCGTGACTTGATGGAGTGGAATGAGTTACTATCGCTCGATTTAGGTGGTAGTGACGACTGTTGTGAGATAGCGTCAGGTTGATGGAGTGGCATGAGTTACTATTGCTCGATTTAGGTGATAGTGACGACCGTAAGGATTGATACTGAGTAGACTGTACGTAGAGTTAAATTAAGAGTAAAGTGGTGTGTGTGGTGGTAAGAGTGGTGAAAAAACTGGTGTGGTTGTATGGTTGTAAAATAGTGTGGTTGTATGGTGTGAAATACTAGTCAATGGCCAGTAAATTGTTATTTGATGATTCGTAGTGAAGTTAGCTAAATTGTGTGAGAAAAAAAAAGTGTTGATTCCTTGTAAGAGTTGTTTCAAGTAAAGTACCATACCCAAGCGAGTTAATCAGGATAGGCCGAGCGAAAGACTTGTGATATTGCAGCTGGGTTTTCTCTTTTTCAGGAGCATCACACGGGGACGTGTGACTGGTCAGAATGGCCGTGTCGGAGAACCACAGCTGAGAACGGAATTGAGACGTAAAATCTGCAACTGATTTGACGAGTTCGGATGCAATTGGCAGTTGACAGCTCGATAGTCAATGTCACTTTTGACAACGATGGAAGAATAACGCTGGTCGACTGGAGGACTCGGAGAGAAGATACCGTGAGCGGCGCACGTATTGCCAAGTTGTTTCCGACTTCGCCACGTCTCGATATTAATCCGTTTGCATCAATGTCGTGTGTGAATATTTTAGTGTGAAACTTTGTTATTTCTCGAACAATATACCGGTACAGTGTATGAGAACTATTATTTCCTGACAACTTGACGATCGAAGACAATCTAAATAACGCCCACAAGGAGCCTACCGCGTATATATATATATATATATATATATATATATATATATATATATATATATATATATATATATATATATATATATATTTGTTTTATTCCTAGTACTCTACATACACATACTACGAATACCTAGTACCTACACAATATGTAGAACAGATTATAATAAAACACATTATTGTGACAACCCTGCAGCAATGACGAATACCTACACAAAAGCGGCATTTCGCGCGACTTCAAACGCGTTGGACCACTGTATCTCTTTATTACACTGTGCTAATACTACAGAATGTCACCCACTTCGCAACGGGCCGTGCAGCAGAAATCGTAATATTTTAATTTCGCCATAACTTCAAAACCAAACGTCCAATTTTAATTATTCAAAGACCAAATATTATCTACATAAACTGTACTTAGTGATGAAATTATTTATTTTGATAAGGATTAATAGCATGAGTAAAATAAACGCGTTTAAATGTAGTCCAAAATAAATTCAAGATTTCTAAATAAAAAATGGTTGTTGTGCCTCACTCGACATAGATAGTGTAGTGTATGTGATTAACTAATAAATAAATAATATATATGTTACAGCCAAAGTAATAAATCCGGATATTATATATACTATCCAGCCATTATTTATAATGTCTACTCAATTTAGACAAAGTGATAAATGACACAGAATTAATCACATTGACTGGCAATTTTATATAATATCTTCGAAGAATTGGATAAAGTAATAAAAAAGTAGGTACAGGTAAACATTATAAAATTGTATTTCAATCTGCCTTTATATAATAATAATTATAATGTTTATTATAATTATTATAATAACATTGTCATAGATACAATTTTATTGTGATCTATATAAAGTAATTTAACTTTTTGAAATATTTTTTTTATAATAATTTTACCCTTTTTAGGGTTCCGTAATACTTAAGTAACCCTTATAGTTTCGCTCTGTCCGTCTGTCTGTCTGTCCGCGCCTCTAGCTCCTGTAATTATGAATATAAATTGATGAAATTTTGTGCAGATATAGATTGTGTATAGATCACAGTTTCGGGATCATAAAAATAATATTTTTATATTTTAGGGGTGGCTCTCCATACATGTGAAGTGGGGATGAAAAATATTTTTTCACTCTACCTCATCGTGTGGGGTATCGTAGAATAGGTCTTTTAAAATAAAGGCAAGGTTTCATACGTTACTTTTTTATAAAGTTGACCATTTTCGAGTATTCGACGATTTTATTATTCGAATATGACTGGGTTCAATATTCGAATATTTCGAATAAAACGAATAATAAAAATATTTTATTTATTTTTCAAAAATATGTTAATAGTAGTAATAAACTTGTATATAAACCGGAAAAGTTTCGTTATTTAATACATTATTTTTATTATTTATTAATATTGTCGTCAATAATATCCTAAAACAGATTTTACTACACTGTTTGTGAAAGAATACAAAATTAAAATATTTAAATTGTATACTTCCTACAGGCCTCAACGAAGGAAATCCATACTCACACGCTTGTCAAAATAACCTAACCAAGAGCGTGTTAGGACGTGTCTAAGGAGGATTCTGTTACTATAAAGCGTAATACGATTTTTAGTATCTTAATCTTACTGTTCGATTTCATTCAAAATAACTTTCCTAAAGAGAATTTATCATGATCTACCAACATGGAAAATTTTAAGTTCCTAATCTTATAGTTCAGAAATGATAGAGGTGGGTGAAACCAATTTGGAGATTACTTGGAAGTGGTTGACTTTGTAAAAATCATGTATAAAACTTTTCCTTTATTTTAAAAGACATAATATTCAACACACACTTCACATGTATGTAAAGTCGGGGTGGCTTTTCATACATGTGAAGTGTACTTAACTATATATGATACCTAGTTAAGTTGATTATTACAGTATTACACTCGCCTGCAAAACTAAGTACAAATCGTTTAAAATTTCATACTTTTCAAAATATTATAACAAGATCAGTTTTCTTAAAAAGTAATAAATTATAAATATCAGTATATTATTTTTATGTTTAAACAAAAATTAACCTTTTTAATCTTAGTCTTAAAGACTTAATTTATATGTTATATAAAATTGCGGTTTTGAATAACTCCTCGAGGCCTGACAACAGCTCGAAGAAGGTTTGTCATACTGAAAACGAGGTTTTGGAGCCGAATTATGCAATATTCTCTCCCATTCTTATATTGTGTTTTAGTGCTGTGAGGGTACTTACTGTAGGTGACAATTTACGGCTTCTGACTAGTTTTCTAAGCTCTTCTTAGGGTATACTTAAGTATACCCTGAGAAGAGCTTAGAAAGCTAGGGTTGAGGTGAGGACATTAAAGATAATCTTTAATAATCTCTTGACCATATCTTTCTCCAGGTTGAGGTCCAATTGTCATGGCTACATACTCAGTGCGGATTCCTAAAGGTATGCCAGCCCCTCGTATATGTAATCTGCCTGAGCATACTGGACTCTATATGAAAAGTAGGCTTGAAGATATCCCCTACCAGATCACGTTTACTTAGCCTCCCTTCAGAAGTTCAGAAGTTTAACTTGTGAAGTTAAAGTGAGTAAATCCACTCATCTGGGACCAAAATTCTGGACTATTCTCGTTCATCCTTTTGTATGTGTTCACGGACATATCACAGTGTTGCTACTCGATACTACGGCTCTCGAGTTTGGTCTCGAGGTAGACCACTCGCCCTTCGCCTCGGTCTTTAGAGTTTCAGATTTGTTTAAGCAAGTCTTCTTTACTGTGCTGTCAGCAACATAGTCCCTTCGGACCTAAAGAAGCTGTTACTGAACTTAACTGCATCTAAGTGTTGATTTTCAACAAGTAGAAACAATTTAACGGTCTTGCCGAGCGCTGAGTCTACCATTAAAGTCTTGCACGGCCTTGTCAAATGTTTTTCTGTCTCTTTGTACCGTCGCTTCATCTTCTGAACGGTTCGTAACATGACACACTCCGTTCATGCAGTACATCACCTGATGCCTACTTCTATACTGATGCCTTCTGCCTAACCTAGTTTCCTTTTTGTAATAAGGCTCATCGTTCAAGAAAAAATTGAAAACATAAAAAGACCAAAAATATGGCTAACTTGAAAATGGAAAAAGATTATTTTAGTTTTAAAGATTTTCCACCCACTTTTTACCAACTATGAAGTTTTTTGTTATGTTAACATAACATTAAAATCTTTTTTGAGTGATTTTTATTTTGACGGTTTATCTTGTTTACTTATTCTTACTACGGTTTTTATACACATGTACCGATTAGGTCTGGAGCAGATCGTTATGACAGCACGATACTTGTGTGTTTAGAGTTTTCAGCTGCAATATATTAGAACAGAGCACTATTTACAGTGCATTCCGATTTCTGTGCAGTGTACCAACTCTGCAAATATATTTCTCTCAAATCTTAAACAAACTGATTAAATAATAAAAAAATATGTTCTGTAATATTAGTGTTCTTTATAGGTACATTAAATTATACTACCAAAAGGTTAATTTAAAAAGTCAGACTATAGGTCTGACTTTTTAAATCGATTGTCTATGTTGAATCGATAAATAGCTTGACTCAATTAAAAACCAGAAAATACGAACCTCTAAAACAAACCCCAAACATTCTCTGCCCTAGAGGATATTTTCCTTAATTTTTGGCAGAAACCACTTAGTTGGCAACCAAATCCATGGTCTGCTCTAGACCTAAGCCGTTCATTTGTGAATAGTTTTAAAAAGTTATTGCAATTTGGTATTTTAAGTTTGAAACTTCAAATAAGTTTTTTTTTATTAAAAAAAGTTGATTTTTTTAGAGTAATTTGTGAAACACTTCACATTTTAATATTACTAAATATGCAGGTATATATAAACGCATTATATTACTTGTATTTTAAGTTTATTACCAATATTCGTATTATTCGAATTATTCGAATTTATTCGAATAGTGTTTAGCCATTATTCGAATTATTCGAATAGTAAAATTTGTCGAATAATAACATTCCCTAAATTTGCTGCTAAGTGCGAGATCAAGCCTGTGAATAACAACACAAACACAGGGTATTACAAGTGGCGACGAGGAAAAAGGTACAATAATCAAATTACTTTCAAAATAAGACTGTTAAAAGCGTATAAGTTAAAAAAAAAAAAAAGGAATGATTCAATACGTCATTATGAAAATGGATCATAACCCTGTTGTGGTTATCGTTTGATACATTTAAATTTTATTTATTGGTTAAAAACTATTATAATCTATTAATTGTTTCTCAGTAAGTTATTCATATCTACCTACATTATTTATTGCTTTACCAAACATGACTTGTGCTCGCGTGTCAGATTAGGGTATAGATTAAAAGAATAAAAGTGTATAATATGGAATTTAAGGGATTAATTCTCGAATGGTTGCATAATCTAAAGGTCAACCTAACAAAACAATGTACAAGTAAATTATTGTCAAGTCAAGATACCGACATAATTTTAATAATTTTAAGTAAAGTAAAATTTAGATAATAACTGATATATATCTATTATCAATAATCTATTTATTGATATTTCAATTCGAATATGTAATTTTTATAGCAAATACAATTATCTCAACCTACCCCAGAAATTAAAGGAAGGTAGATATAAATATATCATTTTCTATGAGGATCTTCATCACGGTTCAAAATACAAAACAAAGAGATAAATCAAAATTATTTATTAATTCGGAAATAACAAAAACACGTGGATAGCTGTGATATAAAATACTAATTTTCTATTTGCATTAAACTATTAATCTAACGTTACATTTCCGAACTATAATTTATAACTATTCAGATTTGTCTAACATTGTTTATTAATTCGAAAATAACAAAACATGTAGGTAGCTATGTTATTTAATATAAGACTCGCTTTCTGTTAGCAAAGCACTATTATTCTAAGGTCACATTTACGAACTGTAATTTATAACTATTCAGATTCAAAAGTATGTGGTAGCAACTAGAAATAAACCATACATCAATTAAGGGAGGTGATGTCGTGAACAATACTAACTTTCACAATTGTATTGTAGTAATTAATTATTAGAAAGCAATGTTGATACCAGGGGCTGCAGCCACGGAATATCGAATGGTATTAAACACAATATTTTGAGATTGGAGCGGTGACAAAGCAATGGGTAAGTAGCATCGCCGGGTAAGTAGCATCGCCTGAATGTTTCGGCTTCCCGTGTGGGAGACCGACTGGGCGTGGTTTGCTCTTCTATAGGCTAACTTCCTTAGTTACACAGTTCTTTAGTGGTAATATTGTTATTCATTACATCAAAGACACGTAGACCACTAAGGTTTAATATTTGACATAGTAGAAAGTAGTATGCAACGGCATTAGACAATTCTACAACACCAATGTGTTGCCAAATGTTTAATATGGTATATTTAACCATACCTAATACGCGCGTTATCTCGCCATAGGTATACCTATACCTATTCATACTTACCTTCGTATGAATAGTTAAAGCTCAATGAGTTTTTCTAATGTGCGAATAAAGTTACGAATTACGATATGAATGAAAAAAAAAAACAAACCATAGTCTTATTCTGAAACTACAGCAAGATGTAAATTTTCTTTTGAAGATTTTTAGCAAGTTATTTGAGATATTAAGTAGGTTCTTAAGTTTGGTCTTTGTTTAATTCTATTTCTTAAGCAAGTGACGTTCTTTGGCACATAACTTTTACAAAATATGTCGGTATTAAGTATGTTTATTAAAACAAAATAATTTCTGATTCTTGTTTAATGTTGACCTTGTAATTATTATAAGGTCAAAAGCAGTAAAATAAAGTATATATTTCCTTTATATGCATAATAATATAAAATTAATTTTGTTAAATTAATATAGGTGTTCGGTCGAATTTGGGCTCTGTAAAGAAAAATGTAGAAGTCTCAATAATATAATTTTAAAGCAATTCAGTTCGTTATTATTTAGGAGGACCCTTTAGAAGGCAAAACAATAGGTAATAATAAACAATGCTTTTTAACTATACTGAATCATGTCACAGGGTACCTGAAAGTAGGTACATACTACCATTAAATTGGCTATTGGGTATGAAATAATACCTCCATTAAATTGGTTATTGGGTATGAAATAATACCTCCATTAAATTGGTTATTGGGTATGAAATATTACCTCCATTAAATTGGTTATTGGGTATGAAATAATACCTCCATTAAATTGGTTATTGGGTATGAAATATTACCTCCATTAAATTGGTTATTGGGTATGAAATAATACCTCCATTAAATTGGTTATTGGGTATGAAATAATACCTCCATTAAATTGGTTATTGGGTATGAAATAATACCTCCATTAAATTGGTTATCGGGTATGAAATAATACCTCCATTAAATTGATTAAAGGGTATGAAATAATACCTCCATTAAATTGGTTATAGGGTATAAAATAATACCTTCATTAAATTGGCTATTGGGTATAAAATAATACCTCCATTAAATTGGTTGTTGGATATGAAACAATACTTTCACTGATAGTATAAAGATGACTGGTAGTATAAAGGGTACAAATTGATACAATCATTAAATTGATAGATTTTGGAATTATTGTCCCGCTAAGGGTAAAGAATGTCACCACTGTGGTAAAATAGGACACTTTAAGTCTTATTGTAAGTCGAGATTAAAAAGTTTCAAACAATAAAAGGAAATGTGAAAGTTTTTGTAATAAAGGAAATAATACACAGGTTTGGAAAAAGCTAGAATAGGAAATAGAAACGAAGTCGACTTAGTAGAATATGATGAAGTTGATTACGTTTTTTAAGTTGACAATGATGCTACAGTGGGGGATTAAACTACATCTGAAATGTTTGGTTTCATTAAAATAGTTGTAGAAATATGTTGGCGATCTGCAGGACAGGCTTAGCCTAGTGCAGGCGCCAACGTTAAACAATTAATGAGTGTATAAAATATTATGTTGATTTGAAATATTATAATTACTATACTCACGTATGGATGTAAAATTTCGCAAATAAATTATTCTTATTCTTCTTATTAATATATTCGAAAATATTAAGGCATTACTACTTAGTAAATATAAAAAAAAATACTATTTGGGGGTAGTTTACTAGTTGAATGCATTTGAGAAGTACCTAAAAATACATAATAATATATATTTTGCGAAATTGGTAAACAAAAAACTACATCATTGGTTTACTCACATCATATACAAAGACATTCATTATGGGCTTGGGCGCACAGGTGTCGGAGATATTTACAAATATGATCCTGCGGCCATATACTTCATACACTTTAACCCAAGAGTGACGTCATTTGTGGGTCGACTTTGGTATGGAGCGTTTTACGAGACTTGCGAAATTTTGTGTACAGGTCGCTGTGCCTTTGAAAGTGTTGACTTTTGATATACGGTTTCTTCTGAGAAGTTACTCATATTTTTCACTACTATTTCTTTACGCAAAAAAAAAGAAAAAGTCCACTTGCCTGTAGTACACAATAAGTACACTGGGAAATTAGGTGGAATTAAAATAAATATGCTAATTGACTCTGGATTTAAACCAAATCTAATTAGCGACGAAACATGGAAGGAATTGAAGGATAAGAAAGTTCAGATATATGGTTATGGGCCAAACAAAATATTAAATGTTGCTTCTCAATACATTTTGGACAATGTGTTCTATGTTAGGAAAATTTAAGTATGTTCAATACGAAGAGCAATAATCACTGTAGAAACACTAGAAATAAACACAAACTAGAGCTACCGATGATCAAACTGAGTAAAGTTAGTAAATCTTTTATACGCTAGAATAGAATCCCAGAAAATGTTCAAAATCTGTATATTAATAAATTTAAAAAAGTAGTTAAAGAGCGTTTGTGTACTAAAGCTTATTATAGGGTAAATGATTTTATTGACGATCTCACACCGTGGCGCGTGGGAATAGGATGGCCGCCCTTGAAGGCTACTTCTATTATTGTAATATAGTCATATCATTGTAATATGATATTTTATTTTAAAAGAAAAATTTCCATATTTTTGGTAAAAGATGACCCCGTACGAGTTTCTTACGCCGGTTCTTCTTGCCAGGTTAGTTCCCGAACCGGTGATAGGCATCATGTACAACGACGTTCAGAAAGAGTATAAAAATACCAACTTTGAATAAAATTGTGTTTCTATGAGAGTATTTTGGCTGAGAGGAAACCGAATTGTTATACCTGTCTGGTGGCCATGCATTGACAAGGATGTAGAAAACTTAATCAGATCTTGTAAAGGTTACACGTTAGTAGGGTTGCCAATAGCACCAGCACCAATGAAAAGACGTCTTACCTTTGACTCCACGGCTAGACATTGCGATGGATCTTTTAGGCGATGGATCGTTTGATACTGCCGAACAATGACTATTTACTTATTCTTATTGACTACTACAGACGTTAAAAAGAAGTAAAAAATTACTAAGACCATCATAAGTCCACAAATAATTAAACTTTTGAAGGAAATTTTAAGCAAATTGGGTTACCCAATTTCTATGGTAGATAGTTTGTGAGTGAGGAGTTTCGAATATTTTGTAAAGAATGTAAAATTCGTCTTTTTAATACAGTTTCATATTGGCCGCATATGAATGGAGAGGTTGAAATACAGAATAAAGACATTTAAAGCATTTGCGTATTAGTCAGATTGGAAAAAGAGACCTTAAAGATAGTCTCTTTGAGTACCTCATGATATACAATAGTACACCACACAGTGTAACTGGTAAAACTCTATCTAAATTATTTTTCAATAGACTTAACCGACATAAAATTCTATCTCTAGAAACTAGGCAAGCTAATGAAAATGATTCTGAAGATAGGGATAGGGATAAGATACAAAAAAAAAAACAAAAAAGGAAAAGAGTAAGGGGACTCTGCACGCAGAGCTGAAAAATCAAAATATTGGAAGGAGATAAAGTTTATTTAAAAACTTTAGAAATAGCAAATTAACTAACACCGAATTTCGATCCCACTCCTTATACTGTAGAGATAGCAAGAAACGGAGATTGCAAAGTCCGCAACGAAGAAACAGGACAAACAAGAAGGAATATAATTGTATACCTAAAGAAGGTCCAAGGGGAGTAGAGGGCAGTTTCTGAAACTGAATTAGATTTAATTGTTAAATTAAAAATTTAATAAGGAAGGGATGTAGTGTATGTGATTAACTAATAAATAAATAATATATACACAATACAACAATTACTACACACGTACATACATACATACAAACAGACATAACACTGTCTTGATCGCACCACGTCAGTCACACGAGAGTCGTAGACGAGAGTGGACGTGTAATAGTTATTGCTGCTAAGTGCGAGATCAAGCCTGTGAATAACAACACAAACACAGGGTATTACAGATAGGTATAGTGTGTCGCGGACTTTTTTGTAGATATTTATAAGATCTACAATTAATTAGAACATTATATGGTTCTATCTTTTATAGTTTAGGCAGCGTACGCAAAATAAGTAACTTTTCTGGTTGATTTTTTACACCTTGTGTCCTAAAAACCCAAATATCTTACGGAACCCTATTTTTTTCCAAAATAAAATTTAGCCTATGTTACTCGTGGATAATGTAGCTTTCGAATGGTGAAAGAATTTTTGAAATCGGTCCAGTACTTTTTGAGCCTATTCATTACAAACAAACAAACAAACAAACATACAAACAAAGTTTTCCTCTTTATAATATTAGTATAGACTAGCTTTTGCTTTTTTGCTTTTGTGGAACAGTTACTTTGGGATATCACTAAAATTTACCCGCGACTTCATTTACGAAGAAGAAGAAGAGCTTCCACCTTCACGACTGCCCGCCGCGGGCCGTACATTATAATTGCGCGCTTGAAATCAAATGATGGAAACGGCAAATTTCTTCTAAATTAAATCCTTGTAATGAATAACGTATTTACTTGTATAAGGATTAATATCATCTTTATGAAAACACCCTCACATTTTAGAACAAATTTTGTTAGCATAAAAAGGTTATTGTAAGCCAACCTTAAAATATAGACATATACAGACGCGGATTTTTTTTTAGAACTTTTAAAGGGAGACAATTTTGTCATACATAAATTTAGCGAAACTTTAACCGTTTCCGCAGCGTACGCAGCGAAAGGTCTCAAAAGGAAAAATAACCCGATTTTGAAATATTCTTCATTAGTGCTTCGCTCGTATTGAGCTTAGCATTATGTTATATAGCTTAAAACCTTCCTCAATAAATGGACTATCCAACACAAAAATATTTTTTCAATTTAGTCCATATTCAAGTTAATCCAGTAGTTTCTGAGATTAGCGTGTTCAAACAAACAAACTCTTCAGCTTTATAATATTATTAGTCATCAGTATAGATAAAAAAAGAAACTACTTAGAGAATGCTCAGATCAAATAAAAAACTAGATGGCGCACGGCGCTTGTTTCAACTGAAGCCTCAAAAACTACGCTACTTTGTGTAAACACACGCGGTCACGCACGCTCATGCAAAAAAAGTACGCTACTTTTCATCAGTATCGAACGAGTCGTCGTGCAGTGATTTTGCCACAAAAATGCCGTCCTGCGCTATTGAGTGGTGTAAAAACTGTACGAAGGCGAACAAAAATTGTCAGGGAATAACATTTCATAAGTAAGTACACACAAAACTGTCGTTTGTTTAAGATAATTTATCACAATTTTGAGGTTACTCGAAACAAATAATGACAATTTCATAATGGCGGATCGAGAGAGTGTTGCCAGGATTTCATATTCTCAATAGCCTAAAATAAGGTAAGTAATTTGCAGGCAAATTCTTAACAAAATTATGAAGTAGAGAGTCAGATTGTGTTTTTATTTTTTAATTAGGAAGTTTTGAAGTTTGAAGTAATTTAAGGTAAATGCCCCTATATTCGGTACACGGAAAATATCGGGAACGATAATTCCGCCGTCTGTGGACCGATTTTCAAAATTCTTTTTTTAATATAAAGGGTATAACCCCAAGTTGGTCTGGTTTTCAAAAAAGTGGTGACCTGATGATGGGATCCATGAGGAATTGAGGGAACTCCTCGAAATTTTTATGGAAATATATGGTGATTTTGACTTTTTCTGAAGTTGTCCAAGCATATGCTACCAAAAAGTAAGATTTTGCTCTAATTTATACTCTGGATCCAAAAGTGCAGAACAGAACTCCTGGCTCCTTATAGATACATGTTTGGGGATTTCGGCGTTATTTAAAGAACTGCAAGCATATGCCACTATGTCAATTAAAGTAATCATCATCATCACCACCACAATCACACCATACATTATCACATTTTGATGATATAAAAGGTACTTATAGTATTTTACACCAACACGGAGATCTTTGAATATTACTCTGTCGTTTATGGACCTATTTGCAAAATTATTTTATTGCTGTAAAGGGTATAAATTCGAAATTGGTCTTTTAGTCACTAAAGTGGAAACTTGATGATGGGGGATCCATGAGGAATCGAGGGAACTCCTTGAAATTTATATGGACACATATAATGATTTAGATTTTTCCTGAAATAACACAAGCATATTATGCTACCAAAAAAAAAATTAGGCAAGTGGTACACTAACTTGTCGGTGACCGTATATTAACTACCCTATTACCATAATATTATGTATTGGTACACCTAAATCGAAACTTTTCATCTTTACCTATCCTTTATCTAAATTTATCTATAAATAAATAATAAACAGAATTATCACTTTCTGTTTTTTTTTTCATATTTAAAGACGTTTTAAACGCAATAAAAATCTTCTAATCTAACCCATTTTTAGAATTCCATAGTTGGGGAGAGTTGTGACAACGTTATTTCGCGCCAGGTTTTTGTGAGGCCGTGTTACAACTTTTACGTAAAATAGAGCTCTGCAAAGTTTTTTGACATAAAGCTATGGAAAACGAAACATAAATGTCACAGAAACGTTAACATGGCCGAATTCCTATACAATTTTCGAAAATTTATTATATTGTTATCTCGAAAACTACGGATCTTATAATTTTGAAAACTTGCGAAATTACTGCGACAATAAAAGAACTTTAAGCGGTAAAATTACCATAAACCAATTAATAGTACAAATGTGGGATGTTATTCGAAACTTTAGCCAACATATCTAGGGTAATGAAAATTGAGTATGGCAACACCGGCTCACGCACACAATGCATAAAAAACCGGCTTCACTATGTTGTTCGTAGAAGTCCATCTATACTTTTTATTTGATCTGAGAGAGAATGGTTATGTATAATGCGACCAACTTTTGTATAATTGCAGATACTAAACCGTATAATCGCGATTTTTTTGCTGGCAGCCCTGGAGGTAACCCAAGCTTAAGTTGTTAACCCCAATAAGTTCGTATCCTCTAGTATAACGCGATTCAAATGAGAATAGGAACGTCAATGACCTCTATCTGTCAAATGTCTCGTAAAAAGTACGGTTAGCAGAAAAACTTATTTGCCATTAATAATAGTCGAAATAATTATTGATATACTTGACACTGGCAGAATGGTGCAAAACCTTTGCAAACGCGATTGCCATAAATAAAAGAAGAGGAATAATAGTCTTACGTCGAATTTAAATAATAACGTTAAATTATCTAAACATAACATTTAATTATAATACATATTCATATTGTGCAATTATAAATACTTTATTATAAATACAGGTAACATAAAGCAAAAGCACATATTTATTTTAAATAACAGTTGGAATAAATATAAAATTCTACATGATTCACATTTTATTTTATAGCGGAAAGCAGTGATGATGTTGGTGATGACGACGACGATGACAACTCGGACAGTAATACAGAGATGAGCGGAATTGAAGAGCTAGATTCAGATTAAATTTTTTTCACTCAATTTTGTAAATAAATTTTATTATAAGAAAAGAAAACTTTTTTTGCCCACCCTACCTAATTGGGTAAAATTGACAGCTATGACGTCACAATATGGCGCCGACTCAATCCTATTCTCATTTGAATCGCACTATATAAACGTTTATTTTGGCTTCTAAGTATTTTTTATTTACATTCTGTTTTACGCTAATGTTTATTTTTACAGTCTGTCCGATAGGGATTTTCTTAACAAAATTAAACCCTATTGGTTAAATTTGAAAAAAAAAAAAATGTCTACTGTAACCGAACTTCGTTCTGAGTTCGATTTCTGCGTTGAAACAACAAAAACTTTGGTTAGGAGTTAGGACAATGCAGGCTGGCCACTAAATCATTTAGGTACCTAATTGTCTGTCAAGAAAGATGATCCATGCGTCGGATCGGCATGTAAAAAGTCGAAATCCGTCTCACTAGGCTTCGAAAGTAAAGAAGGAGAGAGTGCTCTTGTGCACAGCGCACACACTTACTATAAAATAACTACTGCGTAGGTGGCCTGGTTTCAATGAAACCGGCCACCGTCACCGAAAACCGGTGTGGGGAGCTACTAGTATTGCGGGTGTGTAATCACTATTTTATCACACATGACACCAATACACGACCCGTCAGCTCGTTTACCAGCATTATTAATGAAAAACATAATCATAACATCTCTAAGTACTTAATCAAGCCGCACTATTTTCGGCGATAAAAATTCCACACTTTTTATCTTCACTCGATCTATTTATTTTTGTACACCACAAAGTAAACACCGTTGTCCATTATCATTAGTATCGCGGATACATCACCGTTTAACGTCAAAATCACAAATCACAACAATATTCAATACCGCAGCGTTTCCGCGACGTAACAAAATTTGTCAAAAGATAAGTTTACTATTTACCTTTACGAGTTTTGCTATCTGAAGTGTCCCTGACTCATCCTACTTTATATATGAGTGACATGAAAGATAATCGCATAGCAATACAATGAAAAACTTAACAGGAAAACAGAAACTTAAGTACGGTCGAGTAAAATGAGTGTTTAGCAGTTTGCTCGTCCTTGTATACGTTTTTGTATGTAATTGTAACGTTGTCATTAGTGATCAGGCACTTTGTCGGAAACTAGTAGATTAAGGCATTACTTTGCGGAAATTCATAGCCTACAATTTGATTAATTTTATATCTGGCAATATCCCGCGAAAAAACTCAACCTTCAAGCAAATGTGTGAGTGCATGCATAAACATGCGTAAAGCACCTCCCTCCTCCCACACTGATCATGCGTACACTCAGAAATAAGGTCATGCAAACACCACCACCACACGAGCAACAATGTCAGCAAGATCGTTTAAGGTCCCATCAATCCGACCACACCACCATGCAGGACCCTAAGCAGCGTGAGAGGAGGGACATCTGCTTACAGATTTTGGGAATTTTTTCGCGGGATATAGCCACAGATTAATAAATAGTTAATATTGCTAGATAATATAATACTATTTACCTTAATTGGTAAATAGTAACATGAACAATTCCAGCTGCCTTGTCTTAGTGTTTAATAATAAGTAATTTCCCCGACTGTACTAAAATTATTCGAGTACTGCTGTAGGAAAGACCACGTTGCTAACATCGCTGCAATCATCGTTTTTCTATAAAAAATATCAGACGATTTATGAAAAACGATGAATCTCGAAAGACATTAGTAACCACAGAATACAGAACATCCAGAATGAGTGTTCGATCACATTTGTATGCAGCGCACTGTAACCAAAACCATGGCGAAACACCGCTTCGCCCGCTCTTTAATTTACTAAAGTCTTAACATTTACAAAACAAATCGCATTATTATAATGTTACGACAATTAGGTATTCAACTTTTTACTTTATTATATCTATGGTATTTAATAAAAATTAATTGAAAAAAAGTTGGGTAAAATATTCCGTTATTCTGTGACAACATGTGTGTGGATAGCCACTCCAATTTGGAGTAGTCGTGACGGCTTCACTTTCAAGGATTTTCTGATTGAGATTCTGGATGATTTCTGTATTCTGTGTTAGTAACATGGTTACTAGTTACCTTAGACTTTGTAGCCCGTTGACTGACCGATACTTTCGCCCACTGATTACTACGTTACTGCTGGTTATATTATTAAAATTGTGAGGTCTGAATAACTTTTATATAGGATATCGGGCCAAAAGAGTAAAACACAGATTTGTTGACACTTGCGCCTGCGACACCGCCCCGCCTCCACAGCTCGGTATGAAATGCGGGGAGAGCGGGCGGTTCACACTTCACAGACACAATCTTATTTATATCTTTAAACGAGCAATTCTTGTATACAACGTGTAACACATAAGGTATACCAATCCGAAACGAAAGTCGAAAACGAAGTCGAAATACGAAAAAAAGAATTTAGACCTCCCATACAAACCGCACGGCCAGCAAATCAAATTAGTATGGGAGATCCAATTTTTTTTTTCAAATTTCGACCTATGTTCCTTGGGGAAAGTGGTTCAGTTTCATGGGTATTATCACTGGGTTTCGGATTGATATACCTTATAATTATGTTACACGTTGTATATTAATCTGAATCTCGGAAACGGCTCCAACGGTTTTCATGAAATTTAATATACAAGGGGTTTCGGGGGCGATAAATCGGTCTAGGTAGGTAGGTCCCTGGGAAACTGCGCATTTTTAAGTTAGGTATATAAGGTCACCGAAAATCAATTACGGTTACTTCGGGCACATGATCCACTGGTAATGTAAAGACGTTTGGGCAAAAAAAAATATTGTTATACTCAAAATAAAAAATCTTCTTATGTATGGGTAACTCCGCAAAACGCAAACACGCCCATATAAAGTAAAAAAAAAAGTTCGAGTATGATAATTATTTTTCTTCTTAAATGTCTTTACATAAGCAGCAGATCATATTATGCCCGAAGTATCCGTAATTGATTTTACTAAACCTTATATATTCGAACCCTGGTGAAATATTTTTGTAATACTTTTTTTATCTACTACAGCTCCGAACAAAGCTCGGTTACACAAGTACTATTTAATAAAATAACAAATACTATTATGCCACAAAAATACTAGCTTTTGCCCGCGGCTTCGTCCGCGTAAATACAGTATCCCTCGGGAACACGTACTTCTTTATTTAATCCAGAGCATAAACTAATACCATACCAAATTTCATCGAAATCCGTCCACTAGTTTTTGCGTGAAAGAGTAACAAACATCTATCCATCTATCCATCCTCACAAGCTTTCACATTTATAATAGTGGTAGGATGTATCAGTATTTTTTTGTACCTTAATTACATTCAAAGTTTCAAACTTCATAATGAAACGCGTGTCTTCTTGTGGAATAGAATGAAGTTTAATTTCGAATAGCTATATTAAGAATGCGACCTGGCATTGCGTATCGTTTCGTCTGGTTCGGTGTGCGTTGACCCTTAGACGAGTCGCCATGGAAACTGCTTATCAGTTATGCTCAATGCGTTTTTTGTGAAATTTTATGTGAAAATATTAAAGGCTGGGGGTGGGGGCCTTTAAGGGGTCCCATACATGGTCCGGTCTACCTTCAGTTCGGCCTGAACGGATGCAAAATCGTATCGTGTGTGTGCAATTTCGAGATCGCATCAGGCGGCCGTACGGACTGAAGCGATTCGTTCCAGTGTTGCCAGCTCTTTTTTGTGAAACTACTAAACTCGTATCGATTTCTACTAAAACTACTAAAAAACTACTAAAGAGGCTACTTAACTTAGGAATTCCTGAAGCCCCCCAAAAACCACTGCATTTTAGGTTTTATTATATTAAATTTTTTTCATTAATTGAATTTGATTATAAATTTTACCATTAAATTAAAATATACTAGGAAATATTACGTATTTAGTAGCTATTTTGCATATCATTACTGTCTGGCTCTTTCCTACTTAAACACTACTAATAACTAAATTTCTACCAAGGAGGGAATAAAATACTCAATTTTGTAAAATAACTAAGTTGGCAACATTAATTCTGGCCTGACCGATCGGCCTGAACGCGCGGCCTGTCCTGACCGTGTGTGGACAAATCGCTTCAGTTCTTGCCCGACCCGCTGCCGTGCGGGCGTGTATCTTGTACAAGCGTTGTATGAGTTTTCGCGGTGTTTAAATACAAAATTGATAAACACGACCGTAGCGCGCGGCAAACCAGAATGGACTGATGCGACTGTTCCGTGTGTGGGCACGAATCAGATCAGGCCGAACTGTCGTAAATTGGATTGGATGCGATTTTTTCCGTGTCTGACTGAACTGAAACGATCGGCCTCTCGTCTGTGTGAAAATCTTAGAGGCCCCATACATGGTCCGGTCTACCTTCAGTTCGGCCTGAACGGATGCAAAATCGTATCGTGTGTGTGCAATTTCGAGATCGCATCAGGCGGCCGTACGGACTGAAGCGATTCGTTCCAGTGTTGCCAGCTCTTTTTTTGTGAAACTACTAAACTCGTATCGATTTCTACTAAAACTACTAAAAAACTACTAAAGAGGCTACTTAACTTAGGAATTCCTGAAGCCCCCCAAAAACCACTGCATTTTAGGTTTTATTATATTAAATTTTTTTCATTAATTGAATTTGATTATAAATTTTACCATTAAATTAAAATATACTAGGAAATATTACGTATTTAGTAGCTATTTTGCATATCATTACTGTCTGGCTCTTTCCTACTTAAACACTACTAATAACTAAATTTCTACCAAGGAGGGAATAAAATACTCAATTTAGTAAAATTTCGTAAAATAACTAAGTTGGCAACATTAATTCTGGCCTGACCGATCGGCCTGAACGCGCGGCCTGTCCTGACCGTGTGTGGACAAATCGCTTCAGTTCTTGCCCGACCCGCTGCCGTGCGGGCGTGTATCTTGTACAAGCGTTGTATGAGTTTTCGCGGTGTTAAAATACAAAATTGATAAACACGACCGTAGCGCGCGGCAAACCAGAATGGACTGATGCGACTGTTCCGTGTGTGGGCACGAATCAGATCAGGCCGAACTGACGTAAATTGGATTGGATGCGATTTTTTCCGTGTGTGGGCTCGAATCTGTTCAGGCCGAACTGACGTCAGTTCTATCTGAAACGATCGGCCTCTCGTGTGTGGGGGCCTTTAAGGCCCCCACAGACGAGAGGCCGATCGTTTCAGCTGGAACTGACGTCAGTTCGGCCTGAACGGATTCGAGCACACACACGAAAAAAATCGCATCCGACCCAATTGAGTCAGTTCGGCCTGAACAGATTCGGGTCCACACACGGAAAAAATCGCATCCGACCAAACTAGGGTTGCCAGTTGCCACCCGTACTTTATAATAAAGTAGGTATTGTACGCTATTTCAGGTAATTGTACACTATAGTTTATGAGAATACTAAAGAACACGAAAATACTTTATTTTCACGATTTGGTTTCTTTAAGGTTTTGAAAACTTTAGTCATAATATTATGACTTTTTCGTACACGGGCGAATCAACTTTTACGAGGCTAATTTCCTTGTCCCCGATAGAAAAAAAATCTACTTTATTTTAGTTTTTTTGTTTACCAAGATCGTTTTTGATGGATATGACTCGGTGAGTCTCCGAGAGATCTTATGAATTTTCCCCTGTTATAGATATTTAATGTTTAAGCCAAATCCTAACAAAAGAAGAAATATTCGAAAAATACGACTCCTTACATTACTATAGTAACGCAAGGCAATTGGGGTTAAAACTCACATAATAGCATTCTGATCTCGCTGTTGATATTAGAATAAATATTTTTAATCAATTATCCGTACGTCACTGTTATTAATAATAATCAGTATGTAATTTGACAAAATAATAATTTTTTTAAATTTTTTTAAAACCTCTTTCAAATTGGCCTCGTAAAAGTTGATTCGCCCACATATAGCGAAATACATCGATTGCTCAAGATTGTCGATTGCATGTTAAGATAATTGAAAATATAAATCTGCAAAAAAACTTATGTAGATATGGATGCTCTATATGGATTTTTTTTACAAACTAACTAGCTAACTTCATTACAATATACTTTAGAACTATGAACTGCACAATAAAGGCAGCAAATGTTTAATAAGACAATGATAATGTTTTAAACTTGTATAAAGTCATTTAATTTTTATTTTATATTCCGAAAATGTTCTGTGATCAATAGCAAATGGAGAGACGAAAGAAACAAAGTGTCTCTGAATTTGGTTAAAAATGTACATTAATTTAATTTAAATATGGACTGTAAAGGTAGATATACTAATTTGATACAAAGTGAAAAACTTTAACTGTGGGAGAGCCACGCTTCGGCATGAATGGGCCGGCTCGACCGGGTAAATACCACGACCTCACAGAAAACCGGCGTGAAATAACGATTGCGTTGTGTTTCGCCGAGTGAGTGAGGTTACCGGAGGCCCATGGGGAGGATTAGGGATTTTAAGGATCAGGAACGCAAGTCGCAGCACCAGAGGAGTTACAAGTGTAACTCCTTTTGTCGCTGCGAGTGTCCATGGGCGGCGGTAATCGCTTACCATCAGGCGATCCGTCTGCTCGTTTCCTGGTTCATTACATAAAAAAAAACAATAAAAAGTAGGTATGTATCTATTTAAACATAATAATGATAATAAATAAATTGTACTTTATTTTAAATACAATGTACTTTTTTCCTACCTATAATAACCATTGTACTTTATCTGCAAAAAAGATGTGGCAACCCTAGACTCAACTGACGTCAGTTCGGCCTGAACGGATTCGAGCCCACACATGATACGATTTTGCATCCGTTCAGGCCGAACTGAAGGCAGACCAGTCCGTGTGTGGGACCCCTGATCCTCTTAATGCTTAATGAATACATCTACTTACCAAGTTCCAAGTATAGTTCTTATAGTTTCGTAAAAAAGCGGCTCTGACATACGGATTACGGACGAACAGACAGACAGACATGACGAATCCATAAGGGTTCCGTTTTTGGCATTTGGCTATGGAACCCTAAAAAAGTTGAGTACCACTGTGCTAATAATATACATACAAAACGATAACATTTCATTCTACTTACAACATACCAATTATTGTTGTGGCATGATTTCAAGTAATTAAGTATACAAGATGCGACACGATCCCTAAAGGCACCCACAGACGAGAGGTCGATCATATCAGACAGAACTGACGTCAGTTCGGCCTGAACGGATTCGAGCACATACACGGAAAATCGCATCAGTTCGTTCTGGTTTGTTGCGAGCTACGGTCGTGTTTTTAGGGTTCCATAATACTTAAGGAACCCTTATATAATTTCGCTCTGTCCGTCCGTCTGTTTGTCCGCTCTCCTAGCTTCTGTAATTATGAATATAAATGTATAACATTTGGTACAGTTAAAAAGGTGTATAGATTTTGACATCATAAAACAAAGATTTCAAACTAAGGATTGGGCAGTGAGCCTATGACGTACCTACATTTGACAGAACAAATCTTCATACAAGAAAAAGTTACGCCATCTTGGTTTCACCATACCTCAAATGTCAAAATGGCCCCAAAAACCCCAAAAGTGGGGCCATTGTGGGAACAGTTTTTGCCTCAACATGCCTCATGTCTTATAATAAATATTCTTTACACCACGTTGCCATTTTTAGAATTCCGTAACCAAAGGTTAAAATCGGGACCCTATTACTGAGACTGCTGTCCGTCCGTCTGTCACCACACATTCACAGATGATGTATTTCTGTTGCCGCTAGAAGGACAAATACTAAAAACAAAATAAAATAAATATTTGAGGGTACCATACAACATTTTTTCCGTTTTGTACGAAACCACTCTTGCCGACTTGCACTTGGCCGGTTTCATTTTACACTCATTTTATTACCATTAAGTCCATCCGTTTTTATTCAGAATTAATGATAGACTAGAGTTATAAATTATGCTATGACGGTAATAGGGAATCATTTTTTTGCTTGTACAACAAAATATGTATTAAGGAAAATCTGTTTTATTAAATTTTAGCTTCGAATAAAAAACTTATCTTAAGCAAAAAACTTTCAACGTAATAAGTTAACCTTGACAATGCAACACAGCCTTTATGTTATCTAGATTAGTTATGTGCGGATATCCGTATCCGTATCCGCGGATATCCGAGGCAGAAGAAAGATCCGTATCCGTGTCCGTATCCGTTACTGTTTGGCGGATCTTTTACGGATCTATTTACCTTATTAATTTTAAAATTTTAGATGAATTCTTTAAATAAGTGATTACTGATTAAGGTAGCAACTAGCAATAAAATCTATTAAATTCAATACAAATAATATTCTTGCGAATGTTTTCTTTGTAAATGATTTTTAAAGAAGTTGTGTCTTTACCCTTACGGGAATGCTTTCCATCACAAATTTTACACTTTGCACATTCATCATTTACTAACACAAAATAATTCCAAATTACACTACTAAACTTCTTTGTAGACATTTTTCAAACTCATGTACCCAGTACCAATACCAAACAAACGTTATCTATGCTGTCCAGTGTCACACTAAACTATAAACAAAACAAAAGAAAGAACCGCCGTGCAATGCAAGTCGAAACATGTGTGCAGGTTGCGCGCACCGACACCGACTGTGTAAGAAAGTTAAGATCCGTATCCGCATCCGCGGATCTTGACACCAAATATCCGTATTCAGACCCGTATCCGCGGATATACATTTTTAACGATCCGGCACATCACTTATCTAGATGTATTTCACAATATTGTGCTACTTGTAGCACAATATTGTGAAATACATCTAGATACTAATATTATGAAGAGGAAAAGATTGTTTATTTGTTTGTTTGCATTGAATAGCCTCCGAACTACTGTACCGATTTTGATGAAATTTTACAGATATAAAGTAAATCATAGAGAAGGACATAGGCTACTTTTTGTCGCGGGAAAAATCTGGTTATTTATATTGGGAAAGAAGTGAGAAGACAATCATTACAATATGTAAAATATATTTATTTCTTACTTCATAATATTTACACTACTTACAAAAAAAAATAATTTAGTTACAAAAATTTACTACAGCCAATTAATTCATAGGTAAAGAGCCGACAATATTGGTATACCATATTTCGAGCTTATTAATCTAGGTCTATGTTATGATCCGGAAACCGGCGGGCCCGGGAAAACTCAGAGCACTGAAAATAGAACTCTGCGCTAGTGCAATAGAGCTCAAAATCGAAGTGTCGATCTGTCATAATATAAGGCATTGACATTTGACTCGACACTCGTGCACATTCGATTTTCAACTCTATCTTTCTAACTTTAGGCTGGGACTATTTAATATGAGCATTGAAAATAGAAATCTGCGCTAATACAATAGAGTTGAAAATCGAACACACAAGTGTCGAGTCAAATAGCTCGTCACTCCGAAACTTCCATTTTCAACTCTAGTCCCCTTACTAATAAACGCCGTATAAGCTTTGAATAGTTATACAGTGTTTTGTTCACATCACACAAGTGACATGTTTAATTCGATAGAAGGAGAAAAAACACTGTGTAACTATTCAAATATTATACAGCGTTTATTAGTAAGGGGGTAATAGTATTAGCGCAGGGTTATATTTTCAGCGCTCTGAATTTTCACCGGCGTTCCGGATTCAGAAGCATGATATAATCCCAGTGTAGCACTAAGGTACAAAAAAAATACACCGCAACTGTTGGCAAACGTACCACCGACAAAGTTCCCGCTCGACCAGTCTCTAAGCATTCACCTTTGCACTAGTACGCCTCAAAATATTTAAACACAAAGGTAGTAACCGCAACGACTGCAGACGAGGTTGAACTACGTATTTACACGTGAGTATGTTTGCGAGGCCACTATTCAACGGCGCTGTTGAGCGATTTTCATCTTATGCCTGGTCGAGCGGGAACTTGTTCGGTAGTACATACTCGCGGACACTGCGGTGTACCACTTTCGAACTTATTGCTATAGCACTAAGGTCGAAATTCGGTTCACCGCGGGCGACTGCACCAATACAGGGATGTTGCCTAGTGTCGAATATCACAATTTTTACAAATTTAATTTAAACATCGTTGAATAAGCTATATACATAAATCTAAAATAAATAATTAACTACGAACAAACAAAAAATATTGCCCATCTCTTTCTCGCAAAACGATTTGTGATGTCACAAATTGTTATCGCCATACATTAGTCCGTTCCATGCGACAAAATATATTTTATCATCCTCATCAACTTGATGAGTGGCAGTCCTCCACCGTGCGCTTTACCCGAAGCTTTCTGCCGCGCACTGTAAAACTCTGGAATGAACTGTCGCCAGCAGTATTTCCGGACCACTACGACCTGCAAACCTTCAAGAAGGGAGTGTATTCCCTCCTAAAAGGCCGGCAACGCACTTGCAACTTCTCTGATGTTGCGGGTGTCCATGGGCGACGGTAATCGCTTTCCATCAGGTGATCCGTTTGCTCGTTTGCCCCCTAGCTTTATATATAAAAAAAAATTTAGTTACGGAAAATAAATGGAGGTAGCGGTTTATGACGTCACAGGCCGATATATCTTTCTTACTTTATTTACTTACATCTCATTCTTACTGTAAATTTTAATTGATTGTATTTTCGTTATTTTTTAGGATTCACAAAAGTGGGTTTTTGATTGTTTATTATCATGTTTTTTTAATGGAAGACATTCCATTAAAAAAAGAAAAATATTTTTTTAGGAAACATGCCTATTCCAATTTTACACTTTTAACTTAATACATGAAACACTTTTCTAAAATAAACAAAATAACTTAAGATCATTGGACCATATTCCATATAATATTGCTTTATTATTTTATAAATAAGTTGACATTTTTACGTCAGCAATTTAAGTGAACGCGGCATCAAATTCCAACTCAATTTTTGTGTGTCCTTACATTAAGACAATTTGTATGTATTGAGTATTTCTATTTGATAAAACTTGATATAACATAATTTGACATACACACATACGTGATACTGAATATAATATTACACTTCTCCCATATTTGAGACAGGAATATTATGCAAATTATTATTCATTAAAACAGTCTTAATAAAATGATGTCGTCTTCTGTATTTATAACCTTCAACTTTATCTCGCTCGCTTAGGTGACTAGAGAATGGGCGTTGACTTCCGTCCAATTTCATATAAGGCCTTGAAGTTCGCGGCGAGCGGAGCGGGAACGGGGCGGGAGCGGTGGCGGCCGTTCTCGCTACCAGCGACACTATAGCGGCGAAGTATTGTGTTGACTAGATATTTGTTTTGATTTTAGTTTTACTTTTATGTAGTGGGACTAAGTTATGTACCACCGACAAAGTTCCCGCTCGACCAGTCTCTAAACATTCACCTTTGCACTAGGACGCCTCTAAATATTTAAACGCAAAGGAAGTAACCGCAACGACTGCAGACAAGGTGAGTATGTTTGCGAGCCCACTATTCAACGGCGCTGTTGAGCGAGTTTGATCTTATGCCTGGTCGAGCGGGAACTTGTTCGGTAGTACATATTGTCATGATCAGATGCTTAGCATGTTATCTTTACTTTAATTTGTTTTATACTAGTGAAAACTTGTTATTGGTATTTCGCTTTTTAATATATATTTTTATTATTATATTTTATATGCTGTAAGTTTTACAAATAAAATAAAAAAAAAAAAAAAAAAAATATGCAAACTATCTTCGCCGCTATTGCCCCGCTCCGGCCTCCGCTCCGGCCTCCGCTCCGCTCTAGCGGATTTCGTGACAGTGGCCTTAGAGTAAAGGTCAAGCCATACTAATAATGCTTCTTTTAATCTCAGACCCCCTTACTAATAAACGCTGTATAAGCTTTGAATAGTTATACAGTGTTTTGTTCCCGTCACACAAGTGACATTTTTAATTCGATTGAAGAAGACAAAACACTGTATAGTATTCAAAGCTTATACAGCGTTTATTAGTAAGGGGTAGAAGGAATATATTGTGCGTTACATTGTGGACATAATGATGAATTTGCAATATCAAATTTCGTGATTTCGCTTCGCCGCGCTTCGAGTATGCGCTAGTATGAATCGACCTAGTATTCGGCGCACAGAGGTTGCCGGCTCGAACCCTAATCCGCAGCAACATACACCTCGTATACAATATAAATAATGTACAGTAGATCTTCATACAAGCATGGAGTGTCTCGGCTGAATTTTAGTTAGTTGTGCCGCGACGCTTGCGCACTGTCAACGCCTTCTTTGTAGACATACCTAGCGCTCCGCTCGGCCACGCTCAATCGTAAGTACAAATTTCAAGAACACGGCTAAGTTCCGTTTCTGTACATTATTTATATTGTGCCTCCTACGTGATGTCGGACAACCACGGCGTCTGCCTGGTCGGGTTCCACCTTCACGCCAAAACCACTGAACGGATTCAGGTGAAATTTTGTACACGGGTAGAATAGACCCCCATGATGAATATAGTACTACTTTTATACCGGCAAAATGTACGGTTTCAGCGCGATAGACAGGTTATTGCGCGTATGTCCAGTCCGAGACGAACCCATCTACTCCTCGGCAACGTACACCTCCTCGTACATGATGTCGGGGTCAGCGTACACCTCGGACACGTCGGGCTCCGCCTTCACGTGGACGCCCACGCCCACGTCCAGCCCGCGGTACATCTCCTCCTCCCGGTCTTGGTACTCCTGTAACAGTGGCTTTTGTAGCTTCATCCTCCTACTTTTATAAATGTGAAAGTTTCTGAGGATGGATGGATGTTTGTTACTCTTTCATTAAAAAACTACAGGACGTATTTTGATGAAATTTGGTATGGTTGTAGCTTATAACCTGGGCTAAAACATAGGATACTTTTTATCTCGAAAAAGTACAGCATTCCCGTGGGATAGCCTATGCTATATTTACGCGGGCAGGGCCGCGGGAAAAGGCTAGTTGGTTTATAACCAGGAATGACCAACGTGCATGCGGCCCGGGGACCTTTGCCAAGCGGCCCTTCAACTAATTTAGCGGTCGGCTCGGTAGTCGAGCGGTCGGCTTTTGTATGGCTCGGATTTTTTCGACAAACCATATATTCGGGATTATTTACAAACACAGTCTATCGAAAATAATAAAATCGTAACATTGATGTTCATTATTTTATATTTTATGCGCCTATTTAAATTCGTAATGTACACCTGCGTTTATGACAATCTAAGGTAATGTTTGTAAAATGGCTCCATGGCCTAGTGGGTAGACCGTTTGGTTCGCACTTGAGAGAGTACAAGTTCGAATCCCAGGTTGTGGCGTGTACCAATCAGACTTTTTCAGATCTCAAGTACATTATACGGACGCTCTAACGGTGAAGGAAAACATCGTGAGGAAACCCGCACATAGTTGGCCCCAGACGTACTGACCAGTCATTCCTCTGGACTAGGCTGACTATGTTGTGAGAATGCCGTATGTGCTTGAGCAACCATACGAGATTTAAAAACCAACTGTCCCAGGCACTACAGTATTTCAAGAGTGGTTACTTCACTTGGAGAATACTGTATAAATAATCCATTAACGAATGTAAAGGCCTAAATTTATTTAAGAAACTAAGTAATATTTTAATCCCCTTACTAATAAAATTACACAACGGATAAGCTATACAATGTCTGTCAAGCGACAAAGACAAAACATTGTGTACCCCTACATGAATATCCCGAACATTCCGCGACCCTACCTCACTGTACTCCTCCACCGCGTACTCCTGGCTGTGGGGCTCCGTCTTCACCGGCTGGTAAGTGCCGTCGTCCATTCGCAGCTGGATCTTCATGCCTGAAAACAATAATAACCTGGGTTACCGGTCAATACTGCATTATAATAATAACGCCCCACGCTGATTTCGGTGACGGTGACCGGTTTCATTGAAACCAGGCCAGTTACGTAGGATTAATTTTATTGTGCCCAAGTGTGTGCGCAGTACACAAGAGCACACTGTCTTCTTTTACTCTCGTAACCCCGTGGGACGGATAACCGACACGACTGGCGAGAGACCAGGCGCAGGTCCGACTTTTTTCATGCCCATCCGACGCATGGATCATCTTTCTTGTCAGACAATCAGGTGATCAGCCTGCATTGTCCTAACCAAACTCGGAAACAACATTTTTTTTGTTCTTCCAATTCGGGAATCGAACCCATGACCTCCGAGTCGAGAGCCGAGCTTTAATCACTCGACCACAGAGGCTGTAGGTATAACAATATTCAAAATCCTACTTAATATTTTCACATTGAAAAGTTTTTGTGGATGGATGGATGGATAAATGTTTTTTTTTCTTCTATTTTTGTTTTTCTTTCTATTTTTGTGTGAAAATCTTAATGCGGTTCACAGAATACATCTACTTTACAACAGTATAGTTCTTATAATTTCGGATAAAAGTGGCTGTGACATACGGACGGACAGACCGACAGACATGACGAATTCATAAGGGTTCCATTTTTTGCCATTTGGCCACTTGCGCAATATCATCGCAATATTGCTATTTGACACTAAAGCAATTCTGCTTGTAAAACTGTCAAATGAATGCATTTCAGCCAATTTCTGCATATGAATTGTATGCAAATCATATTATGAATTGCAATTCAAGTGGCCATTTTACGATAGCTGTCATCTTTCATACAGTAATTCATAACAAGAATTGAAAATGAATTGCCAAAACGGCCTTTTTAGACCTGCAGGTCTATATGTATATTCCGTATTAGTTAACTATTAGATAACTCACCATTGATAGCGGCCGCCTGTCTCGCGGCCTCCTTGCTCTTTCTGTTCTTACTCTTGTACGGAGCCGGCATCTTCAGATGCACAGTCTTGACGTGCAGCTTCATGGAGTTGGACTGAGTGAACGCTTTACCGCACTTTGGGCATTCGTACGGTTTAATCCCCGTGTGGACCTGTAATGTATGAAACAAAATTAAAAATTTTCAGGCAAATTGTCAAACAATACCTAAGCAAGCTGCTGAAGAGCTCCAGTGGCCTAGTCGGTAGACCGTTTGGTTTGCACTCGAGAATGCAGGTTCGAATCCCAGGTTGTGGCGTGTACCAATGAGACTTTTTTAGATCTCAAGTATATACGGACGCTCTAACGATGAAGGAAAACATCGTGAGGAAACCCGCACATGGTTGGCCCAGACGTATTGACCAGTCATTCCTCTGGACTAGGCTGACTGTGTTGTGAGAATGTCGTATGTGCTTGGGTAACCATACGACATTTAAAAACCAACTGTCCCAGGCACTACAGTATTTCAAGAGTGGTTACTTCGCTCGGAGAATACTGTATAAATCATCCATTAACGGATGAAAAGGCCTAAGGTTTTAAGCAAGCTGATGATGATGAATGATATAGCTTAATGTAGCCTTCCAATACACGAGAATTCCACACGAAAATAGGGTCGCGGAACCACTGGTCAATATGAATTTATATGGAGCACTAAACGAACCCCGCGACCCGCATCGCACGACCGATGGGCGTGGCCAGACAACCTGATTGGCTGGTTTTCTGAAGGCGGTTGCGGGTCGCATAGATCTGAAGGAAGCATTTAGAATATTTCAAGGTCGCATTTTCAATATTTCAATTTAGGTCATGTCAGCTTTAAAACAAACAAAAAAATATTTATTCAACTAACATAGTAAAATACAATAGAATAATTTTGAAAATCGGTCCACAAACGGCGGAGTAATCGTGTAACATACACACACAAAAAAAAACATACACACCAATTGTAAACCTCCTCCTGTGTTTTGGAAGTCGGTTGATAAACATGTAATATAATAGTAAAATACAATAGAATAAACATGTAATATACCTAACTTCAATCTAATCCCATGCTAGAGACTTTGCTATTTTTAACCCCAGACGCAAAAAGAGGTTTGTTATAAGTTTGACGTGTCTGTTTATCTGTAACGTCCGCGGCATCGTAGCTCTCAAACATCAGTTTTGATATAGTTTTTTTTATTTTTATGATAGAGCATGTTCTTAGCTATCATAATAATTTAAGGCTATCATTCATCATCATTCTTAAAATTTTTAACTTTGTTTATGCTTATACGCATATTCTTAACTTTATGCTATAGGTATGCGGTATATAACCGCAATAATCACAATGTGAGGGGTGTACACCTCGTCTAACTGCAGGGCCCTTATTATTGTAAAACTTACCCTATCGTGTCTGAGCAGAGCTGCCTTGTTACTGAAGGCTTTCGGGCAATGCGGACAAGCGTATGGCTTCTCACCGGTGTGGGTTCGAATATGGATCTGGAAAACATAAATATTGAGAGCTAATTACGTAATTGTTTCAGCGCGTCTAGGTATCGTTTCGTTGTATAAAAATGCTATAATAAGCTGAAAACTGTACTTGTTTCAGCGCGTCTAGGTGTCATTTCGTTGTATCAAAATGCTATAATAAGCTGAAAACTGCACTTGTTTCAGCGCGTCTAGGTGTCTTTTCGTTGTATAAAAAAGCTATTACACGCTGGAAACTGTACTTGTATCAGCGCGTCTAGGTGGTCTTTTCGTTGTATAAAAAATATATTATTAGCTGAAAACTGCACTTGTTTCAGCGCATCTAGGTGTCTTTTCGTTGTATAAAAAAAAGTTATTATACGCTGAAAATGCACTGGTTTCAGCGCGTCTAGGTGTCTTGTCGTTGTATAAAAAAAGCTATTATACGCTGAAAACTACACTTCAAGCAAAGGAAAGCTTTATACAAACTAAGCCCAAACTACAAAGTTTATATATTTTTTGTAATCATGCATTAGTTATTAGAGATTAACGAATTAGGGGTAAACAGAGCATATACATATTTTTGGGGTAAGAGAAACACAAAGGGACCATGGAGAGACGCTTGGCTACGTTGAATGTAAGAGGAGGAATGGATGGTAAGAATGAAAGCGGACGGACCGAAAGAAGTATGTAAGGATCGTAGCAAGTGGAAAGAAGTGGACTCTGCCTACCCCTACGGGAAAGAGGCGGTCCTGCCTACCCCTACGGGAAAAAGGCGTGATTATATGTATGTATGTATGTATGAGAAACACACTTTTTGAATGGTACAGCAGGTCTAAAATTACCACATCATGTGACTCATGCTATGAAATATCAACTTTTGAAGATATTGCTCTAATTTCTATTTTTACAGTTTTCAATAGAAATATGTGAAAAGGTACACATAATAAGAATTGCTTAATTACAATTATTTTTATCAAGAGAATTGTTAGTGTAAGAGCAACTTATTTTAAAGTTGATGTTTCATAGTATGATACACTTTATATGGTCATTCTAGAGTTTAGAATGATCATATATTTTTTTAAGTAATGAACCAGGAAACGAGCAGACGGATCGCCTGATGGTAAGCGATTACCGCCGCCCATGGACACTCGCAACACCAGAGGAGTTACACTTGTAACTCCTCTGGTGTTGCAACTTGCGTTCCTGGTCCTTAAAATCCCCAATCCCCCCCATGGGCCTCTGGTAACCTCACTCACTCGACGAAAAACAACGCAAGCGTTATTTCACTTCGGTCATATAAACCTGCCCTCTTCTTTCATTAACCATCATTCATCAAACTACACATTTAAAGCAAGTAAGTATTATTTTTTATTACCTGTAAGAATAGCGGCATGGTAAAACTCTTTGGACATATTGTGCAGTGGTACGGTCTCTCTCCTGTATGAACTCGCTGGTGGTACCTCAGAGCCGCATTTGACTGAAAATTACAAAATGTTTCCTTATGACATAAAATCTTATGGAAACAGAGACCATCTATTTTGGAAAATTTTGATATTGTTTGAGCCTTTTCTATACTCCCACACCTATTTCGGTGATGGTGGCCGATTTCAATGAAACCGGGCCAGCTACAGTCATTTTTATAGTGCCCAAGTGTGTACGCAGTGCACAAGAGCACTCCCTTTTCCTTTAAACTCATAACCCAGTGGGACGGATGACCGACACGACTGGCGAGAGATCAGGCGATGCCCATCCAACGCATGGATCTTTCTTGTTCAATCAATCTTGATCAATTAGGTGATCAGCCTGCAATTTTTTGTTATTCCAATGCGGGAATCGAACCCACTACCACCGAGTCGAGAGCCAAGCTCTAACCTCTAGAGTCTAGACCAGGGGTAGGCAACCTTTGGCTTGGACTTTGCGATTTGGTTGAGTGCTTGATACAAGTGTTCGGCTATTTTTCAAGTTTTCTGATAGGAGTTCTGTATTCTTTCGTGATTTTATCTTTTTGTTTGTGTACCTACGTGTTATTGTGCTGTTTGTGCTTGTTATTATCCACGTAAGTAGTGTAGAATAGTTTTTTAACATGGATGATGATCCGCCCGATCCCGGCGGCACGAGAGGTTATGTTTGTGTTACCCCGCCTACTGGTCTCAATACTGCCCCTGATTTGGATATGGAGAACATATTACCGAGTAAGCGTCCCAAACGCACCCATCCTACCCAAAACAATAGCGAAAACAGTACGGCTTCTTTTAATGACAAATTCACCTATGTTAATCCAGATTTCTATAATAAACGTAAATATTCCCCATCTGATTCCTCTCCCTTTATAGTTCACGTGTCTAAAACAGATCCCACTAATAGTCAGATCCGTCCAATGGAATTCGGCCGTTATCTTTTCCAAAACAATTTCACAACTGTTTCGCTCGGTGGAGTGAAACGGATAGGCAGAAACCGTGTGTCGGTTGAATTAAAAAATGCAGACAACGCCAATTCATTTTTGGATTCACCAATTCTGGCGAATGCAGGTTTTACGGTTTCCGTCCCGTCATTTAATGTGTCGCGGATGGGTATTGTGAGGAATGTTGCCCTAGATATTGAGATGGAAGAGTTTGCCCTTAATGTCATTGTACCCACTGGCTATGGTGAAGTTATTAAGGCACGTCGTATGTGCCGTAAGACCACAGACCCCAATGGCTGCATGACATGGATACCCACCCAGACTGTTGTTGTAACTTTTAAAGGACAAAGGCTTCCTCCCCATATCTACCTATTATATACTTCTCTTCCCGTGGAATTATACAAGCTCCCTACTATTCAATACAACCGGTGCTGTAGGTTTGGACATGTCAAGTCAATTTGTAGGTCGGACCCTAGGTGCTACAAGTGTTCACAACCACATGAGGGTGACACTTGTAATATTGAAGTGGCCACTTGTCTCTTCTGCTCTGGTGCCCATATGGCCAACAACCCAAAATGCCCTGAATTTATAAGGCAAAAAGAAATTAAGGTTGTTATGTCTGAACAAAACATATCTTATGCGGAAGCTTCAGCTAGGTTCCCTAGTGTTCGTAGATCATTCATTGTATCATTCATACATTGTAACCACTCCTGCAGCAATTCCCCTACGATCCCGCCAATACACCCCTCCTCCTTCTACCATCTCCTATAGAAAAACTGTTATTACCCCTCGTCGTACAATACCCACTCCCCAACCAGGTTATGACCATCATGCCCATCAATCCATTATCCAAAATCCCAGAACTTCTATCCTCCCTTTTAATTAATTTATTATCCCGTTTCAGTGACATTGGAATGGGTATTTCTGACACACTCCGTGAAAACTTAACTAGGCTGATAAACCTTACAAATTCTTCACGAAATAATAATGGATCTGAGGACCATGATACAATGGAATTGTCGTAGCGTTCGTAATAAAGTAAGCGATATTTTATTTTTAACTCAAAAATGTAACCCCCTCATTTTTGCCATCCAGGAGCCTTGGTTGAGGCCAGGGTCTCAATTTAGAGTTCCTGGCTTCTCCTGCCTCCGGGATGACAGAAGTGATGGCAGAGCTGGAGCAGCTATTTTAGTTCCTACATCTGTTTTTTTTTTAATTCTATCCCTCTTCCTCCACATATTTCCTCCTTATATTTTTAATATTTCCTTCCTGTCTATATACCTTCCTGATCCCACCTCCTCTGTCCTTTCTGAACTTTTCTCTATTATCAACCTTATCCCCCCTCCAATGATCCTTTTAGGAGACTTCAATCTCCAACATCAAGCTTGGGGCTCACATAACTGTGACTCACTCTCCAATCTTTTTCTTGAAACCAGGATTTGAATTTGGTTATACTGAATAATGGAGCCCCTACTCGACGAGTAATCCCACCTCAGAACCCTAGAACAGCAGTGGACTTATCTATCTGTTCTCCTTCTCTTTCCTCACAAATTTCGTGGTCTATTACCTCTAATTCCTGTGGCAGTGATCATTTCCCCATAATTCTTACCTGGCATCTCTCCTCTGTTCCGAATATAGTCAAAAACCCCCCTACACTTAAATTCAAACTTTCTGATGCAGACTGGCCACTATATGCAGATCTGACAGATGAACTAGTTGCCCATATGCTATATCCACGTCTAACGCAGGCGCTTCTTGAGGGTGCGTCTGATGCTATACCTACTCGAGGCTCCAGCTGTAATCGAATCTCGTCTCCACCATGGTGGGACACTGAGTGTACCACGGCATGCAAAAGACGCAAGGAGGCAGAGAGGACATTTTCAGCTAATATGACTATGGAGAATTATATCAACTACAAGAGGATAGCAGCAGAAACTAAAAGACTTCTTTCTCACAAGAAGCGTCTGGGTTGGCATAGATTTTGTGAGGGTTTGTCTTCCCTTTCTTATCCATCTCTTGTTTGGAATAATTTAAAAAAGTTCCGCGGTTCCTTCTCTCCAAACTCTAACCCTTTAACATATGACCCTTCTCCTTGGATCTACGAATTCGCCCAAAAGCTTGCTCCTCCTTGGGTTCCTTCATTTGAGGAATGTTATGTTTTTTCTTCTTCTCCGGTATTCCCTACTAATGAATTTGAGTCCCCATTTTCTTTTGAGGAGTTTAAATTAGTGATTGACTCTCTTAAGGACTCTGCCCCTGGAGCTGACGGGATTCCCTATTCTTTTATTGTTAAAAGCAGTATCTATACCCAAAAAGTTATACTCAACTTCCTTAACTCTATATTTGAGGCCGAAACTCCTCCGGAGGAGTGGAGGTGTCAAATTATACTTCCTATTTTGAAGCCGGGTAAGCCCGAAAATAACCCATCCAGCTACCGCCTGATTGCACTTTTTTCCACTCTTTCAAAAATACTAGAGCATTTAATTAAAAATAGACTGGATTGGTTCTTGGAGAGTAGAGGCATCCTTTCGGGAAGTCAGTTCGGGTTTCGTAAGGGCTTTAGTACTATGGATAGCCTGAGTACATTAGTCTCCGACATTCGAATTGCCTTCTCGAAACAAGAGAGTCTGGTAGGGGTATTCCTGGATGTGTCGTCCGCATATGATAACGTACTGCTTCCGGTTCTCAGGCAGACCATGCTTCAGCTGAGTATCCCTGTGAAGATAGTAAACTATGTGTGCAATTCCCTTTCCGGTCGTTCTATCCTTATTTCCCACGAAAATTCAAATCCTTGTTCTAGATTGGTTTGGAAAGGTCTCCCTCAAGGCTGGGTCCTTAGTCCTCTCCTTTATAGCATTTACACCTACAATCTAGACTTATCCGTTTCCTCTTTTTGCAACATTATTCAATATGCGGACGACATAGCCCTTTATGCCTCCTGCAAGGAGCTTTCAGATGCCTCTGCTCGCCTCAATTCAGCTCTACATTACCTTTGTGAGTGGTTTGACGTTCATGGATTGAGTATTTCTGTGGAGAAGAGTAACACTGTTATTTTTTTTAGGCGTAGGAATGTGCCGGACATATGTATATCCTTGGATAACCAGATCTTTCCAGTTTCGGATAAAGTTAAATTTCTTGGAGTTTACTTAGATTCTAAAATGACAGGTGCTCATCACATTAACTATATTATAAAAAAATGCGAAAGGAACATTAATATTATTCGGTGTCTCTCAGGAGTTTGGTGGGGCTCTCACCCTTACACGCAAAAATTAATATACAATGCCCTAATCCGGAGTCACTTGGACTACGGTTCTATTGTTCTTGAGCCATGCCACAAATCCGCTCTTTATGAATTGGACAAAATTCAATCCAAGTGCCTGCGTTTGGTAATAGGAGCCATGAAATCTACTGCTAACAACGCCCTTCAAGTAAAGTGTGCTGAGCCCCCCTTAAGTTTTCGACGCCTAGATTCCGACGACGCCTTCGGATAGATTTATTTTTAAGGCTCTCCAATTTGTTCATCACCCTCTTATCCCGAAGTTACATACCCTCTTCCAACTTGTCCATTCCTCATCCTATTGGTCCCATAAAAATCCCCCCTGTTTAGTTCAAAGTTTTATCAAATTTAATACCTTGCCCTGTCCAGTATATCAGAGTAAGGTGCTCCCTATATATGAGGTTCCTTATGAGGCTCTTATTAAAATTCCGAATATTTCCTTAGATTGTGGTATTGTAAAAAGTTCTGTGTCCGCTAATCAACAGTTTTTAGAAATAGTTAATACTAAATTTAGGGACTGGTATCATATTTACACGGATGCCTCAAAATTAACACATGAAGGGTATGTGGGTTCAGCGGTTTGGATACCAAAAGTCAATGTGGTATTAAACTGTAAATTGCCCTCTCAGTCATCAGTGTTTACTGGGGAAGCAATTGCTATATTAGAGGCTTTGGCATTCATCCTTTCTCATCGTCTAAACAATTCGGTAATTTTTTCTGACTCACGTAGCTGCCTCCAGGCTATACTTGCTAACCCTTTCCGTGCTAAATTTAAACTCCCTTATATAATCAAAATTAGAGATCTACTCCTGAAATGCCTTTCCCAAAACACTCATGTAGAATTGGTTTGGATACCAGGTCACAGTGGTATCTCAGGAAATGAGAGTGCAGACTTTTACGCAAAACAAGCCACTTACTCAGGTGGCCCTGGCCAATTTAAACTTTACAGTAGTGACCTGATCCCATTGGCTAAGGAGCATTTAATTTCCGACTGGAATGCTAGTTGGGTTATATCAGGAAATGTCAAGGGCAAATTTTACTTTTCTCTGCAGAATCAAGTGTTAGTGAAACCATGGTTCTTTAAATACAGGAAAGCAAGAAAATTCGTCACATCTACAGTCTGCCGCCTGCGTTTGGGCCACTCCTGCACTCCAGTCTTTCTTCATAAAATTAGGGTTAGGGATTCGTCTTTATGCGAGTGTGGACTCGATGAAGGCACTCTTGAACATATTTTTTTCAGCTGTCCAAATCGTCTATCCTTACTATACGATGCACTTCCCCCTGATATCCCTCGTCCTTCCGATTTCCAATCCCGATGTTCTATGTAATTTTATTAATCATAATAATATCAAATTGTAGATTTGTGCGTCTTTACTAACAAACTAACATTTTGTATATGTCTTGTTGTTTCAGGTTTCAACTATCAAGAAGATATAGTAAATTTACAATATTACATTATTTAAACTGTTTCTTCCCTTGTACATTCACAAAGCCCTACTTTTGCGCAGTTTTCGCCACCTGCTACAAAGTTATTTTTTCCTGAATTATACTGATACTGGCTAATCCTATAAGGGAGGCCATTTTAAAGAAGAAGAAGAAGAACCTTTGGCTTGCGAGCCACATGCGGCTCTTTGGATGTGGAGAAGATGCTCCAGTCTTTAGTACTATACGAATATTATATTGTTTACTTCTTCTGAATCGATGATCAAAGATAAGGCACCATAATTATCTCAGCTTTTCCCTGGACCCAGAGGCGGCGTTAGGTGTGGGCGACGTGATGTGGGCCTCAATTATACGCACTACTCGGAATTGGGATTTACTTGGAATTAACTTGGAATTCGGATGCAATCCTAATCAAATATAAAAAAAAATTGTGACTTCAAAAACTTAGAAATGTAAATTGTAATTTTTGTCTCTTCCGATTTAAAAGGTTGCCGACCCCTGGTCTATACCATCTACCAAATATAGAACAACCCGCATTGGTTTCGGCTTTTGGTTTCATTTAAACCACTTTGGCTACCAAGGAGTTATTTTTATAGCGCTCTTCCTCTTGTAGCCCAGTGGGACGGATGACCGACACGACTGGCGACGCATGACCGACTATTTACATGTCCGTCCGACGAAATGATCATCTTTCTTGTCAGACAATCTGCCTGCATTGTCCTTAAGCCAGACTTAAAAACTTGTTCCAACCACTGGACCACAGAAGTACCTAGCATTATATTATAGTGCAACATTTAGATATCAAAAATTCAAAATACTAGATTTTTTTTTTTGACATCCCACGGAGTATGGTGGTCTTACCCGCGAGCATGTGAAAACTGCTGCGCCAGAAAAGATGGTGAATGAATGAATTTCTTGTGACTCCACATACGCAAAAATAATCCCATGGGGACGAGTTGCGTAGGATTCCTATAACTCCATTCCTATCAGTTTCACTTACCACTTACCTTTTAAAAAAAATTAAATTAAATACCATTTATTTCGGGCTGCATAGGCCCATATTATAAATACCTTATAGACTAACATACATATTATTATATTATATAACTAACACTAAACACGTATTGTCTGCGACGTGAGGCGCGAAGTGTTCGGGAGTCGTCCTCTGAATCTTCTGTAGGCGACTCCAATCGGCCAGAACTCCTCCTTCTCGAAGGTCGGTAAATGATGGGTTGGAACTCTCACCACAAAAGAACTAAAATTCACTCTATGACGAGATTCCAACCGCTCAACCCTCAAGGCGAAGTTGGTTCTGCTCCTGATGTAGTCCACGACCTGCTCGACCGTCGTAGACCAATGCAGCCGGGACACGTACAGCGGTGTCGCGGGAGTCTCACACCGCAACAGCTGCTCGGGTCCTCCGGGTGCGGTGCCGCGATGGTTGCGGACGACGGGTTTCTTCTTCTTCCTCTCGACCTTGATGAACCCGTCATCATCGCACGTTCGGTCCTTTTTAGAAAGAGGACGCTCTTTTGAAGGGGCCTCCTTCTTCCCTTTGTTTTTCGAACGCGGGGGAGGTGGCGGGGGTTCGCTAGCGGCGACACTTGCGTAACTCGGCACCGGCTCCTTAGCGGGCGGGGAGCGGGCAGCGGGGGCGGCAGCAACGATGTTCGTCGGATAATGCTGACGGGCTAAACGTGACCGCCTGCGCGCCTCGACGACGAGTGACGTTTGCTGCATCAGGTGACCTACATATTGAATTAACACTTTTTAGCTGTGATAATTCACTACGTAGATCACTTATGGTAGACTCTGATGCCTGCAATCTACCTCGAACTCCGGCCAGTTCTTCCTTCAGGAACTTGATGTCCTTCAGTAGGCTGACGACGTCGACGTGGTCCAGTGTCACAGGCGGCAGCTTATGCAGATTTTTCGCTACAAAAGCTGGCACCTCATCCGGATCCGTCTGCTTCAGCAGGGAGATGATGTCCTGCACGCTTCTTTCGGTTCCATCTCTCCGTCGCGATGGCATGTTCGCGATCTGGCCGAGCGTCTCGTACAGCAAGTGCTTGCCTTCGCAAATCTCCTCGCTGGTGGCTATACAGGCTAGGGCTTCCTATGAAGGAGAACCAGCCTTTGCCACTGGTGTGGACAGTATTTTGATGTGATAAAAAGTAGCCTGTGTTAACCATGAACTACTACCATCCCAAATGTCATCGAAATCCGTTCAGTAGTTAGTGCATGAAGAAGTAACAAACATCCATACATGTAAACTTTTGTATTTATAATATTACTAAGGATTGTATCTGAACGGCTTATAGGTATTTACTAAAATATATAGTATCCTACTGGAATACTGTACTTTTTCAGGATAAAAAGTAGCCTAAACTACTACCATACCAAATTTCATTGAAATCCGTTCAGTAGTTTGTGTAAAAGAGTATCAAACATCCATCCATCCATCGTCATATACTTTCACATTTATTATAATAGTAGAATATCAAAATACACTCACAGCGTACACTTTCCCGCATACTTCACAGACAATGTTCTTCCGGAGATGTCTACCAAATTGTTGTGTAGGCACGCTGTCGCCGTTTTCGTCAAACTCTTTCTTTCTACTGTGCTTCATGTGTGTCCTCTGGTGGATGAGACACGCCTTCTGTGTGCCAAACACTTTCTCACACTGCAAACATGTTCAACACTTACGTTGTTTGTCCTCCGCCACCGTCAACAGGATGTCAACGAGAAAAGAAACATGACGGCGCTGAAGTAGCGAGACATACATTTATTATACCCATATATAGCCATAAATAACATAATATTATATATTATTATAGCTGCCTGTCCCTTCAATTGTATCTCGACCAAAAGTAATCTCATTCTCGTTGATGTCCTGTTGACGATGGCAGTGAACAGAGTTAGGGTTACTAAACTAGTACAAAGTTCAATTCTGAAAAGGTGATAAAGCCATGAAGGGAGAATGCAAATATATTAAATCAGCAAAAGTTGTATATTTTACGTAAGGAAACAAATAAAATGCAAAAGGTACACTAATCAGTTGTTAAATTAAAAAGTAATAGGACTAAAAAAACAGTAATTATTAAATTCCTACTGTTGTTTGTGACACTTTTTCTTATTACCCAGTAGCTTAGTTAATAAATTCAATTTTGTATTAATTAATCTCCATATTTTAGTATTTATTCCAGTTTAAAATGAAACTTGTGACTAGTAATATTATTTGTCACACATATTTTGTATAGGCCGTTTTTATTGTTCTCTAAAGATCTCACTTTCTAACTGTTTTTCGTTAATGGTTGAGCATAGACATGCCCTTGCATGAACAATATTTGCCAGCTTATGTACTTTTCAAAAGCCAATAAATAAAACTATACATATTACCTACTCACTTTTACATGCATGATACACACATACTGAGATTCTTTTTATCTCAGACAAGCTGTCCCACACAGACACATGTTGTTCTGTCTTATATATGAACTGGATGCATAAATGACTACACCTACAATGCAACCTACGTTCTAGTCCTACACCTACACCTACTCCTACAACCAACACTTTTTCCAATATTTCTCACTGTTTAAACCTTCCCTGATATTCCACAATTATTTCAATACCAAAATAAACCAAATCAGTCCAGCCATTCTCGAGTTTGTTCTTCTCCTGGTTTTAAGATATATCCCCACCACTTTTCAACCAAATCGGTTCAGCGGTTCTTGAGTTATAAATAGTGTAACAAACATGTATTTCTTTTATATACCTACTTATATGAATTAACCATTATGGTAAAAATTTAGGACTATGCCCCCTTTTTTAGGGGGGGAGGGGGGGGGTGAGGGGGGAGGGGGGAGGGAGGCAAACCCCCCCGTACCACTCCCCCCTCTAGGAAACCACCGGTTTAGAAGTTATAAATTATTAAAGTTTTGAGGTTATAACTGTTTTAAAGGATGTTTACGAGACTTTATGTCAGAGGTGCGGTGGAAGAAGGAGGTTGGGGGGTTTTTCGGACTCCTCCTTACCACTCCCCCCTCCTCAGGGGACTCACGGCTTAGATGATATTTACTGTTTGGGACGGTTTTGGGTCAATGTCAGTCTGTCACGTCTCCGGCGCTGCGGGAAATGCAGCCCCTTCGCCCTAGCGTAACAAAACGCAGAAACCAACACTCGCCTTAGGCAGCTCCGGCTTTCTGGTCGCCTTCGGCGACCAGCCTCCGCCGCCACGGCGAGTCCTGGTTTCTCCGTTTCGTTACAGCGGGCGGGGGCTGCTCTCCCTCCGCGCCTCCGGGCTTAAATATAACACTCTAGGGGTTGACAGACAAGTACTACGTGGAGTCGGGTTGATAGATTCGTTTTTGGGACATTGTCAGTCTGTCACGTCTCCGGCGCTGCGGGAAATGCAACCCCTTCGCCCTAGCGTAACAAAACGCAGAAACCAACACTCGCCTTAGGCAGCTCCGGCTTTCTGGACTGCGTTACTGCGTTCCATTACGGCAGGTGGGGGCTGCTCTCCCTCCGCGCCTCCGGGCTTAAATATAACATTTTCATCTGGGACATCTTCCCTTCACTGGGACTCAATTCGTTGAGTATGAGTCCCATCTTCAGCTATGAATGGGTTGTCACGATTCAAGTGGTTGACTTTTTTGTGTATGTAGCCATGTTCTGACAAGCAATCATATGCTTTCCAAAAATCAGTGTGGATGGTGGTGTCAATTTCCACATTCTTTAATATAAGTGGCACCAAAACCTCAGCAGAGCGAATATTGTCTGGACACACTTCCAACCTCAAATCTTCAGATCCATCCTCAATCATACCTAGAACCCAATGGTCCTCAATAACAACTGGCTTCAATTATGAGTCGACGGAGCCCCGCTACGCGGGGCTCCTACTTCTGGGTGGTTTACAAAAAAATAACCACGATGGCTAAGGCGGTAGCTTCGCTGCGCTACGCTCCCGCCTTAGCCATCTAACCTAACCCAATGAAGTCGTATTGGGCCAACTCGCAGTAATACATTGCTATTAATTACCTAAGAATTATATACTGTTCTCATACATTTCCTGTATCACATTATAATACTTATATAAAATATAATTACCTCGATTTTATTTTCTTTTTCCAAATTTCAATTCCCTACATTTTGAAGCGATTCTTTAAAGAAGCGATAAAGAAAAGATCTTGGCTCATCCCCTTGTACTTTAGCATAAAGATTACGTTCCGTTTTGCATAATTGCAATAATATTTAAGAATTTTTGAAAATTGTTTAAAAATATTTAGACGCAACTCCGGCAGCCAAAATTTCTTTGGGGGGTTTAAGACTAACTCCCTTAAGCCCCGTACACCATCAATACTCTCAAATTTAGGCGACTCGTTATAAAATCCAACCCAAATTGACGCTTTTTCGTCTAAGGCATATACACGGCAGATCTTTAAATAATTTAAATATTTTCATAAAATGTATCATAAAAATATTTCTGATTCAAAATATTATTACTGTGATACAAATTAAATAAAATGAAGGATATTTATTACTTATTTATCAGCTTTTATGTAAAGTTAAAATATTTGACAGCAGGCAATGTAAAACGGAACATCAAAGAAACGTCAACATGGCCGAATTTCTATAGAATTTTTCGAATTTTAAATATTTTTTATCTCGAAAACTACGGATCGTATCGTTTTGAGAAGTTGCGGAATTAATTCGTAATTAGAAGACCTTTCAGCCGTAAAATTACCATAAACCTACTTATAGGATAAATGTGGGGCATGATTCTAAATTCTAGCCACCATTATTTCAGGCTGCATAGGCCATACATACAGATGTAATATCTGGATTTCGTTATGACCATAAGCTTGAATTTGCACTGTTTTGCTGAGCTTGACTGCACTAGTTTGTTTGACCCTTTCCAGCCATATGAACATAATGTTTCAAAATACTTCATGGTACCTATGTGCCATGAATTTTGATTGAGATTGGAATTAAATAACCAAATCTCAAGCCACTTCACACAGAAAGACTCACTTTCTTCCGAAATTAATAATAGGGGGCAATTTTGTTTTTGTTTTGTGGTGTTAATGTTGCCGAGTTTATCATTTATGTCACACAATAATTAATGAAATATGAGGTAGAAGCAAGTAACAGAATCAAAATCTCCGTGTGTTTATAGATAATACAATAATCAAGATTACAACAAAAATGTAGCTATAATGCTAGAATCCCTCATGAAGGTAAGTTTGGCTTTGATTTGTAATAACAACAAACTAATGACTAACCGTTCCACACTTGTATTCCAAGACCTCGAAGTCCTCATTTTGAGTTATTACATGTTTTATTTCAAGATGCTCTTGCAATTCCTCTTCTGTTGGAAATGTTTCGCCACATTCACAGATAATATAGTGAATGTTTACAAATGAACAGTAAAACATGTTTTTACAGAACGGCTGACGCCACAGATAGTTGATTATTTAGGATGATTGAAATAAATTTAAAATAGTCTGGATTTTTACAAGGCGGCCATGAAATCTGTGGGATGCGTAGTTCTGTGGAAATGACAGCTGACAGCTTGTTAATTTCATTTCTATACTCTATGGTCATCCGGACGAACGAATGAATTTTAAAAGAATTTAACGCTATTTTTAAGAACTTTTATATTATAAATATTTTCATTTATACCACCTTTCCGCTTTTGAATGGTCGGGATATAGATGTATTATATTAAAAAGAGGGGTCGGGAGAAAAGATAGTCATATTATATAGAATAATTTTAAAATAGGACCGATTTCGTAAGAAGAAAGACAGTCCGCCAGTATATATGACATATAAGGTAATGTGGCACCGGAAAGTGTATTCTACACTTCCTCTTATATGTCTGTGATTCTACATTAAAAACAAGAAGCATAAAAAATTCTTTGTCTGATTTTTTTACTTGTCACTGCAAAAGGTTTTTATTACCTTCCGCTATATTAATAAAAAAAAAACTTTCAAACATAAAGAAGAAGAAGAAGAACAGAAATGAGAAATTAGCTCTCTTGTATACTTTTTTCTATGAAATCAGCTGTTTTACTTGTACTTTTTAGTTTAGAAGTATTATTACAAATTTTAATTTTAATTGCAATTTATCAATTACCTAATGAAAGTAAAAATTAGTGTCCGAAAATAGGGTTGGGTCAATGAACTTCTGAGTTAAATAATAATATTTATATAACTATTCATAGCCGGTTTGTCTGTGGAAAAATCAAGTATAAAAATAAAATACATGTCTTCATAGATGTATAATATTAAAAAGAGGCATGTCTTAATTTTAGCCTTCGTCTTTGCCTTTAAATCGTATTTCGATACATAACTTATTATGGCATTTGAACACACGTAATCAACTATTTAAGACATCACCAAAACATGGTTTTCTTTTCATTTGTAAACATTCATTATATCATCTGTGATTGTGGTAGTACCTTTCCAACAGAAGAAGAGTTGAAAGAGCACCTAGAAACCAAGCATACTAATGGAGACATCTTAGAATACGAGAGTGCACCGGTTAGTGAATTCCTGGTTGTTCCAGCTTTAACGTCTTCCAAGTTATAAATAAAACTCAAAAATCATAATATTACTATCAAAATTTTTGTTGTAATATTGATTTTAAACTGTCATGTAACCCAGAGAAAATATGCCAGTTTGTCTATACATATAAGGCATCGTTTCTCAACCGGTGGGTCGCAACCCTTGGGGGGGGTCGAATTTGTTTTTAAAGGGGGTCACAGTCTGTTGAAAAATAATAAATACAAACTACATATAGGTACAAATGATTAGTTTTTCGAATTAAATCATATTGTCAATCAAGTGTCCATAGATATTATTATTTTATAGTGGTGGCAAGATTTTTTACTTAACTTTTTGGCTTTTTTGTGGGTCGCGACATAAAAATGGTTGAGAAACGATGATATAAGGAATATCAGGATCATGAGCTATTATTCATTTACCTACATTGTCAATATATTTGTTATGCCTATTCTACACTTCTATGAATTTCACACAAAGGAACAAATTTGCACTTTTCACGCCATTGCGTGGACCTTCGTGAAGTTGCACACAAAGTGTGGAGCGGGCTTTAGACATATCTACCTAACACCAAACATTCTTAACTGTTTTTTTTTTTCTTTTTAACTAAACTTTCATAATCCTACTACTATTATAATTAATGTAAAAGTTTGTGAGGATGGATGAATATTTGTTACACTTTCATGCAAAAACTACTGAAAATATGATGAAATTTGTTATAGTCGTGTTATAGTCTTATAATAATTATTATATTTTCAGATTACAATAAGTGAAAAAATAGACAGTGACCATAAATTATACAACTTAAATGAAAAGAGTGTCAGTGACAATCTAGACCTGGTAGTTTTAGATGAAGAATTGGAGTATGTGCAGTTTCTTGATGATACCAACCAACCAGTGTTAACAATACAAGTAAAGCGTGGAGAGACTAAAGAGAACGGAGAAGCTGTTCTAAGTGAAGTCAACAATGCATTCAAAGTTCAGAAAAAGCATAAATCAAAGATTAAAGGAAAGATAGACATAATACATGAGACAATATCTCGTGCGATGGGGTAATATTTTTTTACATTTCCTTTTATTTTATATTTATTTATTAAATTTATTTTATTAATAACATATCATAAAAACACAAATTAGTAATTGTCCATAAACCACTTACTTAAATTTTTCCGGAATGCCTTAAATGGAACTTTAATTTCTACCTCTTTTGCTGTGTTTAGAAATAATATGAGACAATTTTTTTTTACAATCACACACACATCCAAAAAGCAGCATTTTGAATACAATTTAATTAATTTTAATTTTTGCAATTTGCCACGAAAAAATACCCACAACCTGCAAGCAAATGTGTAAGTGCTTTATGTATGCTTATGTGTGCACTCACACATTTGCTTGCAGGTTGTGGGTATTTTTTCGAGGGAAATTGCAAATAATAACATTAAGGCCTGTATTCACTTTGATTAGTGCATGTGTGCGAGTGTTTAGTGCAGGTGAGTGTCCAATACTGTTTAGTGGCTCTGTTTAGTAAATTCATTTGAAACCATGTCCAGACGTGTTTAGTAGCAGGCACGCGGCGAGTGAGGGGGAAGCGCCCAGTCCACTCGGAAAAAATAGAACACGCTTCTAATCACTACAACTAAACACTCGCACTCGCTGTCCACACGTATTTTCTACTAAGCACTCGCACTACGCACTCGCACTCGCATCAATCAAAGTGAATATAGGCCTTTATTTAAATTGTATGCTATGGATTTTCGCATAGTAACGCCTGATTCTATGAACTATCCAACATTTTGAAGTTGATAACTGTATTTCAAGTTTTGATGAAAAATCATAACTAACTTCTGAGTGGTATAACTTCAACAACACACAATTTTTTTTCTCCTTGTTCCTACTGAGAATAGTTGCTGTGTGATTTGATTAGAACAATACTATACACACACCACTCTTACCAAACACACAGTCAAACCAGCATTTCTTTTTTTCTTTTTTATATTAATTCTATAGCAGTGCTTTGTAATTTGTTAAAATTTAAATTGTACTTATTTGATAAGAAGTACTGTTTATGTTTGCTTTTGCCCCAACTTATGTTCTTGTACTCGGTACACTTCCCCCATACGACAGGCTGCACCTAGTTTGCAGGACAGAAATACCTAATTGTCAAAATTGTAACTATGTATTTGGTAATAAACATTTTTTTATATTTAATAAAACTGCTCTTCTAGTGAACAAGTACTTTGATTAAATAGTAAAATAGTTTATGTAAAAAGTTTTTCTAAACTTATGAAAGACTAGATGGTGCCCGCGACCATCGAAAGTTAATTTCGCAGAAACCGTACATTTTTTCGCGATAGAAAGTCCTTCCCCTTGGTCTACTCTACATCTGTGCCAAACGTCAAAATCGGTCCTGTAGTTTCGGAGCCTATTCAATGCAAACAAACAAACTATTCCTGTTTATTATATTAGTATAGATAGCAGAGTTAAACTTGTGAGATTCATTGACACTCAAACCGTTATCAGACTTATTCACTAGTGTATGTGTGAGATTAGTGTATGTGTGTGTGCTTGTAATAGCACTCAATTTCCTCTTAAGATAGTATGTGTGTGCACTCAATTTCCTCTTAAGATAACATGTGTGTGCACTCAGCTAACTCTTAAGGTAGCCTTCAGATGGGCGCGACGCGGGACTCAAGACCGCGATCCAAGATCGAAAAAGGGTCGCGAAGAAACTGCTTAGTATGAATTTATATGGAGCACTAAACGATTCCCTGGTTTGCTGGTTGCGGTCTCGCGTCCAGGTCGCATTGATCGGAACGCAACCTTAACATAAATATAGGCGCGGGCATAATCAAAATAAAAATAACTTTCCGCGCGTTTCCCAGGTACAATTATAGGATTCAAGCCCACCACCACAAGCCCGAAGAAGTATTGGACCCGGCCGTGATAGCCGTCACCAAGCTGTCCTTCGAGCAAGCGGTAACAGAGCTGCAGCGGCGAAAGAAGAGTAAAGGATACATTGCAGCGTCGCACCATTGTCAGTTCTGCTACCGTCACTTCTATGGGCAAGAGCAGTTTGAGGAACACATGGTGCTTCATAACGAGGTACAGAAACTTTTACTTATATAGCTATTCAAAATAGAACTTTATCTGGGGGCACGGCAGTGCCTCCGCCAATATAAGTCAAGCGAAGTGCAAGGGCACTACCATACCACCTTTTCTCGAAGTGTTTCGTCGATTTTTTGAACTCTCATAACTTGGATTTGGATTGTACCAGATAAATGAAATTTTCAAGATATGTTTTGCAGTAGCGAACTTATTAGACTTCAGTGGCGAAGGCTGGTTCTCCTTCATAGAGAAGTCCTAGCCCGTATAGTAGGTAGGGATTTTGATGAGGGTCTTCAAAAGGTAAGTTGTAAGTGAAGCCAACAGGAATGGAGTTATAGGAACTGCAACGCCACTGTTAGACATAGACATTATTAACGTAGTGCATAATATACACGATAGTCGACGCTTTGAATAAAACTCAAAAATATTATGATTTAATATTATCGAAAAGGTTACTAATTAATTGAAGTGAATAATAATGTCAAAAAACAATGTGTATTTTGACATTATTATTCACTTATCATTATTTATTTAAACAACTTATTAGGTCTTAAAACAATATAATTTTTAGTAAATATAAAGGGTTTGTAACACTCTTGAACGAGAATGTTTGAGTCAAAGTCGTTTCCGTAAATTGAATGGAATAAATTAGGAGTCGTGTGCCGTGTTTTAAGATAATTATCTCCGGATCGGGATTGTTGCTCCGTGTCTCCGGGACCTGGGAGCGCAGAGCCTAGTCAAGGATATTGTTACGAACACACAAAGAAACTAGCGCCATCTAGCGTCAACCAATGAAACCACTTGGTGTGAACAGGGACAGCGTGGGGCCCCCTACTCAGTACTAGATGGCGCTGCTGTGCGAACATTCCAGAATAAATCCACCTCGATCACACGAGTCGGGAACTTTCTGTAATGGTCTGGGACTCGTGTCGGCTGGTATAAATACCCCTCAGGGATGCGAACGAGTTGAGTTCAGTTTGAGCGAAGCGAAACAGGCGATAAGTGAAAACTAGTGATCAAGAGTGGTACCAGTGAGTGAAAACTACAACTTGGCTACGACTAAGGACACCGTTAGTGTTTAGTGTTGGACATAGTGCTTAGTGTTTGGATCTAGTGCTTTGTGTTGGACATAGTGCTAGTGAATAAAGTCCTCAAAAGAGTCAGCAGGTCTTTTTCTCCAAGTCCTTCGAACCCCAATACGTAACAATATTGAATAGGGTATTATCCTATGATGAAAATATACTTCAGATTGTTGATATTTTATCGCTAAACATTAATTTAAACCAATTTAACCAACTTATTACACAAAAATATGTATGATTTTTATAAAATATCAAAAATAATTTATGAATTTTTCACGTTTGACCACGTGACTAAAAATGCACGAGATTGGAATGTGACGTCATATTCTTGTACTTCTTCTTCTTTTATTAATGGCCTCCCGATTTCCATAAAGAATAGCCAGCATCAGAATCATTAACGTCATGAGTCAGTGAGTAATAGCCACTTTTTCCGCATTTCAGTGTTCTTTGGTATGGTCACAAAGATTTCCCCGGTGTTTTAATAGACATATTAGTGCATTTTGGCACTACGCACCATTTAAAAGGCATTTTTAATAGACTTAAAACATTTATTTAAAAACGTAAATATAGTAGGTATTCTGGGATTTGGCATTGTCAGTGTAATTTGACACTTGACAGTTACAATGTTACAAGATACTCTATGGTTACAAGAATGTGACGTCATGACAACTCATTATAGCGTTTTCGCGCCAGTAATATTAATTTAAACTTTTAGGCTAATTTGCAAGGAAAAGAAAGAAATTCACAAAGAATGGTTCAAACTGCTAATGTATTTTGGTATTAGGAACAATTTGACATACTTTTCAAAAACTTGGAAAATACCCTATTGAACAATAACCAGTTTCCCTCAATCATCGCTAAATGGCTACAGCACTTATAACTGAGGACAGTGAATTGTCAGTTCCGCCAGCCGACGCTAGATGGCGTCGCATTTATATATTGCTATATAATTAAAATATAAATAAGGATGATATAAATAACTACCGTCCCATCAGTCTGACATCAAATCTATACAAGATATTCTCAAAGATTATTTTACACAGAATCACAAAGGTACTAGATGAAAACCAACCGGTTGAGCAAGCGGGTTTCCGAAGTGACTTCTCAACCATTGATCACATACACACAATTAAACAAATCATTGAGAAATGCAATGAATATAATCTAAAATATTATCTAGCCTTTGTCGATTACAATAAAGCTTTTGACTCCATAAAACATACACATATATGGCAAGCTTTGAGAAGCCAGGGAATAAATCCAAAATACATAAGAATCATCAAAGAGATATACAAAAATTCGACAGGAAGAATTCAAACAGAACGTATTGGGGATGAATTTAAAATAAAAAAAGGAGTAAGACAAGGCGATCCACTCTCACCGAAATTGTTTTCAGCGGTCTTAGAACACATATTTCGGAAATTAAATTGGGAGTCCTTTGGGATTAACATAAACGGTAGAAACCTTAACCACCTGAGATTCGCTGATGATCTGATACTAATAAGTGATAATCCAAACAGCTTACAAGAAATGCTTCATACCCTATCAGTCAAAAGTGGTGAAGTAGGACTCACAATGAATGCTAGCAAGACGAAACTAATGACAAATGGAATTAAAACAGAAATAGAAGTAGAGGGATCAAAAATGGAATATGTCAATGAATACTTATACCTGGGCCAGACCATCTCACCGTGGGAACAAATGCAAAAGGAAGTGGATTCAAGAAGGAGCAATGCGTGGAAACAATACTGGTCGTTAAGAGAAGTGTTCAAAAACCCACAAATACCTTTAAAATTAAAATGTAGAGTTTTCAATACAAGTGTCTTACCCTGTTTAACATACGGCTGCCAAACATGGGCACTTACGTGTAAACAAAAAAATGCCATACAAATATGCCAAAACAAAATGGAAAGAAGCATGCTTAACTTGAAACTCGCTGACAGGATAAGATTAGTAGATATAAGAAAGAAGACAAAGGTAACTGACGCTAGTTACACTATCAGGAAGCTGAAATGGAAATGGATAGGCCACATCATGCGAAGCAAAACAAAGAAGTGGTCAAGAGAAGTAACAGTATGGTACCCCAGAACTGGAAAAAGAAACAGAGGAAGGCAAAGAAAAAGATGGAGTGATGATATAAAAGATATAGCGGGCCCAACCTGGACCCGAGAAACACAAGAAAGGGAAAAATGGAGAGAGTTAGGGGAGGCCTATGCCAAAAGGCAAGCCAATGAAAACACAGATCAATAAAAAAAATAAAAAAAAAAAAAAAAAATAAAAAATAAAAAAAAAACATTGGAAGAAAGGGCTAATAATAAATAATAATAATAATATAATTAAAATATTAACGTATTGTGCAGGTGTCCGGTTCTTTCGTGTGTGGAATCTGTAAAATACGCAAAACGAAAAGGTTTTCACTCCGCAAACATGTGATCCACATACACACCAGAAAATACTCTTGCAAGATCTGCCCGCTCACCACGACTTACGAGTAAGTAATATCTATGTCACCGTAAAATTGTAATAACCGTTAGATTGTAATATTACTAGATATATTATAAAAAGTCGACAGATTGTCAAATAAACATTTCTTCTTACAATTGTACGCATTATTTTTCGTTATATTGTAATATTTACCGTGCCGATTGATTAAACGGCAAGCAAGCGCCGCCATATTTGTTTGCTTTATCATAATAATAATTATATCGAAAAATATTTTTTATAATATCTCTAGTAATATTACAATCTATCGGTTTTTTACAATTTTACGGTGACATCTACAGTGCTTACTAACATTATAAATGTGAATGTGAGTTTATTCATTGGGTTCTTACGCTTTCACGTAAAATCTGCCAAACCGATCATCATGAAATTTGGAACAGATATAAAGGAGACCCCAGGGAAGGACATATGCTGCTTTTTATCGCGTTAAAATGTATGGTTCCTGCCCGCCCGCGTAAATATAGCTAGTAATATCATAAAAAGAAATGATTTGATTGTTTGTTTGAATTGATTAGGCTGTAAAACTACTGGATCGATTCTGATCAAAGGCACAGACAAGGAGTCGACCGCAGGGAAGGACATTTTATCGTGGCAAAATGTACGTTTCCTGCGTGATCCCTTTTGTGGAACGGCGCGGGCGACATCTAGATTACCTTAAAGACATTAGTTAACTTAAAATTAAACCGCTGGCATCAGCTAGTTTCTTTGTAAACTTCTATCAACAATAGAAAGGAGATTTGGTATAGAAAGAATCATTCGCTTATGTATTTCACCATCATTATTAAAGAATGTTGGTTCACATGAATTTTTGGAAGTTTTTTTGTGAACTCTCCAAAACATTTGATTGCATCTAACATACGCTATTGCCATTATTCACAATTTCCAGTATTTCAATGCAAGGAAGAAGACTTTAAACTTTACTAATCTAATCTTTAGAATATCTATGTAAAATTGTTAAATATCTAGAACTCTGAACACTAGACCTAGAGGAACAAAGGTGTACCGCAGGGTTCCATTTTGGGACCATTATTTTTTTCTCATGATATTAAGAATAGTATATTCATATTGCTTCCACAGGAGCAACGCTCGCAAGCATGTCGCCTTCCACAAGGGAACCAAGCACCGATGTCCGCACTGTCCCAAGGAGTTTGCGTGAGTAGCACACTTTTTACTGCCAAAGATGAAAGTAACATATCCATAATATCTATACTACAGTAGCGAGGCGTATTATCTGTTTCCCTCATGAATATTACTAACCTATGATATATAATAATATCTATTATGGTTAAAGTAATAAAATACAATTCGGGCGGCTTCGGACTGACCGTTCCTCGGAATTCACGCTTCGCCACAGATACAAATCCTTTTATTGCATTTTTCTATACTAATATTACGAGTATAAAGAGCAAAACATTTATTTGTATGTTTGTTTGTTTGCATTGAATAGGCTCCAAAACTACTGGACCGATTGTGGTGAAATTTGGCACACATATAGAGTAGGCCACGGGGAAGAGCATGGGCTATTTTTATCGCGTATTAAAATGTTCGGTTCCCACGGGATTACCTTTTTTGCGCGCACAAAGTCGCAGGCATCATCTAGTAGTATATGTAATATAGTTATTGAATACGCATTTCAAATGTCTTCATCATCATCAGCCTATGCCCGTCTACTGCTACGTCTAACGTACGCCTTCCAAAATGAGCGCCAACCATCCCGATTTTGGGCAGCCCTCATCCATTCGCCGCCAGCCACCTTCTTCAAATCGTCGGTCCACCGTGCCGCAGGACGCGTGGTCTCCACTCTAACACTTGTCTGCTCCATCGACCGTCTATCCGTCTGCAGACATGGCCGGCCTACCCATTTGGCTAGAGATAGATATAGGTTGTTAGTAAATACTTGGCGCCTACAACATGTACACATGTTACGTTGTGTGCTGTCTATGTATAGTCATGACGTCACATAGGCCCTTACTAATAAACGCTGTATAAGATTTGAATAGTTATACAGTGTTTTGTCTCCTTCTATCGAATTAAACATGTCACTTGTGTGATGTGAACAAAACACTGTATAACTATTCAAAGCTTATACAGCGTTAATTAGTAAGGGGGCTAATGTTTATATTCACAGACGACACACAACGTTACATGTGTACATGTTGTAGGGGCCAAGTATTAGCTAACGACCTATACCGCACGCAAGGGTTATTCCGCGGCGGTTGTCTATCAGACCGTGGTGTTGCAGGAACGTAACGACGCGCGAGTCGCACATCCGTCTCAAGCACCCGGCGCGGCACGCGTGCGGCCTGTGCGGGCACACCTTCCTCAGCCAGTTCGGAGTCCACATGCATCGTATGAAGAGACACCACCTTGACAAACAGGTCAGCCTAACCTTCGATCAATATAAGTAGGTATGGATAGGCCGTACCGAACAATTGCTTTAATCCGCGCAAGGAGAGCTCCGGTGTGACCATGCTCAGTCGTCTTTGCGCCGCCTAACGAGTAACACGTTGCGGCGCGTCAATTGAAGCTCAGTAATTATCATAAAGATGCCGTCTTATGCGTTATTAAAGTGTGTCAACAATACAAAGAACACTAGTAAAGCATCAGGCATTACCTTTCATGCGTAAGTAATCGTATTTTGTATTAAATTCTAATGAAATCTTCAAAAAAGTTGAATTGGTAATTGACGGCCATTACCGTATGAACGGATCGGAAAAGTTTGGACGCATTCGGGGGATACCGTGCAAGAAGCGCGCGAGTCACTGATATTTGCTATCGCGTTCGCACTACAGTGCGTGTACGTCTCGCTATCTCTGTCCTTGATCGTGTATACACAAGGACTGTAGTTGTACGTGTGTGTTTATATATAGTTGTGTCTTGACTCATTTTTCAAGAGCTGTTTGTATGTGCAAGGCAAGTCCATAACTACTTACCTAATAATGTCGATGAGCCTAACAGTGGCGTAGGGTTCCTATAACTCCATTCCAACCGGTTTGACTTATCCTTATCCAAATCCGTAGTTATAGGCTAGGGCAGAGGGTTTCCGAATAAAGGAGAACCAGCCTACGTCAACTGCAGCATAAATATTTTTGACCGACTTCCAAAAATGAGGTTCTCAAGTAGACTGCATTATGTTTGTTACAGAACTTTCGACTGGGTGAACCGATTTTGATGATTCTTTTTTTATTTCATTTAAAAGCAGGTGCTTCCAATGTGGTCCCATTTTTACTTTGGAAGTCGGTTTTCCTTTTTTGTTTAATTGTAAAATCAATTACAGAAATGATTCACTGGCAGTAAAGACATTTGGGCAGATTTTTTTTAAAGGCAAAAAAAATCTAGTAACGTATCTAGCGGTAAGACATCTAATCAGGGCCTCTAGTCAAGATGCATTCAATAATTTCAACGGCGAAGTTCGAAAACTAGATGTATGGGATTTGACATAAGGGATCGTCCATTAATCACGTGATGCCTAAAGGGGGAGGGGGGGTCCGAAAAAAAATCACCAAGTATCACCAAGGGGAGGAGGGGGTATAAGGAGACATCACGTGTATTAATTTTTGAATCTAGTCTATGCATACCAAAATTATTATCGGTTGTAGATTCGTAGTGTTGTTTAAATATTTACAAGACAAATGACTCGTATAGTTTTAAATTGCTTAAATTATTCGATTAAATTGTTTTGTAAGTTAAAATTTTTCTTAAACATCACCTGCTTACTATGTAAAAAAAAATACACGTGATCTTAGGTGGGGGAGGGGGGGTATTATAAAACCTCACCAAGTATCACCAGGGGGAGGGGAGGGGTCCAAAAAGTTGTTAAAAACATCACGTGATTAATGGACGGCCCCTAAGGCATCGCAAGCGACGTGTCACATAACGATGACTTATGTCATTTGACATACATTTTTGATTTCGAAGTTCGCCGTCGAAATTATCGAATGCATCTTGACTAGAGGGCCAGGTAGCCTTCCGATCTATGCGACTGCGACGGCGACCATCGAATCAGGTTCTCTGGCCACGCCCACCGGTCGCGCGACGCGGGTCGTGGCGATTGTTTAGTGCTCCATATAAATTCATACTAAGCAGTGGCTATTTCGTGTCGCACGTCGCGTGCATCGGAGGTCTACCTTTACTGTTACAAAATTATTGGACGAAATTAAAATTACACATTAATTTCGTCAAAAAGAGATGTTCAAGAAATGTATGAGGCCTGGGCCAGCACAGTACATACAGTATATTATGTAAATATAGCTACATAATATAGTAACCGCTTCCTATTTTTTATTTTGTTTAATTTTACTTCGTTTCCATGTACATTTAAATTAACTTCGTCAAGGAGAGCAACACAAAGTAAAATAAAACATGGCGGATCAGATCAGAATTAACTAAAGAATGACTTTTGACAAAGAAAGACGTATGACATTCAAGACGACGTCGTCTCTTCGTAAAATTGTCTACTACGTCAGAAGTCAAAAAAACTGTCATGGCCGCCCTAAAAAGTGTTCTAGCAATAAAAAACTCTTCAAATAATCATTTTTGTACGCATGTACCCTTCTTCAAATTATTTTTTTCGTATTTGTATGATATTCCCATTTTTTTTCCTATTAACCTATGTAGTGTACATAGAACTGGCCCAAAATCAAACATCTCTTTTAATCGTATGTGTACTATGTACTATGTAGTGAACATAAAACATGCAACCGCGAGCGCGGCAGCGATCTCTTCGACTGCAAAATTACCATGCCGTGTTGGACAGCATAATTTTTTATGCAGGGCCGTTCCGTCTTTTTCCAAAGCGTTACGTGGCATTTTCGTGTCTTCACAAGCATTTGGTGGCATTTTCGTGTCTTCACATTTTCGTTATCTATAATTTTCAGTTGCCACTAAACGGTCCGTACTGCGAAGTTTGCGACGTGCAGTTCCTGTCGCAGGAGGCGCACGACAAACACCTGCAGCTGTCCTCGCTACACATTACCGATGTGTGAGTAACATACGCGCTTCATATTTTTTAATAATGCTAACAGGCTTACCGATGTGTGAGTAAAGACGATGAAATTCCGTAGCGAAATGGCAAAAAACGGAACGGAACCCTTATGGATTCGTCATGTCTGTCTGTCTGATGCTGTAAGGAGTAACATAGGCTACTTTTATCTAAGGGTTCCGTTTAAAAAATGGGGTTTCGTTTCCGTTAGTTAAATAATAATGATGTTCGCCGGACTAGACTCTGCAGACAGTCAGATTTGGTTCTGAAGCACACCAAATCCGTGGTCCGGTCGAACCAAATTCCAGCGTCTGTTAGCACTATTTTTTTTTTTAAATTACGCGTAAACGATTATATTTAGATATTCGTGTCAAAAGACAATAGCGCGATGTAGCTGAATGCAAGCGACATCTATTGACACAAGAAGGAACTAGGAACTTATAAGTTCGTATTTTTTTTTATAAAAAAATATTTAATTTAGATATTTTAGTTACAAATCGATTAAAAAGTTATAGTTTACTTCGATCGCGTGAGAAGCACACAGAGGCATTTTGTTTATACATATAAAAGGCAAAGCTGATTGACTGATGTATAAACTTACTGGCCAGACCCTTAAGGATAGAAATTTGAAATTTTGCACACATATTCCTCATATAACGTAGGCTACCATCTATCTAGCTATCCACTGAAGAATAATTTTTCAAAACTCAACCCCCAAGGGAGTAAAATAGGTGATAAAAGTTTGTATGAAATATTTTATTCCTCGGACATATTTGCATGATATTTCGTAAAATTCAGCCCCTAGGTGGGTAAAATAGGGGATGAACGTTTAAAACCTAATTTTACGCGGGCGAAGCCGCGGGCTATTAATGCTATTAATTATACTATAATGTTTAAAGTTGTTCAATGTTTATTATATGTGTATTCTTGTTATGTTTCAGTACCAACCGTGTATATAATCAGTACCAAAATAAGCCAAAAACCACCAATCCGAAGGAGGGAAATCCCAAGGAAATGCCAAAGACCCGTAGAGCAAAGAAGGGCCCCGTCCACTGCGAGCAGGTTACAATCAATTAATCATTTATCATGCCCGGTTTCTGATGTTGATTGTTGGTGATTATATATGTCACCGTAAAATTGTAAAATAACTAACGATATTGTAAAAATATGTCGAAAGATTAAAAACTATATAAGGTTTGGTAAAATCAATTACGAATACTTCGGGCACGTGATCTACTGCTTGTGTAAAGACGTTTAGGCAAAAAAATAATTAAACCCGTGTAAAAAAAAATACAAACTAAAATTATTAAATTAAAATATTGCAAGAAATTAAATCTTTTGTATAAAGCGTCCGCGCGCGACATGAACAGCAGATGTAGCACGACAGAGACAGCGATACATATTGCATACACCAGGAAAGGTCATTCGAGTTCATATCTGAACAGCTGTTCGCGCGTGGTCGATATAATGCAATAAGATGTAATTTCCTGCAACATAATTTAATTTTGTATAAAAAAAATCCACGAGTTTCAAATATTTATTTTTGCCTAAACGTCTTTACACAAGCAGTATATGACGTACCCGAAGTTTCCGTAATTGATTTTACCAAACCTTATATATTTATAATCTAACGAAAAATAATGTGTGAAATTATAGGCGGAATATTCGCGTCGGAAGTCTATCAACAAATTTATAATTTCACTAGTTTTATTACAATCTAGCGGTTTTTACAATTTTACGGTGACATATATAAACTCTAGACAAACTAGTCTCAACACACACTGGCGGTGTTTTTCACCTATGTCATATGTTTTTTTTCATTACTAATGTACAATATTTGTATTATGGAAGTGCGCGTTAGCGTCTACGCTTGTAACCATATTTCCATAGGGCAAATTTAATATGAACATGGACTATGAGCATAATAATATCTATGGACGCTCCCACACTACGTCAATCTGGTCCTGTACCAACTATCCGAAGAATATGATACAAGATCACAGGCACCAGACATCGGAAATATATTGAACACTGTTATATTATACAGTATATAATATATGACACCGTAAAATTGTAGAAACCGATATATTGTAATATATAATAAGAATTATTGTAATATGTCGACAAATTGTCAAATAAAAATTTATTCTTACAATTTACACGTTATTTTGCGTTATATTGTAATATTTACCGTGCGGGCAAGTGCCCCGCGCTGCCATATTTGTTTTCTTTTTCATAATAATAATTATAACGAAAAATAATGCGTCCAATTGTATGGAGCAATTTTTATTTCACAATCTGTCAACATATTATAATATCTCTAGTAATATTACAATCTATCGGTTTTTACAATTTTACGGTGACATACACATATTTAAGATTTTTTATTGTACTATACACATATAATTAATATACATCCAATACCCAGGAACACAAAAAAACTTTTTGTTCTTTCGAAACCGCGACGATTCGTGGAGCTGCATTTTTAAGTTAGCTTTTCAAAATTGAACTTGTATTAACACAAAAAGGTACGTTTCATAATATGACATCAGTTATACACTAAGCATGCACTGTGCAGTGCGGTGCAACTTGACATTCGAACTCTTACAATGAAACGTGTGACCTTTCGAGCCATAGCACACGGCGTATTTAACGCGCTGAGGACGAGCAGATGACGCGCGTATACGCACTTCAAACGAGATTCCAATGAATTTGTATGTGCAACAATCGGTATCTACGGCGCCGTAAGCGTAAAATGTATCGCCTATCGTTTCGTTTCGACAAATTGACCTTTCGAGCCATAGCACACGGCGTATTTTTAACGCGCTGAGGACGAGCAGATGACGCGCGTATACGCACTTCAAACGAGAATCAATGAATTTGTATGTGCAACAATCGGTATCTACGGCGCCGTCAGCGTAAAATGTATCGCCTATCGTTTCGTTTCGACAAATTGACCTTTCGAGCCATAGCACACGGTGTATTTGAAACGCGCTGAGGACGAGCAGATGACGCGCGTATACGCACTTCAAACGAGAATCAATGAATTTGTATGTGCAACAATCCGCATCCTCTGCGCGTTTAAAATACGCCCTGTGCTATCGCTCTTAGCCTGGCCACAGACGTGCTGAATTCCTTCCTGAATATAAGAATCTTAATCCATAGACAATATTCAGACAGAATGTCACACACACACTGAGCCCAGCCATCACGAAGTATAGATTCCAGGAGTCTGAACGTAATGTTAAAATAATGGTCTCAATTTAGAGGACAGATTTTTTGCCGGTAGAACGCGCCATATTTTAAGAAGTACCACGCGCGATTCGGGACTGTGCGCTGATTGGTCCGCCACAATAGCATCGGTACGTCCAAAATTCTATCGCAGCCAGTGGCAGAAAAGAGAACTAAGATCTGGGTCTATTACTGTGTATCATGAATACTATGGAAAAGCCTATACCGTTCGGACTCCTGGTATCTGTTGTATGTTGGATCTGTTGACCCAGCAGCATTTATCATAAACTCACGGTGGAGATATTCAATGATACAATGATTGTATATTCTTCTTTATTACATATGTTCTACATATAACATCCATACAGTATATCTTATCATACATATAATATGTTAAGGAGGCCAAATAGACATACACACGTCTAAGCTATACATAGCCTTATGGCTAACTGAATATTCTATCATAGGCATCAAAGTGACACCTGTGAATGACAGATTATATTTTTAATAATGTTACATCATTATGCAACACCTCCCTTTTCAAGATAACGCAACTAATACTACAATATGTACACAACTAAAAACATACTACTATATAACTAATCATATTTTTCATGAATATACAGTTTAGGACGTTTTACATTTCTACCAGATCTGGTTACATAATCGGTATTCACTAGACTCTCCATAGGAACACAGCTTTCATCATTATCACAATTTTGAAAAAGACCGTTTCCGAAATTCACCGAACTCATGGGGTTAGCAATGTCCTGTATGGTAACCATACTGTCATTTTTGCCACTGCTTTCGCCATTACCAGAAGAAGAAGGAGGAGTATTTATGTTTTTTAAATCTCTTTTTCTAGGTCTAATGTGTCCTATATTCCTCCTATACACAGCACCGTTTAAATCTACAATATAATACGACCTACCACACGTCAATTTCTCTTTAATTATTCCCGGAGTCCAAACGGATTTAGGATCTTTTTTAAAATATATATAATCTCCTGGCTGAAATACATATGACTTTTGCCTAACATTCCTGTCAAAATAAAAAGACATTCTGTCTCTGCTATGTTTGTGACATTTCTCATATGTCGAAAATTTAACTACTCTAGGATATAACTTTTTATTTAGTATTGGTAAATTTACTCGTAAGCTTCTAGACATCAATAATGAAGCAGGGCTGGGAAAATCTCCCTTAGCTGTATTACGATAATGTAACAATGACAAGTATATATCAGAGCCATCCTCTTTGCATTTTCTCAAAATGTTTTTTATAATTTTTACCCCGCTTTCAGCTTGACCATTGGATTTTGGCCAGTGTGGGCTGCTTGTTATGTGTTCAATGTCCCACTCCTCAAGAAAGGACTTGAATTTACTGGAGTTAAAAGGTGGACCATTGTCAGATACAAGAGATTTCGGTATTCCATGACGAGCAAAAAACGATTTAAGATTCTTAACAACAACGTCCACAGTGTAATTTTTATGCAAAGAAGCTAACTCAATGTACTTGGAATAGTAATCCATGCAGACAAGGAAACTTTCTCCATAAAAATATAGCAAATCAACGCCTACCTGTTGCCAGGGAAGATGGGATATCTCGTAGCACTGCAACGGCTTATTTGTTGTGTTTGGCTTGAACTTAGCACATACTAAGCATTGATCAACTAAATTTTTAATGTCAGCATTTATATTCGGCCAATAAACTGTTTCTCTAGCAATATTAAGTGTTTTATTTATACCTAAGTGACCACAGTGAATTTTATCTAATATTTGTTTTTGCAAAGATTTAGGAACAATAAGCCTATTTCCTTTAAATAGTAATTCATTCATTATATGTATTTCATTTTGAATATTCCAATATGGTTTTACCATAGATGCTATTTTGTCTTTGCTCTTAGGCCACCCGTTTTGAATATAAGACTTAAGCAAAGTTAATGATTCATCTTTATTACTTTCTGTTAATATTAAATTCAAATATGGCTTACTTACAGAGAGGTTAGAAAATATAGTATTTACATGGTACTGTAAATCCTGTTCATATGGGGGTATGTATTTTTCAGTAAGTGCTGCTCTAGACAAAGTATCTGCTATATACATAAATTTACCAGGTACATAAACTACATCTAAGTCATAGCCTTGCAAAGAAAGCATCATTCTCTGCAACCTAGCAGGTACTTCATGTAGGGGCTTCTTAAATAAATAAATCAACGGTTTGTGATCAGTTTGCACAGTTATTCTACTGCCATAAATATATTGGTGAAATTTATTACATCCAAATTGTATTGCAAACAATTCCTTCTCAATCTGAGCATAATTTTGTTGTGAGCTGGTCAGTGTTCTTGAGCTGTAAGCCACGGGTCGCTTATTTTGAAATATAGCGGCACCGACGGCATATCTTGAGGCATCTACCGACAAAGTCAAGTGTAAATTACAATCATAATTTGCTAACACGGGCGCTTTAGTTATAATTTCTTTTAATAAATCAAAGCATTTTTGACAATTCTCATCCCAAAGCCATAACACATCCTTTTTTAACAAATTTCTTAAAATATTAGTTTTGTCAGCTAAGTTTTCTATGAATGGTGCTAAAAAATTTATCATACCTAAAAATCTTTGCAAGTCTTTAATATTTTTTGGTATTGGCATTTCTTTTATAGCCTTAATTTTCTCTGGATCAATTTTTACACCATCTTTACTGAAAATATAGCCCAAATATGCGATTTCTTCTAAAAGAAACTTGCACTTGGCCCTATTTAATTTCAAATTGACTTGTCTAGCCCTATCCAGAAACAATTCTAATCTTTTATTGTGTATTTCAATTGTTTCACCGTATATTAAAATGTCATCACACCAAATTATTATTCCCTCAATGTCTCCGAATAAATCTATCATAGTTTTATAGAAAATTTCTGTTGCCGTGCTTATTCCGAAAGGTAATCTCAAAAATTTATATCTACCAAAGGGAGTTTGAAAAGTACAAAGGTCACTGCTCTCTTTAGTTAATTTTATATTATAAAATCCAGAAAATGCATCTAAATGTGAGAAATATGAGGCTCCGGACAATTTAGACCTTACTTCATCAATATTTTTAATGGGATAATGACATCTCAATAAGTTTTTATTTAAATTTCTAGGATCTAGGCAAACTCTTAATCCTCCATACTTTTTCATGGTAATAACTAAGCTACTCACCCAGAGAGTTGGTTCATGGACTTTCTGGATGATCCCCAATCCCTCCATGAGTTCGAGCTCCTTCCGCAACGGCTCCACCAGAGCAAATGGCACCTTCCTGGGTGGATCTATGCACGGCACAGCATCTTTTCTTAACACAATACTGTGTTCATATGGTAAACAGCCTAGACCCTGAAACACATCATTATATTTGGTCACAATTTTGTCACAGGGTTCTTTACACATATTACTTAAATTAAAGTTTTTTATAACTAAATTTAGCTTTATACAAGTGGGCAAACCAATTACAGTAGGACAGTTTAAATTTGTTATAACAAAAGTAACACTTTCAGGTTCTTTTTTGTTTTCAAATATACACCATATGTTTGACACTGACATAATGGGAATTGGTTGCTTTCCCCCATAAGCATAGATATTATATTTTTTACACATTTTTTTACTCTGTTTGTCAAACTTAAGATTTAATTCTTTAAACACTTTGTAAGACATCATATTTATATCTGCCCCAGTATCAATTATGCAGTCTACACATTTGTTATTTATTTTTAAGTAATAATGCCAGGAATTAATGTCATTTTTACTCAAATTTGAACTGGTACTTTGTGACTTTATATTTTTAATATTGAACAACGCCCCAATAGTGAACTTACTTACTACTTACTTACTTACTACTTACTTACTTACTTACTACTATACTTCGTGCCGGCCACAGACGTTCTTTGACATTCTTAAAGTTCGAACTGACATTTAAGAATCTGAAAGACTTCGACCTGAATTTGACGTTCTTAAAGAATGTCAAATAGGCAATCGGAATAATTTTTTTTATTGCATAAATGAATAGTACTCTTAAATATGAGTAACTTCTCAGAAGAAACCGTATATCAAAAGTCAATATTTTCAAAGGTACAGCGATTTGTATAAAAAATTTCGCGAGCCTCCTATAGTATATGAAGTACTTCATATTATACTACTCCATAGTATATGAAGTAGTATAATATGAAGTATATGGCCGCAGGAATATATTTGTAAATATCTCCGATATTTGTGCGTTTAAGTTCATACTTACCATAATGAATGTTTTTGTATATGATGTAAGTAAACTAATGATGTAGGTTTTGTTTACCAAATTCGAAAAAAAAAATTTTTTTTGGTACTGGAGCGTTTTTACGAGACTCGCGAAATTTTGTATACAAATCGCTGTACCTTTGAAAATATTGACTTTTGATATACGGTTTCTTCTGAGAAGTTACTCATATTTAAGAGTACTATTCATTTATGCAATAAAAAAATCAGTCCCCTTGCCTATTAAGAACGTATCTGGCCAGACCTACAGTCGGTTTCGTTTCCAGTGCGGCGTGGAGCTGGCCGGGCTGCCGGAGTACGGCCTGCACTTCCGGCGGGAGCACCCCGGCGCCGTGCGCACGAGCTTCCCCGTCGCGCACGAGTGCCAAACGTGCGGAAAACTATTCACGGTACACACATACATCTATATCTATACATCTATACATCTATACATTCTATACATTCTATACAGATAAATAAAATTGAAGTGTCTGTTTGTAATTTCAAATTAACAGCTTTTCACTTAATGCATATGAAAGTATATTCGGTACTTACAATGAAATAGCAATTTTTAAAATTTTTGTCTGTCCGTCTGTCTGTCTGTCGGTCTGTCTGTCTGTTTGTTCCGGCTAATCTCCGAAACGGCTGGACCGATTTTCACGGGACTTTCACTGGCAGTTATCTGATGTTATAAGGTCTAACATAGGCTACTTTTATTTTATGGTTCCGTTTAAAAAAATAGAGATCCGTTTTTAGTTAGTTCTATGCAAACGAAGTTGCGGGCATCAGCTAGTACATACATATAATCACGCCTCTTTCCCGTAGGGGTAGGCAGAGACCACTTCTTTCCACTTGCTACGATCCTTACATACTTGTTTCGCTTCATCCACTTTCATTCTTACCATCCATACCTCTTCTTACATTCAACGTAGCGAGAACGAGACGAGATGGGTGGCGAACCACATCGCCGCCATTTTGGATAATTAAATTATTTTTATAATTATCCATTGCGTTCCCACGGATTTGCGGAGAGGATAGGAATAGGAAAAGGGAAGGATAGGTGGTGTGGAAAGGAAGATTGGTAAGTTAGAGTGGGAAATAGGAAATGTAGGATATTACCGCCCAGGAGGGCAAGGGATAGGACAGTAATAGCTAGGGAAGCCGGGGTCGCGTACCCGTATACTATACCACAACTACCGGACAGGTAAGTTGGGATGAGTATCCCATGACATACATACACACACACACTAAAAAAAACTTAGGCCTTTAAGTACATCCATTATACAGTATTCTCCGAGCGAGATGATTTATACAGTATTCGAGCGAAGTAACCACTCTTGAAATACTGTAGTGCCTGGGACAGTTGGTTTTTAAATGTCGTATGGTTGCCTAAGCACATACGGCATTCTCACAACATAGTCAGCCTAGTCCAGAGGAATGACTGGTCAATACGTCTGGGGCCACCATCCAAGCGTCCATATAATGTACTTGAGATCTGAAAAAGTCTCATTGGTACACGCCACAACCTGGGATTTGAACCTGCACTCTCTCGAGTGCGAACCAAACGGTCTACCCACTACCACACACTTTCAATATTCCGACTAATATTATAAATGTGAAAGTTTGTGAGGATGTATGGATGGATGTTTGTTACTCCTTCACGCAAAAACTACTGAACGGATTTTGATGAAATTTGGTATAGTAGTAGTTTAGGCTCTAGAATTTTTATCCCGGAAACCCGATAGTATATTTACGCGGGCGGAGCCGCGGGAATCAGCTAGTAAACACTAAACACCGAAGATGCTAAATGTGACAGTACATGTTAAGTACAGGAACAGGGATACTAAAAAGCGTCACACAGGAGCCGGGACGGGTTCAAAAAGTCGAAATTTTAAGTAAAATGTGCCTATGTGGATGGCCTTTATAGACGAGTTGAGGCAAAAGGGGGCCATTTTGACGTTTGAGGTACAGTGACATCATGATGGCGTAACTTTTTTCTTGTATATTTTGTTCTATCTTTGCAAATGGAGCGCCTCGTTTTGGTGTGCGCTAAGCGCTGACCCCGCGGAAATGTTGAACATGTCCTTGAATGTATTTGCGAAGTTTTTGTAGGCGGTGTTGTGTTCAGGCTTCCAAAGATATTTAGTCTATTTTTCGGAATTTTTAATATGTATTAACAACTTATACACTAGATTTTGGCCGCGACTTCGTGCGCGTAAAAGTTAATTTCGCAGAAACCGTACATTTTTCCGCGATAAAATGTTGCCTTTGTCCTTTCCCGTGGTCTGCTCTACATCTGTGTCAAATTTCGTCAAAATCGGTCCAGTAGTTTCGGAGCCTATTCAATGCAAACAAACAAACAAACTTTTCATCTTTATTATATTAGTATAGATTGACAAAAAACCCCAAAAACAGTATTTTTAGCATCTCTAATTGTTTATACAATCAAAACGTCAAACGGAACGCCACACCACAATTTTACTACTTCGGACTATAGAACAGATTACAAATAGTACTAGTATGACGTCACAGCACAGATATATCAACCAACATGGCGAATTATGTTTTCGGTGGTTTTTAAAAAGTGTAATATTAAAAAAATAGGTTTTTATGTTTCAAAATAATGTAATTTTTTTTTTGCAAAGAAACAGGACGTAAAAACAAGGTCATGTTGCCTATTTTCTAGACGTGATTCCGAATCCAACGAGATTAACACATACCTACTACTGTACACATGTTACGTTGTGTGTCGTCTGTGAATATAAACATTATGTGACGTGTAACGTCATGACTATGCATAGACAGCACACAACGTAACATGTGTACATGTTGTAGGCGCCAAGTATTTATTATCGACCTATACACACAAGTATTTCTATTTGAAGCGAAAATCAGTTTGTTGATTAGACTATTGATTTCACAGCACAAGGTATATTTGAGCCTGCATATGCGGGCGCACGCGGAGAAGCAGTACCCGTGCGAGCAGTGCGGCCGGCGGTTCGTACAGCCCGGCAACCTGAGCCTGCATATGCAGACGCACGCGGAGAAGCAGTTCCCGTGCGAGCGGTGCGGCCGGCGGTTCATGCAGCCCGGCAACCTGCGCCGGCATATGCAAGCCCACGAGCGATCTGAGGAGCGCACCACAAACCCGTGCCACATATGCGGGAAACACTTCACGGCCAAGGGGAACCTCGCGAGACACATCAAGGTGACTGTGAATGTGGGAAACGCTTCAGCACGAATGGAGCGGCGTGACCGGATAGCCACGACCTCGCAGAAAACCGGCGTGAAACAACGCTTGCCTTGGGATTGGGGATTTTAAGGACCGGGAACGCAAGTCGCAACACCAGAGGAGTTTCAAGTACAACTCCACTGGTGTTGCGAGTGTCCATGGGCGGCGGTAATCGCGTACCATCAGGCGATCAGTCTGCTCGTTTCCTGGTTCATTTCATGAAGATAAAAAGGTGAGTTATTTAATGAAATGAACCAGGAAACGAGCAGACGGATCGCTTGATGTAAGCGATTTTCGCTGCCCATAGACACTCGCAACACCTGAGGAGTTACTATTGTAACCCCTGTGATGCGACTCGGTCAAGCCGCTCCATTCATGCCGAAGCATGGGAGAGCCATTTCCCACGTATGTTAAATCTCACCTATCAAACAAGAACTAGGAGAACATGACCTATTGATGGATTCCCCTAATTATTATTGGCCCCAAAGACTTACAGTAGGTACAGTCGCTGACAAACCTGGTGTAACACATTTACTCTTTATAACTATGACCTGTAGTAATGTGTAAATGTAATAAAAGTGGTACACTGCGAATGTCCTTGACGGTACACACTGTGTTGGCCACCGTTCATTTATACACAATTAAATAAGAAAAAAAGATAATTAAGTATCTAGGAGTATAAAAAGATAAGTAAAACAAATACACAACCCGAGGGATATATTATACTACTTACCGACGGCAGCGTGGCTGGTGGCTAAAAATTAAATTATAAATTCTACAAAAGCGATGTTCAAGAAAAGGGTATTACCCTATGATGAAAATATACATCAGATTGTTGATAATTTATCGCTAAACATTAATTTAAACCAATTTAACCAACTTTTTACACAAGAATATGTATGATTTTTATAAAATATCAAAAATAAAATTATGAATTTTTCACATTTGACCACGTGACTAAAAACGCACGAGATTGGAATGTGACGTCATATTCTTGTACTTCTTCTTTTTTTATTAATGTCTTCCCGATTTCCATAAAGAATAGCCAGCATCGAATCATTAACGTCATGCGTCAGCGAGTAATAGCCACTTTTTCCTCATTTCAGTGTTCTTTGGTATGGTCACAAAGATTTTCCCCGGTGTTTTAATAGACATATTAGTGCATTTTGGCACTACGCACCATTTATAAGGCATTTTTAATAGGCTTAAAACATTTATTTAAAAACGTAAATAGTACCTGTGTATTCTGGGATTTGGCATTTTCAGTGTAATTTGACACTTGACAGTTACAATGTTACGAGAATGTGACGTCATGACAACTCATTAAAGCGTTTTCGCGCCTATAATATTAATTTAAACTTTTAGGCTAATTTGCAAGGAAAAGAAAGAAATTCACAAATAATGGTTCAAACTGCTAATGTATTTTGGTATTAGGAACAATTTGACATACTTTTCAAAAACTTGGAAAATACCCTAATGTATGAGGCCTGGGCCAGCCCTACGTACAGTATATGTAAATATAGCTACATAATATAGTAACCGTTTCCTATTCTTTATTTTGTTTAATTTCACTTCGTTTCCATGTACATTTAAATTAACTTCGTCAAGGAGAGCAACACAAAGTAAAATAAAACATGGCGGATCAGATCAAAATTAACTAAATAATGTCATTTTGTCAATGACACGACCTTTGACAAAGAAAAACGTATGGCATTCAAAACGTCGTCTCTTCGTAAAACTGTCTACTACGTCAAAAGTCAAGTCAAAACAACTGTCGTGGCCGCCCTAAAAACAGTGTCCTCGCAATAAAAAACTCTTCAAATAATCATTTTTGTACGCATGTACCCTTCTTCAAATTCATTTTTTCGTATTTTTACGATATTCCCATATTTTTTTCCTATGTAGTGTACATAGAACTGGCCCAGAATCAAACATGTCTTTTTCAGGGACAGGCGTGCAATGCTTCACACGTAGTGATCGGTCTCCTTTTCTCTAACCTTCATGCAGAATTAATGACGGAAAGTCGCAAAATAATGTCAAACGCCTTCAAGGTGTCTTCTGTTTTCTTATGACATTGACATGTTTTGACATTTGCTACTTTTGGCTAATGTTGCAATTCGACATTCAATTTCCTTTTTTCACTTCTCTTTTTGCAGACATTAAAACTAAAAAAACTTTGATCATGATTAATGACTCGTGTAATTTTTTTATGTTTCAGTTACACATGGGCATAAAGGAGTTCCAGTGCGAGATATGCGGCAAGAGCTTCTCGAGCAAGATCGAGAAAACCTCGCATGTTAACCACGTGCATCTGAAAATACCTCGCCCGCCGCGTGCGCCCAGACGGCCCCGAGAAATAAGAGGGCCCGACCACTTGCGCCTCAAAATATCGCGCCAACCACACGCACGTAAGCGACGCCCTGACCACGAGATGAGTGGCCGCAACCACGACACGAAAGGCCCCGACTACGACACGAGAGGTCCCGACCACATAGAGATGAATGGCCTCAACCACATAGACATGAGAGGCCGCGTCCACGAAGAGATGAGAGGCCCTGACCACTTGCATCTCAATATATCGCGCCAAGCACACCACCACGACACGAAAGGCCCCAACCACGACACGAAAGGCCCCGACAACGATACGAGAGGTCCCGACCACGTAGTGATGAGAGGCCCCAACCACATAGAGATGAATGGCCTCGACCACATAGACATGAGAGGCCGCGTCCACGAAGAGATGAGAGGCCCCGACCGCGTGCACCTCAAAATGCCGCGACCAACGCCCGCGCGCAAGAGCCACCTCGACCACAAGATGAGAGGCTCCGACCCCATAAAGAGAGACCCCGAACACAAGATGAGAGGCACCGACCGCATAGAGATAAGACGCCCCGACCATATACAAATAAGAGGCTCCCACCACGTAGATTTGAAAGGTCTTAGCTACATAGACATTAGAGACTTGGATCACATAGACATGTTAGGTATGTAACTTGTTAAAGCAACATTACACGGTCATGTCAGACAAATACTCCATCTTGACTAGCTTTTGCCCGCGGCTTCGCCCGCGTGGAAGTGGTTCTTGGAGAAAATACTACTTCGCGGAATAACTCGATATAAATATACATTTTACGATGTCTTACAAATATAAGATACTAGCGACCCGCCCCAGCTTCGCACGGGTACAATACTGATACTAATACTACAGAATGTCTTTAAATCACTAACAAAACGGGCGAAATCTAGTCAAAACAAACAGAAACAAATTAATATAGGTACCTACTAAAACTCAATGAAATAAGTAAGTAGGTGGGTATACTTTTATCTGAATGAACGGTATGAAATACCATAGATCTAAACTCCCCCCGCACGCGCACCCCTGCCTTTGCGACGCCCACTTCGTAACGGGCCGTGCAGCAGAAATCGTCATATTTTAATTTCGCCATAACTTCAAAACCACACGTCCAATTTCAATCATTCAAAGACCAAATATTACCTACATAAACTGTACTTAGTTATGAAATAATTTATTTTGATAAGGATTAATAGCATGAGTAAAATAAACGCGTTTAAATGTAGTCCAAAAAAAATTCAAGATTTCTAAATAAAAAAATGGTTGTTGTGCCTCACTCGACATAGATAGGTATAGTGTGTCGCGGACTTTTTTGTAGATATTTATAAGATCTACAATTAATTAGAACATTTTATGGTTCTATCTTGTATAGTTTAGGCAGCGTACGCAAAATAAGTAACTTTTCTGGTTGATTTTTTACACCTTGTGTCCGAAAAACCCAAATATTTTACGGAACCCTATTTTTTCCATAATAAAATATAGCCTATGTTACTCGTAGGTAATGTAGCTTTCGAATGGTGAAAGAATTTTTGAAATCGGTCCAGTACTTTTTGAGCCTATTCATTACAAACAAACAAACAAACATACAAACAAAGTTTTCCTCTTTATAATATTAGTGTAGATTAATTTAAACTGTATGGTTTAAAGGGCTACTGTAATGTAGACAAAATACTTAGACTAATAAAAAAAAACACGCATCAAAATCCGTTACAATATACATAGGGACACAGATAAAGCTACTTGTTTTATATTATGTAGTGATTAATCATTTAATTTGCCATTGTTATTTGACATTCCAACAAAGCTGACTAACCACCTCTATGGACAATATTTAAGTACTGCAGTACAAAATATTCGTGACTCGTGAGCCTCTTATAAATACGTCTAATGTCTAGGCGTTTTCGATAGCGCGATGCAGGAGGGCGAGCATCCCGGCCGGTGCCGCCGCAACATGTCCCTGCATTTTAAATCTGTAATATCTTCGAAAATATTCATTTAAATTACATCCTGTAAAGGGACCATATTGATCTATATTAAATGCACATTGTATTTAAGGTACTTATTTAGATAAGGATTAATACCGTATTACATAAAATCGCTTCATAAATAAGCCATTATTTATCGTAAAAAGTAAAGGATAAGAAAATGGCTATTGTAGGTTATCTCTAAGAGAAAGACATGCCATGGCGGAATTTTTTGTAGAACTTTTTAAGCTGTACAATGTAGTACTTTATTTTGATATATCTAGTAAGGTTCATTTTAAAAATGTGTTTATTTAGGACATTAGAAAACTCTCAATGTTTCTCTACTATATTATGAATGTTATATACATAAAAACCTTCCTATGGAATCGTTCTGTCTTTTAAAAAATCTGCAGCAAAATCCGTTGCGTAGTGTTAAAGATTTAAGCATACATAGGGACACAAAAAAGAGACTTTGTTTTATAATACTATGTATGTAATGATACATTTATTACTAGCAGACAGATCACTTGCTATCTATAGTCTATTCGTATTAAGAAGGCAGTGAATCATGCGTACAAATGTCAAATTGACCAATGACGCTAAAGCTGTGTTCACATTAACCAATTAAAGTAATCCATGTAGAAGTTTATTTACTTCTAACTCGACGTGATAAGCCTTATCGCCATTAACGTGTAATTTACCTTTTTTATCACCATTAACATATCATTAACCTTTTTTATATTTTTCAGACTGAAAACGGTGTATGGGAAAAATGTTTAAAACATTGTAAAGGAAAGCAGAAGTTGGAGCAGAACATGTGTGCAAGAAATATAAAACATATTGAAATGAAAATTTAGTTTTTCTGTTGTCGTTATTTTTTAACATAACCTTCTAGTTCCTCATGTAGTTATAACCATATAGGGAATATGCAGCTGACTTAAATCTGCATTATATTAGGTCCTTACAATATATGAAATTAGCGTTATTTCGTACTGGCCAATTTAATCTCAAATCTTCTTTGGTTAGGAATTCCAATTTCAAATATTTTATACCCCTATTTACTCTTTGCAATCAAACCCCTATTTACTCATCGCATTTGTGTTTCGAAAACCCTAATTCATTTTTTTTCCTCTTTTGGTTTGTGAGTCTCCGTGGTCTAGTGGTTAGAGCATTGGCTCTCGACTCGCAGGTCGTGGGTTCGATTCCCGCATTGGAACAACAAAAAAAATGTGGTTTCCAAGTTTGGTTAGGACAATGCAGGCTGATCACCTGTCTGACAAGAAAGATGATCCATGCGTCGGATGGGCATGTAAAAAGTCGGACCTGCGCCTTATCTCTCGTCAGTCGTGTCGGTTATCCGTCCTACTGTATTACGAGAGTAAATGAAGAGTGCTCTTGTGTACTGCGCACATACTTGGGCACTATAAAATTACTCCTGCGTAACTGGCCTGGTTTCAATGAAACTGGCCACCGTCAATGAGATCGGTGGGGAGTTATTATCTTTTGGTTTTTTCTTTGCGTCACTCTGTTTACAAAATGGAAAACTCGAAATATCTTATTTTCGAGTACGAGTTCACCATGGCACCAGTGCCGCAGAAAGGGCTCGAAGGATTACTGAATGATGAGAGAAATATGAGATAGCAAAAGTGCATAGATAGCAATGGTATACCTAATATACTTTAAATATATAAATATATTTTTTATACATATTAAAATAATATTAGGTACCTATGTTTAAAAAAAATCGACTTCATGTTCCTACTTGTAACTTGTATCATCCAAAAGGAAAGAAACAAGAACTGACCATACAGCCTAAAATTATGTAGTTAGTAAAAACTCTTCCTGCTCCAAGCAAAAGTTATATTTCTTTAATATATATATTTTTATTAAAATAAACTTCAGTATGTAAATAAAATATGAGGAAGTCTTTTTCATAAAAGAAATCCGCTAGAAATGCGGCGCTGTGATCGCGCGACAAAATGTTGTCAGGATTATAATATAAGGCCGCTATCCCCAACCCGCGGCCCGCGGGCCGCATGCGGCCCGCCGGGCCTTTATCTGCGGCCCGCGTGAAATCTTTAACTTAAAAATCAGCCAAGGAAAAGTCATTTTAGGAAAAAAAATAGACAAAAATTGTTTTTTTTATGAAAACCCCTTTTATATTAATTTTTATTTTGAGTAGAAATCAATTTGAAAATGTGAATATTTAAAGTATTGCCATCGACTAAAGAAAGGACAAAAAATCGCGTTTTGTTGTCATAAAAAGGGCTTCTCCTTAAAGTACTTGTTTTATCTTGTTTTTTAGATATGATATTATGTTGTTATAGCGGCATCAGAATTAAGACTTATGAAAATATCAGCTTTCTAGCTAAAGTGGTTCTTGAAATACAGCCTACGATGTAATAAGGATAGCATGCAGCGACAAGCCAGCTCTAGATAAAGTTGTGAAAAAGCGTTCACAATTCCAAAAATCTCACTGACTGAACATAATTATTATAATACATATTTGTTATTTTATTTTAGTTTGTGTCGTTATCTCATCTTAAATGTTTAGTTTCACTCTTTTAACTACCTTGTGTTTTTCTACTATTAAATCGTTAAATTTAAATTTTAAACACCGTATTTTTGTCCCTAAAAATTTTGGTTGCGGCCCGCGACACCAGGAGTACAACGGGTTTGTGGCCCGCGTAAAAAAAAGGTTGGGGACCACTGATATAAGGGTATCAGAATACCTTGATTCTGCTGTTCTGCTTCACAAAACTCTTTTACCTTGATCATTTCTCGGGCACCACTTTTTACAATCTCAGGTATTCAAGTAATAACAATCAAAGAGAATATAATCACTTGATAACAATAATTTAATAGGTAATTTTAGTTCCAGTAATCTCCGCAAGTCTTGTGAAAAGCACTCTAGTTGTTTTTTTTTATCTTGTCAAAAAGTCATTTACAACGAGTAAGCTATTGACCACTAGATGGGGCTGCAGAAAATAGTTAATTCGTCTTTTCAAAGGTTGATTAATGTTCCTTGATCCCTAAAAACAACGAGATGGAGTTTATTGAAGATAAAAGAATACATTTACAATCCGTTTGAGTTATATTTTATCCGACGCGACAAAATACACGATACAAACAGGATCCCTATTCAGTACATTTGAATTTTTGCCTTTTGTTATAAAAAAAAAACAATATGTCAAACTGTAGTCTTTGGTTCGGGAGTTTTGCCGGGAAAGTCAATCAGCAATGTTGTGTTTCTGTATTATTTTTCTAAATTCGTGTTAATTCGGTTTTTAATGTGTTATAGTGGTGGAATATTAACCATTAATTATTCGTTGAGGTGCATTAGTGTGGAAAAGTGATACATTCTACAATATGCGTGCTAAAGCTATAAGCTTATGTTGGAGCGGATACAGAATAAGTTTTTAAGATTTTTATATTTTAAACGTTACGGAGTTTATCCTTTTTATCCGTTGATGTATCCAACATTATTTGTATTAGGAATGGTTGGGTACAATAAGCTGGAGACTAGGAGAGACCTGAGTCTAGCATGCTTTATGTTTAAAGTGTTGCGCGCTAAATTAAATAGCCCGGATCTATTGCAATGGCTAGCGCTAAGCGTTCCCAATAGGTATGTTTGGCGGAGGCGTCCTCCCGATTTGTTCGCGACACCACAGGTCAGAACCAACTTATTGAAATACGCGCCCATTGTAAGAACAATCCGAATACTTAACAAAGTACACCAAAAATTGGACTTATTCGTGTGTCCGCTGAGCGAATTTACAAAAGTGACACTAGGCGTCATATGTGTCTTTCTTTAATTATTATTTTTTATCAATTATTATTATTTAAACTGGAAATATCATAATATGTATTATATAAAATATGAATTTGCTTTCCTACGCTATCGAATTGGATTTTGTCTGTAATGGTAGTTGTATGTGCGTTAAATAAATAAATAAAAAAAAAAAAAAAAATTGGGTTTCCCGCCAAAACTCCCTAGGAAGTTTCAGTAAAGCGTCTACCACTTTACTGAATCGACTAACTTGACTAATTGACTACCCTGACTACTTATTTGGACTTTGACTAGACTTTGGACTTGACGATTTAGAAATAAGACAAAGAAATACCTCAAACGACAGACGAGGCAGTATGGTCTAAGACCTTAGCCTGTTCCATTTCGGGACGAATTAAACAAAAAAAAAAAGTCTTTGGTTCGAGTTTTGCCGGGAAAGTCAATCAGCAATGTTGTGTTTCTGTCATGGACGTAAAAAAAAAGGCGGACGGAAGGTGAGCTAAGCATTGAGTGAAGCCCAACAATGGCGGCGACTTACGTTTGTGTGAGTTTTGCGGATAATTGCCATTGGCGTACTGGCAGCTGATCGTCTTACTTTGCTGTAAATGTGTGCGTGCGGCACGTGTCGCTACGATACGGCCGTCTTACTTTGATGGCTACACTATTTATATTACTGAAGCGGTGTCCGCCTTTTTTTTACGTTCATGGTTTCTGTATTATTTTTCTAAATTCGTGTTAATTCGGTTTTTAATGTGTTATAGTGATGGAATATTAACCATTAATTATTCGTTGAGGTGCATTAGTGTGGAAAAGTGATACATTCTACAAAATGCGTGCTAAATTGGGTTTCCCGCCCAAACTCCCTAGGAAGTTTCAGTAAAGCGTCTACCACTTTACTGAATCGACTGACTTGACTAATTGACTACCCTGACTACTTATTTGGACTTTGACTAGACTTTGGACTTGACGATTTAGAAATAAGACAAAGAAATACCTCAAACGACAGACGAGGCAGTATGGTCTAAGACCTTAGCCTGTTCCATTTCGGGACGAATTAAACAAAAAAAAAAAAGTCTTTGGTTCGAGTTTTGCCGGGAAAGTCAATCAGCAATGTTGTGTTTCTGTATTATTTTTCTAAATTCGTGTTAATTCGGTTTTTAATGTGTTATAGTGGTGGAATATTAACCATTAATTATTCGTTGAGGTGCATTAGTGTGGAAAAGTGATACATTCTACAAAATGCGTGCTAAATTGGATTTCCCGCCAAAATACCTAGAAAGTTTCAGTAAAGCGTCTACCACTTTACTGAATCGACTGACTTGACTAATTGACTACCCTGACTACTTATTTCGACTTTGACTAGACTTTGGACTTGACGATTTAGAAATAAGACAAAGAAATACCTCAAACGACAGACGAGGCAGTATGGTCTAAGACTTTTGCCTGTTCCATTTCGGGACAAATTAAACAAAAAAAAAAAAATACTTTGGTTAGAAAATAAACACAAACCAGCGATGCTTTGGGTTTGGGATTCTATTTCAAAATCATTTCATTAATTTAATTTAATTAATTCGTTCCAAATAGTTGATAAAAACAAATGAAATGTTGGCTTGTCGAGTATGTTTGGCTAGCAATAACGTGAGACTGTACGATGTGAACGTCTTGTACAATCTGAAAACGGCGTACGAAATAATGACTGGATCTCAGGTAACAAAACTAAAATTAATATTATGTATTTCTATACGTATAATTAAAGCCACAATTACGTATTAAACACTTCTAAACTTAAAATATACTTTTGACTTGTCGATAAAAGCACACTGGCTACAAACATTTTATTTCTTTTAGATATCAATAGAAGATGGTTTTCCCCAAAAGATATGCAACTACTGCAGCATGATGTTACTCAAGTGCATATCATTTAGAGACAAGTGTTGTTATGCTCTAGAAGTAATGAAATATATTATTAAAAATCAGAAAGAGGTATGATATAATTTACATTAAGAAATGTGTTAAAATAATTGTATTAACAAATAAAACTAAGAGGCTTTTTAGCAAGCTTTAAACTCTACTAGATGTAGACTACATTCTACTTTAATCTTCCTTACTTAGGCCTTTTCATCCATTAATGGATGATTTGTACAGTATTCTCCGAGGTGAAGTAACTACTCTGAAATACTGTAGTGCCTGGGACAGTTGGTTTTTAAATGTTGTATGGATGCCCAAGCACATACAGCATTCTCACAATAGTCAGCCTAGTCCAGAGGAATGACTGGTCAATATGTCTGGGGCCAACCGTGTGCAGGTTTCCTCACAATGTTTTCCTTCACCGTTAGAGCGTCCGTATAATGTACTTGAGATCTGAAAAAGTCTTATTGGTACATGCCACAACTTGGGATTCAAACCTGCACTCTTTCGAGTCTGTCTACCCACTAGGCCATGGAGCTCACATTCCTACTACTATTATAAATATGAAAGTTTGTGGGGATGGATGTATGGATGGATGCTTGTTACTCTTTCATGTCAAAACTACTAAATGGATTTTGATAAGATTTGGAATGGTAGTAGTTTAGGCTCTGATATAATAAAACATAGGCTACTTTTATCCTGGCAAAATACAGTGTTCCTTTGGGATACTGTATTTATGTGGGCGGAGCTACTGGTCACAGCTAGTTCAATATAAAATCTGTCCAACCATAATATACAATTAACAAATTGTCTTTCATCTTAATAACAAGTGTAGGCAAAATAAATATTATGTCCTTACTAATATTATTAACCAAAAGTTTGCTAGTATTGATGTTTGTTATGTTTCACCCAATAACACATGGGCTACTTTTTATTGTAGTAAAATGTATGGTTTCTGTGTGGATCCTTTTACTCATATGAAGTTACATGCAATGTCTAGTATAGTATACGTAAGATTTTCAATATCATTTACCGAATATTTTCAGATCACAACAGACGATTTAATATCATTACAATCACACAAACAATCCATAGGTCTCTCACAAACTGGCATATTACCCATCATAGACGTAGAGTATACAGAGCCAGTACCTATCAAGGAAGAGTTTGATATAGACCTAGAGAGCATAGTCAAAATAGAAAACGGAATACAAGAGAAACAACATAAAAAGACCACACTAGGCAAAGTGAAGAAACGAAAAAAGAAACTTTCAAAGAAGAAAAAATTAAAAGATGATGAATGTAATATTGAATTGGAGCTAGCCGGTATGGAAATGGACGATGGTGATGATAAGAATATCGGAACCTGTGAAGTCGACAAGTTTGATTTTCCAGACATGGAATTTGAAAGTGATGGAGATCAAGACAATCAAATTGAAATGGTACAACTTTTTGACCCATTTTTAATACTTATGGAATAATAAAAAATACACATGCCAAAAACAATGGAAATGTTTATCTTGCCTGCAACTGGTAAAACAGTAATAAACAAAAGTAAAAAATTTAAGCAATCCCCGCAATTGTCAAGAAATGAGTGTCCTGATGATGACTCATACCTAAGAACCAATCTTGATCATGCCAGTAAAAAAAAAAAATCTTTAGGATCTACAGACAGACTTATAACACCCCTCTTTATGTGTTGGGGGTTAAAAATGTGTTAACAACTTTACTTATTAGTTATTACATCTTTTATAATTTCAATATTGCAAAAGATCGCTACTAAGTTATTGTGTTGTCTGTAAAACAATAATCAAACACTTCCAATCATAAAAACCTTAAAAATAACTGTTAAAAATAATGACGATCGAGAAATAGGTTCCGAAACTACTGGATCAACTTAGATTAAATTTGACTGAGATATAGACCACGGGAAAGGACGTAGACTACTTTTGATCGCGGAAAAATTTATGGTCACAGCGAGATTAACTTTTGTGCGCACTAAGTCGCTAGCAACTTCTAGTATATCATAAAAAAGCTTTGATTTCTAGGATGAGAGCATAGACGACCTGAAGGAGGCCAAACTGGTGATACTGAGTAGAGAGGAGCAGCTGGAAGAGATGGAGGCTCGCAAGAGTTCGGCCAACTACACCAAGTCCAAATACAAGTGCCACAAATGTTACCGAGGGTTCATATCGGAGGTCACTTATAGTAATCACTTGGAGAGACATGATCCAGTAAGTAGTTTATGCAAATATTTTAATATAACAATATCACACAACTTTTTTATATATACTTTTCCACTTTATTTAGATTTTTACAATAAATAATGGACAACCGGTTTCGATAAACTCATCATCAGGTGTTATTTCATTTTTATATAAGGTTTTTCAAAATTGACTATGGGTATTTTGAGCATATGATCTATTGTTTATACATATAAAGACGTGTAGGTTGAAAAATAATTTTAATTGCGCTATCTAAAGATCACGCAGAAACAGGTGTGATGTGGAAGCAAAGACTTTGCTCAAATAACATCAATAGAAACAGCTTGTTTGAGGTCAATGATCTTAACAGTGCAGTGCCATAAATACATACATACATATAATCACGCCTCTTTCCCATAGGGGTAGGCAGAGACCACTTCTTTCCACTTGCTACGATCCTTACATACTTGTTTTGCTTCATCCACTTTCATTATTCCCTTCATACATGCTCTTCGGTTTAGGGTACTTGTAGGAGCTGCTTACTCAACTACACCTTTTGTTGATATTGATAAGTAAAAGTCCTTGATATGATATTGATATTTATTAACACGAATACTAATCGCTAAAATGATTATGAGTGCGCGGTATGATTGCTTGATGCGGACTGGGCCCGACAGCGTGCACTTTGCCGCACAATGCAAATAAATGATGTAGAGTCAGCAATGTACGTGCTAGCTCGTACATGCTCCCGGGCCGCATGATGATGATGATACAAGGTGATAGACAATAGGTCCTTAAACTAACTTAAAGATAAACACTATTTGTCGGCAATTGTCACAAACGAGTGAAGTATGGGCGAAGTGCCTCGACTTTGCCTGCTAGGGCCACACACTTTGTTGTCACTGAGTGTTTGTACCACTTCCCTAAAACACTGATCACTTTTTGGTGAGTGAGACATCACGATATCACCGCGAGAAATCATTTCTATTCCTCCAGCTTCCCTTTCCACCACGGGAGGTGTTGATCTAACAATCTTTATCCTGCATTTCCATAGTAAATATGATCCGATTATCAAAATTAATGCTGCTATAACATAGATAGCGGTATAATGATGTATGTCATGATACGAAAAGCTTTCTAGTGTGGGATCATTCTGCTTTAAGTCGTCAAGTTGTTTCTGTAATACAGTTAATTGTTCTTTATGTTCAGCTGACTCATTGTAATTGAGCGCTATTGATGAAGTTTCCGGGAACGACATATTAAAAAGATTATTGATAGGAGCGATATCTCCGAGGGAAACCTGATGCTTTACATGTAATATGCTTGTGCCTTCTTTATGCGAGTGAACAGAAAAGTCTTTTGACTTAATTATACATCCTTGCTTGACGCTAATCAATCCAGACTGAGACAATTGAATTGCATTTATTTCATCATCGCAAAGTAGTTTCAATGAGCAGTTTTCACAACAAAAATAAAAGTATGTGTTGATTTTATGAGTATCTACCCATACGTTATCACACTGATCGGTGATGAAGTGACAAGTCCCAGTTATTTTATTTCGCTTGCATAGACTTTCATTATCCTTCAGATGATATTCAGGTTTGCTTAAGCGACACAACAACGATTCCGAATTTTGGTTCAAACATTGAAGCAACTCCGTATCAGTCATGATTATAAATGTGTCTTTCTTTAAATTAATTGCTAAATATTTTCCAATTGGAGTAATGCATTTCATCGCGTTATTTGCTTTTTGGGGGATAGGATAAATTCCATACAACTCGTACGAGTCGCTGGCTATCAATGGAATAGTTATTTCAAATAGTAAATAATTAGTACTAATTCGCATTCTCACTTTTAGCAAATTATATAATTGAGATAAATCTGTATAGTAAGGAATAGTTAAGTCTTTAGACAATAATGATGATATCTTTTGTAATTCTAGCTTAAGCTGCTCAGGCGTTAATATGTGTACATTAAATTTCCCGTCGTACACATTAGTGATAGTATCAAGTAAGTTGTCTTGTATATAATGTAAATAATGTATCAAGTTACTAGCTGTTAAGGATGATAAAATAAAGTCGCTAATATAAGATATGTTTTGTATGTTACCTTTTAAAGCATTAACAGAGTTATCGATGGCGCTTATTTTCTTAAAAATAGACTTGTGTTGTTTTTCCATTACAGACTCACTTCTTTTTATATAATTAAATTCTGCCTCTACTAGAGAGGTTTGATTTTTCCATAATAATGCTAAATGATTTTGATTTTGTCGTATTATGTTTATATCTTGCTCATATTTATCCGCGAAATTTTGATCTAAAACGCCAAATAAACTGTTCGCAATGTATCCTACGCCATTTATTAGTCCCCTTCTCTGTCTAGTGCGCGCAGCAAAATGCTGGTCTAATAGTAAACTATTATAGTATTGCAACTCATTAAAGGTGTGATTCAATTGTAATAAGACACTGGCGCAATGAGACACTGTGCTTATCTCCGCGCACGCGCTGTCAAGATAAACAATATGCTTTTTGCATGCCGCAACGCCTTCCCAGAACGGCTGCATGTCATAATATACGACAAGGCGCCAATCATCTCTAATTACATGCATGTTATTTATTTTATCAAAGTAAAGTGCTTTATTATTTAAAGGAGTATTGTTATAAAATGAGCCATTGGAAGAAGCAATGAGGGTCATAAAAAATAACAAAAAAGCTGATATGATAGTAGGCAATCTATTTCTTTTTCTGGTGCTTCTTTTCACTCTATCACCTAACAATTTCGGAGCTTGTTGCTCTGATTGTGCGGTAGAGTTCAAATGATCATTTTGAGACTCATTAACCGGGAGAACTGACAATTTTATTATAGGACGTTTCATATATCCATTTTTTGTCTTTAGAGTAACGACTCGAACGTACCCGTCACTTCCGGGGTGCAATTGCACTACTCTACCTAATGCCCACTTGCCTGCTGGAAGGTTGTTGTCGTGGATGATAACAATGTCATTAATTTTAATATTCTCTAAGGGCTTTCTCCATTTACTACGTGCTGATAAATTAATTAAATATTCATGTTGCCACCTTTTCCATATGTTATGAAAAATATTTTGTGTTAAATGCCATCTAGTTCTTAAATCATGTTCTGTTTCGTAAATAGTTAAAATCGGTCCGGACGATAGAAAATGAGATGGAGTTAAATAATTTAGATCTTCCGGGTCCTCGGTCATCGGACACAAGGGCCGGGAGTTGAGACACGCCTCCAGCTGGGTACAAAGAGTGTTGTATTCTTCATACGTCAGCTTTTGGTAGCCAATTACTCGTTTTAAGTGGTGCTTAAGGCTTTTGACGGCAGCTTCACAGAGACCGCTAGCCTGTGGCCATGACGGGGCATTAAAATGCCAGCTAATACCCATTTCTGCTATTTCACTATAAAGATTACTATCCATAAATATTTTTTGCAATTCGACGTATTCCTGCTGAAGTACCTTACTGGCACCTAAGAAGTTTGTACCGTTATCACTAAAAATTTTACGAGGCGTCCCTCTACGAGCGGACATTCTACGTAAAGCGGCTAAAAACGTTGAGGTAGTTAAATCTGAGACAACCTCAAGATGTACAGCCTTAGTAGACATACATACAAAAACTGCTACGTAACCTTTACTGGTTTTGATGCCACGGCCTTTGTTACTTTTGATCATTATGTGACCGGTGTAGTCTACCCCTACTGATTGAAAAGGCCTAGAAGGGTTGACTCTAGCTGCTGGTAAGTCACCCATTAACTGTTGATGTTTGCTAGGGTTGTGTCTTCTACACGTGACACATAGTCGAAGGCGTTTTTTGGTAGCCCTGTTACCACCGATCACCCAATACTTTTGACGCATAAACGCAGACGTAAGACGAGGTCCACCGTGAAAGGTGAGCTCGTGGGCCTGGTCTATGATAAGATCTGCTAAACGACTATTATTAGGTATTAAAATAGGATGTTTCATGTCGGGATCTAAATTGGCATGTTTTAACCGACCACCCACTCTTAAAATGTCATTTTCATCTAGGAAAGGATTAAGACTATAAATTATGCTATTAGATGAAATTTTATTTTTATGTTTTAAATGTTCTATTTCTTTATTAAAACTTAAATACTGTATATTTCTTACGATAATATTTTTTGCTTTGCTTAGTTCTGATAATGATAAGTGCTTTGCTTTTATATTATATTTTTTGTATGTTGCGAATCTTAATATATATGCTACTATTCTAACTACTTTATTTAGAGAACTAAAATTCATAAGTAATTGTAATATGATACAATTGTCACGGTATTCCTGCGTGACTAAGTTAACTAATGCAGGAACTTTAAGTTCTAATTTTGTAAAATATGATTGATAAGTCTGTTGATCACAGAAATTAGAGAGCCAGTTTGGACCCTGCCACCACAAAGAGTGGTCAATTAACTGTGATACAGTCAGTCCACGGCTTGCTGAGTCTGCTGGATTTTCATCTGATTTTACATAGCGCCAGCATTCAATTGGCATAATTGATGATATTTCGCGAACTCGATTAGCCACGAAAACGTTCCATCGCGTGGGGTTTCCATTTAACCAGCCTAAAACTATCATGGAGTCGACCCAACCGTATGTTTTTATATTGTAACTGCTGAGGCAAGTTTTAACTTTATACATTAATTTAGATAGTAAAAGTGCCCCACATAACTCTAATCGGGGTAATGATATTGTTTTACTACTAGGCACGAGCCTCGTCTTACCAACTAATAATGCTATACGGGACCCTTCAGTTTGGTTTATACGACAATATATTACACAAGCGTACGCCTTTGATGACGCATCACAAAACCCGTGTAACTCGATGCATTCGTTTTCTTTAGTACCGATCCACCGCGGTAAATTTATTTTATTAATGTTACATAAATCGACCTTGATTTTAACCCATTCCTCGTAAATATCCGCCGGTAGCTCATCATCCCACTTAATGCCAGCTAGCCAAGTACTTTGAAAAATTATTTTGAGTTTAGTTGATACGGGTGAGAGCCATCCTAAAGGGTCAAACAGTTTAGATATTTCAGAAAGTAATGTACGTTTTGTTACTTTACTCGAAATATTAGAGTCAATCTTTGACTGAAAAGAAAAATTATCATGACTTGGGTTCCAACTTAAACCTAATATTTTGCTTAAAAAAGAAACCAGGAGCGGTTTCAGTGTCGACATTTTCTAACAATTCAGGTGCATTTGATTTCCACTTTCTAAGGTGGAATCCCCCTGACTTCAATAACTTGATAAGGTCCTGCTGTAGCTGCCTAGCGACTGATAAATTATGCTGACCATGCACTAAATCATCCATATAAAAGGATTCCTCAAGGACAGGGATAGCCGCGCTGTTTAAGTAGTTTTCTTTTTCATCCGACGCTAGCCGTTTTAACGTCATCATTGCGAGGAACGGTGCGGCCTTGGTACCGTACGTCACCGTCTTTAACTGATAATCTATGATAGGTCCATTTGGAGCGTTTCTCCACACTATTTTTTGATATTTTTGATCATCATCATGGACCCATATCATCCTGTACATTTTCTCTACGTCCGCAGTAAATCCAAACCTATACTGTCTCCATTTAATGATAAGAGACTGGAGATCCTGCTGTAAGTTGGGCCCGGACGCCATTAAATCATTAATACTTAACCCTGATGTAGTTTTACAAGACGCGTTAAAAACTACCCTAAAGCGTGTGCTCGTTGAGTCATCACGTTGAATACCGTGATGAGTATTATAATATGATGATATATAATTATGTGTCGCGGGTTTCATATGACCAAGCTTACAATACTCTTCCATAAATTGAGTATACTCCTGATGCAAGTTGGAATTTTTACAAAACTTTTTCTCCAATGATAATAATTGAGCAACGGCCTTTGGTTTTGATAACCCTAGTCTATTTTCAAAATCAGGCTCAAAAGGTAACCGAACAACATAACGACCGTCTTCTTGTCGCGTTGTGGTCTCATTATAATACTCTACACATTTTTGATCATTAACTGATGATTTAGAATTTTCTGAAATGTCCTCAATTTCCCAAAATTTTTCTATTTGACTTAGATCGCTTAAAACTACATTGCATTGAATAGTTTTAACGTTGCCTGTAAGGATCCATCCTAATGAGGTATTTTGGGCAATAGGTGTAAAATTATCTACTTTAAGCACACCGTCTAATAAAATAAAAGCGTATATGTCGGCTCCCAGCAGCAGGTCCACTGGGCGACTTATGTTAAAGTTCGGATCGGCTAAAGAAATATTTTGTAAAAATGGCCATGAAGGCTTATCAAACGAAAAACTTGGTAAATTTTTAACAAGACTCCTCATGATAAGTGCATCTGTTTCAAATTTAAAATCGCCATTTACTGCTGCACAATTAAGAGATATTACACCCTTACAACTGCTTTCCTTGGCACCGACACCAGATACGATACCCTTGCATTTCTTTCGCGGTAAATTTAACAACTGAGCTGCATGCTCAGTAATTAGAGATATTTGGGAACCTTGATCTATTAAAGCACGCATTTGAACGTAAGTCCCATCTAATTTTTGCACGTTGATGATGGCTGTTGCCAAAAGGATTTCTGGAATCCCACGTTGCAGTGAAACGTGAGAGCTCATTTGCGTTGGCTCGTGTTTAGCTTGTTGCGCAAACGCTTCGTGCAAAAGAGTGTTATGCTTTTCATTGCATTGTCTGCAACGTTTAATAGAAAAGCAAGCTTTATTGTTATGACAATAAAGGCAATTTTGACATATGTCATGCTGTTTAATGATTTTACGCTTTAAGTAAGGCGGCATTTCGTCAAAGCGCGGGCAACTAAAAAGAGCGTGATCGCTCGTGTTACATACGGGACATTTATGCAATTTAACAGTTGAAGCATTTCTATCATGCGAAAACGATTGCGAAATTTTATTTTGCGTCGGAAATGATTGTTTAATGTTAAAGTTTTTATGCATGTTATAGCTTTTAGAATTATTATGTGCAATCGTATTTTTATTACTAGGTGCAATATAGCGATTATATGATTTTGATGCACCATTATCATACTTTCTTCTAGAAGACTCTAAAGTAGTAAATTTGCTCTCTAAAAATATTAAAAAATCTTCAAGATTTGGCAATTCACGTGGATTTTTTACCGATGCCAAATACTCGCTATGTAATTCTGAATCTAACTTTTGCGACAAAAGATATACTAGTAAAGGATCCCAAGATGAGATATCAATTTCTATATTTTTTATAGCGTTTAGAGTCTCTAAAGCGGTATCATGAACGCGTTTAATATTATTTATTGATAAATGATGAGCAACTGGCATGTTAAGTAAAATATCAACGTGAGAGTTAAAAATTAATCTTTTGTTATTATACCGATGATTTAAAATGTTCCAACAGATAGTGTAATTATCTGAGGAAATATTAAGGTGTTGGATGAGACTTGCTGCCTCCCCCCTAACTTTAGTTTTTAAGAATTGCATTTTTTGCGCACTAGACAATGATGGGTTACTATGAATAGTCTCTGTAAATAAATCCTTAAAAGAAGTCCACTGATTATAAGTGCCATTGAAAACAGGAATTTCTATTTGTGGAGTTACTTGTTCCCTATGAGAATTTGACCATAACTTCCGGTTGATAGCCTTGACTACGTCGTTGTATTCTGTTTCTATTTGGTAAAATGTCTGCTCATACTCCATATTCCTACCCCCTAGCTCACTGTCTAACTCCCAGTGTAGAGAGTCTATTGCTGTCCAGCGAGACTGAATATTTCGGAGCAAATGTTCAAATTCCCATTTTTCGTTGATCATATCTAAAGCAACGTTTGCTATTGTATGGCGAAAAGCTTTAAAATTACTATTCTGACGCCTTAATGATTCGTCAGTTCTACTATTTGTGCCATGAGATTGAGTTCCTGGCAATGGTGATGGCTGGCGTGACGCTGCTGCGTCACCCAGAGGTGTCGCAGGCCTAATTAGCGGGGTGGATGGTCCAGCCCTCGCTGACGCCGGCGGCTGATAGTTGGCTATGGCAGATCGAATCTGCTGAAATCTTTCTTTTGCTGCCTCGAATTGATTATTTTTAAAATACGTGAAGGACTGGGCAAACTCGTACGTACATAATTTTTTATGATTGGTTTCAATTTCAGCCCAATATTGATCTAGGACGTGTAATTTTGTTTGGATGTAGTCCGGCGTTTTACGGTCCGCGCCGTCCTTTTTAAAGTTCGTGTATGATTGTTCTACTTGGTTTACCAGCTGCTGCTGGTTTGCTAGAATTTCCTCCACGCTCGACATGATTGAATCGAGAAAACGAGGTGTTGTAAAATTAGAAAGATCTTACTTGGAGTGCTGCTACGTTTGATTTGACTGTGCTGAGTGTTGATGCTGATTGATGATGTTGATGATGATCACTACTGCTGCTTGATGATTGTTATACACTGATAGTTAATAGTCACTAACGATAATTATAATAGTCACTGATAAATTGATAGTCACTGATTTCACTGATTAAAAGTCACTCGAAGGACCAAAAAAGGATGTAGGAGCTGCTTACTCAACTACACCTTTTGTTGATATTGATAAGTAAAAGTCCTTGATATGATATTGATATTTATTAACACGAATACTAATCGCTAAAATGATTATGAGTGCGCGGTATGATTGCTTGATGCGGACTGGGCCCGACAGCGTGCACTTTGCCGCACAATGCAAATAAATGATGTAGAGTCAGCAATGTACGTGCTAGCTCGTACAGTACTCTTGACCTGGCCTTTTTTCAAGACGTCCCCGATTTGATCTTAGAACGTCCGCCTAGGTCTACCCCTTCCAACACTTCCATTCACACTCGCATTATACACTTTTTTCGTCAATCGTTCTTCATTCATTCTCTCAACATGGCCAAACCATCTCAGCATACCTTTCTCAATTTTTGTCACTACATCTTCTTTCAGACCACAATGTTTCCTTCTGTCACTATTTCTTATCCTGTCACCCAGTTTAACTCCTATCAATAGTGTAATGTAATTTCATGTATGTATAGTACCTACTTATATTATAATTAATTTTTTTAGAAATTTTCAATTATTTTTCAGTCTATTGCGTCTTGACTAGTGCCAGTAGATAAAATTCCCAAGATATCTGATTATATACTGATTTTTTATAACGTTATTTATACATACATAATAAAAAAATAGTTCCACACACCGATTTGGGTGAGGCCACCGGCCGGTGTCATTGAAACTAGACCTGCTACGCAGGAGTTATTTTATAGTGCCCAAGTGTGTGCGCAGTACACAAGAGCATTCTCTTTTACTCCAGAAATTCCACTGGGTCTGTCCATCCCACTGGACAGACAGACCGACAAGACTGGCGAGAGATCAGGCGCAGGTCCGACTTTTTACATGCCCATCCGACGCATGTCATTTAAAATAATGGAACCAGATTTATGTAAATGAAATTTGTTTTTGGTACTAGTAATAATTTTCATGATAGTAAGGTAGAATGTATAAGGCTCCAAAAACATAGTAACATCTAATTGTATTACCTATGTTCTATGCAAATAAAATGATATATCTATTTCTGTACAAACAGAAGAGCGGCGACCACGAGTGCAGCGTGTGCGGCGTGCGGTGGGCGGAGTCGCGACTGTTGCGCGCGCACATGGGCGCCGCTCACGAGCGCAAGTTCCTCTGCACTCTGTGCGACCACGTGTCGCGCTCCAGGTTGGTGCCATTTTTGTGTGTGTGTGTGACAGGAAAGCGATGACTTCAAGTGCGGTGTGTGTGGCATGGGCGCCGCTCACGAGCGCAAGTTGTCGCGCTCCAGGTAAGTGCAGTATTGACTCCATAAGTAAGTATTAAATGTCTCATCATCAATCATTCATAAAAAATAAATGCAAGTAAGCTTACTTAATGTAGCGTAATTCTACTAAGGTAAAAGCACTAATACTAGACACATTAAGGACGAATCAAACTTCATTGCCAAATATAAAATGTATTTATTAAATAAGTACAGTTGCAATTACTTTTACTGTTTGAGCAACATTTAGAAATTAACTTTTTCATATAAAATATATTAAGACTGCTGTATTTTCAACAAATAATTACAATTTTCTAAGGTTTGTTGTAGACACTAAAAGATGACAGCGTCGAAAATCAAATCCACCAAAAATAGACATATACTTACTACTATAAATGTGAAAGTTTGAGTGGGTGGATCATCCACCCTGGATGGATGGATGTTTGTTACTCTTTCACGCAAAAACTTAACTTTTTTTATTTCAGCTATCGAGCTAAGGAGCACTATAAGTGGCACACCGGTTATAAGTTCGACTGCAAAATATGTGGAGCGACGTTTGGGTAAGCATTACCAGCGCCCTGGGCGAGATTTCTAAAGGCCTAGCCTAGTGCTTGCGAGCAGCAACTTTGTCGATATTGTACGTTTAGGTAGAAAGATATTTATGAAACTCGACAAAATATATTATGAATACTAAAATTACATATAAGTTTTAGGTTAAGTCAGAAAGTTGCTTTTTTTCCTCCCACAAACATGGCGCTCAGTGTGCGCTCTCGCTCCCTCCCGCTGTGTGTGTATGTGTCTGTCTCACGCGGTGTGTCGGCAGCAAGTCGACGTCGGCGCTGACGCACATGCGGCTGGCGCACCCGTCGCGGCTGCTCAGTGTGTCCTCTCGCTCCCTCCCGCTGTGTATGTATGTGTCTGTCTCACGCGGTGTGTCGGCAGCAAGTCGACGTCGGCGCTGACGCACATGCGGCTGGCGCCCCCGTCGCGGCTGCTCGGTGTGTCCTCTCGCTCCCTCCCGCTGTGTGTGTATGTGTCTGTCTCACGCGGTGTGTCGGCAGCAAGTCGACGTCGGCGCTGACGCACATGCGGCTGGCGCCCCCGTCGCGGCTGCTCGGTGTGTCCTCTCGCTCCCTCCCGTTGTGTGTGTATGTGTCTGTCTCACGCGGTGTATCGGCAGCAAGTCGACGTCGGCGCTGACGCACATGCGGCTGGCGCACCCGTCGCGGCTGCTCAGTGTGTCCTCTCGCTCCCTCCCGCTGTGTGTGTATGTATCTGTCTCACGCGGTGTGTCGGCAGCAAGTCGACGTCGGCGCTGACGCACATGCGGCTGGCGCACCCGTCGCGGCTGCTCAGTGTGTCCTCTCGCTCCCTCCCGCTGTGTGTGTATGTGTCTGTCTCACGCGGTGTGTCGGCAGCAAGTCGACGTCGGCGCTGACGCACATGCGGCTGGCGCACCCGTCGCGGCTGCTCAGTGTGTCCTCTCGCTCCCTCCCGCTGTGTATGTATGTGTCTGTCTCACGCGGTGTATCGGCAGCAAGTCGACGTCGGCGCTGACGCACATGCGGCTGGCGCACCCGTCGCGGCTGCTCAGTGTGTCCTCTCGCTCCCTCCCGCTGTGTATGTATGTGTCTGTCTCACGCGGTGTGTCGGCAGCAAGTCGACGTCGGCGCTGACGCACATGCGGCTGGCGCACCCGTCGCGGCTGCTCAGTGTGTCCTCTCGCTCCCTCCCGCTGTGTATGTATGTGTCTGTCTCACGCGGTGTGTCGGCAGCAAGTCGACGTCGGCGCTGACGCACATGCGGCTGGCGCACCCGTCGCGGCTGCTCAGTGTGTCCTCTCGCTCCCTCCCGCTGTGTATGTATGTGTCTGTCTCACGCGGTGTGTCGGCAGCAAGTCGACGTCGGCGCTGACGCACATGCGGCTGGCGCACCCGTCGCGGCTGCTCAGTGTGTCCTCTCGCTCCCTCCCGCTGTGTGTGTATGTGTCTGTCTCACGCGGTGTGTCGGCAGCAAGTCGACGTCGGCGCTGACGCACATGCGGCTGGCGCACCCGTCGCGGCTGCTCAGTGTGTCCTCTCGCTCCCTCCCGCTGTGTGTGTATGTGTCTGTCTCACGCGGTGTGTCGGCAGCAAGTCGACGTCGGCGCTGACGCACATGCGGCTGGCGCACCCGTCGCGGCTGCTCAGTGTGTCCTCTCGCTCCCTCCCGCTGTGTGTGTATGTGTCTGTCTCACGCGGTGTGTCGGCAGCAAGTCGACGTCGGCGCTGACGCACATGCGGCTGGCGCACCCGTCGCGGCTGCTCAGTGTGTCCTCTCGCTCCCTCCCGCTGTGTATGTATGTGTCTGTCTCACGCGGTGTGTCGGCAGCAAGTCGACGTCGGCGATGACGCACATGCGGCTGGCGCACCCGTCGCGGCTGCTCAGTGTGTCCTCTCGCTCCCTCCCGCTGTGTATGTATGTGTCTGTCTCACGCGGTGTGTCGGCAGCAAGTCGACGTCGGCGCTGACGCACATGCGGCTGGCGCACCCGTCGCGGCTGCTCAGTGTGTCCTCTCGCTCCCTCCCGCTGTGTATGTATGTGTCTGTCTCACGCGGTGTGTCGGCAGCAAGTCGACGTCGGCGCTGACGCACATGCGGCTGGCGCACCCGTCGCGGCTGCTCAGTGTGTCCTCTCGCTCCCTCCCGCTGTGTGTGTATGTGTCTGTCTCACGCGGTGTGTCGGCAGCAAGTCGACGTCGGCGCTGACGCACATGCGGCTGGCGCACCCGTCGCGGCTGCTCAGTGTGTCCTCTCGCTCCCTCCCGCTGTGTGTGTATGTGTCTGTCTCACGCGGTGTGTCGGCAGCAAGTCGACGTCGGCGCTGACGCACATGCGGCTGGCGCACCCGTCGCGGCTGCTCAGTGTGTCCTCTCGCTCCCTCCCGCTGTGTATGTATGTGTCTGTCTCACGCGGTGTGTCGGCAGCAAGTCGACGTCGGCGCTGACGCACATGCGGCTGGCGCACCCGTCGCGGCTGCTCAGTGTGTCCTCTCGCTCCCTCCCGCTGTGTATGTATGTGTCTGTCTCACGCGGTGTGTCGGCAGCAAGTCGACGTCGGCGCTGACGCACATGCGGCTGGCGCACCCGTCGCGGCTGCTCAGTGTGTCCTCTCGCTCCCTCCCGCTGTGTGTGTATGTGTCTGTCTCACGCGGTGTGTCGGCAGCAAGTCGACGTCGGCGCTGACGCACATGCGGCTGGCGCACCCGTCGCGGCTGCTCAGTGTGTCCTCTCGCTCCCTCCCGCTGTGTGTGTATGTGTCTGTCTCACGCGGTGTGTCGGCAGCAAGTCGACGTCGGCGCTGACGCACATGCGGTTGGCGCACCCGTCGCGGCACTCGTGCGAGGTGTGCGGGGAGTCCTTCATCGGAGACCTCGGGCTGCGGATGCACAAGCGGCGCGCGCACCGTTTCCTGGTGAGTACTTTTAGACGCATTTAAACAAAATTAAAAAAATTAAGTAACTCCTAACATTGTCAAGTATTAGGCGAGATGATGAGTTATATAGATGATGAGTTATATAGATGATGAGTTATATAGCTAAGAACACTCTTGATCAAGTCACCTTTCAAACAATATCAAAAACGAATCATCCGTTTCTGAGCTATCATAGCTACCTATCCATACTAATATAAATGGGAAAGTGTGTATGTCTGTCTGTTTGGCTGTTTTTCATGCCAAAAGGACTGAACCGATTATCATGAAATTTGGCACAGATATAAAGTAGACCATGGGGAAGGACATAGGCTACTTTTGTATCGCGGGACTTATAAGGTTCCCGTGGGTTACTGTACTTACACGGGCGGAGCCGCGGGCATCAGCTAGTACAGATATACAAATACACACAGACGCGTCAAACGTTCGAACCAAACAGAATCGACCTCTGTTCATATTTTATCTAAAATCTTTTAATTGACTTCCAAACGCGAATAGACTATAGATAAAGTGTGAACGGACGTAACAGGCAATAATTGTGTGTATGACAGACGGACAGCACGTACCAATGTGTCCACTGCCAAGTGCGGTTCCAGGGTGAGGAGGCGCTCGCCAAACATCTGGAGATGGCTGCCAACGGACTCTGTGACGTTAGCCTGATGTAAGTACCTGACAAGCGTGTAAAATGTAATACAATCTTTATGTAAGCCCTACTTTGAAAATATCGGCCAAGTTCCGTACTAAACGTCTAACCCAGTTACTAATAAACTTTGTGTATGCTTTCAATAGTTATACAGTGTTTTGTTCACGTCACACAAGTGACATTTTTAATTCGACAAAACGAAGACAAAACACTGTGTTCAAAGCTTATAAAGCGCGGCAGTGTTTATTAATAAGAGGGTAAAAGTTCACATTTGTTATCCACGTGGAGTTCCCACTCCACTTAAATATTTATTTTATTCTGTTTATAGTATTTGTTGCTATAGCTTCAAACCGAAATACACCTTTGAAATGTTCAACTGTCTTGCTATCATGGTTCACGAGACGGACAGACAACGTAGTCTCAGTAATAGGGTCCCGTTTTTATCCCTTGGGTATGGAATCAATAAAGCCGAAGTGAAAATATACTTTGATTTATTTGCTGTAAATGCTTAAATAATAAAAAAGTAGCCTTTAATTAATAAACCTTTAAACGTTCGTCTCGTTTCAGACCGTGTCATCAGTGCGGAGAGGGGTACGCTTCGGACGAACTCCTCAAAACCCACTTAAAGGAACACCAATCCTTCACTTGTGATGAGGTGAGTCGAACGCTTATCAAAAAGTACATTTTTTAAAGTTATTTCAAAGGTCTAAGTAGCGTAACCATACCTGCAAGGTATTTGCATTCAGTATTGTTGAAGGGGCCTTACTCTCATGTTTATATTCCTTTTATATTATAACGATTTTTGTCTTTTTGTACAATCATCTATTGGAGTTCCGCAAGGGTTAATCTTTGAGCCACCTTTGTTTATATACTTTATTTGCGGGAAAATATGAGTTCGCTTACCATTTACACTGTATATATAATAATATAGTTCGTAATCATCATCATTATCTACTAACGTCCTGACTTTGTCACTGGACGTAGGATCGTATAGAGCATACTGTTATATTTCAGTGTTCCCGCACGTTCAACTCTGCGCGCTCGTACGGCGTGCACGTGGAGCGCGTGCACCTGGGCGTACGCGCGCGTCCGCGCCGAGCCACGCGCCGCGCGCCTGACACCGCCGTGTGCGAGGTCTGCGGGAAGAAGTGCATTGTAAGTAATACTGTGGTCAAACGACAGCTTTTGGCCAAGGCTTGGTCCTCTTGAATCAAAATCTATTAATGAAAAATATGAATGTCTCGAAGTATAAAAAAATCTATTACTTGTTGCTGTTTTATCAATTTTTATGTATTTCAATACGGTCATCTCTTTTACATGAAATACGTCATCAACAGTATTATTTTGACAGTTAAAACATCAATTTTGACAGTTTTCAATAGAAATGCGTAAAATGGCGCACATAATATGAATTGCATATTATGTGCGCCATTGTTTCATTGAAATCAGTCACCGTCACCGAAATGAAATGAAAATGAAAATTTATTTTTCAAAACTTGAACAGATATTATGTTTTTTTTTCTGTGCCCCCCCCCCCTGCACTAGGCAGAGCCTGGCACGTGGCATAAGACACAAGGCACACAATTAGTCCAAAAATCGGTGTTTGGAGCTGTCTGAAATAAAAAGTTTATTTCAGACGATGGCGACGCTGCGCTACCACCAGCGAACACATACCGGCGAGAAACCGTACCAGTGCCCCGACTGCCCCAAGCGCTTCTCCGTCTACCAGCGGCTGCAGGTACCACTTTAGTTGTCATTGAGATACCCCCGACGCAAACAGAGGTGTTTCAACTAGAGATGTCACGAATATTCGGTATTCGGCCTATTCGGCCACTTTTTTTGCTATTCGGTATTCGGCCGAATACCGAATACCAAATCATGTAAAAAAGACACTTTATATTACTCAATATTATGTATTTATTTCCAAATTACAACAATTTAGTATTTAAACACCGTAGAATATAAAATATGACAGATTGAAGAAACATAAATAAAATAAATACCTACCAAGGCAAAATAGCCCTTATTATAAGGTAGCAAGGTCGATGTATCGTCATGAAGAGAAAGAACATTTCTTTTCTTCCCGAGCATGAGCTCACAAAATTGCCTTTTTTGACAGCTAAAGTAGAAACGTTTTCTTAATTTAATGTCAAAAAGTCCCACATTAATGTCAACCACTCCACATCATGGCGGTCCTAGACAAAAAGTTTCTTTACGTTGAGTCATATACTTGAATATTTGTTCGTTTTTGACAGGAGATTTCCCGGCAACCATTTTAAAAATATGGCTGTTTAGAAATGTTGACTTCTATTGACGAACTTGTTATCATGGATTCAGAACTATTTTGCAATAAGTTTTGGATAGATTATTTCTTCTTTAAATGTATTTCTATGGATCGTCATGCTAAGCCTACTGCTGCGCCAACGCAACGAGGAAAACAGGTTGCGACTTGTCTTAATCCAGCTAACGCGCTCCCGACAAGTATGTATTTCGTGCCGAATATTCGGCGCTTCGGCCGACAGCGTTGCCGAATATTCGGTATTCGGCCAATTCACTATTCGTGGCATCTCTAGTTTCAACTGTTTAAGTCTGTCTGTGTGCCTGTCTTACTGGCATCTTAGCTTAGCAAATGGATGAACCCATCTAGATCTTCCAGAGTCATCTTAGAAGTGTTGATTATAAAACAGAGTAAAAAAATCCAATGACTGGAGCGCAATATCTTCGTCAATAACACCAAAAGACATGTTTGATTTTGGGCCAGTTCTATGTACACCACATAGGTAAATAGGAAAAAAATATGGGAATATCATAAAAATACGAAAAAATTAATTTGAAGAATGCGTACAAAAATGATTATTTGAAGAGTTTTTTATTGCGAGAACACTATTTTTAGGGCGGCCATGACAGTTGTTTTGACTTGACTTTTGACGTAGTAGACAGTTTTACGAAGAGACGACGTTTTGAATGCCATACGTCTTTCTTTGTCAAAAGTCATGTCATTGACAAAATGACATTATTTAGTTAATTTTGATCTGATCGGCCATGTTTTATTTTACTTTGTGTTGCTCTCCTTTACGAAGATAATTTAAATGTACATGGAAACGAAGTCAAATTAAACAAAATAAGGAATAGGAAACGGTTACTACATTATGTAGCTATATTTACATATACTGTACAGGCTGGCCCAGGCCTCATACATTTCTTCAACATCTCTTTTATCAGTCTTCTTCTTTGGTACCCAATATGGAATTGGTTGGGATACAATCTATTTATAGGATGTATCTGTCACCGTAAAATGGTAAAAACCGTTAGATTGTAATAAAACTAGTGAAATTGTAAAATGTAGATAGACTTCCGATGCGAATATGCTGCTTATAATTTAAGACATTATTTTTCGCTAGATTATAAATATATAAGGTTCGGTAAAATCAATTACGGATATTTTGAGCATATGATCAGCTGCTTATGTAAAGACGTTTAAGCAGAAAAATAATTGTCCTACTCGAAAAAATTTTTTTTTTCTTTATATGGGTGAGCTTGCGTTTTGCGGAGAGTCACCCATACAAGAGATGATTTTTTACTTTAAGTATGACAATTATTTCTTTGCCTAAACGTCTTTACATAAGCAGTGGATCATGTGCCCAAAGTATCCGTAATTGATTTTCGGAGACCTTATATAGTTTTTATTCTTTCGACATATTTTTACAATCTCGTTAGTTATTTTACAATCTAACGGTTTTTACAATTTACGGTAACATATCCACCACCGAGAACGTGTGGAGGGCGGAGGCGCTCGGACCGCTTCATATAAATCGAAAAGCGACTTCGCTGCGGTGACGTCAACCTGCGGCCAAGCCGGTCGGTCGCGCGGACGCATATAACTAGAGCCTTACGGTCATAACTTCCGTGATACTGCCTAGATTTACGTGAAATAAATACTAATGTAACGTATAGTGCGATTCAAATGAGAATAGGATCGAGTCGGCGCCATATTGTTTCGAATTTAAGACTGTTATGATATTTAAATTTATGTTTAGATAATTGATTACTATTTAGCGTTTTTATTTAAATTCGATGCAAGACTATTAATATTCATATGCACATAAGTTTTTCTGAAAATCGCACTTTTCAAGTGATATTTGACAGAAAAAGGTCATTGACATTCCTATTCTCATTTGAAACGTGTTATACGTAATGTAAACTGTACCAATAAGGAGGTTTTAATGTGTCATTATGTTTGTGTATATCGTTATTTCTGGGTAAATAAGTTACATTTTAATAAGGTAGCATTATAGTGACCAGTACCCCAAGCAGGAACATTTTGCGGTATCGTTACGTGTACGTAAACGAGATATATGAGGAACATTGTATGAAAATTTTAGTTACTTTTACGTCCGCTAGAGGCGCTTTCACGGTTTTCATACAATATTTCTCGCTTACGTACACGTAACGATACCGCCAAATGTTCCTGCTTGGGGTACTGTTCTGTTTTTGTGTACGTTTAGATTAAATTCTCTCTGAACAAAGTACACACAAACACACACACACACACGGTTTATTGATAATGTAATTTCAGATCCACCTGCGCACGCACACGGGCGAGTGCCCGTACAAGTGCGCGCTCTGCCCCAAGGCGTTCAAACACAAGGCCGCGCTCAACAGGCACGACCGGGTCAGTACACTGTACCTACCAAATACCAGCAGCGTGCGGTTCCAGTAACTCCATTCCTATCGCTTCACTTACCGCTTACCTTTTGTAGCCCCACATCCAAATCCCTACCTATTGTACAGGCTATATTGGCTATTATGGTTCTGTTTGACGTCCAAAGTCCTTTATGAGAGTACATCGTCTTCTTTCCGCATGTGAGCCGCTAGATGTCGTTTACCGTCACATATCAGCTCCCTGCGCAGCTCCCTCTTACGGTAAGTCTGTGAACTAGATAAGCCACAAGCCGCCATATTTGATATAACTGATCATTGTTGCGTCGTTTTTGCTACCATGCAGTCGCTAAAAACAGACTTATTTAAGTTCAATTATAACTTAACTTTTATTTGAAAAATACTTTTAAAATTTCTTTATGAGTCTATTATAGTCGTGAAACCGTCACATTTCGTCATTGGAGTTCATTTATAGTATTCTTTATCGCGGTCGTAGTATCGGGTAGACGAAAATCACGCGATCGGGTAAAAAGTTCGTCGTTTGAACTCGTTGTCGGCGCTACGCGGCGGCATACTTCAGAAGCGCGTTCGCGGTAAGAAGCGTTTATAAGAAGATTTGGACCGAAGAAAAGGTTTGCCGCAACATTTGGTGAGTCATGTCATTTCATATGCGGAAATAATAATCAATTGCATTTGATCGTGACTTAAAAAACCTGATTCGGTGACCTCCTATTACATTGTGAGAAACCCGAATAGTTTAGAAGTAATTAAAAACTGTTTTTAAACTTTTTACGACTACCGCCATTTTTTCGAACGTAGACGTATTATTTAAATTTAGACGTATCTCTTCAAGAAACCGCCATCTTTATATATTTCGAATAGTCATGCAATGTATTTATACAACGATTTCATTCTTTAATCGGATTTCCGTCCGTTATATAGAATGTTGTGTGCAGAGCCTGCAGACGCATGCTAGTTAAACGCAGGTAGTTAAAAATTAAAGCATAACAAAGCAGAGTTGTCGCTTTTCTACTGCAAAATGAACCTGTACGTACAGTTCTGTAGATATATAATTCAAAATACAATATACTTATTACCGCGCTTAGCGTATTAAATTTTGTTAGCATTTGTTGGCTATTGTCCACAGAGTACTCACTACAATAGTTCAAGGCCATACGATTAGCTTCGTAACCTTCATCCCCCGCCGAGGAATGTTGTTTGACCGTACACTCACAAGCCCCTAGAGCAATTTTATGGGATACAGTTTACTATACAAAGTCCCTGTTTAAAGTCAATAAGTACGGAAAATTAATTACAATTGTCAGTAGCTTACCGCGCTTAGCGTATTGAAATTTGTAAGCATTTGTTGGCCATTGTCCAGACAGACAGATCTTGGTTTGCACATATACTCACTACAATAGTTCAAGGCCATACAATTAGCTTCGTGACCTTCATCCCCCGCCGAGGAAGGTTGTTTCGCCGTACACTCGCACGCCTCGAGAGCAATTTTATGGGATACAGTTTACTATACAAATTCCCTGTTGAAAGTCAATAAGTACGGAAAATTAATTACAATTTACGGACTCTGCAGTCAGTAGCTGGTTCTTCAAGCAGGTCTTACGCCTCTTGGAGTATAATATCAGCAGCATTCGCGACAACTCCTGGTATAGTAGCATTGCCGTAGTCTGCAACGCCAGGCTTTCAACCCGTGAGTTTTCATGCTATTTGGTTTTCTCTCAATTTACATAAGACAGAATTAAAACCAAAAAAGATACCGTAGAAGTACGCTATTCGGCATTTCTCACATCGCGAGTATCGAAGACGCGGACATACTGCGCGCTACATTATATTGACATAACATTACCATCCGTAAGACACTGTAGATTTACTAGGGCCTATGGAAGTCAGTGCAGTCAGCAGTTAATCGTTCAAACTGATCCAGCCTCATAATGTTATACTTCAACCGTCATCTTACTTTGGGAATGATAACTTAACGACGCTTACATACAAAGTCAAGAGGTTTATGGCACACTTTTTATTACGAAGTTCCTATTGAAAACCATGATATCGAATACGTGCTATGCTATACATATGTTCTCTCTGCAGTCGGCAGTTGGCCCCAAAAGCAGGTCCAGACTGTTAAGGTTACTCGGACGTTCGCACACTAAAGCTTCAGAGAAATTAAACTTACGAACTTACTTCGCAATACGAAGTTCTTGCCAAAAACTAAGATACTGAGAACGTAATGTATTTTGCAGCTTATGAGACTTTTATTAGGATTATCACAACACGAAGTTCCTTTTGAAAAGTAAGATAGAATGATGGGAATGATAACTTAACGACGATTACATACATAGTCAAGAAATTTATTGTGCACAACACACGTCCTATTACGAATTTCCTATTGAAAACGAAGATATCGAATACGTTCTATGCCATACAGATGTAATCCCTCTGCAGTCGACAGTTGGTCCCAAAAGCTACTGAGATACTGAGGACGTAATGCATTTTGCAGCTTATTTTAAGGATTATTATACGGAATTATTGTTAGGATTATCAAAACACAAATTTCCTATTGAAAAGTAAGATACACGTATTCACGTGCACTATGCACTGTATACGTGCTACAGCTTATGGAGTCTTCTGTGCAGCCTGGAGTCTTCTGTGCAGGCGGCGATTGGTCCCTCAAGCAGGCCTTGCCTCTTAGGGTAATATGTATTTTACGTGCACATAATATGCACTGTATACGTGCTAAAGCATATAGTCTCCGGTGCAGCTGGCGGTTGGTCCCTCAAGCAGGTCTCGCCTCTTATGGTTTATCAACTTCGCGACCTTCATCACCCACCCTGCGGGGAAGGTTGCTTGCCGAACGCTCGCACGCTACAGCTTCAGAGAAAGTGAACACTTATCGCAAAACGAAGTTCCTGTCAAAAAGTAACATACTGAAGACGGAATGCAGCCTATGGACATCTATTCTCCAGTTGCTGGTTGGTCACATAACCAGGTCTCACACTCCTGGAAAGGTACCAATGCGACACGATCGGTAATATAAACATGAATTTTCTTTTTTAACCGACTTCCCAAAAAAGAAGGCGGTTATACGTTCGGCTGTATATATTTTTTTTTTTTTTTTTTGTATGTTCAACGATTACTCCGCCGCCTGTGGACCGATTTTCAAAATTTTTTCTGTTATGTATAGGGTGTAATCCCAAATTGGTCCTTTTGATATCAAAGTGGTGACCTGATGATGGGATCCATGAGGAATCGAGGGAACTCCTCGAAATTTATATGGACATATATGGTGATTTCGACTTTTTCTAAAGTAGTTCAAGCATATGCTACCAAAAAGTAAGATTTTGCTCCAAGGTATACCCTGGATCCAAAAGTACAGAACAGAACTCCTGACTCCTTATAGATACATGTTTGGGGATTTCGGCGTTGTTTAAAGAACTGCAAGCATATGCCACCCTGTCAGTTAGAGTAATCATCATCATCACCACCACTATCACACCATACATCATCAGATTATGATGATATAAAAGGTATTTCTCATAGTATTTTACACGAACACGGAGATCTTTGAACATTACTCTGCTGTTTATGGACCTATTTGCAGAATTCTTTTGTTGTTGTAAAGGGTTTAATTCGAAATTGGTCCTTTAGTCACTAAAGTGGAAACTTGATGATGCGATCCATGAGGAATCGAGGGAACTCCTCGAAATTTATATCCACACATATAGTGATTTTGACTTTTACTGAAGTAACACAAGCATATGCTACCAAAAAATAAGATATTGTACCAAGGTATACCCTGGAACCAAAAGCACTGTATAGAACTCCTCAGTCTTTAAAGATATGCGTTTGGAAATTTCGGCATTGTTTAAAGAACTGCAAGCATATGCCACTTTATAACTTACAGTAATCTTCATCATCTTAATAATAACAATACCTAATGGAAGCTTGACGCGTATTCAATTATACATTCGATCGTTTAGTTTAGACGTTCTTAAGACGTATTAATAATAACTTAACAAAATATATCACTAAAAAGGGTGAAATTATTATTTTTAAACAAAAAATTAAACCGACTTCCAAAGTAAAAATACACAAAAAAGTATGAAATAAAACTTAATCTCTAAATAATTCCCCTTTCAAATTCGGCTAAAATTTTTACTGTTTCTCTACTCAATCTTATTAATTTTGAAGTCGGTACCAGCAAATATGAACGTAAGTTCTATAAAATATTGTAGGATATTGTTTGGGCTGGTACAGATTTCAAAATTAAGAAGATTGAGTAGAGAAATAGTTAAAATTTTAGCCGAATTTGAAAGGGGAATTATTTAGAGATTAAGTTTTATTTCATACTTTTTTGTGTATTTTTACTTTGGAAGTCGGTTTAATTTTTTGTTTAAAAATAATAATCTCATTTATTCTCAGGAGTTGGTCCAGAGTTGCTGAGGTTCGTCTAGGTACCCTAGTAAATAGTACCTATACTATCGAGCTGTTATTTGTTCATAGAATCGAATGTGGCATTTTTTATTATTTACCCCAGTGGCAGGGAATTAAAATGAACCGCAATACGGTACATGTAGAATATTTGTTTCTTGATGAATTCCTAGGGCATGTATGAATTTGTATCTCAAAAAACGCATAACGCGTCGTAATAAATTGTTTTTCAAGCATCTAAATTTTTGCTCGTATTACATTATACCAAACTGCAAATAATAAGTGTTAATTGTTGTCACTTTGTTGACTGGCGAGAACACACACTTTGGAGTGCAATTCTCTTACACGAAACTAGTATCAGTTGTAATAGGAAGTTATTATAATTCTATAGAATAAATTTAAAAAGGCGATTCAATTGTGGTGCTCTCAGAACAGAATTACTGCACCAACTAGGCCGATATGGGGAAGCATACACGATTACAATAATTGTGTCGTATGTAAAGCTATATTTATATTAACAGTACGCCTTGAAAGCTTAAGATCAGCATTCATTTTTGTGAACTTATTCAAATTAGTCAACGGCTGAGATGGTTCACATCAACAAAATTTCATCTTAAAAAATTGAAAGCTCAAACAGTTTACAGATACACATTTCATAGATAAACTATTGTACTCATAAGTATAACTTGAGTCGTTTTTGTGATTCTTGTTACTAAAAGCATTATCACATTGTTGCATTATTTACAAGCCACCAGGAGATAGCAAACACGTCTCTCATAAAGGACTTTGGACGTCAAACAGAACCATAATATAGAATTTTACCTTCCAATAAAATTGATATTATGTTCTTAGACGTCCAAAGTCCTGGTAAGGGCTTCCTGGTGTTCAGCCTCATAATTATGAGACTAACAATGATCAGTTATATCAAATATGGCGGCTTGTGGCTTATCTAGTTCACAGACTTACCGTAAGAGGGAGCTGCGCAGGGAGCTGATCTGTGACGGTAAACGACATCTAGCGGCTCACATGCGGAAAGAAGACGATGTACTCTCATAAAGGACTTTGGACGTCTAAGAACATAATATCAATTTTATTGGAAGGTAAAATTCTATATTAACAACACGGTATGTATCAGTAAGGTGGTGTAGTGATGTAACGAATGTCTCTTTTTTAGCATTCGCGAATGCGAATGCGAATGCGAATATCTGCTACCGACATTCGCGAATGCGAATGCGAATATTCAGTTTTTGTTCATATTTGGCGCCATTTTGTCGCGCAGTCGCGTTCGGACAAGGTTCGTTATGGGTTCGTTACGTTCGTATCTTCCGAGTACTGCCGAGTTCATACGAACTCATCTATGATCTAAATAAAGCGTCATTCATTCCGCTCCGCTGACTCAAACTTAAACTCAAAATTTTTATTTCCATGTAGGTTATGATATAACGCTTAAACAATAGTCCTAAATGATGCCTACCACCGGTTCGGAAACTAGCCCGGCAAGAAGAACCGGCGTAAGAAACTCGCACATTTGCTTTTGTTTTCTATATTCATATTCGCAAAACATTCGCAAAAATTTTGCGAATGCGAATGCGAATATACAAAAATGTGCGAATATTCGCGAATGCGAATATTCGTTACATCACTAAGGTGGTGTTCCTATAAGTCCATTCCTATCGCTTCACTTACCGCTTACCTTTTGTAGCCCCACATCCAAATCCCTACCTATTGTACAGGCTATATTGGCTATAAAGAGCTCCGTGGCCTAGTGGGTAGACCGTTTGGTTCGCACTTGAGAGAGTGCAGGTTCGATTCCCAGGTTGTGGCGTGTTCTAATGAGACTTTTTCTGATCTCAAGTACATTATACGGACGATCTAACGGTGAAGAAAAACATCGTGAGGAAACCCGCACATGGTTGGCCCCAGGCCCCATTGACCAGTCATTCCTCTGGACTAGGCTGACTGTGTTGTGAGAATGCCGTATGTGCTTGGGTAACCATACATTTAAAAACCAACTGTCCCAGGCACTACAGTATTTCAAGAGTGGTTACTTCGCTCGGAGAATACTGTATAAATCATCCATTAACGAATGTAAAGGCCTAAGTTTAGTATATTGGCTATTAACATCACGGTATGTATCATCGCGTGGGGTTCCTATAACTCCATTATTTCTACTTATTCGTTCCCCACCACCCACCTGGCCTGATTCATGGGTTGTCAGAGTGGTTCGATGAGCAACATTGCACGTGGGCATGACAAACAACAGCAGGCGCATTAACACCTGCGCCGACATCACCCGCTGTACATAGCGGTGCAACCTGACATTCGAACTTTTACAATCAAACGCGTATCTTCGTGTGTAACGAATAGAGTTCAATTTTGAATAGCTATCTTAAAAATGCAGAGCCGAATCGCGTATCGATTCGTTTCGGTTGAATAGGCAATCGGACTAATTTTTTTTAATGCATAAATGAATAGTACTCTTAAATATGAGTAACTTCTCAGAAGAAACCGTATATCAAAAGTCAATATTTTCAAAGGTACAGCGATTTGTATAAAAAATTTCGCGAGCCTCCTAAAAACGCTCCATACTAAAGTCGACCTAAAAATGACGTCACTTGTAAGTTATAGTATATGAAGTATACGGCCGCAGGAACATATTTGTAAATATCTCCGATATTTGTGCGTTTAAGTTCATACTTACCATAATTAATGTTTTTGTATAAGTTAGTATAAGTATGATGTGAGTAAACTCGTTAGTTTACTCACATCATATACAAAAACGATGTAGGTTTTGTTTACCAATTTCGCAAAAAAAAAAAACATTTTTGGTATAAAGACTCGCGAAATTTTGTATACAAATCGCTGTACCTTTGAAAATATTGACTTTTGATATACGGTTTCTTCTGAGAAGTTACTCATATTTGAGATTAGGTACTATTGATTTATGCAATAAAAAAAATCAGTCCGCTTGCCTATTGACCCTAATCATGTAAACAACTAGCTGTTGCCCGCGTAAATACAGTATCCCACGGGAACACTGTATTTTTTCGGGATAAAATGTAGCAGGCCTATGTTTTGATCCAGAGCCTAAACTACTACCATACCAAATTTCATCAAAATTTGTTCAGTAGTTTTTGCATGAAAGAGGAACAAACATATATCCATACATCCATCCATCCATCCATCCTCACAAACTTTGATATTTATAATATTAGTAGGATATATACCAATTTATATATTATATAGATTTAGACTAATTAGTAAGCCTATGTTTTCAGAACGTCCTTCATGACCTGCCACATAATTTGCACGTATTCGCCATTTGTAAATATCTCCAAAGGAATTGTAACAACTGGAACTTTCGCAGGTCCACACGGGGGCGAAGCCCTACAGCTGCGCGCACTGCGGCAAGTCCTTCTCGCAGTCCAACTCGCGTAAGTTGCACGTGAACACGGTGCACCTCAAGATGCCCGCGCCATACCGCAACCGGAAGACCACGTAGGAGTGGAGGTCTTCTGAGAAGACCGAAAGACCAGAGCACCCGAACTACGCCAGGTGGGGCATATAGGAACAAGACCACCTAGAGGTGGAGGTCTTCTGAGAAGACTGAAAGACCAAACCACCCGAACTACGCCAGGTGGAGCATATAGGAACAGGAAGACCATGTAGGTGTAGAGATCTGAGAAATCTGAAAAAGTTGGCCAGGTGGCGGGAGGTCTTCCTAAAATGAGAAACCACAAAAGACCAGACCAGTTTATCTTTAAAAAACCCGGGTCTTCTATGAACAGGGATTTAAAAACTTAACTAAAATAGATAGGAAGGGCTGGTCTTTGGTCATGGCAGGGTAATACCCATGAGATAAGACCAGAGCGACATTTAACAGTGAAGTAACAAGTGGCATTTACTATACAATAAAGTGTTTATTGACTGTGACGATGTTTTATACTCCCTTTCTACTCGAAATAAACTTTGGGTCTCTCGACTCCAGTTTTGGTGTGAGTTGACCTGCGACCAGCGAATCAGGGCCTCTAGTCAAGATGCATTCGATAATTTCGACGAATTGCATCGCAAGCGACATGTCACATACTTAGGCCTTTACATCCGTTAATGGATGATTTATACAGTATTCTCCGAGCGAAGTAACCACTCTTGAAATACTGTAGTGCCTGGGACAGTTGGTTTTTAAATGTCGTATGGTTGCCCAAGCACATACGGCATTCTTACAACATAGTCGGCCTAGTCCAGAGGAATGAACTGGTCAATACGTCTGGGGCCAACTATGTGCGGGTTCCTCACGATTTTTTCCTCCACCGTTGGATGCCGTGCCGTGCCATTCGTTCAAGTATCCGAAGAACTTGTGTTACAGGTAGCAGACAACGGAAACATATACATATTTAGGTAATATTTTTATACTATACATATATTTAAGATTTCTATTATATTATGCACATATTTAATACACATCCATGACCCAGGAACACAGAAAAGCTTTTTGTTCCTTCGGCGGGATTCGAACCCGCGATCCCTGGCTTAAGCATAGGGCATCGAGACCGGTTTTACCCGAAACCGAAAACCCGGGTTTTCCCGGGTTTTCAGGCCTACAATAAAACCCGGTTTTCAAAATATTGAAAACCGGTTTTCGGTTTTTTCGAGCTTTTTTTCATTATGAAATTCTACAACAGTTTATAATAGTTACAGTCACAAACCGAACGTTATAGTGGCTTGTGATTGTCAATGTAGAATTTTAGAACAATAGTTATAATGTTTTCATGTTGTATGTAGTACATTTGGGGGCACGGCAGTGCCCCCGCCCCGCCAGGACGAGTGAGCGAAGCGCAAGGGACCAGACTACCTTTTCTCGAAGCGATTCGTCGATTTTTGGACCTTCATAACTTGGTATAATTTATTATTCGGTTCCATCAGCGCTCAGTGCGAATTGCTCTCCGTTCCCATGATACCCAAAAATCGAGTGGGCCTAACGGAATCCGTCCCATTGTGTTAAAAATGTGTGCTCCAGAGTTGGCACCGATCTTAACGCATCTTTTTCGGCTCATCTGCTCTTATGGCACAGTCCTGGCATCTTGGTAGACAGCTTTGGTGTGCTATCGCCTGCCCTGTTCATACTGCATATCAATGATAATATTATGTGATGACGACAATACGGGTGATGCCTTAGGTCGCCCGAACATCTCTCGGCAAAACGTCATTGAGAGTCGAAACGAACTTGTCTCTCAAATTAAGAATTCATTGGAGAAGATCTCTGAATGTGGTAGACTTAACTTAGTCCAATTCAACACCTTTAAGACACAAGTTTGCGCGTTCATCGCTAATAAGTTACCGATGGTCGTATGTCCTCGTTTTGAAAGCATACCCATAACTGTCTCCTCCAACATCGGAATACTTGGTGTTAGCATATCGAGCGAGGTCTAGTTCCGATATCATCTGGAGGGCAAGACCAAGTTAGCCTCCAAGAAGCTTGGTGTTCTGAACAGGTCAAAGCAGTATTTCAGTCCGGTCCAACGCCTACAACTCTATAAGGCGCAAGTTAGGCCTCACATAGAATATTGTTCTCATCTCTGGGCAGGAGCGCCAAAGTACCAGCTTCTCCCTCTGGATCGTATCCAACGAAGGGCCGCTCGAATTATCGACTGCCATAGTATTTCAGACATGCTTTACTCCTTAGAGCTACGTAGAGATGAGCATCGCTCTGCATCATATTATATCGGTTATATTACGGGAAGTGCTCCGAGGAATTGTTCGGACTTATACCTGCTGCAACTTTTCGCTACCGTTCGAAGGGACAAAATATTTATCATCCTCATCACCAACTGTCGCCAACAGTATTTCCGGACCATTACGACCTGCACACCTTCAAGAAGGCAGCATACTCCCTCCTAAAAGGCTGGCAAGGCACTTCTGTTTCTACACGCCTTAACTCCACAAGCCTAACTTTACAAACTCTACACTTCAGTCAAATTATGTGGCATAGCCATTTCGTCAGGCAACGTATTTTGACTAAGGTGTAAAGTTTGTGAAATTATTATACATGAAAATGTTTATGGTGGGATCACATTTTACCAGTATTACGTTGTTACAACAGAAAGCAGCTGATAAAAGTTAATTTTAGGACATTCCTAACAAAATTCTACAAAATCAACAAAAAACCCGAAATACCCGAAAAAACCCGGGTACCCGGTTTTGAAGATGGCTGGGACCGAAAAACCCGGTTTTTTAAAATATGACCGGTCTCCGATCCCCTACTTAAGCACCAACGTGCTGAACCACTGAACCACAGAGGTCGTCAAAAGGATGACGTATGCCAAATCCCATATATTTATGATTTTAAAGTTCGCCGTCGAAATTATATATTTGTCACCGTAAAATTGTAAAAACTGTTATATTGTAATATTACTAGAGATATTGTAATATGTCGATTTATTGTCAAATAAAAATTTCTTCTTACATTTTACACGTTATTTTTCGTTATACTGTAATATTTACCGATTGGTTAAACGGCAACACCCCCCCCCCCCCCCCCGCGCCGCCATATTTGTTTTCTTTTTCATAATAATAATTATAACGAAAAATAATGCGTACAATTATTGTAAGGAGAAGTTTTTATTTGACTATACGTCGAAATATTACAATATCTCTAGTAATATTACAATCTAACAGTTTTTACAATTTTACGGTAACATATTCACAAAGCCCTACTTTTGCGCAAAGTTTTCGCCACCTGCTACAAAGTTATTTTTTCCTTAATTATACTGATACTGGCTAATCCATAAGGGAGGCCATTTTAAAGAAGAAGAAATTATCTATTGCATCTTGACTAGAGGCCCAGGTTCCGTGGTCCCACGATCACCGGTCGCGCGACGCGGATCGCGGGGATTGTTTAGTGCTCCATATAAATTCGTACTGAGAGCGATAGCACACGGCGTATTTTAAACGCGCAGAGGACGCGCGTTTTAGGAACGCACGCTTACGGCGCCGTAGATTCCGATTGTTGCACATTCATTGGAATCTCGTTTGAAGTGCATATACGCGCGTGATCTGCTCGTCCTCAGCGCGTTAAAAATACGCCGTGTGCTATGGCTCTAAGCAGTTGCTCCGTGACCCTATCACGGTCTCGAGTCGCTCGTCGCTTGCATCGGAACTTCGGAAGGCTACCTTTAGGTCTACGTTTTCTATTCTTGAAGTGACTCAGAACCCAGACGTCAGCGTAGTAGGTAGTAGCATGTACGTCATAGACACATACTTTAGTCATGTAATAATGAGTTCCTCGTATTTCTTATGTAGTAAGGACGCTAGGAATTACCTGCAGCTGCTACATTACTATTGAGATTTGAGTCACTTGCTACAGTTTTAATAGGCGTAAAAACCCGGTTTTCCGGTCAACTTTGAACTTTTATAGTCGCAACTCAGCATTTATTATAACATAAAAGAAAGTCATTTTAGTTACACTGTTTATAACTCAAGAACGGTTGAACCGATTTGGCTGAAAATTGGTGTGGAGGTGTCTTAAAACCAGGAGAAGCACATAGGATACTTTTTATCCCGTTTCCGAGGGACTCAAAACGCCGATTTGGCTAATTTTGGTCTATTGGAAAATAATTATGGAAGTTCAGGGATGGTAAACAGTGAGAAATATTGGAAAAAGTGTAGGTTCTAGGAGTAGGTGTAGGACTAGGACGTAGGTTGCATTGTAGGCTATTTATTCATTCCAGTTCATATTTAGGACAGAACAACATGTGTTGGGATAGGTAGGTATTTTATGACAAAGCTAATAAGTACTTAATAAGCTTTGTTACAAAAAAGTACCTACAACAAAAGTACCTACACAAGTACACAAGTATGTAAATACATTAAACAGTAGATACTAGGTAATAGGTGCCTACTCGATTATTAATAAGTACCTACCTACTTAGTTGAAGTTAATAATCAATGATAAAGTATATTTCACGATAAGCGTAATAGTATTCATTAAAAATAATTTTAAAATACTCCTATAAATATACTGTAAACAAATAGCTCAGTAATTAGTAATTAAACTTACATATTAACGAGGTACGCCATGAAATAAATTAATAGACGTTACGCTAATATAACGATAAGGACGATAAGGTCCTATTTTTAAACCGGTTAGGGCTCCCAATATCATCTAATTTGGTCTCGCCAAAAATAGAATCGAATTTCGTTCTCAGGTATTTTTGTCGACTTTCAAAAACAGGAAAGATCACGGCGCTTGTAAGTTGTATTTTTAATTCGGCGGCGAAACTGGAATCTGGAAAAGGAAAGACATGGGCAGTGGGCACTATGTAAACCTGGGAGGCTGGGACTATATTATTATGAACCGAAATCCAAAAGTTTTGTAGTCTGTAATATAACCAAATAAAAAGGTGAATTTAGGCAGTTTTTGTCCTTCTATTATAAACGAGTTATAAATAATCCATAAAAATTATAAAAAAAAATAAGAAAACCGGCCAAGTGCGAGTCGGACTCGCGCACGAATAGTTCCGTACAAAACGGCAAAAAATTCACGTTTATTGTATAGAAACTCCACTTAAACAATAATAATAATATCTATGGACGCCTCACACCACGTCAATCTGATCCCGTGGTAAGTTCTCGAAGTTCTTGTGTTACGGGTACCAGACAACGGAAATATATTTAATAATTTCATACTATACACATATTTAAGATTTTTATTATATTATACACATATTTAATACACATCCATGACCCAGGAACACAGAAAAACTTTTTGTTCCTTCGGCGGGATTTGAACCTGCGACCCCCGGCTTGAGCACCAACCCGCTCAACCAATTGAGCCACAGAGGTCGTCAAAATACTTAAATATTTATTTCACAAGCTCCAGTTAAATATTTATTTTAATCTATTTTTGTACCTATTTTTTGGTAGGTATTTAAGAGGCAGCAGAAATACACGCGTTGTGAAAATTCAAAATTTCAACTCTAGCTATCACGGTTCATGTGATGCAGCCTGGTGACGGACACACAGCGAAGTCTCAGTAATAGTCTCGTTTGGATACGGAACCCTAAAAAACAACTAAAATTACTACATGCCGGGAATAGAGATTCGAACTCGCGACTTTTTTACGCTTGATGAGTAACCCACTAACCACTGAAGCTGAGATTTGCTTGTTTATTTGTATGCTAATTATGATAACAGCCTCAATGTTTAGCGAAGCGTCACTTTCGGAGATTCGAAAACAAACACACAGACATGCTGCTTTCACACAAGACAATTGGACATCCGACGTAACGACCAAAACTGGATTAACGGTGAAGGTGAAGGCCATGCTGCAGTGCATATATTGAATCGGACATTTGGCCAAATGAGAATAACGTTTTCTCAAGAATTAACTTACATGTTGACCTATAAATATTTTATACAAAAAAAATTAATTCATAAATCGAGTTTTGAATAAAATAATAAATTTTTATTTTCAAGAAAATTTTTACAATGTCCTAAGAGCAGTTTTTCTTTGTTTTACGGTGTGTGTTCTACTTCAAGGGACAAGGACGTTTTAAATCGATTACATATATACTACCTAATTGCCTGCGGCTTCGCCCGCGTAAAATTATGTTAAACATTCAAAGAAAAAGCTGAATTACGTAAATTCTACGTTTTCCCGTACTCAGTTCACGAAATATCATGCAAATAAAACTTTTTATTCCTTGGACATATCTAAGGAATAAAACTTTTTATTCCTTGGACATATCCAAGGAATAAAGTTTCATAAAAATTTTATCACCTATTTGAATTTTGAAAAAAATCCTTCCTTTAGTGGATGCCGTCATTTATGAGAAATACCTACGTGTACAAAATTTCAAATTTTTAGCCTTAAGAATTTGGCCTGGGCGTTGATACATCAGTCAGTCAGCTTTGCCTTTTATATGTGGCCTGTATACATAATGTCTCCGAAAATTAATTACGGATACTTCGGCCACATGATCCACTGCTTATGTAAAGACGTTTAGGCAAAAAAATTATTGTCATACTCAAATAAAAAAATCGTCTCATGTATGGGTGACTCTCTGCAAAACGCAGACTCGCCCATTTATATTTCTTTATAAAAAAAAATCTAGTAGGTATGACAATTATTTTTATGCTTAAACATCTTTACATAAGCAATAGATCATATGCCCAAAATGTCTGTTTTTATTTCACCGAACACCGAATATTATGTAGATATGCGGTCACATGTCAGGGCCTCTAGTCAAGTTACATTCGATAATTTCGACGGCGAAGTTCGAAAACAAAATGTATGGGATTTGATAACGCATCGCAAGCGACATGTCACATGACGATGACTTACGTCAAATCCCATACATTTTTGATTTCGAAGTTCGTCGTCGAAATTATCGAATGCATCTTGACTAGAGGTCCAGTACACAGAATCTCCATCGAATTGATAAAACAATAGCCGTGAAAATGTATTGCAGTCAAAATATATACAATGCCAGTCTCACTAACAAATGTACCTACATTAATTCCCAAAATATATTATGTGTTCTTCGTTTTCTAACTTTTATATTTGCTTTGGCCCGCCTCAGTGTAAATAAACACTGTAAAGGACATTTACCTAGGTCATAATTCATATTTACCATAAAGGTTTTATGAACCATGAGGAACATTCAAGAAAAAATAATAATATGTAATCAAGAAGAAAGGGAATTTATAGTATCTCCATCTGTGTTACACATTACGTGTTATTTTTAACTACATTTAAATTTTAATGATTCAGTAAGTAATTTTGTAAGTAAATTAATTAATTTTTTACAGGAAATTAAACTTCTATGTCAAGGACGACCATTGTTAAAAATCTCCCACAAGCTTCACCTTTCTGCGAAACCTAATAATATATATCACATCTAATCTAGGCATGTTTATCGTCTCCCGAATTTACACAGTGCCGGCGACACAGTGAGACAAGCTCAGTCGTTGTAGCGATCTGTGTTTGGAGAGACGCGAACGTGAGTTTATATTTACAATACTTGCTTACTATTAACTGTTTTATATGAAAACAAATAAACTTTTAAAACTTAGAAGAAATAATATCATAAAATAATATTATCTTTGTGTCGTTTGAAGATTAGGGAAATAATATTTTAAAATTGACAAAAGTTTTTAATGTGTGAGAAAACATTGTAGTTTATTATATTTTTTGAGGATAAATATTACAAAGGTATAGGTACCTAGTCCGGTTTATTGCATTTTATATTTTACCGTTTTAATTTTATTTTTACCGGGCTCTATGTTTTTAAAATGCTGTTATGTATAATTTTTGTAATACAATCAAAATACAAAGGTGATAACATAGTAGGTACCTACTCTTATTAACAAGTTATTTTCAGGTTAAACATAAAAAGTCTCCTCAAAATTTTCACGTGCTTTGTTAAAAGGTTTACTTACCTACTTATTTTATTTGGTCACTGTCTGGATTTATGATGCTGCACCTTCGATCAATAATACAACAGTTGCTTCACAAATAAAGAAATGTCACTGGTCTGTACTTAGCTGTTAACCGCTGTCTATTAATTTTATAAACGCATTCTTATGCATTAACATTTATGGTTTAATTACAAGCTAAGGTGCGGTCGCAGAGTGCGTTGAATTTGTTACATTGACTGTTCGCTACTTGTCTCTTTCACTCGCGCAAGATATATAGGTAATATCGCGCTCTTACCAAAGAATATATTATATTACTGACGTACTCTTACTACGTACCCTGCGTAAACGCGAAAGCAATATACCTATATTCATTCGCGAGTGAAAGAGGCAAGTAGCGAAGAGCGAACATACGAAATTCTACGAGCTCCGCGACCACACTTTAATTAGAGCAGTAGCAAGGTTAAAACTTAATTATATAGGTAATATATACATATTACACAGTTGTTATTTATAATAACACCTACCTACTTGTTACTAACTTGTTTATAAACTAATATTAGGTATAATTGAAAGAATTAAAAACAATAATTTCAATAGGATTTTGCCATCTAAATTATTCTTTTGTATTTATCACTGTCGCGGTCTGTGAGACCGTGATATATCACGGTCTCACAGACCGTGATATATCACGGAATGTGTGAATGAACCCCCAAATTGTCGAGCTGTGACTGAGCGATGATGATGACGAATTATAGCTAAGAACTGTAGAATAGGAGTTGGTAAATGAAACACTTGTATATTGCTGTAAAGCAGCTCTGGACTCTGGTCGGCGGTCGGTAAAGGAATGATAGTGCCAGCGGGTGCGTGGGGAGTCCCACCACTCGCTCAGCCCCCACCACTCCACCACCGATACCACGCCCCATAAGTGTGCGTGCTTTATATTTATTATTATAAAAGTCAATACACTAACTACAAGAACACTCAACTTTCTACCTTTCACCTAAGGTTGCCATCCGTCCGTGTTTCCCCGGATTTGTCCTAGTTTAAAGGGCGTCCGTGGAGCGTCCGGGCCGGATTTTATTTGCTATCCGGGTTTTTGTAGGCAGAATTAGGAAGGCCTTTTTTTTTTTATTTGCAGCAATTATAAATCTTCATTTCTTTTTGACATTGCCGTAGTCGGGTAAAAATTGTTCTATGTCCGGGTTTCGTACTCCAAAATCCGGGGTTTTCACGCGTCTTGTCCGGGGAGTCATTTATGTAAGATATGGCAACCCTACTTTCACCAGACGTTCATGTCACCATTCAAACAAAAGAGAAAACTAGATCAAAATAGGTTCATCTCTTTGAGAGTTACGATGCCACGGACAGACAGACGGACACGCCAAACCTATAACACCCCTCTTTTTGCGTTTACCCTCAGGCGTTTGGCGAAGTGATAAAACAACAAAAGTTAAAACTAAACCTAGTTAATTTTGATAGTCATTGGTGTTTGACGATGATAATATTTCGTTGCTGTACCGGAAATTATTGTTATCTGTATGTCCACATGAGGCTTATTTAGCTTAGTTTTAATGTTAGGCACATTTAACTATTATCTACTAGTAAACTGTAAAGTGAGAGCGGTCTAAGGCTAGGAGTTAGGACTTAAAACTATAATATAAGGTTCGTAAAATCAATTACGGATATTTTGGGCATAATATGATATTATATTGCTTATGTACGGTCGAGATCAGATCCGGTGTACCACTTTTCGACCTTATTGCCAAGTAAAACCGCAATATCATCTATTCTGTAAGTACAAAAATAATTTGTAGAGACTACCTAGTGTATTTACCTCTACGGAACCATATCAACATAGCGCCTCTCGCACTTGTCGATGAGCTCACTCTGCCTAGCCCCTATGTAACGTTTGCCAAAACTAGGGGATGTCTATACCATAACCTTGTGTCTATTGATCGAGGGAAAGTAGATTGGTGACGTCACCAGCGACCTGCCCTCATGGACATTATAGAACATGTCAATAATATTTTCACGACATTTACGAGATTGTAACCTATATTGATACTAGCTTTTGCCCGCGGCTCCGCCCGCGTTAATACATTATCCCACGGGAACACTGTACTTTTTCGGGATAAAAAATATCCTGTCTTTTCCCGGGACCCAAAGTATGTCTAGGTATACCAAATTTCATAAAAATCGGTTCAGCTATTTAAGCGTGAAGAGGTAACAGACAGACAGACAGACACACTTTCGCATTTATAATATTAGTATAGATAGTATAGAGTATAGACTATAGAGTATAGATAGAGACTATAGAGTATAGATAGATTGCAAAGGTTACAACAATAGTAACTACTTAGATGACCCTCTTTTTCGCGCAAAAGAAAATCGCGCTATTTCAATGCCATATTTTTTTCTTAAGAAAACTAAGTTTTTTCTTAGTTTTTATTATCTCTACAACAAAGTAAATAAAATTGAAGTGTTTGTTTGTAATTTTAAAGAGTTAACTCTAGAGTCCCTCGTTACGCTCAGGGTCCAATATGCTGCCCGTGACGTAAGACACTGCTTTATCCCCTTGGTGCATAATCTACTATAAAAAACTCTAGATACCTACCTACGTATTATCTATTAGGAGTTTTCATAGGAATTTTAACGTTCCAAATTCAAATCACTTTAATCCCTTGGGAGTTTCATACAACATACATTATCTCCCTTGGGAGTCAATGAAGCACTTTACGTTGAGACTGCGTGATATATAACAATAGTCAACAGCATTTTTGCGCACGGGTTATACATACATTATTTTTATTGCTTTTATACCTAGAAATAATAATAAGAACAAAAAATAGTTCTGTATTTGCTTTTAAGTGTAAAAAATGAAAAAATTCAAATCAATGAAAATACATGAAAAATTTACATAGAGGTGATTTAATAAGAGATACTGAGCATCAATTTTATGATATAATCTTACTAAATAAGTTTTAAAACAGTGTTAAAATGTTAAAAAATTAATAGTTTTGCTTTTCCTGTCATGTTCAGTAGAAGTTATCCTATTAACCACCAAATATAGTCCCTCAATCCTCAACATGCTTTCAGTATGTATACCGGCCTTAGGAACGTCTCTCCAATTCCAACTATATCTCGATGGAATCCTTCCCCTTGTTTTTCCGAATAAGCTCCCATATTATCTTTAAACTTATCAAAATGAGAATGGAACATTTGCCTCTTTAGAGACATCCTATAGCCGAAGATGGAAAAAATCTTAATCATCTCGTTATTTTATTCATACATTTATTTCATAAGCCCATTTTTGATCTTGATTTGTAACAGGTAGATGGAAGTAAGCTTGTTATGCCTCGCAAATCTTTAAATCAGTAGTTAAATAACATTTTTTCTCTCTCACTTTAATAAATCCACCACAAATATAGCAAAACGAGTCACCGTCTCCTTTTAACTTCTCGAAGCCATTTTGTACAAGATAATACAGCGAAAAAAAATTAAACACGCTATTTCTTTATAATATGCGAGGTCATACCGTCGTACACAAGGAGGGATGTAAGAAAGATAACCCTCATACCATACCTCTCTTTTGCGAGTAATAGAGCGCAAATACCGACTTTAACTGGAAGCAAAAATCATAAATGGTCAAATCGCTATAACTTCTTAAAAAGCAAATATTTTCGATTTGTTATCGCAGTTTTTAATAAATATTTGCTTATATATTCAGAATAAATCAAGTAAAACCCATGCGCAAAAAAAAATAAAAAAATTTGTTGACCGGTGTAATCGGACATTGTCGAGCAGGTGGTATGAAAAATTAAAAAACAACCGTGCCGTGCCTTCTAAGATATATTACAATAAAAAACATGAATTTTCAATGAAGTGTAAACGCATAACGTCTGTGAGAAAAATCCTTCGAATGGAATTCAGTGCATCAAGTGTTATATTGCCGTGACTAATTATTATTGGATACAGATGTTTTCGAAGATCGAACACATGTAGTTAATGTTAAATGCACAAATGAACAAAACATGCCAATCTTACAATCATAAATAAAGTCATAAATTCATAATAAGTAAACAAAATATACGATTTGTTATATATGGTTCGGCAAATCAATTACGGATTTTAGGCATATGATCTACTGCTTACGTAGGTATATAGACGTTTAGGCAGAAAAATAATTGTAATACTCGAAAAAAAATGTCAGGGAACTTATAAATCACTTTGGAGGCCGATTACTCGAAAATGGTTGACTTTATAAAAAAGTTATTTTAAAAGACCTATTCAACGATACCCCACAAGATGGGGCAGAAAGAAAAAAAAATTATCCCCACTTCATATGTATAAATAATTGAAGAGCCACCCCTAGAATATAAAATTATTATTTTATGATGCCAAATCCGAGACCTATAACTATACCAAATGTCATCCATTTATATTCATAATTCCCGACGCTAGAAACGCAGACAGACAGACAGTCTGTCAGACGGCCGGACAGAGCGAAACTAAAGGTTTCTCAAGAATTACGGAACCCTAAAAAAGGCGTTTTTTAAGTCTGATATAATTCATTTTCTGCTTTTCGGTAAAAATAATGAACGATATTCTGTTTTTATTGTAAAACACGCGTGAATATACTGAAGAGATGCCAAGATCTGCCAAGATCTGTGCGAGATAGCACCGGACGCTCGTAAACGTCTGTAAATACAACAAACTACACGGGAAATGGGAATACGGTAACTGACTCAGTGACTATCATTGTAGTACCTATTTTAAAAACTTTATTTATCTTGCTATAATTAGTTGGGGTGGGATTTCGCAACTCAATTTTGAAGCAGATATCTTCAACCAATTGAGATGAAATTTTGTATGCACGTTTAGTTTGGATGACAATGCATGTTTAGCTATGTGACGTTATTCTAATATGGCTAATCTTGGCGATAGTCGAGGCAATGTTGAGGCGAAAAGTGTCTTCAGTTAAATAGCCTACTTTTGTGACTTTTGGGGCCATTTTAACATTTGAAGTATGGCGAAAACCAAAATGGCTTAACTTTTTATTGTATGAAGTTTTGTTCTGTCAAATGTAAGTTGTTGCCTGTGTTGAGTTTTGAAATCTTGGGTTGAAGTTTCTTACGCCCGTGCCGATTCTTCTCGCCGGGTTAATTCCCTAACCGGTGGTAGGCATTACATAGGGCAAGGGTCGGACAATTCCGTGAGTGTTATTTAAGAACCTGGAAATAAAACTTTTTTGATTTTATTTGATTATAAAAAACATTTTTTAGGGTTTCGTCGTCTAGTACTCAAGTAACGCTTATAGTTTCGCTCTGTCCGCCCGTCGGTCTGTCCTCCCTTGAAAACTTCGGTAATTATGAAGATAAATAGACTTTTCGGTTTTAACGAATGTCTGCTATGACACGACGACCACAATTTATCGGTACCTTTAATGTCGTTATAATCAGTTTTCACTGTATAATAATATAGTCGAGTGTTTAATAAGTATCTAGATTTATAGGATCTAGATACTATGTGCAGTATTGCAGTGAGGTACCTACTTACATTTATGATAAGCTTATCGGCCTTCAACGGCGTTTCATGGCGTATTATATTAATAAACTAATATCAAGGTCATTTCATATTAATGGTAGGTATTATCAGTAGTACGTGCGTAGTGGGCTCCGTAGCCTAGTGGGTAGACCGTTTGGTTCGCACTCGAGAGAGTGCAGGTTCGAATTCCAGGTTGTGGTACTAATGAGAATTTTTCAGATCTCAAGTAAGTACATTATACGGACGCTCTAACGGTGAAGAAAAACATAGTAAGGAAACCCGCACATGGTTGGCCCCAAACGTATTGACCAGTTGATTCCTCTGGACTAGGCTGACAGTGACTATGTTGTGAGAATGCCGTATGTGCTTGGGCAACCATCGACATTTAAAACCCAACTGTTCCAGGCACCATAGTATTTCAAGAGCGGTTACTTCGCTCGGAAAGTATTGTATAAATCATCCATTAAGGCGAAAATATACCTAGATGACGTCACAGATTCGGGCGTGGCCTAACACTTCCCGCCGCGCCACCCGCATACACCCCGCAGCGCTCGCGATCTCCGCGCGCGGCCGCGTCGCGACTCAAATTATAAACTGAGGAACGGCCCTTTTATACGACTTTAGGATTGATTTAAATGCAACTTGAAAATATTAATTTATTTCTGGTCTATGAGCAAAGAAAAAACGTAGAATGTATTAGCCGCTTCTCCTTCTTCTGTAGAAGCCGGTCGAGGTTATTCCCGAAATCTAGAAATTATTTGGTAGGCAATGCGGCTTCCAACCTATCACTTTTGATTTCATTTTCCACCTCTACGCCCACCAAAATGCAATACTTAGTGCTATTGACAGAATCACTAAAATATCCGATAGGTGTTTTTTCGCTTTCCTAAAAAAGAAGTTTCATATCGACGCTTGAAAGGTAAAAATGCCTAAGCGACAAAAATACCGAAAATGAGTTTAAATATCAATGAGTTTGGTCTAATCGTCGTATTCCTACGACGATTTTTTTGTCGCTTAGATATAGTGAAATTTATACAAAATCATGAATGTTATGTTCACTAAGCGACAAAAAGAATGTTTTTGTTTGCACAAAAATATTTTTACTTGTTTAAAAAATTCTTTTCGTGAACACTTTGTACATTTTCTCCATTCAAATTATTTGTAAATTGTCCTTACAGTGCATTTAATTTGATACCATTATTTTACGAAAGTGCAACTTGTAGAATTTTACCCATAGTGAAATAAAACCATATTCGCGTAAAGATAGTTTTACATATTTGACACAATAACTATTCGTGCTATGTAGATATTTTTACTTGAAAACTTTTGTTTTTAAGTATGTCGGTTAGATATTTTTTTTGGTTCCCTATTTTTTGGCATGAAATCATATGTCATAATTTTACTTGGCATAATTTCATTTGACCTAATAGTAGTTTCGCATAGTATTCATTTGGCATAACTTTCGTGGCACTTAGCATAATTTTTTTTCGCATAATTACTAATAGCATAATAATTGTTAGACATACTTAATAAAAGGCATAATTTTTTATACGCATGATATTAATTAAGAATAATATTTTATGCATAGGTAATATTAAAAGGCATAAATATATTTACGCATACTTTTTTTTTCACATACTAATGAATGGTAAATTCTACTGGGTGTGTGAGTTAAGACGAAATAACAATTATAATTGTAATTTTCAACTGATTACGAAATTAAACTCGGACAAACGACACGAACTGCTATCTAAGAACTTGCCGAGCCATAAACACGTGCCCAATACAATTAAAGATAAGGTATTGTTTTTGCATTAAATAACCTTTTGTATTAATTATTTTAAACATGTTAGCGGCTTATGGAAATGTTCAAGAATGACGAAAAAGAAAGTAATTTTTTTCTGTTCCCAAAATATTATCTTACGTCGCTAAGGTACAATACGAAATCAAAAATGTCGCTTGAGTATCAATAAATTCCAATACATATGAATTTATAGACAAGAATAAACAGCTAAATGATCTGAGTGTTTATAAAACTGACAAAATGTAACTAAAAGTATTAAATTAATAGTGTGTGGGAACATAAATGAACGCAAACATTGCTAAATATATTTCTATATTTATGCGCCTAATGTTTCGCTAGTTAGTCCTGCCGGTAGTAGTAAATATCAATATACTAGGTTATGGGAGTAAACTTTGCGCACATACTTGGACATAATAAAATAGCTCCTATAGCTGGTCTATTTTCAATTAAACTGGCAACAGTCACTGAAATCGGCTTGGTTTCATTATTATTCCTTTTTAAGGTTCCGTAGTTCATGTCTCGGAATCCTTATAGTTTCGTCATGTCCTTCCGTTCGACCGACCGTCCGCCCGTCCGTCTATCCATCCAAACGGTGATGCTTGAAATATAAAACTTTGAATGGGTAAGTTTATTTATCACGTCAACACAATGCTAAAATAAATGAAGATAATTTTTGGGTACACCTACACGAAAAGGGGAGATATAATTAGGTACATAGACATTTTAAGAACATTCTGTTCATCAGTTTCTGAGATTATATTTTGATATACGTACATTCCGTTTGCGTGATATTCCACTTTTAAGCGCATTTCTTGTTAAAATACGGCGTCCCCCCTCTAAAAGCCAAACGGCTGGCTTTAAAAATGTGAAAAATTCATGATGGTAATCCATGTAATAAACTTTGAACGAAAACTATAACGGTCCAAAAAACTTCATAAGTTCAGGAGTTATAGAGACTTAAATTGAATCAGTTTAGATGAAGATATCTGATACAGAGCCTACAGATTGTCCTTGTCCATAAAACTTCCTAATCTTATAGAGAAGATTAGTATAATTTAGATGCTACTGTCAATGCTTTCAGCGCAGTCTATCAAAACAATCACACTGCGCTGAAGGCACTGACAGCAGCAGAAAGAAGAAGGGGCATTTTTGTATGGATCCCGTCCCCACTACTGTAGCACTACAAGACATATATCAAATGAAAGGACTTAAAAAGCGTGTAATTTTTTTGTATGACGAAAAATCTCTAAACCATGGGAGAAAAAAGTTTTAACCCAAAGGTGAAAAAAAGTTAAAAAATCATTCTGTATTATTACACCATTTCATAGTGTTGCTAATGGCTTGCCATAAGGAACAATTTTTGGGAAGTAATGGTATACAGCAAGCTTCAGAAAAGTGTTATATTTTGATAAATTGCCTCTGTTTATAATATTTTGATAAATTTTGATAAATGTATGGAATGATAATAAAATGATAAAAATAAGCTCTTTCCTCAATTTTGTCGCACATAATTACATTATGGAAATTGTTTCTTACTTGCGATACTATTGAAAGGATGTATTTTTTTTCATAATTTATGGGTTCGAATCCTGTCTAGGAAAATTGAGTTATTAAAAATTTTCATGTTTCAAGAGTTTAAGTTTTCATCAAGTCGGACTCGATATTCCGTAGGGCTAAATTGCTACTGCTAATTTTTTTTGACTTCTTTTACAACGCCCAGAAGAATATTTTACCATGGACTATATCTTTTTTTCTGTACCTAATCGTTTGAAAATTATTTTTGCTATTTAATTATATGTATTTTAATGTAATTGTTTTATCTGAATTATTTGATTTTATATAAACCACTTTTCCAGGCCAGGATTCGAACCCGCAAATTAGGAAAAAAATACATTTTGTATTATTACGCCATTCGATAGCGTTGCAAGTAAGAAACAATTTCCAGAAGTAATTATGTGCGAAAAAATTGAGGAAAGAGCTTATTTTTAGTATTTTATTATCATTCCATACATTTCATCAAAATATTATGAGGCAGTTTATCAAAATATAACACTTTTCTAAAGTTTAGTGTATACCATTACTTTCCAAAAATTGTTCCATAGTAGCAACACTATGAAACGGTGCAATAATACAGAATGACTTTTTTTAACTTTTTTAACCTTTAACCCTCATTAACTTTTTTCTCCCATGGTTTAGAGGATTTTCGTCATACAATAAAATGACACTTTTTTAAGCCCTTTCATTTGATATATTATGTCTTATAGTGCTACAAGGATGGGGACTTTTTGCCCCTTCTTCTTTCATCTAAATGAGTTATGGCTTGTGTTCAAACGCTAAACATGCTAGGACGAGACAACAGCATCAGTCTGGTATGGGTTCTAGGCAACAGCAACATCTCCGGCAACAAAACCGCGGATGAGCTGGGTAGGCTTTGGGCCAATTGTGTCACGGTGTCATGCCCAGAATCGGTATTTGGAATATCTCCCAGCACTACCAAGAGAGAAATCAAGGAATAGGGCCGCAGCTTAAGTATAAAGCAATGGGCTTCAATCCTAGGCCTTAAGTTTTTATATTTCTATACTTTTTATTATTTCAAGATCAAAATTAGCTCGTTTTAGTAACTGCAATTAATTTTTATAAACAAGAAGAAGGAAAATTTTGTCAGTTAGGAGCAAAAATTTACAATGTCATTGAATAATAAATTTACTAAGATAACTTTAGCCGTAGAAAATTCTTAATGGAAGCAACATTTATGTAACTTATATTATCTTGTTTTATTTTATAAACTCTTAGGCCATTTAGATGAATACTCCTATAATTTTTTTTAAGTGTTTGGAATTAGTTATTTCTACCTGTTACTACAGAAAATGTATCTATAGCTTATCTATTTTTACATGTTGCTGAAAACCTTTAAAATAAAATTTAGTCAATTTTACTTGCTATTACATAACTTTCGTTGATAGCTTAGATAATTTTACCTATTTTTCGAACTAGGACTTTTTTACATAAGCGACATAAACTGCCTGTAATTCGAAAGCTATATGACTCGTTTTAATATCAAAAATTGCTATAAAAATAAGATACACGTTGTATTTTATTGATATATAGATGTATGTTAAAACCATATAAATCCGACTATTTTGTGATTTTAAATGATTTTTTTTTTCTAAAAATTTTAACTTTAAATCACTCTTCTATAAAGTTTACTAAATTTATGCGTCATATGTATCTTTCTTTAATTATTATTTTTTATCAATTATTATTATTTAAACTGGAAATATCATAATATGTATTATATTATAAAATACGAATTTGCTTTCCTACGCTATCTAATTGGATTTTGTCTGTAATGGTAGTTGTATGTGTATTAAATAAATAAATGTCGCTTAGGCATTTTTACCTCATATACTATATACCTCAAAGCGTTGATATACTAAATAGACAATTAAAACAGAAATAATATAATATATCTATGGACGTTTCACACCCGTATGGACGCTTAACGGAAGTATATTTAATACTTTTATACTATAGGTTCACATAATTAAAATTTATATACTATATAGGGTGACACACCCAATTGCTAGCACTGTACCAAATTATCAGTATCCCGAACAAATAGTAGAATTATAAGCTTCTCACTTATTAATATTTGTTTCCACTTAATAAAAACAAAAATATAATGTTTCTGGAATCTACTGCCGGCGACACCACACTTTTCGACTTAAAAACAGCGACATATAAGTAAATGAGTGTTGGTGTCTACAGTTTGAATTTTTTTGACAGATTCCTTGTAATCGACTGTAAGCTCAGGTATTTTCATATTACGCAATTATTGACGTTTTCCATATTTTTTACTCAAACTTTTGGTCTGTCTCATAACTAAGATGTTTTATGAGGCTTATCTAGTAAAAGAGAGTTAAAGTTATAGCAAAATTAATGATAAAACATATGGTGCTGACATCTGGGTCCAATATTTTGTAAATTCCAATTTATCAGCACTAGTGGTCTACTATGGAACAAATAAATGTTATATCAACGTTTATACTCTTTTAAGTTGCATAGTATTTTTTATAGAGTTTAAGCTTAAGTTTCCTTTATATGGGGACTTAAGAGTGCGCTAATCAACGGTTCGAACTCAGTGCGGCGCGTGGGGAAAATGCTTGTTATTTCACATAATATCGGCGAAAAAAAGATATAGCCATAAAATAGTTATCTATATGAGAAGCTATTGTGCACACATTTATATTGCTTTGTAAAGTATTTTAGAAAAGGTGTCCTCAGATTACGCAAATCAACACTCAGCTGTTGGTGTTTTATGAACAAACTACCTATATAATATTTATGTCTGAAGTAAAGTTATCTCAATTTCGGAATAATAAAACTGTGTCGGTATGTGCTTGTTTTTTTATTTTCATTCTTCGTTTGTTTTTTTTATTTACGGTCAAAGTTGTTAAAAATCCGATGTTTGGAGGCTATTAAAATTTTAGAAATATAAGCACATGCCGACCTAGATAAGTGTAATAAAAATCGATATCACACAAAAATTTGGGTCCTTTGTATGGAGATAAAACCGACTAGCGCAGCCTTAAGTAAAAAAACAAATAGGTACGTGTCTTAAGTTTTAGCAGGTAAATTAGTACTTATTTTGACTGATATCCGGTTAGTTGTTGCAAATTCTTTAACCTAGATAAACTACACATCTTTCAATACCACTTATTAGGGTTCCATAGCCAAATGGCAAAAAACGGAACCCTTATGGATTCATGTCTGTCTGTTTGTCTGTATGTCCGTCCGTATATCACAGCCACTTATTTCCGAAACTATAAGAACTATAGTATTGTTGAATTTTGGTAAGTAGATGTATTCTATGAACCGCATTAAGATTTTCACACAAAAATAGAAAAAAAAATTTGGGGGATCCCCATACTTAGAATTGAAACTCAAAATTTTTTTCACGTGTGGGGTATTTATGGATATGTCTTAAAAAATTTAGGTTTCTAATATCATTTTTTTTCCTAAACTGAATAGTTTGCGCGAGAGACACTTCCAAAGTGATAAAATGTGTGTCCCCCCCCCCCTGTAACTTCTAAAATAAGAGAATGATAATACTAAAAAAAATATATGATGTACATTAGTATGCAAACTTCCACCGAAAATTGGTTTGAACGAGATCTAGTAAGAAGTTTTTTAATACGTCATAAATCGTAAACTGCAATTTACCTTTCATTCAATCAACTCTCTACAAGAACTTTTATGTTATGTTACTTGCTGCTACGGAATCCTTCACGGGCGAGTCCGACTCGCACTTGGCCGCTTTGAATTATTTTAAATAGGATACATATTATATATAAAATAAGGGGAAAATACAAAAGGGGGGATCAAGTCTCTCTAGTTTCCTGTACTATAAACTATATCTCAATAGTAATTTTACCATAGTCATTTACTAATTTATTTTGATGCTTCATTAAGACTTAAGAATATTAGTGGAATAAAAATTATATTAAAAATACTTAAACTTGGAATAACTATATACTAAAGTTAATGAGAAAGACTTGACTAATTAATAAGAATTAATGTGATTTTTTTTAAAGACAAATTTTTATGAAACTGATTACAATAGTCGACAGCATTTTTGCGCACGGGTTATACATACATTATTTTTATTGCTTTTATACCTAGAAATAATAATAGGAATAAAAAATAGTTCTGTATTTGCTTTTAAGTGTAAAAAATTAAAAAATTCAAATCAATGAAAATACATGAAAAAATTATATAGAGGTGATTTATTAAAATATACTGAGCATCAATTTAATGATATAATCTTACAAAATAAGTTTGAAAATAGTGTTAAAATGTGTAAAAATTAACAGTTTTGCTTTTTATGTCATGTTCAGTAGAAGTTATCTTATTAACCACCAAATATAGTCCCTCAATCCTCAACATGCTTTCAGTATGTATACTGGCCTTGGGAACGTCTCTCAAATTCCAACTATATCTCGATGGAATCCTTCCCCTTGTTCTTCCGAATAAGCTCCCATATTATTATCTTTAAACTTATCAAAATGAGAATGGAACATTTGCCTCTTTAGAGACATCCTATAGCCGACGATGAAAAAATCTTAATCATCTCGTTATTTTATTCATACATTTATTTCATAAGCCCATTTTTGGTCTTGATCTGTAACAGGTAGATGGAAGTAAGCTTGTTATGCCTCGCAAATCTTTAAATATGTAGTTAAATAACACTTTTTTTCTCTCACTGTAATAAATCCAGTACAAATATAGCAAAACGAGTCACCGTCTCGTTTTCAACTTCTCGAAGCCATATTGTACAAGATAATACAGCGAAAAAAAAACTTTAACACGTTATTTCTTTATAATATGCGAGGTCATACCGTCGTACACCACAAGGGATGTAAGAAAGACAACCCTCATACCATTCCTCTCTTTCGCCAGCAATAGAGCGCAAAGACCGACTTTAACTGGAAGCAAAAGTCATAAATGGTCAAATCGCTATAACTTTTTAAAAAGCAAATATTTTTGATTTGTAATTGCACTTTTTTATAAATATTTGCTTATATATTCAGAATAAATCAAGTAAAACCCATGCGCAAAAAAAAAATTTTTTTTGTTGACCGGTGTTATCAGGCAAGGTATAAAAAGAGATTATTCTCTCATCATTATTTTATTTCATAATGTTGCCCGCGGCTCCCCTCGCGTAAATACAGTACCCCATGGGAACAAACTGTGCTTTTTATCCTTTGTTTTAATCCAGAGCTTAAACTACTACCATACAAAATTTCATCGAAATTTGTTCAGTATTTTTTGCGTGAAAGAGTAACAAATATCCATCCATCCATACATGTATCCATCCATCCTCATAAACACTCACATTTATAATATTAGTAGAATTAACTACCGAATTTCATCACCACTATCACAGGGCTGATAATTTGGTACCCCAGTGCTGATAATTGGTGACGAGGGGGCTAATAATTGGCGACAGGGTAATTTTTTAGTTATGATTATTTTTATAAATTGTAGATGAAGGTAAACTATATTATGAAATAAAAATCAGTCATTTATTAAATAATGGACCCAGAAAACTCATCATTGTGGGTAAAAACGTATTTTCCGCTGTAATAATCGGTGTTAAATTTGAACTATCCCTTAAAGTGCTGATAATTGGTACGTTCACCCTACATAATATTATATTAATATATTATTATAATTTCAAGTAAGAAGTTGAAGGAATAAAAAGTACATTCAAGAATCGAACATTTTCATTCTATCACAGGCAGAGTGCTCGCTAAGGTTTTCATAATTTATTTTTTACGGCATGTTGTTCCCTATAATTTCAAGAGTAAAATAAACGATTGCGAAATAGCGGCACCGTGGAGAGTGACACAACCTCCTCGTACGAAAGTCAGCGGCTCACTGTCCCGCGCGCCCGCGCACGCACCGCTTACGAATATTTTCACAAAATAATAGTTATTTACGTATTTTTTGAAAACAAAACGGTATTTCGAAAAACCCAACGATGAAATGTTAGATAAATATATTCTTCACATTTTCGTAAAAGAACCATCTTTATAGCCATAGTAGGTAGTAAGTAGATAGAAAAAGAAATCTGAAAACAGGGCTACTTAATTTTAATTTATTTAATATTAATCTTCGTCGTATTAAAAAAATTAACGATGATATTAAAGATGAAGGATTGAAGTGTGAAATGTATATTTTTTTGAATTTTTTTATTCCCATTTTTCGGAGTAGTTAGGACTCAAACTGAGCGATTTAGGGGCTATTTGCGCTTTAACGGATGAAAATGCCTAATTTTTTTTATCAGTTGTGAAGGCCGTTTTCCCTTCATAGAAAAGACTTAGCCCTGTTTAATATGTACGAATTTAAATGAGCGACTTCAAAACGTGAACGGTAAGTGAAGCCGATAGGAATTGAGTTACAGGAACACCACGCCACTGGAGAACACTACCGCTTACGAATTAGACCCCCAGATATGTATAAACTATGCCCTTATCTTTTCCAGAAAATGCCAGAAGTACACCCAGCGTTCGCGAACTCCGGGAAGAAGGCGGGACTTGAGGTGTGGAGGATAGAGGTAACTTATATTAAGTATGTAATGAATACTATCCATGGAAATCGAGCATCACCTTATAGTAGAGGATACGAACTAAGGTCGACCTTCACTGATGTGTTTACCAGATGAAAGTGATATTTTATCAAATAAAATAAGTTTCTGAACATATTTAAATTAGGCAACCCCTTAAAAAATGGTCAAGACTATAATTAATTCAAAGTCAAATTTTTTTAAAAGTAAATATAACATGTGACATATAAGGTATATCCATCCGAAACCCATGAAACTGAACAACTTTCTCCGAGGAACACAGGTCGAAATATGAAAAAAAAAAAAATTTGGTTCTCCCATACTAATTTGATTAACTGACCATGCGGTTTATATGGGAGGTCCAAATTTTTTTTTTCATATTTCGACCTATGTTCCTTGGGAAAAGTTGTTCAGTTTCATGGGTTCACTGGGTTTCGGATGGATATACCTTATATGTCACACGTAATATTTACTTTTAAAAAAAATTGACTTTGAATTAATTATAGTCTTGACCATTTTTTAAGGGGTTGCCTAATTTAAATATGTTCAGAAACTTATTTTATTTGATAAAATATCACTTTCATCTGGTAAACACATCAGTGAAGGTCGACCTTAGTTCGTATCTTAGACCATTATTAACGTAGTCTGTAAGTTCGTAGACAAACTCGGTGTACCAATTTTGAACCTTATGCCATAGTAATAAGACCGAAATATGGTACTCCGGGTCGATCGGCGAAAATTCAGAGCACATGGAAACATAACTATGTGCTAATACAATAGAGCGGAAAATTGAACACTCGAGTATCGAATTGTCAGATTTGACATTGACATTTTACTTGACATTCGTGTATTCGATTTTCATCTCTATTGTATTAGCGCAGAGTTCTATTTTCAGTGCTCTGAATTTCCTCTGCAGGCCTTCTGGATTCCGGACTATATAGTCTTAGCGTCAGTTCAAACCGAAACGAGACAGTAAGATCGATTCAAAGTTGAAATTTGTCACTGCATTCGAAAATACACATTTAATTGCAAGAGTACGAATGTCAAACTAGTATGTAACTATGTATAGCGCGGCGCCATTTTTGCAATGAAACTTGTATCTTATTATGTACTGAATAAAGTTCAATATTATATAACAGCCTAATACAGCCTCCGTTATCTAGTGGTTCGAGCATTGGCTCTCGACTCGGAGGTCGTGGGTTCGATTCCCGCATTGGGACAACAAAAAATGTTGTTTCCAAGTTTGGTTAGGACAATGCAGGCTGATCACCTGATTGTCTGACAAGAAAGATAATCCATGCGTCGGATGGGCATGTAAAAAGTCGGTCCTGCGCCTGATCTCTCGCCAGTCGTGTCGGTCATCCGTCCCACTGGGTTACGAGAGTAAAAGGAAGAGAGAGTGCTCTTGTGTACTACACACTTGGGCACTATGAAATCACTCCTGCGTAACTGGCCTGGTTTCAATGAAACCGGCCACCGTCACCGAAATCGGTGTGGGGAGTATTGTTAAAGTTCAATATTGAATCACTATTTTAAAAATGCAGAGCCGCTTCCCGTATTGTCTCGTTTTGAACTTCGGTGATACTTGTAGCTGACCCTTACAGACTACCGCACCATTCTTTCTTTCTCTGTTTCTCATATCTACACTAATATTATAAAGAGGAAAACTTTGTTTGTATGTTTGTTTATTTGTTTGTTTGTTTGTAATGAATAGGCTCAAAAAGTACTGCACCGATTTCAAAAATTCTTTCACCATTCGAAAGCTACATTATCCACGAGTAACATAGGCTAAATTTTATTTTGGAAAAAAAATAGGGTTCCGTAAGATATTTGGGTTTTTCGGACACAAGGTGTAAAAAATCAACCAGAAAAGTTACTTATTTTGCGTACGCTGCCTAAACTATAAAAGATAGAACCATAAAATGTTCTAATTAATTGTAGATCTTATAAATATCTACAAAAAAGTCCGCGACACACTATACCTAACTATGTCGAGTGAGGCACAACAACCATTTTTTTATTTAGAAATCTTGAAATTTTTTTGGACTACATTTAAACGCGTTTATTTTACTCATGCTATTAATCCTTATCAAAATAAATTATTTGATCACTAAGTACAGTTTATGTAGATAATATTTGGTCTTTGAATGATTAAAATTGGACGTTTGGTTTTGAAGTTATGGCGAAATTAAAATATTACGATTTCTGCTGCACGGCCCGTTGCGAAGTGGGCGTCACCAAGGCGAGGGTGCGCGTGCGGGAAGGATAGATCTATGAGTAAGGTACCCGCAGTATTAGTATCAGTATTGTACCCGTGCGAAGCCGGGGCGGGTCGCTAGTAATATCTAAGAATGGTGAACCTAGGGTTGAAAGGCCGAGTTACTTTTTTGGAGTTCCGTACCAAAAACGTAACGATGGGACCCTAATACTTAGACTCAGCTGTCCGTCCGTCTGTCTGTCTGTCACCAGGCTGTACCTCATGGACCGTGATAGCTAGACAGTTAAATTTTTCATAGATGATGCATCTGTTGCCGCTAGGAACTGGCTGGACTGTTAATAGAATACATTTTAAATTTAAGATACAAAACAACCATTTGTATTACCAGTATAACATGTTTTAATGCGAAAATAATTTTAAGTGTCATTAAAGAATGATGTTCACTGTGCTGAAGAGTAGAGTAGCCAATAAAATCTTGACGTCGTCTTGACTCTAGATATACTAGGTGTAACAAAAATAAGTGATAATACTTTAGGGTGTGTTTGTGTTCCTTATAGAGAGTTCACTGTGAAAGCAGCAGCACTGAAAGAGCAAAATTTTTTTTGCGATTTGTATGGGAAAGTGCTCCAGCGTCGCGAGTTTCCCCATACAAAAGTGAAAAAAAAATTGCTCTTTCAGTGCTGCTGCTTTCACAGTGAACTTTCTATAAGGAACACAAACATACCCTAAAGTATTATCACTTATTTTTGTTACACCTTGCATACTCGTAAAAGTACAAGCAGAAATAGATTTAAAGTTTTATAACTCAATAATTTAAACGACTTTGATCTTACGAATGAACTGACGAAAGAAAGACTAAGGAAAATTATAAAGAAACTATCTTTTGCCCGTGTAAATACATTATACCACGCGAACACTGTATTTTTTCGGGGTCAAAAGTAGCCTTTGCCTTCCATTAAAATCCGTTTAGTAGTTTGTGCGTAAAAAAAATAGCATTCATCCATCCATCCTCACCATAGAGCATCTATCATGCCTACCTACATTTGAGTTAAAATGGCCTAAGTACTTGGTTATTGTGAACACAGCATATGGGTCAATTTTGACATTTGAACGCATGATTCGCTGCTTTCTTAACGCGAATAGACCATTATTTTAAGTTGTTGCTCGGGAATACGTAAGTATATTATGAATACCTATAAACTTTTTTTTGCGATATGAGGTGGCACAGAACTATTTAAATATTTTAAGCTTGTTAAGAACGTTTTAAATCTTTTGCAATTTGTAAAACATTTTCAGAGGGTAAAAAAATATGCTCCTACATCATTATGATAGGTAGGAGATAAAAGTGGATGATTAAATATTTTTTCGTTAATGTTGCGCTTGTGCCAGGTTTATTTTGAACATATTTCGGCGGGAATAAATGAGACGTTTCTAATGTTTCCAGGGTTCCGTACCCAAAGGGTAAAAAGGTACCCTATTACTAAGACTCCCCTGTCCGTCCGTCTGTCTGTCACCGGGCTGTTGTATCTCATGCACCGTGATAGACAGTTGAAAATTTCACAGTTGATGTATTTCTGTTGTCGTTATAGTTAATTACAAAATACATAATAAGTATACTAAAAACATGTTTAAGTGGGTTAAGTTACCATATAATAAACGTATTTTTTGGTCGTTTTGTACGGAACCTTTCGTGCGCAACTCCGAATCGCACTTGGTTGGATTTTTAGTTTTGGCAACAACATTGTCTTTTTATTAAAAAAATACATGTTTTTTTATCTTAGGTTGAAACAGTGATATTAATATTATATATCTATGGGTTGAAAGCGATTTGCCTACACTAATATAACAGGTAAGATTTGTTTGTTTGTATGTTTGTTTGTTTGCATTGATAATTGAATATGCTTCGAAACCACCGGACCGATTTTGATATATAAATTACTTTACTATATTTTCTTTTGCGCTTACGAAGTCGCGAAAAATATCTACAAAGTATAAATACTCTACATAAGGTAGACAATACAATATAAATTCATTGAATAATGGCCGAATAGTTAAATTAAGTTACGCTCAAGTCACATGCTGTCCTTGTCGTTTCGGCTAGCATAGACAGTGACAGCCTCTACATAGGAACTCGGCCGTAAGCTCTGGTAGAGTTTGGTAGAGTCATCAAAGTTTTGGTGCTTTTGTTTTCAGGATTTTGAACCTGTGCCGGTACCAAAGAACCAATATGGCAACTTCTACTGCGGCGACTCCTACATAGTACTGAAGGTGAGCCTACTAGCCTAGAATAATAGATTGAGAATAAATTATGACAATAGAGGGGAATTTGCAACCCTTTAGCTCTGTATACGGCGGCGGCATTAAAAAAGATCTAGACAAATTAATAACCGTGTCTCTTTGAAAGCACGAAAAGAACAAGACACGAAAAGCGCCAAGCGCCGCCTGGTGACCGAAAAAGAATCGAAAATTCTTATTGACTGTTTTTGATACCACTTACACCTCCAAATGACGATTTGTGTGAGTTGGGTCTGCCCCCTAATGGCAGAAAAAATAGCAAACACCTTTATTTAACTAAGCGTAAACATGAGATAAAATTCGACCAAATTGATGTATATTCTTTTTTGTGCACGGTGAACAAATGACATTTAATTTTTTTGTATTGTATTGTTCTCTTTGTTTACGTTTTGATTTATTAGTATCTGAACGGTGTACAATAGTTGTATGCACACTAACTACCTACTAACTTCCAACCATTCCGTCCAGACGACCGGCTCCCAGTCGCTCAGCTGGGACATTCACTTCTGGTTGGGAGACCGCACCAGCCAGGACGAAGCTGGCGCGGCCGCGATTCTCGCCGTGAACCTGGATGACGAGCAGTTCCACGGCCTGGCAGTGCAGCACAGGGAGACGCAGGGACACGAGTCCAAGCAGTTCCTCAGCCTGTTCGATAGTGAGTGTTGTGGTCTTTCTCAAAAATATTACGTGTCGTTGAAGGAGAGAGAGGGTAGTTGATTAGTTAGTAAAGTTACCTTTTGAGCTTTTGAGGTTATCATGATACACGATATTTATATGGAGCACTAACAATCTCCGCGACCCGCGTCGCACGACCGGTGGGCGTGGCCACAGAACCTGGGCCTCTAGTCAAGATACATTCGATAATTACGACGGCGAAGTTCGAAAACAAAATGTATGGGATTTGACATAACGCATCGCAAGCGACATGTCATATTATAACGATGACTTTTGTCAAATTCCACACATTATGGATTTCTAAGTTCGCCGTCGAAATTATCGAATGCATCTTGACTAGGGAATGTTATTATTCGACAAATTTTACTATTCGAATAATTCGAATAATGGCAAAACACTATTCGAATAAATTCGAATAATTCGAATAATACGAATATTAGTAATAAACTTTAAATACAAGTAATATAATGCATTTATTTATACCTGCATATTTAATAATATCAAAATTGACATATTTCACAAATGATTCTAAAAAATCAACGTCTTTTTGATATAAAAAAATCTTCTTTTAAGTTTCAAACTTCAAATACTAAATCGCAATTACTTTTTTAAAACTATTAACACATGAACGGTTTAGGTCTGGAGCAGACCATGGATTTGGTTGTCAACTAAGTGGTTTATTCTAAAAATTAAGGAAAAGATCCTCTAGGGGAGAGAATTTTTGGGGTTTGTTTTAGAGGTTCGTATTTTCTGGTTTTTAATTGAGTTAAGCTATTGATCGATTCAACATAGTCAATCGATTTAAAGAGTCAGACCTACAGTCTGACTTTTTAAATTAAACTTTTGGTAGTATAATTTAATGTATACCTATAAAGAACACGAATATTACAGAACATATTTCTTTATTATTTATATATCAGTTTGTTTAGGATTGGAGAGAAATATATTTGCAGAGTTGGAACACTGCACAGAAATCGGAATGCACTGTAAATAATGCTCTCATGCTCCGTTCTAATATAGTGCAGCTGAAAACTCTAAACACACGAGTATTGTACTGTCATAATGGTCTGCTCCAGACCTAATCGGTACATGTGTATATAAACCGTAATAAGTAAACAAGATAAACCGTCAAAATAAAAAGCACTCAAAAAAGATTTTAATGTTATGCATAACAAAAAACTTCATAGTTGGTAAAAAGTGGGAGGAAAATCTTTAAAACAAAAATAACCTTTTTCCATTTTCAAGTTATCCGTGTTTTTGGTATCTTTATGTTTTCAATTTTTCTTGAACGATGAGCCTTATTACAAAAATGAAGTTAGAAAACAGTAGATTTAAAAATTTTATCATAGCCTGAAGAATGTGTGTGATGGTTTTTCTGAAAGTAGGCATCAGTGCAGAAGTAGGCATCAGGCGTTGTACTGCAAGAACATAGTGTGTCATGGTACGAACCGTTCAGAAGATGAAGCGACGGTACAAAGAGACTGAAAAATATTTGACAAGGCCGTGCAAGACTTTAATGGCAGACTCAACGCTCGGCAAGACCTTTAAATTGTTTCCAATTGTTGAAAATCAACACTTAAATGCAGTCAGCTTCTTCTGACCCGAAGGGAGATGTGAAGTGAGAGTGAAGAACACAGTGATGAAGACTTGCTTAAGTAAATCTGAAACCCTAAAGACCGAGGCGAAGGATGAGTGGTCTCATCTCGAGACCAAACTCGAGAGCCCTAGTATCGAGTAGCAACACTGTGATACATCCGTGAACACATACAAAAGAATAAAAGAGAATGGTCCAGAATTTGGTCCCAGATGAGTGGATTTACTGACTTTAACTTCACAATTTAAAGTGAACTTCTGAAGGGAGGCTAAGTAAACGTGACCTGGTAGGGGATATCTTCAAGCTTACTTTTCAGATAGAGTCCAGTATGTCCAGTATACAATGGGCTGGCATACTTTCAGGAATCTGCGCTGAGTATGTGGCCACATAATGACAATTGGACCTCTACCCGGAGAAAGATATGGTCAAGAGATTCTTAAAGATTCTCTTTAATGTCCTCATTTAACCCGATTAAGTATACCCTGAGAAGAGCTTAGAAGGCTAGTCAGAAGCCGCAAATTTTCACCTTCAGTTAGTACCCTCACAGCACTAAAACACGCCCTGATATAAGAATGTAAGAGAATATTGCATAATTCAGCTCTAAAACCTCGTTTTCAGTATGACAAACCTCCTCCAAGCTGTTTTCGGGCCTCGAGGAGTTATTCAAAACTGCAATTTTATATAACATGTAAATGTAGTCTTTAAGACTAAGATTTAAATGGTTAATTTTTGTTTAAAGATAAAAATAATATACTGGTATATAATTTATTACTTTTAACGAAAGCTGATAAATCTTGTTATATTTTGAAAAGTATGAAATTTGAAACGATTTGTACTTAGTTTTGCAGGCCAGTGTAATATTGTAATAATCAACTTAACAGGTATCCTTTATCGTTTCACTCTGTTCGTCCACCTGTCTCTCTTTCTATCTGCTCTTATAGCTATATTGCGTCTAGATATCAGTTTTGGTTTGATAAAAAAATATAATTTTATTATATAGTTATTAACACTTCGCATACTTTACATGTATGGAAAGCCGGGATGGCTTTCCATACATGTGAAGTGTTTGTTGAATATTATGTCTTTTAAAATAAAGGAAAAGTTTTATACATGACATTTACGAAGTCAACCATTTCCAAGTAATCGGCCTCCAAATTGGTTTCACCCCCCTCTGTCATTTCTGAACTATGAAGATTAGGAACTTACAATTTTCCATGCTAGTAGATCATGGTAAATTCTCTTTAGGAAAGTTATTTTAAACGAAATCGAACAGTAAGATTAAGAAATTAAAAATCGTATTACGCTTTATAGTAACAGAACCCTCCTTAGACACTAGTAATGGAAATTAATGCTATTTTTCATTAATTTCATTAGCATGCTAATTTTCATGTCTTAGCGTGCTACGTGCTATTGCTATGCTATTTGCTAAAATCGATTTCGCAGCATCGTGAACTCTCGGGTCGCGTCGCGCGTCGAGTCAAAATTATTTCGCATCGGATTTTAGCATAAGTAAGTAGCGTTAGCACGTTGCCAGTTAGCACTTAGCGCCGCGGTGCGAACCAGCGCGGTCGCGAATTTTTTTCATTTATGAACGCAGATAATTAATTACTGCGCACGGTAATATTAGCATTCGTTTTTTTAGCAACTTCGAATAATTTAATGATTGCTAATGGGCATTTAGCAATTAATAATTATTGCTAATGCTAATTATTCCAACATTATTAGACACGTCTTAACACGCTCTTGGTTGGGTTATTTTGACAAGCGTGTGAAAGATTTCTTTCGCTGACGCCTGTAGGAAATATTTACCTTAAATATTATTTTATTTAAAAACAGTTTTGTATTATTTCACAAACAGTGTAGTAAAATCTCTTTTAGGATAATATTGACGACAATATTAATAAATAATAAAAGTAATGTATTAAATAACGAAACATTCCGGTTTATGTACAAGTTTATTACTATTATTAACATATTTTTGATAAATAAATAAAATATTTTTATTCGTTTTATTCGAATATTGAACCCAGTCATATTCGAATAAAGAAATCGTCGAATATTCGAATAAAACGAATATTCGAATAATATTCCCTAATCTTGACTAAAATGACATGAAAATCATGACAGCGCCTCTAGCGGACGAAGAAGTAACTAAATCACGAGCAGCATCCATCAGAGGTCTGATGTTTTAACGTAACAATAACCTAACCAAGAGCATGTCAGAACATGTCTAAGGAGGGTTCCGTATCTATAAACGCGTAATATGCTTTTTTAAATTATTCCAAAAGTTACTGTCCGATTTGGTTCACAATAATTTTCCTAAAGAGCTTTTAGCATAATCTATCAGCATGGAAATTTGCAAGTTTCTATCTCCTATAGTTTAAAAATGCTAGGTGACCAACTTACAACTACTTTGGAGGCCGATTACTCGAAAATGATCAACTTTATAAAAAAAAGTAACGTATGAAACCTTGCCTTTTTTTTAAAAGACATATTCTACGATACCACACACGATGGGGTAGAGTGAAAAAATATTTTTCATCCCCGCTTCACATGTAGGTATGGAGAGCCACCCCTAAAATATAAAATTATTATTTTTTAAGATCCCGAATCCGTGATCTATACACAACCTTTAACTGCACCAAATTTCATCAATTTATATTCATAATTACAGGAGCTAGAGGCGCGGACAGACAGACAGACAGACAGACGGACAGACCGAAACTATAAGGGTTCCTTAAGTACTTATTACGGAACCCTAAAAACTGCTTTAATACAATTTCCATTAAGTTTCAACAGCGCATTATTTTGTGTCCGCAGCGGTGCGGTATCTGGAGGGCGGGCACGCGTCGGGCTTCAACCACGTGACCATCAACGCCGGCTCCGAGAAGCGCCTGTTCCAGATCAAGGGCAAGAAACATGTCCGGGTCAAGCAGGTAAAGAGGGCGGAGCCGCAGTCGACAGCTAGTCTACACCATAGATAAATGATTGGAATTCACACACACCAGAAATTGTCTTACACACAATGATAATATCATTGTGTGTCTTACACACAATGTTATGATAATATTATATTATAATATTATCATAACATTGTGTGTAAGACAAGGACATAGGCTACTTTTATCTCGGCAAAATGTAAGGTTCCCGTGGGATTACCTTTAACGCGCACGAAGTCGCGGGCAACGTCTAGTGCGTAAATGAAGAAGCTTAGTATAAATTATAATAATGTGTGTCCAGATCGAAGCCTTATAGTGAATGTTTATTTAGCTAGCAAATATTTAGTCAAGTTAACTAAAACTTTTGTCGCGTGCCAGAGGGGCAATTCTGCTAAATAAAACCCGCATTACAATCAAGTCCCGACACGCTTAAACTCTCAAACGGTGTTTTTATGAACGTTAAACCAACGTGAAACGCGCTCTGATTGGTCGAAACCTCATAAAATCCGTTCATGATAACATGTCGCTTCACTTTCAATCCAAACAAAGTAAAATTAAGTCTACTTTAAATACGAGAATTGAGGTTCTGGTTTTCCCGATTCAATGTTCCCAACCCTATACACGTTTCCGGATACGCCTGATTTAATCAAGCCTTGCCTATCATTCCAGGTAGAGGCCTCCATCAGCTCCATGAACAAAGGCGACTGCTTCGTGCTGGACGTGGGCGATTCCATCCTGCTGTACGTCGGGGAGAAGTCGCAGGGCGCGGAGAAGCTCCGGGCCATCGCCGTCGCCAACTCCATCAGGGACCAGGATCATAATGGCCGGGCTCAGGTGGAGATTATTGGTTAGTGCTGACTAAGGACTATCAAAAGTAATATTGATAAAAAGTAGACGCAATTTTTAACCGTATCAAATTTCATTCATTATAATATTTAAAACTACAGAAGTGAGCAAGGGCGGTCCGATGGACGTACGGATAGAGGAGAACTATAAGGGTTACTTGTAGTACTACGAAACCCTAATAAAAGGGGGGCTAAGCAAAGTATCAAGTTAACGTCATTTTAAAATCATAATACTTAGCAAATATCTGGATCAGGAAAACTAATCTACGTCGCAGAGGGCATTGACCTCGTATTGTGACACAGCTGATTCCAAAACGTAATTTTTTATAAAAATATATGTTTCGAAGTCAGCTGTATGACCAGTGCGAAGTCAATGACCTCATCAACATAGCTCGTTTCATCACCACTTTTTCTTAATTTTTTTTTTTCGTCTAAACGTAAGCCATTTTGTGCCTATAAGCAGTAAATTATGTGCCTAAATCTACTGTAATTGATATTGCGAAACGTGACGAGGTTTTACCTACATGTTTCCAGACCCGTACTCAAGCGAGAGCGACGTGGGCTTGTTCTTCACGGCGCTGGGCTCCGGCGACCGCGACGCCGTGCCTGACGCAGACGCCGGCGGAGATGACGAGGTAGAAGAGGTTCTCACATTGCTTACTAATACATAACAATACAGAGCAGTGCTCGAGCGAGAGCGATATACTTAAATTAACCCGGGGTTAAATATCATGTTATCTCTCTCGTTCTTCGTATTTATGAAAGAAATGTCATGGGATACTCATCCCAACTTACCTGTCCGGTAGTTGTGGTACAGTATACGGGTACGCGACCCCGGCTTCCCTAGCTATTACTGTCCTATCCCTTCCCCTCCTGGGCGGTAATATCCTACATTTCTTATTTCCCACTCTAACTTACCAATGTTCCTTTCCACACCACCTATCCTTCCCTTTCCCTATTCCTACCCTCTCCGCCAACCCGTGGGAACGCAATGGATAATCATAAAAATAATTAATTATCCAAAATAGCGGCGATGTGGTTCGCCACCCATCACGTCTCGTTCTCGCGGAGGTGAAAAGTGGCCCATGGAGAGCCGCTTCGCTACGTTGAATGTAAGAGGAGGAATGGATGGTAAGAATGAAAGTGGACGAAGCGAAACAAGTGTGTAAGGATCGTAGCAAGTTGAAAGAAGTGTTCTCTGCCTACCCCTATGGGAAAGAGGCTTGATTATATGTATGTATGTATGAAAGAAAATACATGATATTTAACCCAGAGTTACTTTAACCGATCTGCGCAAGAGCACCTAATAACATTATAGGGCCTCTTAGTCAAGATGCATGATGAAAACAAAATGTATGGGATTTGACATAATGCATCGCAAACGACATGTCACATAACGATGACATCTCAAATCCCATACATCTTTGATTTCGAAGTTCGCCGTCGAAATTATCGAACGCAATACGCATTTTAACTAGAGTCAGAGTCACAGATTACAGTACTAGACCGAAAATAATTATATATTATAGTCCTCCTTATCGATTTCGATAACGGCGACCCTGAAATTAGGGATTATTTCTAGTATGGGCCCTAATATGACTTGCCAGACCAAACCTGGTCTTGAATGTCCTATCACACGTGCGGCAGTAGAGTTGACCCGCGGAGTTATATGTATAAGTGTAGGAAGGCTTAGGTCTTTCTTTACGTAAGTGGCGTTTGGTGTCTAACGTTTGAAGACGATTTTCCTCAAACGCCTTAGTCAGTCTATAGATGGTAGATCGCCATGATGACCTCCCAGTAGCAAGCTCCTCCCAACACGCTGGGTCAATAGCGCAGGCGTTCAGATGTCTTTTGAGCACATCCTTATAACGCAGATACTGTCCACCTTGCTTACGTTTGCCTTCTGCCAACTCAGAGAAAAATACGGCTTTAGGCAAGCGGTGATCATTCATGCGAAGGATATGCCCGCACCATCTAAGTTGTCGCTGCATCAGTAGAGCTTCCATGCCATATATCCCGGCGCGACGCAGAACTTCCGAATTAGGTACACAGTCCTGCCACTTGATCTTAAGAATAGATCTTAGACATCTTAGGTGGTAGGTGTCAAGCTTTTTGATGTCTGACTTATAGAGGCACCATGTCTCAGCTCCATATAAAAGAACTGGTATTATTAGTGCCTTATAAACACTAATCTTAGTCTCCAGCTTGAGATCATGGGACTTCCAGACACGGTCAGTGAGTCGCCCGAAATTGGCAGCAGCGTTAGCAATACGTGACGGTATCTCTGAGGCTAATGTGTTATCGTGGCGGATATGACTTCCAAGATATTTAAAGTGTAAAACCTCTTCTAGTGATTTCCCACCCAGATTCAATGAAAATGGATCAGCGGCTTTACCTCTAGGTGGTTGCTTGATTATTTGTGTCTTGGAAACACTTATGACCAGACCGAAACGCTGACATGACTCATGTAATGCGTCAACATAGCTCTGGAGTTGCGTTATGCTATCGGACATGAGGCATATGTCGTCTGCATAGAGTATCTCTAATACAGCTATTCTTTGAGTTTTGGACTTTGCTCTAAACCTTGAGATGTCAAAAACACCCTTGTCAGACCTAACATTAAGCTGGATTTGGTTATTGCAGTGTTTTAGTGCGTCACACATTACAGCGGCAAAGTATATGGCAAAGAGTGTAGGTGCCATGACACATCCCTGCTTAACTCCACTAGTTATTTGGATTGCCTCGGAGAGCTCGTTTTCATGTTGAACCTTTGCTTTCATACCAATATGAAATTGGCGAATCAGGTTGATAAACTTCCTTGGGTATCCAAATTTTTGAAGAACAAGCCAGAGGGCCTCACGAGGAACTCGATCAAATGCCTTCTCCAAATCAACAAAGCACATAAATAGGGGCCGCTGGTGTTCAAGGCTTTTCTCCTGGAGTTGTTTTACGACAAAGATGGCATCAATAGTTCCCCTGGCAGGTCGGAAGCCGCATTGGCTTTCGGGAAGATAATGCTCAGCTAGTTCGCTAAGGCGGGTGTTAATAATATGTGCAAGGATCTTCCCTGCGCTGGAGAGAAGCGATATACCTCGGTAAGAGCTGCAATCGGAGACATCTCCTTTCCCTTTGTACAGCTTACAAATTACCGCATCTTTCCAGTCCTGAGGAACCGTTTCACTGTCCCACACCCTTAAGACCAGATGGTAAAGCGTATTCACAATATTTTTGCCGCTGTATTTATATACCTCTGCCGGAAGTTGGTCCAGTCCTGGTGTCTTGGAGTTTTTGAGACGCTTAACTGATTTTATGAATTCTTCGAATGTCGGTGGATGATTTAACTCTTGGTTGATTGGAAGTTCCTCGAGTGAATTTAAATAGGAGAGGTCAGCTCTGAGCGCATCAGGATTCAGAACATCATTAAAATGTTCCGCCCATCGCTTTAATACAGATACTTTATCCGTAACTCGGTGCTGCCTGTCCTTTGAGTACATCGGAGCTGTTTTTTTGACTCTTGGACCAAAAATTGCTTGTATGCATTCGAAGAATTTACCGGTTTGATGAGTATCGGCTAGTTGCTGCAGTTCAGCGGCTTTCTCCCCCCACCACTTATCCTTCAGTTCGCGAATCTTAGACCTTAGCAGCTTTTGAGTTTCCTTTTTGGTTTGTGGATCCGTCGATTTAGCATTTAGTTCCAGCCGATACCGTTCAACAAGCATCCTTATACTACTATCTGATGCGTCAAACCAATCTTGGTTTTTCTTTTGTGGCTTACCAATGGTATCAGAGGCACAAATATATAGGTGTTTTGCGAAAGATCGCCATTCGTCGTCTAAGGTGGAAAACTCGGTTGGTAGAGCAGAAGAAGCAAACTTAGCATCTAAAGATTCTCCCAACTCCGGTGAGGCAACAAGACGGGAAAATGCCATCTTTGGCAAAACTTTATGGGGTGCTCGCCGTGGGAATTTCAACTCTAGGCGTATCTTCGACTTTATGAGACGATGATCAGTCCAGCCCAGCGCCCCACGCATCGCTCTCGTTATGAGAACGTCACGCAGGTCTTTACGGCGGACAATAACATAGTCTAAAAGATGCCAGTGTTTAGATCTTGGGTGCATCCACGAGGTTTTATATTTGTTAGCAAGGCGAAAAAATGTGTTTGTTATGCAAAGATTAAATTCGGCACACAGACATAAGAGACGGGAGCCGTTTTCATTACAGTTTCCGACACCATGTTTGCCAAGAACACCATTCCAGAGATCGTGACCGGTCCCCACACGAGCATTAAAATCACCCAGTAGCAAAAGTTTATCGTGTCTTGGAACATCTTCAAGGGTTTGACGGAGTTGCTGATAGAATATCTCCTTCTCCTCGTCCGGTGATGGTAGAGTAGGTGCATATGCGCTAATTAGGTGGATATATTTGCTATGTGCTATTGGTAGACGCAGAGTCATAATGCGGTCGTTGACACCCTTAGGCAGATCGTTAAGATATCTTGCCAGGCTATTACGAATAGCGAAACCCACGCCACTACCAGCCCTCTCATTAGCAGGACGACCGCTCCAGTAGTAAGTATAGCCGCCGAGTTGTTCGCAGAGCTCTCCGCAGTTACTTAGATGGGTCTCACTAATTGCTGCAATGTCGATTTTATAACGAGCCAACTCTCTCGCTATAAGAGCAGTTTTTCTCTCAGGACATAAATTACGGTCATTGTCTAGTAGAGTCCGCACGTTCCAGGTGGCTACGCAAAGATGTTTAGATAATATATTAGTAAATTTGGTCTTGTCTTTCTTTCGACCGCTTATGTCGATGTCCAGACGCTCGCGGTTAAGCACCTAGATGAGGGGTGAGACGAACTATTTTTAGGCCACCTTTTCTAGGCCCCTCCTCTGTGCAGAGGAAAGCAGAGCGATCCTAAATAGGGCTGCTTTGTCGCCAGTAGTGCTGCCGAACCCAGATTCCCGTCTCAGTCGACTCCGGGAGCGACCACTCTCTCCAGGCCGCCTACGTGCAGGGTGTCAGCTAAGGCTTTGGCACATCGATACCTTGGCCCCACCACCTTCACCCCATCGCCGCAGGGCTTTCAAACTCTAATCCTAAAAGAATTGCCAGGGTCATCTGCGCGTGAACTTATTTTAAGTGGATAAGCGGTTGCGCGGGTGCAGATCCACTTCACTCGGCTCTATCCCTGTGGTCCGATGGGCCAGTGAACCGGCACGATCGGCAGGAGTTGAGCTGCAGCGAAAAGGCCGTTAGCCACTATATGGATTCTAGCAAGCGCCCTTATGGTTTTTCGCGTTACCATGCTGCGTTGATAGTTAAAAGATCGGTACCATAACAACGCAGACTTAAATATTCGGGAATCATCCGATAACTAGTATACAGGTATTAGGTACACTAGTCCCCTTCTCTAGGTTTCGCCCACTTACGTGGTTTCCCGGGGTGTGGCCGCTGTAACTTCAGCTTCTTGGAGCCACTAGAGAAGAGTTTGTGGAGGTTAAAATATAATAACGAACCCCCACTACACCCCAAAAATAATGCATAGGTAATATCGACACTTGGAAACAGATATTCGGTTTCTCTACCACTGTTAATTTATTTTAGAACTTAAAATCCTCATCCTTACTAATAAATACGCGAAAGTTTGTATATGTATGGACGTTTGTTACTCTTTCACACAATTACTGCTGAACAGACTTTGATAAGATTTGGTAAGGCAGTAGCTTGAGATCTGGATTAAAACATAGGCTACTTTTTATCCCGAAAAAGTACAGTAGTCCCGTTGGATACTGTATTTACGCGGGTGGCGCCGCGGGCAACAGCTATTTGTTTTAATAATAAGTTAATGATACCTAACGAACTGTTCCCAGGACTTCGAGCGCGGCGCGAGTAAGGAGGTGCACCTCAACGAGATCTCCGACAGCTCCGGCCAGCTGCAGGTGAAGAAGCTGCCGCCGCCGTACTCCCCCGAGCAGCTGGACTCAAAGGTACTGGATACTACACTTATTTACCTACCCGGCTAGTAGTCCAGTCAATTAATTACGCAAAAGGGGTATAGAGCATAGACGAGGCATTTTGAAGCAAATAGTGACTGTAGTTAAATGGCCCCACTCCATTTGGGGCCATTTTGACATTTGAAGTATAGTGTAACCAAGACGGCAGACATTTGAAGTATAGTGAAAACCATTTTTTTAGTTCATATTACTTACTCTCTTACTTTTATTTTGATAACACTAATTACCTAATTACTTATTAGCACCTGCACAATTTTGCTTTTGTACGCCTAAAGGTTAACTGGTAGAGAATGCCGTATGGCATTAAGTCCGCCTATGTACCTGTTGTTGTGCATTATTTGTAAATAAATAAAATAAATAAATAAAACCTTGGTTTTATAAGTTACGCCATCTTGATGGCGTAACTTTTTCTGTCAAATGACGTACATACATAGCCTGTCTTTAGAAATATTTGGTAAAGAGTGCGTGACTGTGAGTGGGAAACCTTAATGATTTCTTCAGAAACTTATTCTGAGTGCCTAGGGACAAAACATACTTAAAGTCCTGACGTCTAGGAGGCGAGTCGGGGGAGAAGGGGAGGGGTACATAGAATCAAAAATGTTGATTCAATATTCTACACCTACTTTATTGACTTGTCAGTTGTCACTAGACTATAGTAATACATTTCTTAGAAGTTATTTGCAGTAATGTTATCAAACGTGGGACGTGACCGGATAAATAAATACCACGCCCTCATAGAAAACCGACGTTGTGTTTCGCCGTGTGAGTGGGGTTACCGGAGGCCCAAGGGGGCGTTGGGTATTTTAAGGACCAGTAACGGAATTGCGCAACCCCACAGGAGGTAGTAGTTACAAGTGTAACTCGTTTTTAAGATGGTAAGGGATCACCGGCGGCGGTGATCCCTTTTTTTTTTTTTTTTTTAATGAAATATGGGGGCAAACGAGCAAACGGGTCACCTGATGGAAAGCAACTTCCGTCGCCCATGGACACTCGCAGCATCAGAAGAGCTGCAAGTGCGTTGCCGGCCTTTTAAGAGGGAATTGGGTAATAGGGGAGGGAAGGGAAGGGAATAGGGTAGGGGATTGGGCCTCCGGTAAACTCACTAACTCGGCGAAACACAGCGCAAACGCTGTTTCACGCCGGTTTTCTGTGAGCCCGTGGTATTTCTCCGGTCGAGCCGGCCCATTCGTTCCGAAGCATGGCTCTCCCTTACCATCAGGCGATCCGTCCTGTGCCTGGTCCACTCCATTAAAAAACCAGTATGGTTGCTACATCCAACAGCGTAAACCTAATTCAATAATAACAATGCCAGTTCTTCTCGTCAACACTGACCTGAAATATCGAATAGGTGCTCATTTCTCGCTCCGATCGCAAATGAAGGTGACTTTCATCCCGTTTTCCAGGAGTGCTACATCCTGGACACGGGCAGCAGCCTGTACGTGTGGATCGGCAAACATTCCAACCAAAGGGTAAGTGCTCAGCATTCACCGATAATAATTGGCTGATAAACGTTACATATTTATTGTTAGACTAGCTGATGCCCGTGGCAACTAGTACAGTAACCCACGGGAACCGTATATGTCCCGCGATAAAAAGTATCCTATGTCCTTTCTCAGGTTCTAGACTATCTGCGTACCAAATTTCATTTAAATCGGTTCAGTAGTTTTGGCGCCAAAGACGTACCAACATACACGCTTCTCATTTATAATATTAGTATGGATTTCAGTAATCATAGACCTATGGTCTAAGAACGCTGAACGCACTATGGTTTGCTATGGTGCTCTGAGCTACATAGTTAGTAACTCGGAAACTTTGAGAGGTCTCAAATGACTAATGAGTATATTTTTAATTGCACGGATAGAAACGGATAGAAAGGAGGTTAATAAATATTTAAAAGGTGAATAGGCTACACGAATGAATTTTTTTTATTGCATAAATGAATAGTACTCTTCAATATGAGTAACTTCTTAGATGAGTATATCAAAAGTCAATATTTTCAAAGGTACAGCGATTTGTATACAAAATTTCGCAAGTCCCGTGAAAACGCTCCATACTAAAGTCGTACGTAGCTATGACGTCACGTCCATGTAAAATCGTATGAAGTATACGGCCGCAGGAACATAATATTTGTAAATATCTCCGATATTTGTGCGTTTAAGTTACCATAATAAAAGTTTTTGTATATGATGTAAGTAAACTAATTATGTAGGTTTTGTTTACTAATTTAGCAAGAAATTTTTTTTTTTTTTGTACTTTTTAGATGTATCTAATGACTAAACTATAAATAAAATATTATATTTTTTTACATTTACGAAGTAGTAATGCCTTAAAATTTCTGAATACATTAATGAAACTTAATATTTTAGATGTAGTCGTGTACCCAATTACTATGTTAATTTTATTTATTTATTTATTTATTTTTCTGTTCAGGAGAAGGCGGAGGCGATCCAAAAAGCGCAACAGTACCGGGAGACGCAAAACCGTCCTTCCTGGGTAAGAGCACTGTTCTACAATATTTTGCTATTGTCGTTGGAATTGTTAGAACAAGTAGTAGGTAGGTATATGGCACTCTACCTTCCTTGCACGGTGGGGACAGTGGCGTAGCGTAGTAGGGGCGAGGGGGGGGCACTATTAAGGAGGCGGTAAAACCTAAGTAAGGGGGCGGTAAACCTATGTAAGAGGGCGGCAAAACCCAAGTAACGGGGCGGCAAAATTAACGTCCGCCCCGGGCGGTAGACACCCACGCTACGCCACTGAGTGGGGAACGAATTATTAAAAAAAAATATATAGGTAGTTCAATACAGTTCAATATAATTATGTATTTATCATTTGTTCAGAATTTTTAAAATTGTACCTATACCTACCTAAATGAGTAAATAATTATTTTATATTACTAATGCGATGTTGTTAAACAAACACCAAATTAGAAAAAAGAAAACACTAAGTATACCTACTAAGAGGGTCTTATTTTCAAAAGGTAAGTGGTAAGTGAAGCCGACAATAATGGAGTTATAGGAACCCCACGTCACTGCAACGTTACTTATTACATTTGTTGTCAAACCTCTTGACGCGAGATAGAGCCTATGTCGCGTGTACGAGCTACTACTATCCCTGAAAAAATACTTCCGATATAAATTCGATCTGGAAGTTACAAGTGTCTGGGCCTCTAGTCAAGGTGCATTCGATAATTTCGACGGCGATGTTCGAAATCAAAAATGTATGGGATTTGACATAAGTCATCGTTAAGTGACATGTCGCTTGCGATGACTTATGTCAAATCCCATACATTTTATTTTCGAACTTCGCCGTCGAAATTATCGAATGCATCTTGACTAGAGGCCCTGGTTACAACTTGCATTCACACCGCATTGGTCAACTGCGGATTTTAACAACAGATATTTTCCAGGTGCACATCTCTAAGGTGGTGGAGGGTGCAGAACCTGCTGCCTTCAAACAGTACTTCGACGGCTGGAACTGAGTAGACCGAGAGACCGGTAGACCAGAAGCACAGAAGACAGCATTTAAATACTTTACATTTTGTTATAGATTTATAAATTTAAGACTTTTAATATTTTTACTATCGTTATTTGTAATTACTAATCATTATTGTATATTAATTAAATAGATATTAAAAGATGTATGTAAATTTTTATTTAAAAATTTTAAAGCATGTTTCCATAGGTATTTCTTATCCGTAACACATTGGCTGTATTCCGCAAAAAAGCGCTTGTTAGCGCTTACTAGCGCTAAAGAAAAAAAAACAGATTATCGGTCAGGACTAGGGTTACAGATGAAAAAATCAAAAGTCCGGAGAAAAGGCCTGATTTCCATGGAAAAGTCCTGAGATTTTCTACAGCTTAAGAATTTTCTCTCAAAAACGTATTATTATCTTGCGCACGCGTTTTACGCGACTTTCTTGATTTTAACTGCAATTGTTACTAAAAGAAAATTATTTTTAGTAGTTTAATAAGAGAGATCTTTAAAATGTAACCTGTGTTTTATTGAAAATCCTGAGCTATCACTAGATTTGCTAAATCCGGCCGGAATCCTGAGAAGAGTCGAAAAATCCTGAAATCTCAGGACAAATCCTGAGATATGGTAACCCTAGTCAGGACACGTTTGCTAACGCTATCTACAGACACACGAATTTGGTACGGAGCGTACAGCGAACCATATCCGAAGACCAAATTCGGTGTCGCTACACACGCACGAATTTGGTACGGTGCAGTGAAGCGAAACGCTCGACACTCGTGTGTTCGATTTTATGCTCTATTACATTAGCACAGAGTTCTATTTATAGTGCGGTTTTTAAACGACGACGATGATTCCCGCAATTCATTGATAACGGGTAGTGATACCGACACTTTAAAAATATTTCTCCCCAAATTTTACCCCTGATTACTTATACCATTGACAGGTCTAAGAGATAATAAGCTAGAAAGAAAGGTTATGTGTTTAACATAAAGACTTACGCGTGAATAACATAAAACTAACTTGTCTTAATCTGATTTCACTCCCAATACATTTTCATATCCCTGGCTATATACACACATTAAAATAATTTTTATTATTACATACAAATTGATTCATAAGGAGTAAACTCTAAACATCCTGTCCTCTAGTAAACCCCGTAGATATTTTCCCTAATTTTGGGGGGTACATCCCTAAGTTGGCAACACTGATACTGTTGTACGGCCAAACCGCCGGACTGCTCTACACACGCACGAATATGGTACGGAGCGTACCAGATCCGCTGTACGCTCCGTACCAAATTCGTGTGTCTGTAGACACCATAACTTCAATAGGTACTGCTAACAGTTAACACTAACATAATACGCCATTTTGCTTATTTAACGCCGTCGGTCGCCATTTTACTTTTTTTTTGTTAGACCTATTTTCCGCAGTACACAGCCATTGTTTATGATTTAAAAATTTCTAGCTCTGCCTGCGGCTCCGTCCGCGTAAATAGAGTATCCCACGGGAACACTGTTGGTACTTTTTCGGGATAAAACGTACCCTATCTTTTAATCCACAATCAAGATTATCAACTCATTCAGTAACGCCCGAAATTAATAATATATATAATTATAGTCTCAGATTGATTTCAATCTTAAATTCTCAAACAAAAGTTGACGTAAATTGACGTAAAGTCAATCCTAGGATCGTTGAAATGCTTTGAGTAGGTATCCAACTATATTGAAATGTATTGAAATCTTGATTTCAGATAGCTAAATTTAGATTAGGATTGATTATTAATTTCGGCCGTTAGTAGAACATCCATCCATCCATTCTCACAAACTTTAACTTTTTTAATATATTAATAATAATTAACCCTTTTCTTTATATCCATTCTTAGAAATCTCACTTGTAAATATAACAACAATCACAAGAAAATACGTTTATTACGAGAAGCGATAACGGTCACACAGAAGAGGAGGTCCATTCCACAACATTATAACCACGGAATTTATAACACTTTAATATTCCGTGATTATAACATTTATAACATGTCGTCGTAGGACGTTTGGTACATTTACCTACCTCCCAATGGCGTGGAGTTCCTATAACTCCATTCCTATCGGTAGATTTTACCACTTACCTTTTGAAGACCCTCATCCAAATCCCTACCTAATATACTAGGGTTTCCCTGTGAAGAAGAACCAGCCGTCGCCACTACTACCTTTTTTTTTGTTTCCGGGGGGGAAAATGCATTACGCATACCACCCAGGCGCAGGGGGCACCCAAGTGGTGATGTGGGACTCCCGTATAGGCTAATGAGACCCACGGTATACCCACTAAAAACCCTCCATCTTCCTCCTCGCCGCCCTCTGACGGGGCCACGGGAACGATACACACATCCGCGACCACGCCGGCGGCAGCCGCCTACAACTCGCAGCGGCTCCATCACGGAAGCCCGAAGGCCCTCCACGATGGGCGCACCAGATGGTAAGGTGCGCCTCCCTCCTCGGCCTCCACCAGTACAGTAGCAGACTCCCCCCGAGTCTGCTACTAGGAGGCCATGGGTACCAGGTAAACTGGTACCCGGTGGCAGATCAGGTCTGTGATTCTGCCACCGACCACACCTCGGTCGCAGAGGATAGGGCAAGCGGCGCACCGCAATACCGACATGCCTCTTCCTCTGCGGCCCCACCAACGCCGTTTCGACGGACGGGCCCCGCCAGCTCGCAGGGGGTAGGGAGAGTGTCGTACCGTAATACCATCACGCCTCTCCCCCTGCGATCCCTCCACGGCCACAGAAGATAGGGAGAACGGCGCACCGTAATACCGGCACTCCTCTTCTTCTGCGGTCCCACCTCCACGCGCGTCCTCCGCGGGCATGTTCAGCCCGCTGAGAGCGCCCTCCTCGGGCCAGCCGGCGGCAAACAGGCCGGCCCTGGTTGCCTCTTAGCTTCACCGTGGGTGACTAGTCCACGATTACTAAGCCCCACCGCCATGACAAGGCGTGCAACCATCGGGGGGTCGCCACTACTACCTAGTTACCTACTGATACAATGACATATTGATAACACTTATCCAAGACCGAAGCTATTTTCAACAACGTCAGCTCATACCGTCACGTCACAACGAGACGCGGCGCTACATTCTTAAGATCGCGATTCAAATTTGAACTTTATTCACTACTCAATAAGATACACATTCGTTTTCTCGTTTTCGAAATCATTGGTGCCGCGCGTCACGTCACTCCTCTTTACTTTTAACGGTGTGAATTGACGACTTGTAGTCAAACTGGAGCTACCTTAGATAATAGTTAAAGATCTGTCAGCTTATACATATAGGTGTGACTTTACCAAAAGATGATTCCCGTGGGATGAACTTTGTTCCACCCGAACGAAGTCGCGGGCACAAACTACTATAGCTAGTATTTACTATTTTGTAAAGAGAAGAATTGAGCAACAGCTGATAACCTCTGACATATACATATCTGAAATACGAAGTAATACAATCACAGATTCACAAAAATATTAAAGTAGAATGTCTGTTTGTCTATCAGCACTAGGTATTACGCGTAGACAAAATCGACATTGACCCAGGCAACAGATTTGTTCGACAAAATATGTTATGGTGCGAGATGGGGATGAAAAAAACTCCGGGAGTGCCGGCAGAAGTGAAAACTTGAACATTAAGTTGGAAAAACCGCCATCTAGGTTAAAAGATACGAACTAAAATAGTTTCATGCTCGCGTAAGGGAACTAAGAAAAGTTGAAAATTGAAAATCTTACGTATTTGCGATGGTCACGTGTCCTGTCGTGAGTTTCACATTTTTTACCCATCCCAAGAAAAGTGCACAACGCCACTAAAGTAGTTTTCACTTTAAAAATCTCGAACTTCGAAACGACTTAAAGTATCTACGACATAAAGTAAATTAAATATTAATAAAATATTAATTAACATATTGATTCATTTTGTTAAGTTCAATAAATCCGCAAAAAAGTTACAACTTACAAGGCATTTAGGGACTGCGTTGGGTAAACACTCTTATCATGTTTTTCGTCTACGGCATTATTATGCCTCACATGACCCATACCGAGTGACCTTGTATCCTTGACCTTCACCTCTCAACTGCAATAAACTAGGAGCAAAGTGAAAAAACACTTGAAACAAACTAGTTGTGTAAGGTATGACTGTAGTATAAGTAAGGGAAGATGATACCATACCATAGTGGTCGGTAAGAAAAATAACGAAAAATAACACTTAACAGTCAGAACCTGGGCTTCTAGTCAAGATGCATTCGATAATTACGACGGCGAACTTCGAAATCAAAAATGTATGGGATTTGACATAAGTCATCGTTATGTGACATGTCGCTTGCGATGCGTTATGTCAAATTCCATACATTTTGTTTGCGAATTTCGCCGTCGTAATTATCGAATGCATCTTGACTAGAGGCCCTGAAGCGTCTTGACGCAAATTCCATGTTGGAACATGGAATATGCGAAATATTCATTGACAACCACGGTGACCACCTGTGGCATATTCCTCCTAATTAATTAAAATATTATTTTTACACCACGGAATCTATGTTGCTGTAGGTATTTGTCTGACACGTTAGAACAGAAACATAGATTAACGTAACTGTGGTGTAAATATTTTTATTAATTTAATGGGTTAGGTGATTAGGTGTGAGTACTGAGCAGATACCTACAGTAAAAATGGATATGTTATTTATTGGTAAGTATATGCTAATGGCAAACTATTGTGTTGATAAAATAATGATGCTGACACTGACTATTCCTTATGAGAGGCCATTTTAAAGAAAAAGAAGAAAAAATAATGAAAATTTGTAGCTTAGTCTAGGTGTTAGCGACTTACGATTTGCGAACAAAGTCCGAAACAAATGTTCGTATTTTAGAAAGTGACAGTCGCGGGTTAAAGCTAGTATATTTTCTGAGAACTTCTGCGGCCCCAGATATCCACAGAACACATAATACTCGCAGATATCAGACCGTCAGACGTGTGTCCCTCGCCGAAGTTATCTAACCGACCGGTCTTATTTCTTATATCGTACGCGCTCCCCGTGTGCTGCGAACGTGTGTTGACTGCTGAGCAAGTGAGTTTTGTTTTTTTTTGTAGGTATACCTACTAAGTACTAACATTGTTTTTAAATAAGTTTACATAACATTAAATTACTTATTAGTACTTTCACAATCTACTGATACTTATGTGTCAGATGGCTTATTTGCGTGTTCTGTCTCTGTCACTCGATATAAAGTAAGCAGCGACGAAACTTTCGAATGAGCTATCGCTCTATCCGACTCTTGTTAGAAGAAACTTTCGAATAAGCTATCCGACACTTGTTAGAAGATTGTGAACTGTATATTAGTAATAACAATGTTATTGTGCCCAGGTGTGTACAAAAACGTCTTAACATATTGTGTACTAGCCACTATAACTAGGTAATGTTGATACATTTTATCCTCACCAACTTTTTTTGTATTGCTTATATTCACTTGTAAAGGAAAATAAGTTGTTTACAGTGATGAGTGAGGAAGGTACAATAACAACGGTTGTTACTTGTTAATTGTTAGTCTATTTCCTTGATACTGATGTTTTTGTTCTAAATTATAATTTCTTATGAATAAAAGTTATGGAATTACTTAGGTATATTTTGTTTAATTACGTAAACTGTGAACCTAAATCATAAACACCAGTTTACCTTCCTGTAATAAGTTGTTTATTTAAAGTAGATAGCCTTCCAACACCCGCAGTCCTCATGTGACACCATATAATATCTCCTATATAAGTTTTTTTTTGACACAAAAATATAATTATTGATTTCCTAAGTATGTAGGTAACGATAAATAAAACGTAGTCAAACGAAGCTCAGTTGATTATAAGGTCATCTATCGGCCCCTAGAGAATAGATAACATTATAATAATTGACGTGTAACCGGCCCTAGTACGTGAGAACGTGTTACGTGATGCATTTTCTGATCGTCATCATCATTATTATCCGTATCATCGTTAACAATGTCGCCATGAATCAACAAATCAAAAGGAAACGAGGCAGGTATCCCGTAGCCACAAATAAAGATAGAGCTCACAGAAGATATTTACTGGTAAATAAGCGATTCGCACGATCGGGACCATGCGCGTTAGGTTGGGACTAAATTTTATAGAACTCACATTCATTAATCCATAACTTATATTTGACACAATTTATCTAACGCAATACTAAAATATATTCGCATCATTAAACCAGCGTAGTTAGCACGTGAACAGTGGGATTTGACATTTTGGAGACCTCACGTTACACAAGCGCCATTATTGTCTCTTGCATATCTGACCACCTTTTAAACTTGCGGTAGTACAATAATCCTTTGGTGTTCCAGGATGAAGGTGCTACTAGTATGTGTGGTGGCGCTGGCCGCGGTGGCCGCGCGCACCACCACCCGCCAGCAGGCCCTCACCCCGCAGATCACCTCGCTCACCGACAAGGTAACGCACAGCCTAGCCGTGCAGACTACATCACGTCATGTAGCTGTCACCGTAAAATTGTAAAAACCGTTAGATCGTAATATAACTAGAGAAATTGTAAAATGTTTATAGACTTCGAACGCGAATATGCTGCCTATAATTTAACATAGGTATTATTTTTCGTTAGGTTATAAATATATTATAATAATAATAATAACTCCCACACCGATCTCGGTGACGGTGGCCGGTTTCATTGAAACCAGGCCAGTTACGCAGGGGTAATTTTATAGTGCCCAAGTGTGTGCACAGTACACAAGAGCACTCTCTCTTCCTTTTACTCTCGTAACCCAGTTGGACGGATGACCGACACGACTGGCGAGAGATCAGGCGCAGGACCGACTTTTTACATGCCCATCCGACGCATGGATCATCTTTCTCGTCAGACATTCAGGTGATCAGCCTGCATTGTCCTAACCAAATTTGGAAACAACATTTTTTTTTGTTCCCTTGTGGGAATCGAACCCACGACCTCCGAGTCGAGAGTCAATGCTTGAACCACTAGACCACGAAGCTGTTTAAAGGTAATAAATATATTATATAGTACCTAACATAGATATATAATATTAAAAAGAGGTAGATATATGTTATAAACGCGTAAAAATGAAGACTCGAATTGGTGCGAGTCGGGTCAATTTTGGTTAGTGTGCTCCGTGAGTAATAGCGTGTTTTGTGTTACTATGCGACGTTGACACATTGACACGCGTCCCATGTCAATGTGTGTCGTGGCACAGAAATATTGTCAGTTTTGTAAGGATATAACGTATCTATGTAATAATTAATCAAAGGTACCTAACCTCTTTTTAATATTATATATCTATGGTACCTAATGAATCTTTCGACATATATTTTTTACAATCTCGTTAGTTATTTTATAATCTAATGTTTTTTTACAATTTTAGGGTGACATAATATACACTACCTTATAGGAAGGAGGAAATTTATTTACATATAAGTATCTACAAATTAGATTCCTTCAACTTATAAGGATGCTTGTGTTGATAGATAAAACTTCATGTCGTGAATCTAGAATCAAGTAAACCTGCCTACACTGTTGAGCGATTGTGTATTTAGAAATTGTGTATAGCTCTACCAGAATCTGATGGCATTTTAAAAAAAATAAAAAATGTGATTTTCATATGGCAATGTCAAGTATGACCCGTCAAATCAAAGTACGTGATCTGTCAACCGCTGCTAAAATTTTGTGATTATGTTCTTGGAATTTGTTGTTTTTGTGAAAATATCCAAAAAGGCAATTCGATCTCAAGCGAGAAATATTGTTTTCTATGTCTATAGTAAAATACAGAAAGAAGAAGGTGTAAATCGAACTCAATCTTATAATTTAAAGCTTGTGGTAGAGTTGACCGGTAAGTTAGAGTGAACTGTTTTGATACTTTTAGTTTTTTTATATTTTCTTAGGTAATTATTGTGACTTCTTTAAATGTGTTTCCAGTACTACTATAAGGTGAATCGTAGCTGATGGCACATCGAATGATGGTTTGTTTTCCATGCCTGGTAAAAGGAGGAGAGGAGGAAAAAAGAAAATCAACATAAGACAGTTTCGATTTATAGTTGATTAGGAATAAAGTAAACGAGTTCTATACAGTTCGGAAGGAAATTCCAACATTAAATAAACTGTTGCCAATTTAATTGTATGTTATTCGTAATAAATAAGTATATAAAGTAATTCACGATTGATTTATTTTTCATGAAATATCATTATATTACATAGTATAAAACAAAGTCCCTTTTTTGTCTGTCCCTATGTATGCTTAAATCTTTAAAACTACGCAACGGATTTTGATGCGAGTTTTTAAAATAATAGTCTTTAAGTATTTAATAGTCTTTAAGATATTATAAGATTATGGTAAAATTTATATTCAAGTACTTATTATGTAAGTATATTATCAAGTGGTCGCGCATGTCGTATCGAGGTGATAGGGTCCCATTTTTAACAATTTGCATTGGGCAAACCTAAAAACATGTTCAATATTGTATCAGTAGTATATTGCTGTAAGTAGGTAGAGAATTATTCGCCGAAGTAGTTTTTTCTCCAAGAACACTATTCCACGCGGGCGAAGCCGCGGGCAAAAGCTAGTTTTCTATATTATACACCGAACATTCTTCATACAGTCTTATTATAATTCATGTTCAATGTTCAATAATACTAAAGACATAATTAAATATTAACCAGTATCAAGATCGTTTAATCCAATTTCCCCAGTATTGCACACTACAATTTTTTTTCCCTATTTGCCATGAGATTCTGGTACACCTATACTAGAATCAATGAAAACTAGATAACGAATAAGGCAGTATATGCAGCGTTGGACAAACCTCAGGGCCTCTAGTCAAGATGCATTCGAAAGTACGACGGCGAAGTTCGAAAACAAAATGTATGGAATTTGACATAACGCATCGCAAGCGACATGTCACATAACGATGACTTATGTCAAATCCCATATATTTTTGATTTCAAACTTCGCCGTCGAAATTATCGTATGCATCTTGACTAGAGGCCCAGTGGTTTTAAATGCTGATTTAAAAATATCGTAGGTTAATTTTTAGTAGTTTAGTAGGTAGGGCTTGCCAAGATCGGGATGGTTGGCGCTCATTGGGGAGGCCTACGTTCAGCAGTGGACGGCGATAGGCTGATGATGATGAGATGATGACATATTTTATTATATAATAGATAAAGATCCACAATAGGATTAGCAACATAGGAACTGAGTACTAAGCACTAAGTGACTTTTCCTTTTCGTGTTCGATCGTGAGCGCTTTTGGCGTTTACTAGATGTTTGTATGTGACTTGCACTCACATGTTTTGTTTCTTGCGTTTACAACTAGGTGGCTGTACAAATCACATATACAAACTAGTAAACGCGAAACGCGCTCACGATCGAATGCGAATAGAAAAACTCACACTTAGCACCATAGATTATACAGATATAGGTATACTAGCTCAGCACTCTGACTACTTCACGAACGTGTAGGTGATGTGAATCTTAATACTCCTGGCATAAAGCCACACCAATGTATGAGTCAATGTTTATGCTTAGATGTTTATGTACAACGTCCAATGATTAACACAATTACGAACAATTACTCGTAGGTAATTGTCCGTGTGAATAGCTCTAAATGGTCGTAGGCACAAGTGACTAATTGTTGTTTGTCTGTACTGACTACTGAGACACAATGAAACGAATGCAAGGTCTTCGAGCTTTAAATTTTGGGACCTCTTTTATCAGTTTAACCTCTATATCTTCTCCTTGGATTGTTTGAAAATCCTCGATATTCCTTTTCGTTGTTTAATTCTACCGTCCTCAAACTAAACGGCGGCTAAATGACAAAAATAATTTTTGAGGTAGAGCTAAAAACGTGGGATTATTTTGAAATTGATGCTAGTGATTTTGTATAAACAATTGTTAATGTCTTCAATGACTTATGACAACATTAACGATTGTTTATAGAAAATAACTAGCATCAATTTCAAAATACCTAATCCCGTGTTTTTAGCTCTACCTCAAAAACTTTTTTTGTTATTTAGCCGCCTTTTAGTTTGAGGACGACAGAATTACTGGAGAAGCAGAGAGACGAGAGTCCTTTATGTATTTTGCTTTCATTCTGATAACCAACGAAAGGGTGTGGAAAGTCCCATTAGTATGAATATGCCCCTATAAAGATATACAAAGTAAGATATTTCTTTATTTACATACCTTCTTAGATAAGCCAGAAATATACCAACTTTATGCGAATAGCTTCGAAAGAATTGATGGAATATGACATGATGATATACTATCTAGATTGTAATCAATCACTTGTTGCATGTTTCATTGTTTTTTTCTTTGTAGGATGCTCGTCAAAAGGCGCGCGTGCACCCCGCGTTCACGTCCGCGGGCCAGCGCGCCGGGCTCGAGCTGTGGAGGATCAAGGTCAGCAGATAAGCGACAAAACCAAAACTGAGGTCACAACAGACATGAGTTGCTTGTAAATCGCTCGCCAACAAATGATAACGGTGCATACACCACACAAAATTATTACACAACTAAAATTGTTTTCGAATTTCTGGAAATCTGGAATGTCTTATAATTTCTGGAAAGGCATTTAGGTAGATAAGTACCACGAAATGTTTAGAATACAAGTACTAGTCAAGATCATGTCGTGATCTGTACTATTTATAACAAATAGGAAAGATTTGTTTGTTTGTTTGCATTGAATAGACTCTGAAACTACTGGACCGATTTTGACGAAAGGCACACATATGGAGCAGACTACGGGGAAGGACATAGGCTGATTTTCATAGCGGCAAAATGACCGGTTCCAGCGGGATTTACTTTTGCGTGTACAGAGTCGTGGGGAACATCTAATAGTAAAATAGTCTGATAACTGTAAAGTTTACAGTTACAGTACAAATGGCTAGCCACACACGTGCAATATTATTGACAGAATAAAATTGTCAATACTAATCAACACATAGGTACAAATAACCTAACCAAGAGCATGTCAGGACATGTCTAAGGAGGGTTCCGTAACTATAAACGCGTAATATGCTTTTTTTTTAATTACTCCAAAAGTTACTGTCCGATTTGATTCACAATAGTTTTCCTAAAGAGTTTTTAGCATGATCTATCAGCATGGAAATTTGCAAGTTTCTATCTTCTATAGTTCAAAAATGCTAGGGGGGGGGACCAACTTACGAACTACTTTGGAGGCCGATTACTCGAAAATGGTCAACTTTATAAAAAAGGAACGTATGAAACCTTGCCTTTATTTTAAAAGACCTATGCTACGATACCTCACACGATAGGGTAGAGTGAAAAAATTTTTTTCATCCCCACTTCACATGTATAGAGAGCCATCCCTAAAATATAAAATTATTATTTTTTTATGATCCCGAAACCGTGATCTATACACAATCTATAACTACGCCAAATTTCATCAATTTATATTCATAATTACAGGAGCTAGAGGCGCGGACAGACAGACAGACAGACAGACAGACAGACAGACGGACAGAGCGAAACTATAAGGGTTCCTTAAGTATTACGGAACCCTAAAAAACGGCCACATACAATATAGGAATATTATTGTCAATATGAGCATTATTGCCAATAATATGGTGTGTGTGCGGCTAGCCATTGTTTACTAACCAATAGACTCTATATTACAGGATTTCGAGCCAATACCAGTGCCTGAGAAAGAAATCGGTACGTTCTACAAAGGGGACTCCTACATCGTGCTCAAGGTAAAAACGTAGTTTTTTCAAAACCTTGCATGTATATAACCATCATTAGAATCATTAAACTTTCAAATATTACTAACATATTTTATCGAACTTCTTAGGTACTATTATAAATTTGAAAGTGTGCGAGAATATGGATTGATGTTTGTTACGTTTTCACAGAAAAACTACTGAACGGACTAAATTTAATTTGGTATTATTTTGAGCTTTATATTAACACATAGGCTAATTTTTATCTCGACAATAGTACAATGTACCCACCATATACTGTACTTATTTAGCTGCTAGCTAGTCGAAAATAATCTTAAAATTCTAGTCATTATAATAAACTATTTGACAGACAACATCGGACAAACGCAACAACCTGTCCTGGGACATCCACTATTGGATCGGCAGCGAATCCAGCCAGGACGAGGCTGGCGCGGCCGCCATCTTGACTGTTGGTTTAGACGACAAGTTCGACGGGAAAGCTGTCCAGCATAGAGAGACCATGGGATACGAGAGTTCGCAGTTCCTCAATTACTTTAAGTCTGGAGGTAAATAGACCTTGGCCTAGAGTCAAGATGCATTCGATAATTTCGTCGGCGAAATTCGAAAATAAAATGTATTGGATTTGACATAAGGCATCGCAAGCGAAATGTCACTTAGCGATGACTGATGTCAAATCCCATACATTTTTATTTTCGAACTTCGCCTTCGAAATTATCGAATGCACCTTGACTAGAGGCCCTTGAATCAAATCTGGAATAAAGTTGTAACCTGTGTCCCAATGTTACCGTATTTACACTTACGACGCACTTTGTAAGAGGACCTAAGATATGAACTTGATATAGCATGGTTGTTAAATTGCAGCTGTGCGTTACTTGGACGGTGGTAACGCCTCCGGGTTCAAGCACGTCACCACAAACCCTGGAGCTGAAAAGCGACTGTTCCAAGTTAAAGGAAAGAGGAATGTTAGAGTGCGCCAGGTAATCAAATACTAAACAAATATCTTCTTATTAAAAGTGAAAGTATGTGAAGATGGATGGATGTATTTTTGTTACTCTTTCACGAAAACACTACTGAACGGATTTTGTTGAAATTTGGTATGGTAGTAGTAGCTCCGGAATAACACTGCTACTGTTTATCCCCAAATTGTACAGTGTTTCCATAGGATACTTTATTTGAGCGAGCGGAGCCGCCGGAAAAGGTTAGCACTTACTACATAATCTGATAGCAATTATGATTTGTAAGTAGATTATAGCTATTCGTTGGGAATACACCTTTGTAAATCTATTATTTTTGTCGAACACTTCCTACGTTCCACATACATAGTTCCACAATAGTCTGCATCATCAGAAAACGTATTTTCAGGTAGACCCTCTCATCTCCTCGATGAACAAGGGCGACTGCTTCATCCTGGACATCGACCAAGACATCTACGTGTACGTCGGCGAGAAGGCCAAGAACGTGGAGAAACTGAAGGCCATCTCTATGGCCAATCAGATCAGGGATCAAGACCACAACGGTAGAGGACGCGTGGAAATTATTGGTAGGTTCTAAACAAGTGGCGTAAACTGTTTATTATCTATTTGCAAACCCAGAAAATGTAATAATTTATTATAAGAGCATGTTTTGACTCTCTAAGGGCGTCACTTTGCTGATATCTTTAGACTCATATCTTCTTTTACATAGGCTGATCAAAATATTTTTACTTTCAGACCAATATTCAAGCGAAGTGGACACACAGAAGTTCTTTACCGCTCTGGGGTCTGGCACCAGGGATCTCGTCCCGGAAGACAGCGCTGGTGGTGACGACCAGGTTTATACAATTTTAATATTGTCCTCTTGAATCTTTTTCATATTTACAAAACTTTAATACAACAGTTTACCTTGCTGCATTTTTGATGCTCAAAGAGAAATGCTATATTTGTGGCAGAATAGTTTGGCATGTGGAGGCAGTGGCAATTGGCAGAGGACCAGTGGCGTAGCTATCGTAGGGCTAGGTGGTGCAGTGCACCAGGGCCCCGGAGCTCAAGGGGCCCTCTAGCCTCAGCTTTGAAAAGAGAGGAGCATATAAGAAAAAAGGAAAAAAAAATCTTGTGAACAGGCTCGAGACTCGAGGCTCGAATTTTTTTTTTTATTTGTTGAAATGTTGTTAAATGAACACCAACAATTACAAGACTTCTGATTTAAGATTTTCAACACATGCGCTAAGCGTCCTCGATGAGCATGTGATGTTTGTTATCGTTATTTCAGTTATTTGGTATTTGATAGTTGGGATGAGTACGCCCGTAGCACATTAGATCAGCGATAAGCTCACGTGCTTGACGGTCGTGAGATCAATTCGACAATTCCATACTCCACCCATATTAACTTTTTCGTCAAGTTTTCATTCCCCCTTGCCTTGAATTAGTTCTCATTTATGATATTCATTGCGATGTTTTCTACTTTCTGGGGTCTGGATGCACTATAATAGTTGACGCTAGGTCGACTAGGTGTGTCAGTTGTCACTGACCGTTGCAATTCGTTTTCCTTACTACCAGCACCAGCCTTATTTCATCTTTCATCAAGTATCGCCACTAATGCAAATGCTACTATTTCTATTCCGCTCATTCATCCATCTCGCACCATATTCTGCTAGAACTCATTTTCGCTACAAAAAAATTCCAATGACAAAACATGTATGATACAGGATACAGGTTGCAGCACAACGGTATTCGTATAATCTATAATAACTCTCAAACTTTTAACTTGATCGACAACGAAAAATAAAAATCGTTTTTCTAAACTCAAGTTCAAAGTGAAGAATGAGCTACTATCTCAGACCAAATAAAAAGTATAATAAATATTCTATATCGTCATGTATGTGCGTCGTTGTTTATTTATTCCCATTTTCCTCCATTTAACACATAGAGATTCTACCCCTCATAGAGACAGACGACGTATGGATTTCCTATGACTAATTTTAAAGGTCAATATAAGTTCAAGCTACGCGGAAACAGGGGATGAGGGGCATGAGGGCCCGATTCTTCCCTTATGCACCGGGGCCCTTATCCACCTAGCTACGCCACTGCAGAGGACTGTCTTTTATATACTTAGTCAATTTTTACAGACTTTCGAGAAGAGCGAGGAGCAGGCGCCCATCTTGTCGGAGGTATCAGACAGCTCCGGCAAGCTGAAGGTCACGCCGCTGTCAAGACCGTTCAGACAGGAACAACTCAAGCCACAGGTTTAAATGAAATACTATTCATTAATTATGACACAGTTTTTCGATCACATTGTTAAAACTTAAAATATCGCTGCCCTAGTTCAACAGTAAGATATCTTTAAAAAAATCAAAATTGAGATAAGTTTTGTTTCATGTGAAAAATATGCTCTTCTGCCCGGTTCAAAAATCGGATATGTGGAAAACGCAACCAAAGTGCCTAAATTTCAATGTCTCACTGAGACATTTCAGCATATTTTTAGCGACCTTTAGTTCAAGATTCTGACATCTTAAGATATATCTAAAATCAGGAAGATTTTTACTTTTCTTTTAGTTCTACACAGAGACTTCTTCAAATGTCCTTATATGAAATTATAAAAACAATTCTATGTTGAGACATCTTAAATTGTCCCAGTGTTTCACTAAAATATCGTTAAATTCTATTTCTTTCTAGGACATTTTGAAATAACCTACCTACTCTTCTAATAAGATGTCCGTATCACGCGGCTGCGTGAGGAGCAATTTTTCGTTCCGTTCGTCGAATGTCACGCGACACCCCCGCGGGGCGGTAGCGGGGCGGTACCCCGCGCTTCCAATGCAATGCTTGCTAGTTGCAAAGATAATGTAAAGCTAGTATTACGTATTAAGAGGTGGCACTCCGAATAAAAATAATAATTTCGATTTCAAAATTATACCGTAGCTTTTTTATGTATTATATCTTCTAAAGTGCAAAAGATTCAAGCCTACAAAAAAAAAAATAAAAAAAAACTATACGTAGGTTATAGGTACGTATATTGTTTTCAATTTTATTTTTAGGACCCAATTATTAGGTTAAAAAGGTAAATAAAACAATAAACAACAAAACAACTGTAATTCGATCGTTTTTATTGCATTAAAAAATACAAAAGTAGGGCTACGTTCCCACGAGCGTTTTTATGTGATCGCGACTGAAAAAACTACACTATAAATAGAACTTTGCGCTAATACGACACAGCTGAAAATGGTGTACACTTGACACTTCGATTTTCAGGTCTATTGTAGATTAAGTGCAGAGTTCTTTTTACAGTGCAGTTTTTCCTGATGCGTCACGACTCGCGACCACAAAAAAACTCTTGTGGATACGAGGGCTAAAGGTTGGTAACCAAAATATTTCAGATTACCACATAATTATACGACATAGCTTGATTAACTTCAGCGGTTATCCTTTGGTGCAAAATAGGTAGGTACACTTTTGTGGGCCTAGCAGGCCATTTGACAGCGACGTAAAGTAACGTTATACGAATGAGAATCTTGAAATATTTTCATGTTGTCATTATTATTATTGCGTGCCCTTGAAATTGGAATCCAATACCTGCAAATTATGAAATTATATTACATTTTACTTATTCGCAATACAAAGGTTAAACTAAATGTAAAATTAGATTAATAAGTATGCGGTAAAACTGTACAATAGTATTAAAAATAAAGTACATAATTATTATTAGGTATGTACCTATTTAAAGTTTTTACTGACTAGCAGAAGAAAATGTAATATTTTTTTGTTATATTATATTATATAAGGTTCGGTAAAATCAATTACGGATATTTTGGGCATATGATCTGCTGCTTATGTAAAGGCGTTGAGGCAGAAAAATAATTGTCATACTCGAAAAAAAATTTTTTTCTTTATAATTATGGGCGAGCTTGCGTTTTGCGGAGAGTCACCCATACAAGAGATGATTTTTTACTTTAAGTATGACAATTATCTTTTTGCCTAAACGTCTTTACATAAGCAGTGGATCATGTGCCCGAAGTATCCGTAATTGATTTTCGGAGACCTTATATACATTTTTATACACAATATCCATGACCCAGGAACACTGAAAAACTTTTTGTTCCTTCGGCAGGATTCGAACCTGCAACCCCCGGCTTGAGCACCAAAGCGCTAAACCACTGAGCCACAGAAGTCGTCAAACAAATATAATCTTATGTCTGTTTTCAATAAAATGAGAGGTTAAAATAATATGGTAAAACTTTATACAAATACTCACCGATATTGTTTGAGCATATTTATATTTTGGTTAAATACATGAACTTATTTTATATAAATCACTGTTTCAATAATAAATATGATTTCGAGTTCACTTCACTAAAAAATACAGTTCTTTTGCAAATAACAAAACATAAGATAACAAATTTTGTAAAAGTTGAAAATAATTTTTCAAATAATAGAATAGTATTTCGTAGTTTGAAATTTAAAATTAATCTGCTATTTCTGCTTAACCAATCACTGGCGATGTGTGAAAGAGTACACACGATAAAAGAGCGAGCAAGGTACGAGTCGTATGTGGTTTGCACAGACTAGGGTTGCCATCTCTTACATATGACTCCCCGGACAAGACGCGTGAAAACCCCGGATTTTGGAGTACGAAACCCGGACATAGAACAGTTTTTACCCGACTACGGCAATGTCAAAAAGAAAGGAAGATTTATTATTGATGCTTATCAAAAAAAAAAAAACTTAGGCCTTCCTAATTCTGCCTACAAAAACCCGGATAGCAAATAAAATCCGGCCCGGACGCTCCCCGGACGCCCTTTAAACTAGGACAAATCCGGGGAAACCCGGACGGATGGCAACCCTAGCACAGACGATAGTCAGGTAGGTATAATTTTGGATTTCGAACGCCAATACTTACGATAGGAAGTTGCGACACCCTGAACATTAAAGCACTGACTGATTATTATAATAGTTAAACTGACTTGTGCAATAATAATAATAAGATTTTAACTGATAATATGAGACTGATTTGTGCAATTCTGATAATAGATAATAAATAATACATTACAAGCAAACAAATTTCTCAGTTTTAAATAAATTTTCCTATTCCCTTACCAAACATTTCCCCGTATTTCATCGGACAACTTACATTCTCTAATGTCGATGTGCTGTAATACTAAGATATTTTTAAATTTTGTCGATCTGTGTTTATTTTCCATAAATTTGGAAGCTTGGTTGGATAAATCTTTAGTATTTCTTAAACAAAACAAAAAATAGTAACTCTATGAGTAACAATATAGACATAATTTTTAAGAAACCATTTTAGAGACAACATTAAAATCACAAAACATTTTTTATTTAGTCTGAGTTCAATATAAGGTTATCTCACTATTAAAAAGCCTTAAAACTATTATAAAAATATTTTATTCAAATTTAAATATAAACAACTCCCTAACACATTAAACTAAGCTATACTTTTAAAAAATCAACCACATTTCAAATAACAACGAGTGAAATAATGACAGTAAAATCATAAAAGTATGAATAACTCAAAACATACTTTGTTCAACATATCTCACTGTTGAACTAGGGCAGCGATATAATATACAGTACAACCAAGCTCTTATTAGCCCTCGACAATCATTGTTTTTCTATGGAAATGACAGACAATGTATCAAAAAAGTCAATACCCGAAAGACATTAACATCTTGGTTTTTCTGTATCTGATTCTCCACTCATTTATTGTGAAGTATTGAATTAACATCTTGGTTTTTCTGTATCTGATTCTCCACTCATTTATTGTGAAGTATTGAATTTTGTAGGCACCTATTTTTTCAGGAAACTTACATTTTGGACACAGTAAGCGGCAGCATTTACGTCTGGGTTGGGAAACAGGCAACTCAAAGTGTAAGAATCAAATATTTCACCATACAATTAACTGTTGAAAAACTTGATCCCACTTCTGAAAGGATGAGCTTCAAATACAAATGCTCTTTATTTTCAGGAAAAGACCGAAGCGATGAACAAGGCTCAACAATATTTGAGCTCCAAAAACTATCCATCATGGGTAAGTCTAAGATTTTGATGATTCAATTGTTTATTGGCTAATTCCTGAGCTGGTGCCGGTGACAGGTCATCATGTGAAACGTTCTGAAAACAGACAAATTATTAATTCAGAAATAAAATATTTAATTTTGACTTTCGAAAGTGCGTGAACAATACTGTCGTGTTTTTCGTGGGGGAGCTACGCTTTGGCATGAGAGGGCCAGCTCGTTCGGGTAAATACCATGGCCTCACAGAAATCCGACATGAAATAACGCTCGTTTCGTAACGTTGTGTTTCGCCGAGTGAGTGAGGTCAGAAATTACCGGAGGCCCAAGGAGGGTTGGGGATTTTAAGGCAAATTCGCTTTACAAGTGTAACTCCTCTGGTGTTGCAAGTGTCCATGGGCGGTAATCGATTACCATCAGGCGATTCGTCTACTCGGTTCCTGGTTCATTTCATTAAAAAAGTTAACATTTCCAGGTCCACATAGCTAGAATCCCCCAGGGTACAGAGCCGGCAATCTTCAAGCAGTACTTCAGCACCTGGAGGGACGCGGGCATGTCACACTCACGTATCGTCAGATCCTTGGAGGATAATAGAGGTAAAAGAAAAATTTACACGTATCGGTCCTTACTCTACATAATAGCTTTGTAATTATATGGTGGCCAGGTTTAATTTGGAGTGTGTCTCCGACGCACGTACCTACGTTTTGGTGCAACAGAATGGAGCCATACTGTGAATTGGCAGTCTTAATCACGTATATTGTGCTCCAGGTTACAAGAAAATAATACTCTAAGAGCCTGTTCACAATCTTCTTATACGTGTCGAATAGCTTATTCGGAAGTTTTGTCGCTGCTTGATTTATATCGAGAGACAAGACATACCTACAAATAAACTGTCTGATACGTATCAGTAGATTGTGAAACAAGCCTCTAGTCAAGATGCATTCGATAATTTCGACGGCGAAGTTCCAAATGAAAAATGTATGGGATTTGACATAAGTCATCGTTATGTGACATGTCGCTTGCGATGCGTTATGTCAAATCCCATACATTTTGACTTGACTAGAGACCCAGGTCCTAAAAATTGAGATGAGATCGTTTGCTACGCTGCTGTGTAATGCTGTATGTATTGATATTATTTTCCACGACTTCCTTTTCAGATACAAGCAACTTGGACTACAGAATGCACAATCTGAATGACGCTGAGACTAAGCTGTACGAAGTGGTGGCGCTCTCCGACAACTCGGTGTTTTTCAAACCTATACTAGACTTCAAGCAAATGGTAAGCCCTTATTCTGAAAACCCATACCCCAGCGAACGCAAATTATATTATAAGAGCTGTTTCATAGTTCATAGCATTAGATACAATGAAATACCTAGTTCATTTTAGTAAAATTGTTTTTTTTTTTTCAGGACTTGGAAGAAGATGGAGTGTATGTCTTAGAAAATAAGTCAGAGATAATGGGTTGGATCGGCAAGGAAGCTCCTCTCCACAGAGTAAAGGCGGCACCTATCTATTTGGTCGTGAGTGTCCTAACATCTTAATATTTTTTCTTACAATTAGGTACATCTTTTTGGATGTTTTTGCTAATAGGTAGTTCCGCGCGAGATTCCTACGCTGGTGGTGGTAGGTTCATTAAACACGACTTTAGATACTAATAATAATAGTCAAAAAGTCGAAATTTTGCGTAACGTAATATGTCGATGACCCCTAGGCCTACACGATCCGGAATCCGGAAAAATGTTGTCGAAAAATCGAACTGAGTGTTCGAGTGTTCGATTTTTCGATCATGTCTTATATCACAGTTTGACACTCGACATTTCGATTTTCAACGCTGATACTATCAGCGCAGTTTTATTTTCAGTGCTCTGAATTTTCCCAGGCCCGCCGGATTCCGGGTCATATAGTCCCAGCCTCATAGAAATGTATCACCACTCATACCCACCACTGCAACTACTATTGTGTAGTTAGGGCCTTAAGAGTCCCACGAACGGAGCGAGAAATCGCGCGCTGGGATCATATTTTGTCGAGTACTTTTTTCTGTTGCTGTCTCACCTAGAGTATGATTTGGCGCTAAAATAGCGAGAACGTGCTATTGTCTTACGGAACCTTATTTTGTCTGGGGAGCGGGTTTTTAAAATTTAATAAAAAACGGCAATTTGGCTACTTATCGAATCATTTTGGTAATTTCGTTTTCATTTCCATTATATCTGCCCCATGCCAAGACGCCATTAAATTTATTCATATTGTGTTGGTTTATTTTCAAAGTAGGTACACTATTAAAACAAGTCTTGTAATTGGTTTCCATTTCATTTGAAAGTGTAGTAAGTATATTTTAACTGGCTGCAAGTGATGCGTATTTTGCGTAAAAAATGACTGAAATTAAATTCGCTCTTATTTCGTTCTTAGTTAATATTTTCTAACCAAACCTAATTATAAGACTAGATATGATGCATTAAATTATGCGTACAAAGTTTGGTAAAGTTTGGTAGTGCTGTTTTAAAATTAAAACGAAACTACATTTGTATGGGATTTCGACGCTCCGTGGGGCCCTTAAGTCAAGAATCAAGATCCATTCTATAATTTTGACAGCGAAGTTCGAAAATTAAATGTATGGGATTTGACATAAGGCATCGCAACTTGCAAGCTACATGTCACATAACGATGACTTATGGCAAATCCCATACATTTTGTTTTCGAACTTCGCCGTCGAAATTATCGAATGTCTCTCGACTAATTGTCCCTGATCGACAGCGGTAACCTAAGCGCCAGTCGTGTATTATAGAAGTGGTGGGTTGAAGATAGTATATTATATAATATTATTTTCAGAACTTCTCTCGCGGGCAGAACAAGAAGGTGATTCTAATGAAGCAAGGTCTGGAAACCCCAACCTTCAGCAGGGCTTTCAAAAAATGGGACCCAGATATGTGGATCGTATGTATTCTTCTGTATAATCCTAAGATTCATCGTAAAACATGATAATGGGTGTGTAGATAAGCTTAAAATTTATGTAATAGTTACACACACACTTGGGCACTATAAAATAATGAAACCGGTTACCGTCACTGAAATCGGTGTGGCAACTAATATAGTAGCTAATAACCTAGTCTTTTTAATACAATACATCTATGGCTAATAACATTATAGTTTATAGTAACCCATATCGCTATATGCGCGTAGATATTTTAAACTAGGTACACATAGGATTATAATGAGATACAAGTTATTCGCCAATAAACAGAAAAACTAGAGGATTTTATGGAGCCAAAAGAAAGCAAATTATGGAGAAACGCAAGTCGCGGAAAATTAACCTTATGAGTTATTTGAGGTTTTGTCGCTGCTAACCTCAACTCTATTGAACGACAGAGACAACACGTGCAAATAAGCTATTTGACACCTATGACTTATGAGTAGATTGAGTCGTAACTATTGGATCGAAAACCGGTCATATTTAAAAAAAACCGGATTTTCGGTCCCAGCCATCTTCAAAACCGGGTACCCGGGTTTTTCGGGTATTTCGGGTTTTTTGTTGATTTTGTAGAATTTTGTTAAGAATGTCCTAAAATTTACCTTTATCAGCTGCTTTCTGTTGTTACAATGTAATACTGGTAAAAAGTGATCCCACCATAAACATTTTTATGTAAAGTAATGCCAAGATGATACCATATAACTCACACTGTTAAAAAGCTATTAGATCTCGTGTAAAACAAGCTTCTGACTCTACCAAACTTCTAACTCTACTGTTAAATATAAAGCAACAAGGAGTTAAGGCGTTAACTCTACAAGCCTAACTTCACAAACTCTACACCTTAGCTTTTTGACAGCGCGAGTTATATGCGGTCGTCCTGGCATTACTTTATATAAAATGTTTTTGGTGGGATTTCACTTCTTTTTTAAAGACAATTATTAGCCCTCTAGAGTAGAAATTTACGTAGGTTTCTACTCTTACAAATTTTCATCCCCTAGTTTAAGGGGCTGGAGGATAAAAGTTCCAAGTTTGACAATTTTTATGTTGGATGTGTGCCAAAGCTAGTTTAGCTTTCTATGACATCAGTACCCCAAGCAGGAATATTTTGCGGTATCGTTACCTACGTGTACGTAAGCGAGAAATATTGTATGAAAACCATGATAGCGCCTCTAGCGGACGTAAAAGTAACTAAAATTTTCATACAATATTCCTCATATTTCTCGTTTACGTACACGTAACGATACCGCAAGATGTTTCTGATTGGGGTCCAGGAAGTACCCTATAATTTTGTTGATCATGAGTGAGTCAGTGACGAAATCAGGCGTTTTTACAAAGACTTACATAATCATCAAAACTGGGAACATATCCTGAAAATTTTGTGTATTTTCTATAATCCAAACCCAAGTTTTTTTTATAAAACTAGGGGGCAAACGAGCAAACGAATCACCTGATGGAAAGCGATTACCGTCGCCCATGGACATTCGCAACATCAGAGGAGTTGCAAGTGCCTTGCTGGCCTTTTAGGAGGGAATAAGCTCCTTTCTTGAAGGTTTCAGGTCGTAATGGTCCGGAAATACTGCTGGCGACAGTTTATTCCAGAGTTTTACAGTGCGCGGCAGAAAGCTTCAGGTAAAGCGCACGGTGGAGGACTGCCACTCATCAAGGTGATGAGGATGATAAATATTTAAGTCCGAACAATTCCTCGGAGCACTCCCCGTAATATAACCGATAGAGGTTGCAGAGCGATGCTCATCTCTACGTAGCTCTAAGTTGTCAAGCCTGTTTGAAATACTATGGCAGTCGACAATTCGAGCGACCCTTCGTTGGATACGATCCAGAGGGAGAAGCTGATACTTTGGCGCCCCTGCCCAGAGATGAGAACAGTATTCCATGTGGGGCCGAACCTGCGCCCTTTAAAGATGTAGGCGTTGGACCGGACTGAAATACTGCTTTGACCTGTTCAGAACACCAAGCTTCTTGGAGACTAACTTGGCCTTGCCCTCCAGATGATATCGGAACTGGACCTCGCTCGATATACTAATGTATGCTTTCAAAACGAGGACCTACGACATTCGGTAACTTTTTAGCGATGAATGCGTAAACTTGTGTCTTATAGGGGTTGAATTGGACTAAGTTAAGTCTACCCCATTCAGAGATCTTCTCCAATGAAATCTCAATTTGAGAGACAAGTTCGTTTCGACTCTCAATGACGTTTTGCCGAGAGACCACATCTTCGTCTTCTCACACCGGGCCCTTAAGGGGTCTTGGGTGGGGAACCACGACCAGGGGCTTTGCCCCTCTACGTGGGGTGATTTTGGGATGACGCTTCCAGTACTAGTAGTACTGGGCGCAAAAGTCAAGTTTTAGGGGAAGACCCCCCGCGGCCCGCGGCAGAACGCGGGGGAAACCCATGGCGAGCGAAAGTGGGGAAAAACAAATTCGCCAACCAGGCACGACCAGGACCGGCGATTGCCGAGAGATGTTCGGGCGGCCGGTATATAAGGCATCACCCGTACTGTCATCTGCATAGCAATGAATGCCTTAAGATATCATTGATATGCAGTATGAACAGGGTAGGCGATAGCACACCAAAGCTGTCTTCCAAGATATCAGGACTGTGCCATAAGAGTAGAAGAACCGAAAAAGACACGTTAAGGCCGGACACGTTAACATTTTCAACACAATAGGAGGGATTCTGTCAGGCCCACTCGGCTTTTGGGTATCAAGGGAACGGAGAGAAACTCGTACTGAGCGCTAATGGAACCGAATATTATAAACCAAGTTATGAAGGTCAAAAAATCGACGAATTGCTTCGAGAAAAGGTAGTCTGGTAGTGCTCTTTAGCTTCGCTCACTCGTCTTGGCGGTGCGGGGGCAGTCCCGTGCCCCCAGATGTACTACATACAACATGAAAGCATTATAACTATTATTCTAAAATTCTACATTGACAATCACAAGCCACTATAACGTTCGGTTTGTGATTGTAATTGTTATAAACTGTTGTAGAATTTCATAATAAAAAAGCTCGAAAAAAACCGAAAAGCCGGTTTTCAATATTTTGAAAACCGGGTTTTGTAGTAGGCCCGAAAAAATCGGGTTTGCCCGGGTTTTAGGTTTCGGGTAAAACCGGTCTCAATGCCCTAGTCGTAACTTATAACATGCCTATTAATTTTCAGAAAGTGAACACATATGAAATGGACAGAGAAAGGGTGCTAAGGAACAACGAAATAGACGACAACTAATTATACCGGAGGCCCAAGGGGGGATTGGGGATTTAAGGACCAGGAACGCAAGTCGCAGCACCAGCGGAGTTACAAGTGTTCCTCTAGTGTTGAGAGTGTCCATGGGCGGCGGTAATCGCGTAACCATCAGGCGATTCATCTGCTCGTTTCCTGGTTAATTTTATTAAAAAAATGTGATTTGCATAAAAATACTCCTAAATTTTTGATTAAAAAAAATATTTTTACACCGGATTGCGTTTTATTTTGATTGTCTTTAGATAAGTGCAGATTATCGTAGACCTCTCTGGCTTATATAGGAACTAGCTGTTGCCCGCGGCTCCGCCCGCTATAATATCCCTCGGGAACACTAATTTTTCGGGATAAACAGTAGCCTATGTTTTAATCCAGAGCCTAAAATACTACCATACCAAATTTCATCGAAATCCGTTCAGTAGTTTTTGCGTGAAGGAGTAACAAATATCCATCTATCCATACTCACAAATTTTCACAATTACATAATATAGGTACATATAATATTATAATCACGCCTTTTTTCCGTAGGGGTAGGCAGAGACCGCCTCTTTCCCGTAGGGGTAGGCAGAGACCACTTCTTTCCACTTGCTACGGACCTTACATACTTGTTTCGCTTCGTCTACTATCATTCTTACCATCCATTCCTTCTCTTACATTCAACGTAGCGAAGCGGCTCTCCATGGGGCACTCTAGTAGAATTAAAGCATTACCATATCTCTAATACAGCTGAGGGTTCTTCATCAGATACTTCAGACCTTCGATTTTTGACATCAAATGAAGCGGCCTACCAAGTTGAATATTTTTTGTAAAGGCGGTATGTTGATCTTAATAGTATATGGTTGGGCTCTTGTGTTTTCTAATCAGGGTCACCAGGTACTCCAGATTTTCGATTATCCTAGTTTTTATAGTTTTCCCTTTATGTGGCCATTAAACCCTAACTCTGTACCAAATTTCAGCTCTCTGAGTTTATGGGAAGTACTAGTTCTATTCTGATGATCATGAGCGAGTGAGTGTCATAAATGCGAAACTTTGCTTTCGCTTAACTTCGGAACTAAATGACCTACAGACTTGAAATTTTAGATTTTAAGTATGTGATTACAGCTTACTGGATGACAAAAATTTCTGCGTTCTGGTCTTATCCAGAGGTTCTCAAATAGGGGCCTGAAAATGCGGCGAAATTGTTCCAGTAAAGGATGGTACAGTGGTGGCAGTGTTTGCTTCGCGCTCGACTTGGCGATCACAAGTGCCAAGGGCACCGAAAATGATGATCCAGGGCTTGTTCGATTCGGAATGACCTCTTAAAACTTTTTGAAAAATTTCAAGAGGGGCTCGAAAAAATTGCAAAAGTTATAAACAATTTGGTAAAAAAAGGTGTATGGTTTTTTGAAAATATCTCGGATATCCGAATTTTGAAAAAAAAAAATCCTTTAAGAGGAGGAAATTTCCTAAAAAAAGTCCCACATCCCGGAACTCTATCACCAAAGAAATTCACTAACAGGGATCTTGTGAATCAGACTACTGGGCGTTGAAAGAGAAGTCTAAAACAAATTAGAAATAGCAATTTAGCCGAATGGAATGTCAAGTCCGACTTGATGAAAACTTAAACTGCATCAGTAGATTTTTGATAACTCAATTTTCCTAGCCAGGATTCGAACCCATAGTTGTGAAAAGAAATACGCCTGTATTATTCGATAGTATTGCTACCGCTAGTAAGAAACAATTTCTGGCATTAGTATCTAATTGTGAGCGAAAAACTTACAAAAATTCTTCTATTAGGTAGGTATATGGATTTTTTTTAATCTTCACCCCAATAAACTATATCTATACTTCATCCAAAGGCTATGATATTTTAATATGTAATCATAGAGAATCATTGAGAGAAGGTAGAGCACTAGTCTATTCTTTCATAAGATACGGTAAAATCGGCCTTTTTAAGCACTAAAAATAATAAGTTCAAGTACACGCTACTTAAAATATATTATGTATATAGGTACAATTATATGTACCTACGAACTACGAAGTTACGAACTGTAGTGAGGACAAAGATTTCTCACGATAAAAATAATTTGACTCACGAACCGGTTCTAGAATCCGGACCAAAGCAATTACAGCGAGGCTCCATTAATACGTTGCGTAATGCGTTGTCGCAGCGCCGCGCCGCCGGTGCTGCGTTATTTTTGACAGACTTTATTTTAGGCCCCTATTACTCGTGTCATTGCAACGGATTAACGCATTACTTTTTTATTCGTCCATGGCATTACGTATGCCACATGAGGCCACATCTGCGTTGCGTTGACGCCCGACAGTGGCGGATCTACGACTTTTTCGAACTGGGGCAAAAACTTGATATGTCATTTGACGTCGCGTTCGACTGTGACTGTTTGAATTTGTTCGGCTCGGCTCCTGGCAAAAAGATCACGCACACTACGCACGCCTTCAAAATTTATTTGATTTGTTAACTCACTTAGAAATACAAAAGTTCGTTTTCCAAACATAATATTATGATTCGATTACTTGATAAAAACCTATAAGATTGTAGGAAAAGAGGCTTTATATTTGATATTTTACGACATTTCTAATTCTTGTCTTAATGATTTGCCGATTTGGCGCCCCCATGAAACTGCCGCCCGGGGCAAGTGCCTCCAGTTGCCCCAATAGATCCGAGGCTGACGCCCAATATCACAATAATAAATAAATTCTTTATTGAGAGCAATTATGACCCAATTTAGTGTACATATTTTGAAATAAATATTATATTATTAGATTATTTGCTAAAGTTACAGATTTAATTTAAATATTTTATTTTTAAATAATATTCACCTAACAAGAACTCTCAGAAAGTGTTCTAGTATCGGCGAATCTAGTTTGTCAGCCAACATCTTCAGGATACAGTTGGTACTCGGATCGCAGTCTGCTCCGGAGGGACCAGGACTTTTCTCTTATGATAGCATAAAAGTTATCAGTATGCTCGTTTGCAAACATACCCGACGCCGAGCAGAACCGCGACAGATCCAACAGCATCCTGAAACCATTATTGTACTGAACTCTAATCTTGTCTAGACTTTTTTGTGTATAGTTATTAGTTAGTTGGCCTACAGGCTCGAAGTATAAAAAGTTTGACAGTACGCCTTAAAAAGCGTTATTTTTGCCTCCTTACTACACCATGCAAACCTGCGGGCCAACATATCACACCTCACAGCCAGGGCTCTACGCTCACGCTCTATATCTACTTGATATTTAAGGTCCTCCGTAACATAGTTTCCGATCTCTTGAATTGAGTTACTGGTCTTAAACTCATTCCGTTAAGAGTGGTTCTAGGCTCATATTCAACCTTCTTACGGCGGGGCGTTAAATATCAAAACTCATTCACTCACACACTATCAATGCAAGAGGGCGATAGTGCAGCGCATCATCCACCCTTCCTCTTCGTCTCCTGTGTGTCATTCCGTTGAAACGTCGTATTCGACGACGCAACGCATTAATGGGTCGTGTCATGAAAAATCTGTGAAAAACGACATACAGCGTCGACGCTGCGACACGACGAGACTAATGGAGGCTGGAGTCTCGTACCGCGTAGGTAAGTTCAACCCGTGCCTATAATACCTTCACCGAGTTAAAACTTATAACTAGTAGTTGCGCGAAAGATAATCTCGCGGAAACCGTACATTGGCGATAAAAAGTACCTAATATCCCCGTGGACCGTGGTCTACACTCTACCATAGGGTAAAGTGTGTGTCATCAGGTGATGATGAGTTAATCGAAACCGGTCGTATTTATATATACCTACCCAGCCCCGCATCTATTGTGGGGCACTTGCCCCGGGCGGCACACAGTGGGTCGAAACGAGGATTCGGCGGACTTAGGGACCGATTTTTATTTTTCGTATTTTTCTTTATGCCAATGGATAGAGCTAATTAATCTTAACAAAAGTTGTTCTGTGCAATTTTTTCTTAGCTTTATAATTTAGGTAGAAAAAATAAATTTTTGATTTTTTTGTATGAAACAAATTAAATAATCTTAAATTTTTGCCAAGTCATGATAGATCCCGCGTTCAAACATTTTGTTTCTTATATTTTGGCTACATTGCTATTATTATGTACTATAAACTTGTGCCTAAAGTTGCAAGTCTGCCAGAAAAAGAGGTAAGAAAATTACAATAAATGTAATTATTAACTAATGACTTTTCTGATTCTTAAAGTTATTCTAGGGATAATTCATGCGAAATAATTATTCCGATAATAGAATAAGATCAGTGATTTCGACAAAATTTATCTAAACGTCAAAAAAATCTAGATTTCGTGAAGATATAATCAATAATAACCTGAACTTACTAATATCCGTTTTAATCATAATAAAGGTTCCTTTGTGTTTCTAACAATCGCATAGAGTCATAGTGTCGTTAGAATTTCGGAAAATCTTTGTTACGAGCTTCTGCTGCTTCTTCCGACAATTTTCCGATAGGTATGGCACCAGAATGCTGAATAATGTCAGTGCCATATATCAACAGCTTGTGCAAACTGGAAGGTATATAATACCGGGGATATAGAATAACGTACAGTTTTGCAGTCTCTCTACAGAATAAAGAGAACTTTGAAGAGTGCACGCACGTCTGTAGAATCACATGCAACCTTTCTATTAACTCTTTACTTATGCCAGTGATACGGGCTGTAGTGTCTGCATCCCTAAAAAATCTTCGGGCAGTATTTCCGTCATTGGTTGTACCGTCTCCTTGTTTCACCTGGTCTATTAGTAAGCCGCAATCTTCCCTAAATGCTTGCTATATTGCGGACTTTCTAAGCTTAATTTTTTTCTTACCCTCAGCCCTGCTACTTCATTTTTTGAAATCCACACGATAGGCTGCATAAGAAAAACGGGACATTACCAATAATGAAAATTAATCATTTTCTAAAAGAACAACGATTGGCAGTTGTAATAGTTGACGTAAAATAAAATAAGAATGATTAATTATGGTTACTTAGGCACATACACCTGATCCAGCATCGTAAAAATGACAGTCCGTACTGTTAGATCTCTTTATCCTTGCTTTTTTTGGTCAAGCAGTTCAATATTATTCATTTCCGATGGCTTTGCTTACAAATATCGCAAACGGCTGTCGACATCTCTGATAAATATGCTGTTATCTTTCCGCCAATCATCTTCAAAAGCAACTGGTGTGACACCTCAATTTGATTTACTTTTGATGGCTGGAGCGATTCTATCTCTTCTGTGATTCTGGTCTTTATTGTCATTATAGTGGACTGGGTTTCCTTCGTAAATTGAAACATAATCGGACGACAGTAAAACGTGGATGAGGGTATTTCGTTTTCCCAAACAAAAGTTCCATCCGATTGTTTTAGCCTAACTGGGACTAGACTGGCCATACAAATACATGAAGAATTTGAAGACTCTAATCTTCAAATTCCTTATTTATTTTTTGCTTGTACATAGATACTTAGACCAGAAGCTCCGTGAAAACCCCATTTACATACAAGCTCTATTTTTTTTGCGTCCAAATACATATATACTGCATCCAAGTCTTGACGCTTCCTTAATAATCGCTTAATACCATAAATAAATCTTTATTATTCTTTAGACCCTTTTATTACCCCTATTATAGCAAAATAAAGAAGAATAAACACAGTCACAAGATGTAAGTAGTAGTACGTATAAACAATAACTAATTGTGAAATAACTATTACGGTCAATTTATAAATTTCCGGACCTAACAGAGATATTATGGTGCATGCCATCCTAAATAACTATTAATGATTAGCTAATGAGGATATCTTCATGGAACTGGATTGTCTTAATGTTTAGATTTTTAACTTCCCGCTAAGAAAATTATGATTTAAAAAAATCCAGAAGTTATTGGTTTTATCCCGTTTTGAAAAAATCGAATTATCATCAGATCTCAAAGTCGGGGAAGCTTCCCAGACTGCCCCCGCGAGGGTGTCACTATGTCTGTAAGTATGTAAACCTCTTATAACTTTTGAACGGTTTGACCGATTTTATTGTGGCTAGCGCCATTCGAAAGTTCTTGGCCAAACTTAGATTTTGAATATAATTTGGATCGATTCGGACAGATAAATTTCAAGAAATCTCGAAAAAACTGAGTTTTTTTAAGTGTTTTCTTTGGAATTACTTTTAAACGGCTTTATCGATCAACTCAAATAACTATTCAGCCTTAACCTTGAAAAACCACGTCGATCACCGCCAATCCGGTCAAAATCGGTTGATTCCTTCGAGAGATATCGTGAAGAAAAGAAAACCGAAAAAAGTGTTTTTTCGGAATTACTCCGAAATTTTTCATCAAAAAAATTTTTGTTGTCGATTATTTTAAGGGATATAAAAAACTTTATTGATTGCCGTAAATCGCGTGAAAATCGGTTGATTCATTCCAAAGTTATGACAGTTTGAAATTAAAAAAATAGTGTTTTATTAAACTTTTGAGCTCGGAGTGGTCAAAAGTCTGATGAAAGAAAATTATCAGTGAAAATTTTTAAAAGCACTTTTGTTTTCGAGCTGGATAAGCACAAAAATGACGCATTAGATAAAAATTACGCGCTTAGCGGGAAGTTGCACTGATGGCCTTTAGGTCAACTGTTTTCCTATTTTTTTTTTTTAATTTCAAGTAATTACAAGTCTTATTCTATTGCCGTAGTTATTATTTTGCATGGAATTTCCCTAGAATAACTTTATGAATTAGAAAAGTCATAAAATAATAATTGCATTTAATGTAATTTTCTTACCTCTTTTTCTAGCAGACTTGCAACTTTAGGCACACGTTTATAGCACATAATAATAGCAATGTAGCCAAAATATAAGAAAAAAAAGGTTTGAACGCGGGATCTATCATGACTTGGCAAAAATTTAGGATTATTTAATTTGTTTCATACAAAAAAATATGAAATGTATTTTTTCTACCTAAATTATAAAGCTAAGAAAAAATCGCACAGAATAACTTTTGTTAAGATTAATTAGCTCTATCCATTAGCATAAAGAAAAATGCGAAAAATAAAAATCGGTCCCTAAGTCCGCCAAATCCTCGTTTCGACCCACTGTGCGGCAGTTTCATGGGGGCGCCAAATCGGCCAATTCCTTGCGACAAGAATTCGAAATAATAATAATATCGAACAAATATTTTATGAACGCATCAAAACAGAGATACGTACTGTACGTGGAGGGGGCATATCAAGTTTTTGCCCCGGTTGGAAAAAGTCGTAGATCCGCCACTGTATAATATACCTAAATTATTGTAAAGACCTAAATAAAGTGGTAAAGTGTACCTCCCTATAAAAAGTTGTGTGATATTAATATCATTAAAAAGTTTTTATCGATAAACTTACAACACTAAACAAAGTGCCCCGTGCCCGTTGATCTTGTATAACGAGTGTAATGATAACGAAATGACGCGTTTCATTAAAATACTGTTTATTCTCGTGTGCGGTCAGCTGTGTGTCTCGGTCAAACCTAAACTGAACACGGTATTCGCTTGGAAGCAGCTTAACTATGAGATCGACGGGGTTCTTTGTGAGTACTAGAATATTCAATATACTATGATCAAAACCATCAAAACTGGTCAATCCACTAGTGACTAGACCGCACGGTTAACGGTTAGTCAGACGTCAGTGTAACGCATAAAAACAAATTATTACCAACAATAACAACAGACCCCAGAGCCGGCACCTACCTGGCCCAGAGAGTGAGTACCGCAATCCAGCGAGCAAACTCTCTGAGCCTTCTATGTACTCTGCCTGGTGGGGACGACCTGGGAGATTTCTTTTTTGTAGCCTTTTAAGTTTTGGAGTAGTTATAATTTTTTTTAGTACTTACTTTTTTATAGTTTGTAAGTAAATATTTTTAATAGATTGTACATATTAACCATTATTAAATGTTATTAAAAATAATAAAATGACGTCTATTATCAATTTAGTCAATACCTACTTAGTACCTACCTACCATAAACCATAGATACTTAATTTACATAATTAAACTTTCAAAACTCACCTGAGCAAACCTTAAACATCTGCATAAAAATGACATTGTAGTAATAAGTAATTTCCCCTTGACTTGTTTTATTTCGCACGTTCTACAAGACGTATTTACCTACGTATTGTAACGAAACATTTATTAGAGTGAATTAATATAGAAAATTAAAGTGAAGCATAATCATTATTCATTATTCAAAATCCTAGTACAATCCTCAGTGGCGGACCTACGACTTTTTCGAACCGGGGCGAAAACTTGATATAACCTACTCGTATAAGATTGTAGGAAAAGATGCTTCATATTTGATATTTGTTCGATATTTCGAATTCTTGTCTCAAGGATTTGGCTGATTTCGCGCCCCTATGAAACTGCCGCCCGGGGCAGTTGTCGAACGCCGCCGATCCGGGGCTGACAATCCTACTAGTACTATTTTAAATGTGACATTTTGTGAGGACGGACCAGCCTGAAAATCCAAACGAAAATTAACCGATAATTGTGCTCGAGCTGATCAAGAGACAGATAGACGTGAATTGTCTTGCTTCCCGCGAGTATCCTTCTAGACTCGGCCTCTAATCAAGATTGAAGATGCATTCGATAAGTCCAACGACGAAGTTCGAAATTAAAATGTATGGGATTTGACATACGGCATCGCAAGCGACATGTCACTTAGCGATGACTTTTGTCAAATCCATACATTTTTGATTTCGTACTTCGCCGTTATCGTTCGAAATTATCGAATGTATCTTGACTAGAGGCCAGTGCTGTAAGACAATTTTCGAGTCAAGGATTCATTAAGGGAAAATAGATGTTGATATGCAAAACTCTTAGATTGCTCGGGAGACGAGTACTAATGGTCAATCTCCTTACCCCGCACCCCCGCGGAAATCAAAGGGGGAGATGGAGAGCCCCAAGACTGAGAAGAGCCCCAAGGCCAAGGAGAGCCGCAAGGCTGAATCTCTTCTACCGGTCGAGGACAAGAGCAGGAGGTGCGATGAGGAGGGCTTCACTCTGGTGGAGAGAAGAAAGAAGAAGAAGCCTGCCGTCCGCAACCATCGCGGCACCGCACCCTACGTACCCGAGCTGCGCTTACGGTGTGAGGTACCCGCAACGCAGCTGTACGTGTCCCGTCTGCACTGGTCCATGGAGGTGGAAGACGTCGTGAGCTACATCCGTGAGAAGACCACCTACACTTTAAGGGTTGAGCGTCTGCAGTCTCGCCACAAAGTCAACTTCAGTTCCTTTGTGGTAAGAGTGCCGACAACACTTTTGTCTACCCTCGAGGTGGAGGCGTTCTGGCCGTCGGGTGTAGTTTACCGAAGGTTCCGGGGAAGACTCCCCAACGAAGCGCGCATCACGACGCGCGACGCCGAAAAAGACAATACCAACGTGATAAACTATTTTAGTGTGTTTGTGTAGTGTGAGTCTGAGAGAGTGTGTGTAATAATATACCATAGTATAGAATTGTTTAATGTGTATCCATTGTCTGATTGCCATAACACAAGTCTTAACTTAGCATGGGATTAGATTGATGTGATGTATATAACATGTTTATTCTATTGTATGTTATTATGTGTGTTTAATAAAGAATTTGAATTGAATTTGAATCTCCTGACCTCCCGAGGAACAATAATTTCTCCGGTTGTCTGTCTCGCACCCCGCTTGCGCCTCGTCGTACTCAAAAGCAAAATAACCTTCCCGACCAACTCCATTTCTGAAAGATATAGACTTCACGTCGATTCTTTAATCACCTATACTTCCAGACAATAAAGACACGAACCTGCGCGTGCGACCAAACGCGATCAACTTCGACGAGGACGTGGAGGATGAGCAGAAGTTCTTCATCCAGTACAACAATGTGCCCATCGGCTTGGAGGTGTACGGAGACAGGGCGTTCGTCACCGTGCCCAGGAGACGGTTCGGTAGGTAGTAGGTTTAGCAGATAACTTGCGAGTTGCGGCCGAATACTGTAACGATGGTTAATTTACGCTCAAGTCACATGCTGTCCTTGTCATAATGGATATGTCACCGTAAAATTGTAAAAACCGTTAGATTGTAAAATAACTAACGAGATTGTAAAAATATGTCGAAAGATTAAAAACTATATATTTATAATCTAATGAAAAATAATGTGTGAAATTATAGGCAACATATTCGCGTCGGAAGTCTTTCAACATTTTACAATTTCACTAGTTTTATTACAATCTAACGGTTTTTACAATTTTACGGTGACAGATATAAGAAACAGCGACAGTCGGTGTTTAGAGGGGCGATTAATTTTGACTACTAATTATTAATGGAAACGAACCCCTATCTTTTAACGGAACCCTGAGATAAATGTAGTCTAAGGTCGTTTGTCCACCGCCACCATCACCGGGACGTCACTGAAAACGAGATTATTTCAGGCCGAGATTAAGTTATTAAAGTTATAATACTATAAGCTCCGGAATCCGGGTGGCTGTAGAAAATTCTGAGCATTGGAAATAAAACTTTTCGCTAATACAATACAGCTGAAAATCGGACACAAGTTTTAATAATAATAATATCTATGGACTTCCATTTTCAACTCTATAGCACATAGAGTTCTATTTTCAGTGCTCTGAATTTTCACCGGCGTTCCTTTCGGAGCTTATAATCCCAGCCTTCTATCTTCATACAGAATCTTTAGTGTTACAGCTTTAACAAAAGATTTCAAAACTCAAGCTATATAAAGTTACGCCATCTTGGTTTCCACCATACTTCAAATGTTAGCCATCTTGTTTTCACCATACGAAGACAAAAGAGATGTTCAAGAAATGTATGAGGCCTGGGCCAGCCCTATGTACAGTATATGTAAATATAGCTACATATAATAGGTTGGGGAAAAAGTCTTTTCGCATTATAGTATGTATGAACTTGTCATAAAATATCTTGGACTATACCAATTGTATCTGGCTGATTTTGGTATCATTAAAAAGTTTTAATTTTACAGAAGACAATTCCAAATTCAAATTAGGTAAATTTGAGATTTTCATTTGTTTTTCTTATTGTTAAAATGAGTGATTCTTATGAAGAATTTCGATACATTTTAAAATTTTATTACAAAAAAGGTAAAAATGCAAAACAAGCCGCGAAAAAAATTTGTGATGTTTATGGACCTAATGCAGTATCTGTGAGAGTAGCGCAAATTTGGTTTAAGCGTTTTCAATCCGGAAATTTTGATATCAAAGATGCACGTCGCTCTGGTCGCCCTGTTACGGACAAAACTGTTGCCATTTTTGAAAAAGTGGAGCAAGATCGGCATATTAGTAGTTACGATGTAGCTGAAGAACTGGGGATTGACCACAAAACGGTTATGGCGCATTTGAAAAAAGCTGGGTACACAAAAAAGCTCGATATTTGGATGCCTCATGAGCTCACTGAAAGAAACCTAATGAACCGTGTACTCATTTGTGATTCTTTATTACGACGTAATGAAACCGAACCATTTTTGAAGAAGCTGATAACTGGTGATGAAAAGTGGATCACGTACGACAAGAACGTGCGAAAAAGATCGTGGTCAAAGGCCGGTCAGGCTTCACAGACTGTGGCGAAACCCGGGTTAACTCGCAACAAGGTGATGCTGTGTGTGTGGTGGGATTGGAAGGGCATTATTCATTATGAGCTGTTACCGCCAGGCAGGACCATCAATTCTGAACTGTACTGCGAACAACTGATGAGATTAAAGCAAGAAGTTGAGAGAAAGCGGCCGGAATTAATCAACAGAAGGGGTGTGGTTTTTCACCATGATAACGCTAGACCTCACACATCTTTAGCCACTCAGAAAAAATTACGGGAGTTTGGCTGGGAGGTGTTAATGCATCCGCCGTATAGTCCTGACCTTGCACCTTCAGATTTCCACCTGTTTCAGTCGCTGCAGAATTCCTTAGGCAGTGTCAGGTTGACATCACAAGAGGACTGCCAAAACCACTTGTCGCAGTTTTTTCATCAGAAGCCCCAAAAATTTTATAGCAATGGGATCATGTACCTACCAACAAGATGTCGAAAAGTTATCGAACAAAATGGCACCTATATACTTTAGTCACTTGTAAATAAACTTTATAAAAAAACCTTTTGAATTTTTATATAAAATGCGAAGAAACTTTTTCCCCAACCTAATATATACATATAGTAACCGTTTCCTATTCTTTATTTTGTTTAATTTCACTTCGTTTCCATGTACATTTAAATTAACTTCGTCAAGGAGAGCAACGCAAAGTAAAATAAAACATGGCGGATTAGATCAGAATTAACTAAAGAATGTCATTTTGTCAATGACATGACTTTTGACAAAGAAAGACGTATGACATTCAAGACGACGACTCTTCGTAAAAAGTCAAAAGTTAAAACAACTGTCATGGCCACCCTAAAAATAATGTTCTCGCAATAAAAAACTATTCAAATAATAATTTTTGTACGCATGTACCCTTTTTCAAATTAATTTTTTCGTATTTTTATGATATTCCCATATTTTTTTCCTATTTACCTATGTAGTGTACATAGAACTGGCCCAAAATCAAACATCTCTTTTCAAAATGGCCTCAAAAATCTCTAAAGTGGCTATTTAACAGGAGGCACTTTTTGACTCAACATGCCTTGTCTGTAATATATACACGTCTAAGGCTTTAGAAGTAAAAAATTGTATCTCCCGATTTTGTCATCATACAATGCAGATTGTTACCTTAGCCCTTAGGGAAGATAAAGAAGTAGGTACTTAAATATTCACCTCAAAACTATTTCAGGTATTCCTTCCACCCTCAACTACGTGCGTCTGTCCTCTGACAAGACACCGGTGCTGCTGCCGTACCCTGACTCCAAGAACGATCAGCTAGTGTCCATCTACAGGCCCAGGATCGACGCCTGCGGCAGGCTGTGGGCAGTTGACACTGGACTGCTGGAGGTGCCAGGTAACATTTCCTCTGTATATATTTTCCCCTCGTAAATGCACATCATACTTTATCAAAGACACGTGCATGAACAACATTTATCACGGAGTTTGTATCTTTAAAGATATAACTGTAGCGCCAAGTAATTTTAAATTGCCGCGCCATACGGCGTCAGGAAGGCGAATCCGCCCGCCATACCGATATCGCGCCATATTTGTACCTACTCCCCGCTAGATGGTGCCGGGACTCACGGAACAGTCGAGAACGCGGGCGCAACCGAGAATGGCGGCTGGGTTGCGTCTCCAGTAAAATATTAACATTGTGGTGTAATTTGTATAATTAGTTGATAAATAAAGATATATCAGCTAAAATTTGGCTGCCCAACGTTTGGCCGGACTAACAACTAATAAGTATAAACCGGTTTTCTTCTTTTCAAAAGAAAAGTGAACGTAAATAGTTACAGTGCAAACCAGTAAACAATTTACTGTATTACCGTGATAAGAACTGTGTCTACGAGCTTATTTCACGTGGAGTGGTTCTAGGAATTTTGTTTTCATCCTAGTTGTGAAGCGTACCTACTCTAATAGGTTACCTAGGCTTGCCGAAATCTCACTTCTAGCGACAAAATTCTAGAATACCTATTGTGTGCCCGCGTAGTGCTTCTAGACTTTGTCTTCGGTTCTTTTCTTGTGTTCGGTAATTTAGGACTGTACCTACTTAATTACACCACAAAAGACGTTTCGTTTGTATACCTATCGCGTTCCGTACTCAGTTGAACTGTGCTATTTAGTGTACCTACTTTGTGTTAAAACTTTTGGGAACGTTACTATAAAAACTCACTTAATTTTCTCACTCGTAAAACGAACTCGAAAACAAGTGCTTTTCAGTAATCAGTAGTGTTATTAGGGTAAATACGCCAAACGTCGGCCCCCCTCGAATCCTCGGCCGTCTGCACATTTTCAGCTTGCATTCATTCAAAAGGACTAACTTTTTGGTTTCAATCGAACATTCTCGGGAACACTTGAAGTGCCTTTAAACTCGTAAAAGTGAATTCGTGAGTGACTATAGTGAGAATAAGTGACAATAGTAACTCGCTTATGTTTTGACGATTGCAACGACGTAATAAGTTTACGTTGCGTCGAGTGTCGTCGGCGCCGTGTGATCGCCGAAACGTTGTTCTTACTTCTTTGCCGCCTCGCCGCCCGACGACGCCTAGGTTATTGGATACCTATGACCGTTGGTGGGCCGCTGCTTAGAGGGAAGTAGAACTTTTGTTTATATTTGCGTGCCATTCATAAAATATATGGTGCTGTGGACAATTTTTAAATATGGACTTATGGCCATTGTATTAGGGTATGGACACACTAGTGACTTTTGTTTGATATAATATAAATATTTTTTGAACATTTTGTTGCGTAAGGAACATTATAGTGTTATGTTTTATTACTTACGTGAACTTTATTATGGTGGACTTTGAAGTTTAACGCACAGAGATTAAGTTAGCCTACCGTATTTTGCCAAAATGGTGTTAACTCGAAGTTCTCGCGCGAGTAGTCTTGGACAGCTTTCCGCCGCGGCGTCTGCTGACGCCGAAGCTGCCCGTGGTGGTGATGCGACACCACCCGTGACTCAACATACTGTGTCCCCCCCGGTGCAAGGTGCACACACACAGATGTTTACGCCGCACTCGAGTACCTCGACTATGTTGCCGCCTGTGGGCGCGACTTCCACATATATAACTATGACGGATCAGCATCTACAACAACTAATCTCTGCACTGCGTAATACTGGCCCGCCGCCGTCCACTGCTAGTGTGATGGGGAGCCAGAGTAACTTCGCGAGATGTTCTGCAAGGTTTGACGGAGCTCAAGGCACCGACGTCATCGCTTTCATAGACTCCATAGAGATCTATAAAGAATGTGTCACCATGGATGATAGCATCGCGCTTCGTGGTCTCCCTATGTTATTGACGGGGATGGCTGGCACATGGTGGCAAGGCGTGAAACATTCCGTGTCGACTTGGCCTGACGCCATTCAGCTCCTGCGGCAGACATTTGGTCCTCGCCTCCCACCGCATAAAATTTATCGTGAACTTTTTAGTAAAGAGCAAACCGATGAGAAGACAGACGTTTTCGTGTGTAGGGCAAGAGCCTTGATTGCACAGCTGCCACCAAACACATTACCCGAAAACCCTGTTCAGCTGGATATGATATACGGCTTACTCCATCGACGACTGCGTGAGAGAGTGTCTCGCGCCAGTTTCTCTTCATTCGCCGAGCTACTAGAGAAGGCTCGCTCCGTAGAAGAGCTTCTAGAGGAAAGTCGCACGCGAACACAAGTGCGTTCCCCTGCTTCCTCTGCTTCGGCTATCCCAGCTGTGGTAGTTCCGCAGCACGTCGCTCCAGTGCCTGCTGTGATTTCACCGCCTGTACCTAGTACCTCGAGTGGTAGTCTTACTCCCAAAGCCAGACCCCGTTGCGGATACTGTAAGAAGTTTGGCCATGAGAAGGAGGTTTGTCATAAACTACAACCACGCAGGATAACGACGGGCCTAAGTGAATCGAGACCAGAGGCAAAGCCATCGCCTATAGTATGTTTCGGGTGTGGCACTCCAGGAGTGATTCGAGCAAACTGTACGAACTGCAAAAAGAAGGATGAGCTGCCTACGACATCGGCTCCTCTACAGTCGCTCTCCGTTTCTGCGGTCGGCACAGCGCCAATCGACGCGCGCGCTCGACCTAAAATAAAAATTAAGATTTTTGGTGTTAGTGGTTGTTTTCTCGTGGATACCGCCGCAAAAATCTCTATCGCGAGTGAATCTATGAAAGAATTACTAGTGAAAAACAATGTTAAGTGTAAAGATGTCAATGTTGACATAAAACTAGCTGACGGCTCTATTTGTAACAAAAATGTTAAATCTGCTGTTATCAATGTAGAAGTATACAATGTTGTTATACCTACTGTCTTTGTGATCTTACCTGGTGCTACAGACTCTCTCCTGGGTATGAATTTTATACGCGACGCTGGTATGGTACTTGACTTTAAGTCACATCGGTTTACTTTGAATGCGGTAAATCAAGGTCGTACTTACTTTCCTTTAGATTTCGAGGGTGAAGTCACTTCTCTTATTTGTTCTTCCGTGGTGCTCCGCGAGAATGAGGGAACGTTATTGACTGCTCCTGAAAGGGAAGTTCTTTCATCAGTGCTCGTAGGTAACGATGACATCTTTTCGCCAGGGGGAGCGCCGACTCCAATGGCAGTACATCACATTGATACGGGTGATAGCCCCCCAGTAGCAGTTCCGCCGTACCGCTTGACTCCTGCGAAGAAGGAGATTGTGCGAGCTGAAATAGATAGGATGTTACAGGATGAGATTATCGAGGAAGCCGACTCGGAGTGGGCATCCCCGGTCGTGTTAATTCCTAAGAAGAATGGACAAACACGCTTCTGCGTCGATTATCGCCTGTTGAATGCGGTGACCCGGACGGATAAATATCCGCTGCCGGCGATCGACGACATCTTATCCTCAACTAAAGCCGAATGTGTGATGTCCACTATTGATCTCAAAGCCGGCTATTGGCAAGTCGAAGTCGCGCCTGAAGACCGTCACAAAACTGCATTCACGACACCTTTCGGGACGTTTCAGTTCCGCCGGATGCCGTTCGGATTAAAGAACGCTCCAGCGACGTTCCAGCGCTTGATGGATCGGTTTCGATCAGGGCTCAAAGATGTCTGTGTGGTTGCGTATTTGGATGATATTTTAGTGGTGTCCGAGAACATGGAATCACACATGAAAGACTTACAGAAAGTCTTTGATAGACTTCGATTGTTCGGATTGAAAGCAAATCGTGACAAATGTGCGTTTGCTCGTGATAAAGTAACTTACCTCGGTCACGTGATTTCAGCAAATGGGACACAGACTGACCCAGAGAAGGTTCGAGCTATCTTGGAGATGGTACCACCGGCTAATCTGAAGCAGCTGAGAACATTTATACAGACGTGTGCTTGGTTCAGGAAATTTATTCCTAATTTCTCAGATATAGCCCGGCCTCTGACAGAGCTGACTAAGAAGAACGCGAGCTGGATATGGAATGCTGCTCAAGCTGAAGCTTTCGCATCCCTTAAGGAGAAGCTTACCTCTGCGCCTATTCTTCGCCAGCCGGACTTCAATGCTCCGTTCATTCTCCGAACCTACGCAAGTGCTTACGCGCTTGGGGCTGTCTTGCTGCAAGGAAATGACGTGCACGACGAGAGACCTATCGAATATGCGAGTAGGTTACTGTCGCCGGCGGAGCGCAATTATAATACGACCGAAAGAGAGGCGCTGGCTGTTGTATGGGCCCTCGACAAATTTCGAGGATATGTTGAAGGCGCTCATATCAGGGTATGTACAGATCACCAGCCCTTGCGGTGGCTATTGTCGCTCAAGACCCCTAAAGGTCGCCTCGCTCGGTGGGCAATTAAGTTGCAGTCGTATAACCTAGACCTCGAGTATACTCCAGGAAAAAGTAACATTATCGCCGATTCGTTGAGTCGTCCTGCGCTTCCGGATGCCCCTGAAATAGAAGAATCGTGTGATTTATGTCCTATTTCAGTCGATTTACCTCACCGTGGACCCGCTGAGATCCGCGCTGCGCAGCTCGAAGATCCGGAGACTCAGAAAATCTTGAAGGACTTCGAAGACGATCACGATTATAAAAGGTGGACAGATAGAGGGTACTACGTGTCCCAGGGTGTCCTTTTCCGTGTAGATTCTGATAGCGAGACTGAGGAGCCTCAGTTGGTAATTCCGCTATCCCTCAGGGATGAACTGATGAAGGAGCTCCACGACGCTTCTACAGCTGGACACCTCGGTGTCGAACGAACTCTGAAGAAGATCAAGGAACGGTATTATTTTCCCCAGATGCGTCAGTACGTTACTCAATATCTTAGGTCATGTGATTTGTGTCAGGCTTTCAAGCCTACTAATTTGAAGCCAGCTGGTTTGTTACAAACACCGGCCATACACCAACGTTTCGAAGTTCTGGCTATGGACTTATTCGGGCCCCTACCAGAAGGTACTCAGGGTGAAAAATGGATATTCTTGATAGAAGACACTGCCACGAGGTGGGTAGAGCTTTTCGCCCTTGATGAAGCTACCTCTGAGAAATGCGCCAAGATCCGGATTGAGGAATTCTTCCTGCGTTATGGGTTGCCCAGACGTGTCGTGAGTGATAACGGCACTCAGTTTGTCTCCGCGGTCATGCAGAAGACCATGTTGGCCCTAGGGATCGATCAAGCCCTTACACCGGTGTATCACCCGGAAGCAAATCCCGCAGAGCGTAAGAACCGCGACATGAAAGCCATGTTGGCGATCTTGGTCAATAGCAGTCATCAAGACTGGCCGAAGACTCTTCCTGCGGTGAGATTTGCGCTTAATACGGCCTATAACCAAGGAACTGGTCATACCGCCGCCTATTTGAACTTCGCTCGTGAGCTTCGTTCTCCCATTCATGTGCTTAATGACATACGTGCTATTGTCGAGCAAGAAAATTTTGTACCCCAAATCACCCCTTACCTCAAGAATTTTGTAGACACCTTACAAGAGGTTCGTTGGAGGCATGAGCATCAGCAGGATCTTCGGAAAAATGTTGCCGATCGGAGCAGAAGAGAAGGACTCTCTTTTCAGGAGGAGGACCTTGTATGGGTCACCAATCACGCCCTCAGCCAAGCAGCTAAAGGTGTTACGAAGAAATTCGCTCCGCGTCGCATAGGTCCCTTTAAGGTTAGCCGCGTCGTATCGCCTACCACGTACGAGGTCGTGGATAGTCAGAACGTGGTGAAGGGCAAGTACCATGTCAGCCAGCTCACTCCCTACGTCGGAGAATCCGAACCTATTGCCGCTAAGTCGAGGGGTAGACCCAAGTCACAACCGGGGCGGTCTAGTGACTTGGAGGGGGAGGATGTAGCGCCAAGTAATTTTAAATTGCCGCGCCATACGGCGTCAGGAAGGCGAATCCGCCCGCCATACCGATATCGCGACATATTTGTACCTACTCCCCGCTAGATGGTGCCGGGACTCACGGAACAGTCGAGAACGCGGGCGCAACCGAGAATGGCGGCTGGGTTGCGTCTCCAGTAAAATATTAACATTGTGGTGTAATTTGTATAATTAGTTGATAAATAAAGATATATCAGCTAAATAACGTGTTTCAAATGAGAATAGGAACGTCAATGACCTTTTTCTGTCAAATATCACTTGAAAAGTCCGATTTGCAGATAAACTTATGTGCTGTGTGCATATAAATATCAATAGTCTTGCATCGAATTTAAATAAAAACGTTAAATAGTAATCAATGATCTAAACATTAATTTAACTATCATAACAGTTTAAATTCGAAACAATATGGCGCCGGCTCGATCCTATTCTCATTTATATCGCACTATACAAGCAATGTCTTAAACTGGGATTGAAAACTTGACTTTTTGCAGGAGCAAGAACACAATTGCAGAAACCATCAATCGTTATATTCGATTTAAAAACAGATAAACTCTTACTGAAATATGAGTTGAAGGATTCCGATCTAGTGAACGAAAGAACTCCAGGAGGTAAGAAGTTAAAATGTTCATACAGCATACTTATTTTTTGCTTATGTGAAAACAATCGGTACTAGAGGTCTAGAGGTAGGTCATTTTTTTCAAGTTGGAAGACAAAATTCATCTTAGGAAAACGTGAATATTTTTACATGGGATACCTAATGAATATCCCATTTTATTTACTTCGATTTTCCAAGCGTTTTAGATGTGACCAAATTTTTTTTTTTATAAAATGTCCATTCATACTCTAAGTTCGATGCCCGCGAAATCAAGATTTAAATGGTGGATATTAATAACTAAGTAAGTATGTTAAGGACCTGAGTCCTGACCTTTTTGAATATATTCCTCCACTTTATTCGTCATCTATGCCACAGGTTTAACCTCGATCACTGTAGACGTCACCGCCACCACCTGCGATGATGCGTACGCCTACATCACGGACCTGGCCACGGAAGGTCTGGTCGTCTTCTCGCTGAAGAAGCTGGACAGCTGGAGGATTCAGCATGAGAGCTTCGCGCACGACCCGTCTGCTCTCAATTTCACTGTGGGAGGTTAGTTATCCTTCTCTATTTGGTGGGGAAAGAGCGAGATATGACGGCGCGACGCAGTTTTAGGCACACGACCTCTGCTGGAGGCTTGGTCCATACTTTATTCTTATTATTTCTTATTCTTATAATATACGAGTAACTAGACGAGTGAAAAAATATCTACTCAGTACTCAACTACTCACCTCTTAATAGCCGGCACCATAAAACAAAACTATAGTATGGCAGAAATATGTACATTCACCATCCTTCCTCATTCTTGTGTACCTACGTTCACATTACTCAGAATTATTTTAAACAATACGGTTTCTTCTAACTTTAGACTACAGATTTGTAATAGCCTCTACCTACATTTATGGGGCCTACCTACCTACGCCTATTGGGAAAAAGGTGCATGTGTGTATATCTTACTTTCATTCAAGGTAACGTAATAACCTGGCGAGACGGGTTGTTCAGCGTAGCGCTATCCGAACCGGACCAGTTCGGGACAAGAACAGCATACTACCATCCGATGGTCTCCCTCTACGAGTACACAGTCACTACGGACGTACTGAAGACACCTGGTGGAACACCTTCGTTTAAGGCACATTTAATGCATAAAAAATTATATAAGCGGTATATTTTATAAACTGGTTGTATCCAATTGTAACAACAAAATATTAGTCTCGTGTGAGCTATGCTTCAGCACAAATAAATCGGTTCATCCAGCACATACAACGGCCTTAGGTACAGAAAACCATATGTAAAGAAGTAACTCTTGAAGGCATTAGGTAAAGAAGTAACTCTTCAGTTGTATGTGCGGGTATGGGAGGCCAATGGAAGTGAGGGTTTGAAAGACCGACAAGGCACTTGTCTTCTCTAGTTTAGACTTCCACTGCGGTTACCTAAGCATGGAGAATAGAAGTAAGGAGTTCCATCTCTCTAGGGCAGAAAAGCTAAAAAGTGTCCGACAAAAGTAACCAAATAATAGTTGCAATACTGGCCATAATGGCGCTAGAGTCAGAAGAGAGTATGATATGAAGTTAGCAATAAGAGATGGAGTGAAGTTACTTGAAAGTAAGTTATTGGTTAGTTAGTCTAATAATTTGTGTACATTTTGTGGCGCTCTTTTTAAAATTCTTCCACATGCTACTATACGAGTAGCTAGGCGATCCACCAACTCGCTTTTCTTCAAGAAAAGAGCGTATTTTTTAAAGACCAGTAACGCACTTGTTAGTTAACTCCTCTGGACTCTGGTGTTGCGGGTATCCAACCGCGGCGATAATCGCTTGTATCCAGTTTAAGTCTTATTTCAAAAACCATTTTTTTTACATTATATACAGACTCTGGGCTTCCGAGGCGTGAACACTCAGAGCGGCATGCACGGGTACCACGCGGGCACGCGGACTATGTTCTACGCCAACGTCGCACAAGACGCCATTTTGTGTTGGAGAGTTGACACTAAGATGGCGCCGGAAAACGTCGCCATAGCGGTGCAAGATCACAGCAAATTGCTCTACATCTCAGGTTTATAAGCTACACTTCCTACCACTATTATAAATCTGAAAGTTTGTGAACATGGATGGATGGACGTTTGTTACTCTTTCACGCAAAACCTACTGAACGGATTTCGATTAAATTTAGTATGCTAGTAGTTTAGGCTCTGGATTACCTAGGCTACTTTTTATCCAGAAAGTACAATATTTCCGTGGGATACTATATTTAGTATTTACGCGGGCGGAGCCGCAGGAAACACCTAGTCAATAATAATAATTAATTAACGCATTTAATTAGTATGTACTCTGTTGAGTCTGTTCAGACTTCAGATGTAATTTAAACTAAATTTAAACAAAAACATATTCGACCAAATAAATGTGCCATTATAAATGACGTTTAATACTGGTAGCATTATACCTCGTGAAATATTAGCGACCTCTGTGGCTCAGTGGTTGAGCGTGTTGGTTCTCTTTTTTTTTGGTTGTTTGAAAAAAAAAGTTGGTTCGAATCCCGTCAAAGGAACAAAAAGTTTTTCTGTGTTCCTAGGTCATGGATGTGTATTAAATATGTGTATAATATAATAAAACTCTTAAATATAAGTATAGTATAAAAAGTATTAAATATATTTCCGTTGTCTGGTACCCGTAATACAAGTTCGTCGGATACTTACCACGGGACCAGATTGACGTTGTGTGTGAAGCGCCCATAGATATTATTATATTATTATTATTATATTGTTGTTATGTTTAAGTTTAATTATTTTAAAGCAATGGAACAGGAAACGAGCAGGATCGCCTGTTGGTAAGCGATTACCGCCACCCAAGGACACTTACAAACTTATTAGTTACTAGATGTTATACGCGACTTCGTGCGCGCAAAAGGAAATCCCGTTGTAACCGTACATTTTGCCGCGATAAAAAGTAGCCTATGTCCTTCCCCGTGGTCTAATCTATATCTGTACCAAATTTTATCAAAATCGGTCCAGTAGTTTCGGAGCCTTTTCGATGTAAACAAACAAACAAATTTTTCCTCTTTATTACATTTCAGATCTGAAAATTGTTGGCGACGAGGTATGGGTGCTGGTCAACCAGATGCCAAGATTCGTTTTCTCAACCCTAGATGTTAGCGATGACAATTTTTTCGTTCACAGGTAAACTAAATTTTCTGTTAATTTTGCTATATATATTTTTATTTCTTTATTGAAATCAAATATTATTTTTACAGGGCAAATATTAAAGATCTAATCAAAGGGACAATTTGTAAGCAACAGGTCGACGACGAAAAGATTATATTCCACGACCATGATTATGTATTGCTATAGATAAAAAAAAGTTTGATAATCAATTTTCTCTATTATGATTCAATGGCTGTGTTCCGTGGAAAATAGCACTAACAAAAAAACGTAGGTAAGCAAAATGGCGGATTATGATAACAGTATTGAAGTTAGCAGACGTTTCCTGGCCGATAATCTCATTTTTTCTTTGGCGCTTGCTTTTTCCGCACAACACAGCCATTGTAATCTGAATATAAACAAAAAGATAAAACCCAACCAAATTAATGTGTCATTGACTCATTGTAACCTTTATTGCACTGGTAAATAAGTGTAATTTAAACTGGGAGCATTATATTCTATTCTTCACTTTGTTTATATTTAAATTAACTTGGATTTGAATAGAGTACCTAACATATGTTGCAATAGATGAGGGTTTTTAAATTCGTGACATCTGTCAGCTTTTTGACACGACAAGGACCGTCGGGCTACCGAGCGCCGCCTGGTGACAGAAAAAGAATCGAAAATTCTTATTGACCGTTTTTGATACCACTTACGCCACCAGATGACGCTTTGTGTGCGTTGGGTTCAAAAAACCCTCATTCTTAAGTCTTTACACATAAAAATGAATGCATGTATAATGTACACAAAAATTGTATGTGATAAAATAAAATGTATGTTTTTATTAAATTGACGACAATTTTATTTCTTATTATTAGGTACTTGATATTATTCAAATACCTTCAAGTTTTTCTCTTCTGAAACTAAAAGTCCCAATGATCAGTGCGCTACATTTCTGTGTAGTTTTCGATGCTATGAGTCTGTCTGGCCATCGACAAGGATTTCAACCTGTCATGAGGGTCGGAAATCCAGTCGTAATCATCAGTCCTTGAGGTCACTACCTTTGAGATCAACCATCGCATCAGTTCCATTTTGTCAACTAAGTCTTGAATTTTTCTGTAATTGATTATTGTATTTGAAATTTTGATCACTAAGTAATTTATATTGATAGGTCATAACACTGATTTGGGTAACGATAGACGGTTTCATTGAAAGCAGATCAGCTAGGCAGGAGTTATTTTTATTGTAACCAAGTGTGTGCGCAGTACTCAAGAGCACTCTCCTTCCTCCTTTACTCTCGAAACCCAGTGGGATGCATGATCGACACAACTGGCGAGAGATCAGGCGCAGGTCCGAATTTTTACATGCCCATCTGATACATGAATCATCTTTCTTGTTAAACATCAGGTGATCAGCCTGCATTGTCCTAACCAAACTTGGAAACAACATTTGATAACTAAGTATACAATATTTTCAAGCCTATGCAAAATTAAACTGCATTTAAGGTGAAGATATGCTTGTTAACGCATTTCAATCTATTAATGCTAGGTGCTTTGTACGTGCAAAAAAATAATCCCCAGAAACCATACATTTCCCCACGATAAAAGGAGCCTATGTTATGTTCTAGACTTATTTTTGTTGCTTGTGTATTTGTATATTTACAGTCAACTCTCGTTAATTCGAAACCCTCTCTCTAAAATATTACGAACTTCGAGCATTCGAAATATCAAATAGTACGATAATCAAAAAAATTGTTAAAAAAATTAACTATCTTTGTTACATATGTTTTGTTACGTAGTGATGATTTTTTTTTGTTCGAATTACCAAGTGCACATAAATGTGTTGATTTAGTTCGAATTATTTTATTTTTCGATTACTTCGATTCATTAGGGTACTAGTGCTAACTTTGAATTACAGAGATGTTCGAATTAACGCAGGTTTGAATTAACAAGACTCGACTATATCAAAAACATAATATTTTAAATGTGAATTAATTAAATAAATAAATAAAGTATAAAATTAAGTTTCTTATGGGCTAAATTCTGTATAATATTATGTTATGTTCACTAAATTTCTTACAATACAACATTGAAGGATAACTGAACTCACATTTTTAGGGTTTATTAGTATTTTGTATCTAGGTATACCACTTAATTTTGTTTTTTGTATTTGACTTATTCAATTAATATACCTAAGTAGGTATAATAATATGTGTAAGTTACTGGTATTTATCTAAAATATCTTTAAACTATCATAACTTACAAGTGAGTTCAACCATGTGTCGGATCACGCATGTATAGTCTGATCACTCACCAGTCGTGTTGATCATAACTCATATGTCCCACTGAGTTAAGAGGGTTAAGGAAGAGTGAGTGCTCTTGTCTACTGCGCACACACTTAGGCACTATAAAATAACTCCTACCTAGCTGGCCAGGGGGTCTAAAAAGGCCACTTTAGGTGAACATTAGATTAATCATATGCAATTCATATTATGTGTGCCATAGATATTATATTAAAAAGAGGTAGATATATCATTGTGCGTAAAAAGTAAAGACTCAAATTGGCCCGACGTCGTTTCAATTTTGGTTAGTGTGCTGCAAAAGTAATAGTGTTCTGTGTAAGCACAGAAATATTGTCAGTTTTGTAAGGATATAATGTATCATCAAATGTACGCCATTTTACGCATTTCTATTAAAAACTGTCAAAATTGATGTTTTCTGTCAAAATATATGAAACGTAAAGTGGCCTTCTTAGACCCTCTGGTCTCTATGAAACCGGAGTCACTATATTATTATTATTATTATATAACTAGGTCTTACTTGTACAATGGCCCCATGGTGACTTCCACATTCTGTGGCAGTTGTTTTGTTTCTCTCAATTTGTTACTAGTCTCGTCCCATCTCCGTCTCGCCTCTAAAAGTTCCATCTCTCGTTCGTTAAGTATTCTCTCTAGGTTATGAAGATCAAATTCCTCTTCCCTGTGCATGTCAAGTATTTCTATGATTTTTCTGTAAACATACAACCAAGGTAATTTAATTTTTATGTTTTAGAATACTTTACATCAACATTTGTTAACCGGGGGTCGCAACCCTTGGGAAGGGGTAGAGTTTGTTTTTTAAAGGAGGTCGCAGTCTGTTGAAAAATAATAAATACATACTACATATAGGTACAAAAGATTTGTTTTATGAATGAATCTATTGTATCGAACGTCGAAAAATCGTTTGAACTTTCGACCCAGTGAATGCTAATATATAATACATATATATAGCTGATAAAATTTTATAGTAATAGAGTTGCAAGACTTTTTACATAACTTTTTGGTTTTTTTTTTTTGTGGGCTGTGACATAAAGATGGTTGAGAAATGAATATGCTTTACATTGTTTCAAGCTATAGAATTTTTTTCTTAGATGAATTTTTCATGCATTTAATACAAAGATCAGGGATATTATTATTATTAAATCTAAAAGCATAAGCACACTGATAAATGAAGTTAAAATCTGATGTCTGTGTATCACACGATTTAAAGTTTGTTCAGTCTATTTTTTAACGAATTAACTGTGGGTGCCAGTCTCAAGTAGCTTGTTCTACTCAGAAACCACTCTATTTGGTAAGAAGTACTTTAATGGATTCCTGTTATGGGATATTCTCCATAGATTAAGTAGGTGTCCTCTAAGATGTCAATTTTCATTTAAGGCAAACGAGTGTTCACTTCCATAGATATTATAGTAACCAGTAAGTATTTTTAATGTTTCAATTATTGTAATTTTATAAAATTTTTACTTACTTTTTTGTCTCAACAATATCTGGGTGTAACTTATTGTCTGGTGTCCGTATAACTTTCTTGACCACATGAGCCTGTGTGACAGTCTTCGTGGCTTGTTGTTCAATAATCGCCCAAGTTGCTGTGTCACCGTAACTACCAAGTGTAAGCTCTTCATTCTTCTCACGCTCCATAACTTGAGGAGTAGCTAGAATTATAAAAAAGTTGTCTTTTTATATTCTCATTTATTGAATTAGATATATTTAATGTTTTCTTAGAGTATTTTTAATTATTATGAAGATTTATATGAAGATAACTTACTTGCTAGAGTTCTAGCCTGCAATAGCTTGTATTTGGAGGTAAATATACAAAGATCTTGCATTTTTTTGGCAATTATGTCTTCGTTTGGTTCATTAACTTTAGCTGAAAACAGCTCAGCGGATACACGTCGTAAATCATTCTCGAAGTCGTAACTGATCTCGCCGAGAGTTTTAAATGCCGACATACTGATAAAATTTGTTTGCAACTTCGAAAAGTGGTAAGGTTTTATAACTTTGTTATGTAAACATACGATTTAATTTAAATAAACAGAAATACTTCTTCAAAACAATACTGTATGTTTTCCAGAGGCACATCAAAATTAAAATAGAAATAAATCTTATCTTATTTATTAAAGTAAATTGCAAAATACAAATATTTTACTTTGAACAAAACGTTTTCGGAATTTGGTTGACGGTTTCCTTTTTTTTTATATGGCGTCGGCTTATAACTATTTGCCAGTATCGAATAAAAAAATGGGAAAGAGAACATAAATTTTGTTCAAATTTCACCGTATTTCCAAATCGTCAAGTCTAAAGTCTAGATAAAGTCCAAATAAATAATCAAGTCAGTCGATTCAGTAAAGTGGTAGACGTTTTACTGAATCGACTGACTTCCTAGGGAGTTTTGGCAGGAAACACAATTTAGCGCGTATTTTGTAGTTGTATCACTTGCCCACACTTGTGCACGTCAAAGATTATAATTTGGATTGCAAATGACACCTGTCAAGCGTCGATTGCCGACGGTCGGTAAGTGACAGCTATATCCCCAAGCGTCGCTTGCCGACGGTCGGCAAGGCGGGAAAGCCCATAGAAATGTATTTATAATTTGTAAGTGGTTTGTTTGTACCACGTAATTTTAACATTTATGTAATTAATATTAAGTTTTTTATGCGTATATTAAGTATTTTCTATAATTCTACTATAAATTACTTCGGAAAATCGATCGAAAAATATACGTTTTTATTGAGATTTTTATCATAGTGAGTTTATGATTTTCTTGTAAAATGCATTTTGAATTGAACATTTTATTAGATATTTTATTAGAACAGTATTTATTGTAGAATCTAGGAATAGAATTTATGGATATTAATAAGTAAATTAGTTACTATGATTGTTTTTGTAAGACATTTCCGTCAAAATAGGACTATTTTCGGAGGGTTCAATCAGTTACTATTTACATTGTGCGTTGTAAAAAATTAATGTGTTATTGTAATATTTAACATCCTGAACTGCATAAAAATATAAAAATATTCATATAATTATGTCCCAGTTACAGTTTATTGAGCAATCAAAATATGTACTATGTCAGATATTTTTCATAGTAATTGTAATTAGTTTTGCTTTGCTTTGTAAGTAGTTGTCCTTGTTAGTACAACTGTTTTTGTATTTAAATATTTTGTATTATATATCCAATTACGTAATTAAAGCAAAATTCACTGTATAGAAACATAAATTTTATATTTAATTGAGTTTTCAAACAATATATGAAAAAAAAATCAAAGTTTATTTGTTTGCATCAAGATTTCATTTAATAAATGAGTATATTTCTAAATTCCATTTACGTCATCACTTAGGAAATCTATTCTACTTTTTAAATATATATAATTTGCATAGGTTTTACATACATTATAACAATATAATTCGGAAAAATAAAAATCGCGGGAATCGAAATTAGACTGACAATTTTATAGTAGGTAACTGTAATTTGTTTTATATCTGTTTTTCTATTTAAATTTTATGTATAATGTGTGCATCTACGTAAATTAAGCAAATTTCACTATATAGAAACATAAATTTGGCCTTACTTTAGGTTTGCAATGGAATATTAAAAAAATACGTGTGTGTTATGTTTGAATCAAGATTTCTTTTATTAAATTAGTATTTTTCTTAATTCCAGTTATATCATCAATTAGGATATTTAATCTCCTTTCTAAATATATATAACATGAATAGGTTTTATTAACACTTTAACAATTTAATCTTGAAAAAAAAACACGGGAGTTGCCTGCGTCAGAGTGACGGACGCCATCAGCTGTTTCATTTGTCATTCTGTGAAATTGCGTCTATACATTCGTGTTAGTACTTGAGACCGTCATAAATCTTATCCATTATCATTAGTAGACCGTACTAATAACAATCAACATGTGTGAATGAGTATCGGGTTCAAAGGTCGGGTTATTGTTTACGTTGAAATGTTTAGTTTCAAGTGCTTCGAGAGGAGTGTGGTGTAATTTGTTATAAATCTGTCTGCTTCGATTCATAATACGTAATCACTTAGGGAATATATTCTATTTTTAAATATACATAACATGAATAGGTTTTATTTAAAATAAAATATTGAAATCCTGAAAAATAATATCACGGGAAAAGGCGGGAGACGTGGGGGGGTATCGTTTTTTGGCGCGAAAAACACTTCGACGCGTGAGGGGGGTAACTGTCAAAAAACTCTGACACGCTAGAGAGGCTAATTAGTCTTTACTCTGTGCCATCAGCTGATAATGTCAATTGGAGTTTTGCCGGGAAAGTCAATCAGCAATGTTGTGTTTCTGTGTTATTTTTCTAAATTCGTGTTATTGCGGTTTTTAATGTGTAATATTGGTGGAATATTAACCATTAGTTATTCGTGACGTGCACTAATGTGGAGGAGTGATATAGCAACTACAAAATGCGTGCTAAATTGGGTTTCCCGCCAAAACTCCCTAAGAAGTTTCAGTAAAGCGTCTATCACTTTACTAATTCGACTGACTTGACTGATTGACTACCGTGACTATTTATTACACTGACTTAAGAAACCCTATGGACATGAAATACCTACGAAATAAACGTGCATACCTACAAAAGTTGCAGCCACAAAATGGCGGACTACTCTAGAGACGTCACAAAAAAATATCGATAATTCGATATTTACAAAAAATAAGAATGTAGTTTGGTTTAGATATAAAATATATTTATAAATTACAAGCTGACCCGGCCAATGTTGTTTTGCCTTATAAATTATTTCTAGGTAACGCTTATCACTTATGCCGCGGCCGCACATGCGTTTACACGAACACGAAGCTTCGTGACGATAAACGAAGGAGCCGCCCGGGCATTAGGGGTATGAAAAATAGATGTTAGCCGATTCTCAGACCTACTGAATATAAAATTTGGTAAAAATCAGTAAAGCCGCTTGGCTGTGAAAGGTAACTAACATTGATTTGTTGATTAGTGATTGAACTTGCACCAATCAGTCGCTGTCCACACTTGCTTTCTCCTGATTACTAATCACCTGCACTTATCACTAATCAAAGTGAATACAGGCCCTAATCAAAATGAATACGGGCCTTTACTATATTTCGTACTAACTACTACTCCCATACCATAAACTTACTATTAGTTTACAGTAAGGTTAAATTTTACTAGTTCAATAATAATATATGGATGACATGACTGTAGTAAATATTATGAGTAAGATATTATACAAGGGAGGTATGTGCGATCAGCTGATATATTTTGGGGAATAATAAATCAATAAAATAAAATATATTTTTATTCAAAATAAGTATTATAAATACTCTTTTTAACGTCGTAGAAAGAACAAAGAAACTAAGATGCCTACCACCGGTTCGGGAACTAACCCGGCGAGAAGAACCGGCGTAAGAAACTCGCACAGGGGCCAGGGCCATCTTTTACTAAAAAGATGGAAAATTACAATTTTAAAATAAAATAATATAACAATGTTATGGCTTACAGCTATGTAAAATTGGTTTACCAGTAACATTATCGACGGTATAGCATCATCTTGAAGTCTTAGTGCATCCAATGTACGGTTGAAACAAGACTCATCAAAATGAAGAGAACAAACAAGAACCCTTTTTTTGATAAATCAATATTTTCTACTTCAATTACATCCAGCCATGTCTTCCGCCTTTTTTCATTTGAAGGCAACCTAAAAGCAGAAACTAGGACTGTTTACTCTTTAAAGTGACGAAATCAGGCATGCAAACTATTGAAACTAATAAGCAAAATCGACAACGACGTCTAAAAAATCGACAAAGCCACATCACTATCGTTCATACAATATCACCCACACAAATTTTCAAAGGAAAACGTAGAAAATATATGCAAGTAGAGGCTTAAATTAATAGAACCTGTTATAATAAATCTTTCATAGAAACTACAAAGGTTTAGATTAAAAAATCTCACGTATTTCAAAGTAAAATGCCTAACGTACCGATGTAAAGACAAATCTGGTTGTGTCTTCCTTATTTTGGTACTGCATCCAATAATACTTCACACAGGCATTGTCGGCACGCCGATATTCACTTCCTATCACAAATTTTCTGCAATCAATCCGAATAAAAGCCAAATTTTGCAATAAAACCCTCTCTGTTTACGCTCCGTTGACAGATCGACTACTACTCAAAGTGTAGCCACAAAATGGCGGTTCGGACACGCACGCCTGTCGTTGTGACTTCTTGGAAATTATTTTCAAAGATGGGAAAACTCAAAATTATGGTTGTCTTTTTTCACTTATGTTAAAAGGTATAAGTAAGAGGGAGATAGATATATATACATCCATTCATCGACGAATTAACACATATATGTATAAGCAATTTTTATATAGACAAATGTTTCATGTCCATAGAGTTTCTTAAGTCAGAGATTTATTAGGACTTTGACTAGACTTTGGACTTGACTATTTAGAAATAAGACAAATAAGAAATACCTCAAAATATAAGACTTGGCTTAAAGGTCTAGTTACCAGGCCATTAAATCTTATTAAAAAAAAAAATAATGTCAATTTGTTGACATTCAAAATCACGTTCAAAATAAACAAAGTAGGTAGGTGGGAGTTTTGCCGGGAAAGTCAATCAGCAATGTTGTGTTTCTGTATTATTTTTCTAAATTCGTGTTAATTCGGTTTTTAATGTGTTATAGTGGTGGAATATTAACCATTAATTATTCGTTGAGGTGCATTAGTGTGGAAAAGTGATATATTCTACAAAATGCGTGCTAAATTGGGTTTCCCGCCAAAACTCCCTAGGAAGTTTCAGTAAAGCGTCTACCACTTTACTGAATCGACTGACTTGACTGATTGACTACCGTGACTATTTATTTGGACTTTGACTAGACTTTGGACTTGACGATTTAGAAATACAGTACCTACGTTGATGAAAATAATATACTTGACATTGGCAAATGGTGATAAGCCGACGCCATAAATAAAGAAAAAAAAAAAAAAAAGTAGGTAGGTACAAAATACAATTTTATTTGTAGGCTTAAAGATATGCCCTACAATAAAATAAATATTAAACTATTCATGTTGTACTAAATATAATTAGAACATATCGTTTTACGTGTGTAAATATGAATAATGACCATTCCAATATCAGTATTCAAGTATTTCCAACTGAAGTTTTAATTCACATATTTTTGTATTCTTCGCCTAAAGAGTTAGGCTTTTGCAGTCGAGTGTGCACAAGATGGAAGGAAATTATCGATAGTGTCTTTGAAAATGACAAATATTGGCACCAACATTGTATGAAACAATTTGGAGATCTTGCGGAAAGTGCTTACTATAAATCGCAACGTGGTTCAACTTGGCGCAGAATCTATCGTTCCCTGACACTCTGGCCCAAGCTACTTCACACCCAAGAATCCAGAGAAGAATTTGCCACAACTACAAACGAGGGTGACGAAATTTATGGCTTTCAAGTGCTCAAAAAAGGTGTGGTTGGTGTTCATAAACAAAATTCCATCGTATACTATTATATTAAGGACCTACAACCAGTCGATGTTCCCAAAGTAACCGGGAGCTACCTAAAATATATGGAAAATGGGGACACCATGGTTTTCCAAAGTCTGTACTTTCATTTGTTTATAGTGAGGAAATACATAACACAGAAACATTTCCAACATAATATTACGTTTGATGATGTTAAACTATTTAAACTAGTTAACCAATTTGTGTATTTCGTGAAGTTGAATGATGACTTGTGTGTATGTGACTTAAACGACAGTAAGTTTGCTTGTGCCGATCTATGTACTATCCCTAACGGTATGCTGACGATCACAGTGATCAATAACAACATTTATATCCTAACCAAGATGTGTAACATATATGTATATGAAATGGATAAAAGAAAACTGCACATAATTGAAAATTTAAAAACTGTCAACAATCCTTTTAATACACTACGTAAATATAGATTTTTGGATGAAATCGATCAACATGCGTATTTTCCATGGATGAACTTTAAAGTATTCGTCACAATACCTAACAAGCTCACAAGAGATATAACGACTGTAAAAACATACGGTGACATTGTTTTTGTGGGCACAAAGTATGGAATTTTCAGAATATATCACATAAAAACAAATGAAGACCTATCCTTTTTAAATAGGAAACCACTGAAAGAGTATAATTTTATGAACAATGCCGATTTGTCTGTGCGTATACATCAAATAGATGTGGTCGAGGGAGATGATCAACATACAGTTCTTGTAGCTTTAGAAAATAAAATTGTTTCGCTTAATTTTACCCACAAATTTAGATAAACTTTTAAATTATGTAAATGTACCAAAAGAAAACAAACAGGTTACAATAATTTCTAAGTTAACTGCTCTGTTACCAATACCAATTTTATTTATTATGTATGCAATTTAAATTTAAAAATAGTCTAAAATTTAATGTAAATGTCTTAGTAAGTAATTTGCTATAATAATAAAAATACATAAATATCCATAAACAGTTTATTTTTTATAACTGAAAAAAATTAAAGGTAAAGAAGTCCTTTATTTGTATTTTATTTTTTTGGTTTTTGTTAATTTCTTGAGATTTTGGAATTTAGATTCCATGTTGTTGTCAAGATTTTGAGTATTGTTTTTGTTTTTCAAAATTAATGAAAGTGTCTCAAAAAAGTTTTGAGGTCTTTGGAAGATCGATGGATTTTTTAACTGTTTGACCAATTCAATTTTTTTAGTTTTTAACGTATGTGAATCCAATTGTATGTTATATATGTGCTGCACAAGGTAGTCTGATCTGTTTACAAATTTAGGTACAGGAGCTGATTTTCTTTGCATCCTTTGCTTTGACTGTTCTAAATAGTTTATTTTTTTGGCTATAATGATAGGTTTTGTAATATTTTTGCCACATTTTTTGCTTTTAATATTATCTTTCCTCTGAATTTCTACTTCAGTCATACACTCTGCACTGACTTTTCTTTTTTCTTTTGTTTTTTCAGAGATTCTTGATACATTGTTTTCTGCATGTTTTCTAATTGTGGTGCTGCTAGAATCTTTCGTATCGGGACAGTTAAAAAGGCAATCCTCACTGTCATCTTCAGCATTTTCGTCTTTGATCATCAATTTCATAGCAACTTCTTCATCAATGTGTAAGTTTAAATCAGATTTGTCGGTGGGGCTATCGCTACAAGTATTAATAGTAGTTTCTAGAAAATCTTTGATTAGACTGTAGATTTTGGCGTCATGGTCCGTGTTGTCCAATTTATCCTCCGATTCAGTTTCAATATCGTTTAAATTTTCCATTGGCTTTTCTTTTATTATTTTATCACTGATCAGTGTATTATCAGGTGAAGCTTTTCTAAGCAACAATCTTTTCACTCTGCGAGCCACAAACTTAGGTTTAATTGTTTGTGCTGTTGTGGTTTCAGGAATTGTTTTTGGGGCAGTCTTGCTAACAGCCATTTTAGATTTTGCTACAGTAGTCTTGTTTACAGTAATTTTCGATTTTGTCAGTGTTCTCTTATCTAGTGCTACTTTATGTTTGGCCGGTGGTGTTTTGTCAGCAGGATTTTTAGTTTTAGCTAGTGGCGACTTTCGTGCAGCATATTGAGATTTAACTACTGTTGTTTTATTTACAGAAGTGTTTGGTTTTAACACGATTGGTTTCCTTTCTTTACTTTCAACCTTCTTATTCATAAATTGCAGTGTACTTTTGTTGTTTTTTATTTTTAGAATATTTTTTCGAATATAGTTTTCGTCCGGCCACTGAGTTGCTTTTGACGATTTAGTGAGAATTATTAGTACCGACTCTATTAATTTCTTATTGCTGCCTTGCGGTACCCCTTCCATGCTTTTGGGATCCATACCTAGTGGTTATAAAATTTGAATAAGAAAAAAATATCAACCTGTAAATTCACTGATCATCTATACGCGACAAAAGGGAAGAACATAGGCTACTTTTTATCGCGGGAAAAATACGGTTCCCATGGAATACTGTATTTATTCGGGTGGAGACGCGGGCAAATAACCCATAACTGGGAAATACGAGCTTACGTTGAGTTGCAAGCATGTTGTAAGTTTATTTCGATTCAGCGAGTGAAAAACTAACCCTAGCACACTTTCTTGTAAAAGGCAATTTTGATTTTTAACCGACTTCCAAAAAAGGAGGCGATTATTGATGTGGACTGTTAGGAGCCTCGCTACGTAGGAACGTTGGATTATGTAGCATGCTCAGGATACAGAAAAATCGTAGCAAGGTAACAAATACTTACTATTACCTACTATATATCTACTAATAAAAATGTTTCTTCTGAAGAACTTGGATTAATAATTGTTTTTTACCGTTATCTGTAAATTTTTCGACGTAAACTCCTCGCTTTTTTAATACAGTTCTATGAATTTTTGTACTATCTTTACTGTTCTTTAGGCTTTTCTTGTCTTTTTTATTATTACTGATAGCACTGTTAGATTTTGATTTGTTTACTCTGGATTTATCCATTTTAATTTTCTCTTAACATGGCCCTACATTCTTCCTTTATTCTTCCCTACATTTTACATGCTCTCATTTTATAAAAAAAATTATAAAATTTATAAAAATATCCTAGATGTCAAATCTAGGGTTTTTTTTTTTTATTTTTTTTTTCAATAAAATTGTTGACTGGTGTACCAACATAATATTATGTATTGAAATCGATTGCTTTTGATTCGATTCAAATTCCGAAAAAAGTTTACGAAACTAATAGTCAGTAGGTATCAAGGTATATGACGTGTCGTGCGTAGAGCGCTAGCAAGCGGTCGCGCTCCGCGAATCGGCACATGTTGCAAATATTAAATAATATTTAATATTTCGTGAGTCGCGGCTCACTGCCGCTACGTCACCATGGCGCTCATTGCGAACGAGTTGCTGGCGTTTATCCAGCACGTCTGCAACACCATGGACGAGGACGGCATCGTGCAGCTCTGTAAGTCCACCTACACCAACGAGGAGATTTGCAAGGCCAAGCTGATGCTGTATGAAGCGCTCGGCAAGACCGCGCAGATGTTACCATCAAGAAGAAGAGATGGGGGCGAACGTAGCTTACAGGACATCATCACCCTGTTGAAGCAGACGGATCCCGTGGCCGTACCGACCTTTGTGGCTAAGAATCTCCACAAGCTGCCGCTGGTTACCTTGGATCACGTCGACGTCTCCAGCCTGCTGAGAAAGTTTAACACCATGAAGGCAGAGCTGGACGAGATGCGAGGTAGACTGGATGCATCCGAAAATACCATCTGTGATTTGCGAAGTGAATTATTGCAAATAAAAAGTAATAATTCTCTAAGTAGGTCACCCGATCATCCGTTTGCCTACGTAAACACGCGTCGCGGGGCGCACATTGACTCGTCGTTGGCCATGTCAGCGGAATTGAACGGGTCAACAACCGCCGAAGCCTCGTCGCTTGCGATCGAGCCGAAGCTGAAGAATCCATCGACTCAGCAGAAAAAGTATGCCAGTGTCGCTGCTTACCCCGCACCCCCGCGGAAATCAAAGGGGGAGATGGAGAGCCCCAAGGCCAAGGAGAGCCGCAAGGCTGAATCTCTTCAACCGGCCGAGGACAAGAGCAGGAGGTGCGATGAGGAGGGCTTCACTCTGGTGGAGAGAAGAAAGAAGAGGAAGCCTGCCGTCCGCAACCATCGCGGCACCGCACCCTACGTACCCGAGCTGCGCTTACGGTGTGAGGTACCCGCAACGCAGCTGTACGTGTCCCGCCTGCACTGGTCCATGGAGGTGGAAGACGTCGTGAGCTACATCCGTGAGAAGACCACCTACACCTTAAGGGTTGAGCGTCTGCAGTCTCGCCACAAAGTGAACTTCAGTTCCTTTGTGGTAAGAGTGCCGACTACACTTTTGTCTACCCTGGAGGTGGAGGCGTTCTGGCCGTCGGGTGTAGTTTACCGAAGATTCCCGGGGAGACTCCCCAACGAAGCGCGCATCACGTCGCCGAAAAAGACAAGTGTAGTGTGTGTCTGTGTGAGTGTGTGTAATAATGTACCATAGTATAAAATTGTTAAATGTGTATCCATTGTCTGATTGCCATAACACAAGTCTTAACTTAGCATGGGATTAGATTGATGTGATGTATATTACTTGTTTATTCTATTGTATGTTATTATGTGTGTTTAATAAAGAATTTGAAGAATATGAAGAATATAGCGAGCATAGCGAGAAGATAGCGAGTCTCATCCAAGGAATTTGTAATTAAAACAACAACAGTTGTTTACTTACAAATTCCTTGGTCTCATCAAGCTTTATAAAAATAAAGGTAAAGGACACTGGATTTTTGTATCGTATATAGGTATGGAATGTAGGAAACATAAAATTAAAGTTTTATAACTTCATTCCCCCACGGACCTGAATTAAAATAGCTTCCGAAAATGAAATGTGGATCAAAATAGTAGGTACAACTTAAAAGTATTTTCGTTTGTGGTCGCGACTTTCATAAACCGTTTTATGTAACCCCATCTAGTGGTGAATAGATATAACATTATTTATAACTGTTTCGATAAGCGTCATAATATTATATTATATACTAGTAGACTAGTAGTAGTAAGTAAAATAAAAGTAACAATTATGTTTAAAAAATAAACCATTACATATTTAAATATTATTTGCTTCAGCACTTTCAAGTGGTCAAGCTTTGGTCAAGAGTCTAGATATGACTTTTGCAGTTCTTAATAGTTTTTTTGGCAGTTCCAATAATATACCGCTAGATGGCGGGTTAAGTATAATTTCAAGGCTAATTTTGCTTTATCTACTTCACTCAGAGACAATAAAAGGGAGCATAATTTCTGAGTGCAGCCCAAACGGGCGATAGGTACTTATTTAAAAATTCTAGTTGGCTTGTTTACGCGTCAAAATTGTTTTCGTAGGATAAATATTTTTTAAGGATTTTTTTACCCTTGTTCTTAGCGAACAAGCTAAAAGCAACGAGCTTTTAAAATCGCCATAAAATCCAAAATAATTGTGAAATAACAAATCTAGATAGATGCTTTTGTAAACATGAATACCAAGTCGGTAGATGATAATAATGTTATCCTAAGAAGTGATGCTGGTGAACCTCGGAAGGCAGATATTTGTAAAGTTAAAGACATAAAACTTAGTAACAATGCAAAAACAACGGAGGGAGGTTCCAAGGAATCGGATCGTGGTGATACAACAGCGGATAAAAAAAATGTAGACAAGAAACGTGAAGAATACAAAGCTAAGGGCCAAATAAACCAAAGTCCGATAAAAAGAGCAGAGGCTTATGTAAATAAAATAAAATTACGGCCAGACAACAGTAATTTACAGGAGGCAAAATATAACAAAATTATGGCAAGCATAAATAAAATTATACAAGAAAATATTGATTTAATAAATACGAAAGCAATTTCGTCTGATCCTCAAAGTGAAGTCGCCACTGAAAATAAAGTAACTGGCGAAAGTTACCTAGATAAAAAGGATCCAAAATTCAAACAACCCGAAAAACAACACAAAAAAGAAATTGCTAAAAAGGAAGATAAGGCACTTGTTAACTTTAGCGAAGAAATGACTACTACAAAAGCATCAAATTGTACACCTCTCGATGTAGCAAAAACTGTTAACGATGTGAAAAACAAATCGCTTGTAATTAAAATACCAAAACACACGAGCGGTTGTAAATTACAAGGTACGTACGTTAAATGCCGTTGCACACCTTCCGGTTGCCGGGTAGTCGGTCGCGAAGTGTATGGCTAATGGCTATGCTTTCACACGTACCAGACACCAGTGTACATGGCCATACACTTGTGCAACGGCACTTACGGTTCATAAAAGTAAATAGTAAAAATAGTAGTTATGTGTAAACTTATAAATCCGACCACAGGGTGAATTTTAGTGTTTTTAAATGGAATAAGTTAACACCTAGATAACTATTATGTTTCTTACAGAGAAACAAAAGATGTTGACTGAATTGAACAAAAATATTCCAGAAAGTCTTCTACCAAAATTGAATAGTTTTCAACAAAGAAACGCTAGACAAACAACAGGAAACTGCGCTATAATAAAAAGGCAGACAAGAGATATTTTAATTAATAAAAACAACAGCTACTGGGCTACGAAAATACCGACCGTTCCGAAAGATCTTAACAAAAAACCTAAAACACTAACTAAAACTGATTCTCAAGCGGGAACATTCGAAAATGACGATATTTATACGAAGAAACCAGTTTTACACAACAACAAAGTGAAAAAGAAACATATCAAAAAAGTTAAGTCGGAAAATAAAGGTTCGCGAACGAAATTACTCATGCCAACGGAAGTAGACGAACACAGTAAATTATATTATGAAGCCTGGGTCAATAATACAGCAACTGTATCAGCACATGAACAGCTTTTGGAAGATACGATTTTACAGAGACTTCCGATGGAACCTGTAAAGATTCCAGAGATGACTCCCGAAGATTGCACAGACAAGAGATTCACAGGAACCATCAAAGTCAAATATGGAAAAAAGTTGAAACAATACCTGGACGTTGCGCAGAAAAAATAAATAGATGTTCTTCATTCGCTGTTTAATGTTTTAATGAGTTATTGATATTTTATTCTGCCTCACTGGTCTAGTGGTTAGAGTATTGGCTCTCGACTCGGAGGTCGTGGGTTCGATTCCCGCATTGGAACAACAAAAAAATGTTGTTCCCAAGTTTGGTTAGGACAATGCAGGCTGACCACCTGATTGTCTGACAAGAAAGACGATCCATGCGTCGGATGGGCATGTAAAAAGTCGGACCTGTACCTCATCTCGTTAATCGTGTCGGTTATCCGTCCCACTGGATTACGAGAGTAAAGGAAGAGAGTGCTCTTGGGCACTATAAAATTACTCCGGCCTGGCTTCAATGAAACCGGCCACTGCACCGTCACCGAGATCGGTGTGGGGAGTTATTTTACCCTGCTAGTTGGCAGTTGCTAGTCAGTTAACTCTTTATGGTCAGTCACACCGAGACGCCGCGCGTAGTTTTTAAGATATCGATTCTAAATGAACTTTATTTACTATACAAAAAGGTACACGTTTCATTGCAAGAGGTCGTAGAGATGCACCGCTAAAGTTTAATATTGAATTGCTATCTTTAATGTCGCGCCGCATCTCGCCTTCAGCTGACCCTTACAATAATCAATACCATGAAAATAATATATTATGTAATGATATTAATCTATGGTTTTTCACCTTTCACACCACGTCAATCTGGCCCCGTTGTAAGATCTCGATGAAGTGTTACGGATACTGGACAACAGACACATATTTAATACTTTTATACTATACTAGCTGTTGCCCGCGACTTCGTCCGCGTCAACTGATGGCGCAAATTTCGACAAAAAGCGATGTTCAAGAAATGTAATGAGGCCTGGGCCAGCCCTACGTACAGTATATGTAAATATAGCTACATAATATAGTAACCGTTTCCTATTCTTTATTTTGTTTAATTTCACTTCGTTTCCATGTACATTTAAATTAACTTCGTCAAGGAGAGCAACACAAAGTAAAAAATAAAACATGGCGGATGAGGAGGATCAAAATTAACTAAATAATATCATTTTGTCAATGACATGACTTTTGACAAAGAAAGACGTATGGCATTCAAGACGTCGTCTCTTCGTAAAACTGTCTACTACGTCAAAAGTCAAGTCAAAATAACTGTCATGGCCGCCCTAAAAATAGTGTTCTTTGGTTCTCGCAATAAAAAATCTTCAAATAATCATTTTTGTACGCATGTACCCTTCTTCAAATTATTTTTTTCGTATTTTTATGATATTCCCATATTTTTTTCCTATTTACCTATGTAGTGTACATAGAACTGGGCCAAAATCAAACATATCTTTTGATTACCATAAAAAAAGGTTATAGTGATTAGATCATTTAAAGATAATAATTCTTTCATACATATTTTTGTGTAACTTGAACCGTTTACGCAGCGCACGCAACAGAATCCCTCAAATATGAAACATTTTCCCCGTTTTTGCAACATTTTTAACAGATGCTTCGCTCCTATTCGTCGCAGTGCAGCGTAACGTTATATTATAGCTTAAAACCTTCCTCGACAAATAGACTATCCAACACAAAAATATTTTTTCAGTTCGATACAGCAGTTCCTAAGATCGGCGCGTTCAAACAAACAACGGATGCCCTCAAAGATGAATAATTTTCCCCGTTTTTTTCACATTTTCCACTGATTCTTCGCTCCTATTGGTCGCAGCGTGATGTTGTATAGCCTTAGCCTTCCTCAATAAATGGACTATCCAACACAAAAAGAATTTTATTCTAACCAGTAGTTCCTGAAATTAGCGCGTTCAAACAAACAAGCAAACTCTTCAGCTTTATAATATTAGTATAGATAATATGTGTTATATTTAAGATTTTTATTATATTATACACATAACATTTAATACAACCAGGAACCGAAAACAGTTTTGTTCCTTTTGGCGTAATTTGTGCGGTTGTGGCGGTTTGAGCGTGAGCGCGTGGGTCGCGACCAATGAGCAAAAGAGGTCATCGAAAATAAAACACGGTCTTTACAAAAAAAAACATTTATTCAAATGTCAAGCTTGTCCTTACATCTAACTTAACAATAGATAAATGGAAAGTAAACTTATGTTACATACTTTTTTGGGGTTATCCCCATAACGGTGACTAAAGCTAAATTGTTATATATTGTAAATAGCATTAAGCATTACCACGGACGTAATAAGTAATAGCCACAGCACCTATTGACTGGACCACGCAAGTGTATGAACTTCGTAAAAGAGGAGTAAACATTACTTCCTTCAGCGCCATTTCCTCTCGAATATTCTCGGTGCCAAACGTGAAACAAAAACTAAAAAGCGCGACAGAGAGACGCGACGGCCTTTGAATCGTTTACTCGGGGTCGGGGAACTGTCATCACTAAACCGCTCTTGTAACGTCACAACAGGAAAAATATAATGGCACTCTTGGTTTCTATACAGATGATGAGACTTACTAGTCAATAGATGCCTGTGGTAATAACGTTCCTGGCGGAAACAACAACCATGGTCGTCACGAGTCACGTTCAGATCCGATTTTATATAAACGTAAACAGAGATACACATTACAATAGCTAACTATAATGCTACCAATTTAAATGTCACTACTTTACCGTAATGGGATGGTAATGAGAGATTGACATGGGTCGATTTCCGCCGCATTCGGCTAGGCAATGTTGCCAACGAAAATGACAAGGCGATTTGTCAAGCGACTCGCCTCACGGGAAAAAAGACCCGATGTAAATCCCGAATTAAAGAAAAACAACGACACGTTAATTTGGTCGAATTTAATCTTTTCGACGTGATAACGTCTTATAAGTCGATGAACGGCTGCACGTACGAAAAATTGTCACGTTCCGCCAAAGCCGAGTGTGCGAGCGAGACCGCGGAACGAGCGATAGAGAGGCACGATCGGCCTACGCGTTCGGTTTGTGATGACGTTATCACGTAAAATTATCGTACGTAGACTGACTTAACGGACAACCATGTTTTGTTTACGTTTAGATTTAACAGAAACAGAGTAAAATTCCTGAAAGTTTTGAAACAGAAAGGTCCTCCCAGCCTCTGGTCGAAAAGCTCCAAGAAACGTGAAGGTAGACATTGTCTTGCTTTCTCATTCTCGCGGAGACACTTTCACGAGACGAGACGATAATATAAATTATTAAAGGAATTAACAAATAACAATAAATGCACTGATTGATTTTTTTATTCCGTTTCGAAAGAAACGGCACCAAACAAAGAAAATAAATTGAAAAGTTTTTCAATAAAAGAGTTGGGACTTGGGGCATTTTTCTAAAGAGCCCGGCAAACGAATATGGTGTGAGGTCACCATAGAAATTACACACAGTAAAACCACGCTGCAATGTCTTTCGGGACCATCGCTTTTCATACAGCGACTGTCACTTCTATAGAAAAAGGAAGCTTGCGAGGGGCAAAGTTGTACTGAAAATGTGTCAAATGGATGTTCCAGAAAACTATAAATGTTCACGTCTGGCGAATAAAATAACTTCTCCCTCCAACACTTGCCAGAAACTTAAGTTTCTCTCAAAAACAGGGTTCTTAAACTTTTTTATCTCAGAAACTTCTTTTCTATACATATCTAGAAATCTAAAAAGATTTAAATTAAACGGAATCCTCTTTTCTGAAGACAAGGCAAATGCTGAGAGCCTGAGAAGAAAAAAGAAATGGGGACAAATCAAAAAGTATTTCAAACAGTATATCGATTAAAAGGGTAGGTATCTATCCGGCCAAAACCAAACTGGTAAAAAACGAGTGTGTTTGAAAACTATCACCAAGACTTTGAAAACGGTGAAACATTCTTACGTTCTGTAAATGTCTGTATCAGAGTAACATAGAATAGAATAAAACAAGAAGCAACTGCTTCGAAAGACAAAATCTCGTGCACTGCTGAGTTGCCCAAGGAAAAAAAGAAATGAATATTTAAAATGCAACTATGTAGACAAAACGTCTGTCAACAATTGAGGCATAAAAAAAATACGAGTGTGCTTTAGACCAGTGTTCCTCAAAGTGTATCGCGGCACACTGGTGTACCGTGGACACCGTGGACATTAGTTGTTGTGCCTCGGGAACATACGGTTATCTTAAAAACTTATTTTAGTAAGTAAGGGTAAGAAAAATATTTAAATAAAGTGGTGTACCTCCAAAAATTTTCATTTTCCTTGATGTACCCTGAACCCAAAAAGTTTGCGGAACACTGCTTTAGTAAAACACGGCTGAAGTAAAACTCCTTCTATCATGCATTGGCTATGAGACGAAGAGAGAAAGACAATGTGCGCGCGCACTGCTCTCTCTTGCCCCTATAGTAATATACGAACAAAACCTAACTCTCTCTCTATCTTCACTAACTTATATATCCCTCTCAACTTCCGTTCGCCTCGCCCCATCACACTTTTCGTAACGCATTCACCAGCTTACTCCCCAAGTCAAGCGCGCGTAAAGAAGTTTTACTTCAAAAAACCAGTTGAAGGTTCGCCGGAGATATCGAAAATGGCGGCAAGTAAAAAAAATTTAGTAAAAGTATGACAAAAAAAAACTACTATTTCTTGAATCTATTCATAGAACCTCGGACAACTAGCGGATCTCCTGATGGTAAGCGACTACTGTCCATGGGCGTAGCCAGGGGGGTGGTTTAGGGGGTTCAAACCCCCTCACCGAAATGGGCCGGCAAGTATATATAATACAGAGATCTGACCAATATACAGAGGCGTATTTAGAAATTTTGCGCCCGAGGCCAATTAACATATTTTGCCGCCCCATGAACCCTATCTGAAAGATGATTTTTGAAGTTATTTTAGAAAAATAATCAACAGCCTAAATCAGAACTTTGATTACTACCCCCTACCCCCCCCCCCCCCCGGAGTCGTTTTATTTTCTTGAACCCTCCCCGAAACTAAAACCTGGCTACGCCCGTGCTACTGTCCCCCATGTGCGATGTACACCGACAACACCAGAGGAGTTACATGTGAGGTGCCGTTCTCGTTCGTATCGCCTAATATTGTGGCGACTATTTTTTTATAGTTTTAACAACAATAATCATAGAAATAGGTGTAAGGCTGACCCCACATTAGGCGTGCGCGTTCCTCGGGCGTGTGAGTGGCGCGAGCAGCGCCTAATGTGGGGGAGGCCTAACAATTTAAGTTAGCCTTCTGATTTATGCGACCGCGACGCGAAACCGCGACCAGCAAACCAGCACATCAGAGGATCAATTCTGCTCAATAAAACCTACAATAATACAATTACAATCGAGTCCCGACACGCTAAAACTGTCAAACCGGTATTCTCGTAAACGTCAAACCAAAACCAGACGTCAAACGTGTTCTGATTGGTCGAAACTTCACAAAATCAGTTTATGATAACATGTCGATTCGGTCTCGGCTCGCGATCTCGCGTCGCATGCGTCGGAGGGGGCTACCTTTACACATAGTAGAAACAGTAAAGATATATAGCATTCATGTCACTTACGGGAATATAATGAGTCAATTAGTCATAACTACACTACGCCCATTGCAAATAAACTAAAAAATACCGTGATCATGGTAGGTCTTGTCTAGGGTTGCCAGACGTCCCGTATTTAAGGCATTGTTTTAAACGTCCCGCCGCGCCGGGACATGCGCTGTCCCGTAAATTGAGCGATTTAGGGTTAAAAATTGCTCAGCACTCACGCTTGGGTACAAAATCAAAACAGTTTTATTTCCATATTAGTTACAAAGTAACGCTTATAGAATTGTCCCTACTTGATGCCTACCACCGGTTCGGGAACTAACCCGGCGAGAAGAACCGGCGTAAGAAACTCGCACGGGCCATCTATTAGCAAAAAGTTGGTAAATTGATATTTTATATATTGGGGGCTAGAAATGAAATTTGTCACTATTTAATTTCGTTTATTTTTTGTCCCGGATAAAAAACTGGAATCCCCTATTATTTGGCTTATATAAATAGTTGTCCCTTATAGGCTGACAAAAAATCTGGCAACCCTATCTTGTCAGTTTCCCCGGTTGCGTTGAAAGTTACTGAAACGTCGGGGAAAAAAAATTAACCGCGACAATATAAGTAGTTTAATTTGCAATGAGTAAAATATATTCGCGTAAACATAAGATTATCTATCCTCTAATATATAAAATTGACGTGTCATAGTGTTCGGGGACACACTCCTCCGAAACAGCTTGACCGATTCTTAGGAAATTTTTTGCGTATTCGGTATAGGTCTGAGTATCTGTCATAATCAATTTTTTCAGCCCCTAATAATAAGGGTGACCCACACCTAAATATTCTTTTTAATTTTACATTTTTTTTTATTTTTATACGATACGGCATTATAAAAATACATACAACAGCAAAACAATGTTTGCTGGGTCAGCTAGTATAATATATAATTATACATTTGATGCATTTTTTATTCAAATTCTAGTTTTTTACAAAACATACAAAATGCAAACCATATTACAATCAAACAGTTTTCACAATATTACTGCTACACATATATTCTTCTTACTTCGTTCTCGTTTCGATATTGTACTCTGACGAAGCCCCCTGACAAATGCGAGACATCGAAATAATTCACAGGCCCATGGCGCGCAGCAGGTCGGGCGCGTCGACGTTGTAGATGCCCTGCTGGACGCGCTCGCAGCCCGACACCCGTAACGTGCCCTGGCCGCGCTCGTCTATTTTCATGTGAGACCGCGCCGCCTGAAGCTGCTCCGGGGTCGGATCCTTCGGGAAACCTGGACGAAAAACATACACGTGTATTATCACAATAAGGGGTTTTTAAATTCGTGATATCTGACAGCTTTTTGATATAACAAGGCCCGTCGAGCTACCGAGCGCCGACTGGCGACAGAATAAGAATCGAAAATTCTTATTTATCGTTTTTGACACCACTTACGCCACCAGATGACGCTGTGTGCGTCGGGTCTGCCCCCTAAAGGCAGAAAAAATATCAAACACCCTCATTAGGAAGAGACGCGTGGTGTGGTAGCTACCATAGAAATTATTATGTATTACTATATTATATAACTCCCCACACCGATTTCGGTGACAGTGGCCAGTTTTATTGTAACCAGGCCAGTTACGCAGGAGAAATTTTATAGTGCCCAAGTGTGTGCCAGCACACAAGAGCACTCTCTCTTTCTTTACTCTCATAACCCAGTGGGACGGATAACCGACACGACTGGCGAGAGATCAGGCGCAGATCCGACTTTTTACATGCCCATCCGTCGCGTGGATCATCTCTCTTGTCAGACAATCAGGTGATCAGCCTGCATTGTCCTAACTTAACTTGGAACCAACATTTATTGTTGGTCTCAAACCCTCCTGGTCGACCTCCGAGTCGAGAGCCAAGCTTTAACTACTAGAACACGGAGGCTGTTAAATTGTTTGGTACCTGTCCTGTACTAAGTATCTTCGGATACATACCAGATTTACTTGGTGTGGTAGATTCCATATATATTATTACTAAATGTTGCCCGCGACTTTGTGCGCGCAAAAGTGAATATTGCAGAAACCGTACAATAAATAAAAAAAAAATCTGCAATAAAAAATGGTCTACGTCCTTCCCCGTGGTCTACTCTACGTTTGTGCCAAATTTCATCAAATCGGTCCAGTAGTTTCGGAGCCTATACAATGCAAACAAACAAACTTTTCCTCTTTATTATATTACTAGCTGTCCCGACACCCGTTGTTCTGTCTTAAATATGAACTAAAATGAACAAAAAAGTATACCTAATTACCTACTGCTACACCTACTCCTACAACCTACACCTTTTCTAATATTTCTCACCGTTTAAACCTTCCCTGATTTCCACAATTATTTCAAGACCAAAATTAGCCAAACCGGTCCAGCCGTTCTCGAATTTTGAGTCCCGCGGGAACGGGATAAAAAGTATCCTCTGTCCTTCTCCTGGTTTTAAGATACTTCCTCACCAATTTTCAGCCAAATCAGTTTACCCGTTCTTGAGTTATAAAAAGTGTAACTAACACGACTTTCTTTTATATAAATAGATAAGAATAGTGCGATTCAAATGAGAATAGGATCGAGTCGGCGCCATATTGTTTCGAATTTACACTGATAAGATAGTAAAATTTATGTTTAGATAATTGATTACTATTTAATGTTTTTATTTAAATTCGATGCAAGACTATTATTATTTATATATGCACATAAGTTTTTCTGAAAATCGCACTTTTCAAGTGATATTTGACAGATAAAGGTCATTGACGTTCCTATTCTCATTTGAAATGCGTTATATAAGTATAGATTACCTCTGACGTCGACGAGCGAGGCGAGCACGGGCAGGCGCATGAAGTCCGGCAGCATCTTGCGCAGCAGCGGCACGGGCACGCTGTACAGCGGGCCGCCGTCCAGCGGGCACACGCGCGCCGCACCGCCGCCCGCGCCGCCCGCCTGATCGCACATCACGCCGCGGATCCACTGACCGTCTGGAAAGGATCAAATCCAATCATGACTATCGTTTTTTGTCTCACCAGACGCACTGTAGAGTGAGGCACTAAAGTACGGCTGTGAAAGTTTGTTTTTACGGACTCCAAAACAAAAAAATACTTTAAATCATATTTAATAAAATAGAAAACGTATACCCCCTTACTAATAAACGCTGTATAAGCTTTGAATAGTTATACAGTGTTTTGTTCACATCATACAAGTGACATGTTTAATTCTATAGGAGACAAAACACTGTATAACTATTCAAAGCTTATACAACGTTTATTAGTAAGGCCCATAGTATGTATGATCATATGTAAATGACCACGCCACAGTGTCGCGCAGTCCCTTTTAGCTCGAAAAAATGCATCTTTTTAATCTCAACTTTGAAAGCACTCGCATTCATTTATCAGTAACTTTGCCACAACTAATCTAACATATTGCTAAATATTTTCAATAAACCCGCGTCGCCGTAAACAGTGACATTTGCCATTTCGGAGACCTCACGTCACACAAGCGCCCCTAGCGGCGAATCCGTACGCGATATGCCTCATTATACGACTCTATAGGTCAAATGATTCATCAAATCATTACGCTAAGTGAGGATTATGTATAAAGTATTGGCTTTTAAGTTTTATAACCGAAAGCCGAAAAAGGAAATTATAAGTTTTAAATAGTTTCTCTCTAATTTGCAATAATTTAATCAATCGGAGTATATGGACTTACTTATCGGAGATTTGGCAATGCAGAGTTCCTCGGGTCTGGGCAGGTAGGGCGCGCTTCCGATCTTGCTGTTACAGTACTCCTCCATCTATAAAAACGACAAACATTTTAAGTATACCCTGAATGGTCCAGCTATGAGCGAGCTAATGATGAATGAATTATAGTTAAGAACACACTCGAACCTGTCTTTCAAACAAAAAACAATATGTAGATCAAAATCAGTCGGGAGCTACGTTGCCACGGACTAACACACAGACGGGGTCCGTTAAACTTACAACCACTATCTGCTTTCGAGGGCAGTTAAGAATGTGTTAAAATTACGTGTCCATGATTCTACACTTCTAAAAGAATGGTATAAAATATTGTCGTCTTCATGGCCGCGTCCTAATAAAATTTGTTTTTTTTTAAATTCCTGAACAGATAAAAAACATTCATAATTTTCCTATTTGTGGACCTACCATTGTTCCGGTTAGAAAGTTAACCCGACGAGATGAACAAGCGTAAGAAACTCGCGCAAGACCAGCTTTTAGCAAAAAATTAATAGAGCCTCATCATCGGCCCATGTCGATCATGGCGGCGAGGCGTCCGCACCTCCACCTCGCGCGCACCAACTCACCTGGTCGCTGAGTTCGGCCCAATCATAGCGGCGTGGAGTCCGCACGTCCACCTCGCGCGCACCGACTCACCTGGTCGCTGAGCTCGGCCCACGTCAATCATGGCGGCGCGGCGTTTGCACCTTCACCTCGCGCGCACCAACTCACCTGGTCGCTGAGCTCCGCCATCGCGCGCAGCATGATCTCCGTGCGCGGGGGGCAGACGGACAGCGTGCCCTCATCGATCAAAGCGGCATCCAGGATGTCCACCTCGCCCGCAACCGGCAGCTCTACGTACTTGACCTCGCTGAGCATCATAGGCGGGATCTCTACGGTATAGATTCGGCATCAATAAAACTAATCAACTGTTAAAATTGAGCATTGGAAATTACTTGCACTTTACATAACAGTGGTGGCAAGATTTTTATGAGAAATTATAGAATGGAACACCACCCTTTCCGTGGAACGATCTAGATAAAATTTGGTACAGTAGGTAAAATCGTTTATTTGTTAACAACAGGAATCGAACCCGTGACTGCTAGCATTCTCAGAGTAAAACGGGCGCTGTTTCTTGTTCAAAGGGCTTGTCCACGGGTCTACGTCACGGCGCCGTCATCGTGTCACGGTGCGGTGCCGTAACGTGCTAGTTCAAACTTCAATGCATGGCAACGTCGCCGCAGAATGTAGCGAAATTACACGTTACAATATTACACGGAGACCCGCAGGTCTAAAAAGGCCGTTTTGGCAATTCATTTTCAATTCTTGTTATGAATTACTGTATAAAAGATGACAGCGATCGTAAAATGGCCACTTGAATTGCAATTCTTTGGATACAATTCATATGTAGAAATTGGCTGAAATGCATTCATTTGACAGATTTACAAGCAGAATTGCTTTAGTGTCAAATAGCAATATTGCGATGATATTGCGCAAGTGGCCTTTTTAGACCCGCTGGCGTGCAGTTTTACGGTGGGTGAATTTTCGTGCCACGGCCCGGGACACTGCACAGTTTCATGTTGACGACGTCGTATCGTGGACATGTGGTCAGGCCGTAAGGCGGTTCAATACATGTATGCAACTTATATTGGTCCTTACGAAAATTAATGTTTTATCCAGCGTAACCCTTTAGTATAATTAATTAAAGTATAAGTAATAGCTCCGTGGCTTAATGAGTAGACCGTTTGATTCGTACTCGACAGTGCAAGTCCGATTCCCAGGTTGTAGCGTGTACCAATGATACTTTTTTAGATCTCAAGTACATTTATATACGGACGCTCTAACGGTGAAGGAAAACATCGTGAGGAAACCCACACATAGTTGGCCCCAGATGTAATAGACCAGTCATTCCTCTGAACTAGGCTGACTATGTTGTGAGAATGCCGTATGTGCTTCGACAACCATACGACATTTAAAAAACCGCCTGCCCCAGGCTCTACAGTATTTCAAGAGTGGTTACTTCGCTCGGAGAATACTGTATAAATCATCCATTAACACATTCAGTGCCACTAACACGCCTAGCGTGTCCACACTAGTCTTTATATCCATGCCGCGAGCACGCCGGGCGTGCTCTCCGTTTTTCATCAATATCTCAAAGATAAGACAGTGTTTTTCACCGAAACGCTCAGAGCATAAACTTTGTGCCGTAAGCTAATGAATTCTTAAGTGGTTCCGTGATCTAATATTTTTTTCATGTTATCGAAAAAAAATTATTATGTAATGCCGCGAACATGCCAGGCGTGTTCATCTACACGCGTTCTCAACCTTTTATATTGTTTGGTCAATTTACTAAAATTATAATACGAATAATAAAAATATAATGTTTTTTTATAATTTGAACAAAAAAGATAAAATAAATTACATAAAACATTCACCTTTAATTCATCTGTAGAAGACAAAACACTGCCCGGTATCTATACTACATATATGTATATGTAGTATTATACGTTTCAGTCGTAACGGTAAGTTTTTCGTTAAAAACAGAAGAGATCTATTTTGTAGAGGACAAAATTTCCCATCTTTTTTATACCAAACTTTTCCCCTTATTTTTTATATTTTTCCGATATATTCAGGTAAAAACCCAATTTTTTTCTTTTTGTAAAGCATCTCAAAATTATTTGGAGATTTGGAAAGGAAATTTGATTTGATTTGAACCAACTTTGATTCAAAAATTTTTTTGCGTATCTCCAAAAATTATTGAGATACTTTATAAAAACAAAAAAAAATGGTTTTTTACCTGAACACGTCGGAAAAAATATAAACAACAGGGGTAAAAGTTTGGTATAAAAAAGATGGGAAATTTTGTCCTCTACAAAAAAGATCTCTTTTGTTTTTAACGTAAAACTTACCGTTTCCAAGATATATGCAAAAAACGGTTTCCAAGATGGCGGCTAACGCTCGCGGTTTCGGGCGACAGAAACTCGGTTTTATACTTAGGGGGCACCCTCTGACATAATCCAATCGAAAAATCGAGTAGAAGGATTTTATACAGAGCGGACCGATTTTTGGTGCTAAAATTCCTGAACTACTAGTAGGTATGTATACCATTTACTTGAGTTATTTGCTAACTGTATGTGCTATCAAACATGTAAAGTCGTATAGAATGGCTTCAATACATATACCATAACAATAAAAAAATTACGTGTCTGTTTCTTATCATATTCAACTGTATCCAGCTCATATTTTCTATTCTCTACAAAAATCATAAATAAGTAACCAAAGGTTGACATTCACTGACCAAATTACGATAAATACTTAACTCGGAATCTATTTACTGCCATAATGAAAACAAAATATCTCTTCAGTAATTCAAGAAGGACTAATGAATAAGCACGGTTGAAGTCGAAATAACGCTTTTTATGATTTTACCTCTTTACAGTGCCAGTGAACACGCCTAGCGTGCTACGTAATTTCATCCTGCAGTGCCGAGAGCACACCTAGCATGTTTGCGTTTTTTATAGTGTGGCGGCATCGCTGGGAACTACTAGAAAATGTGGTGGCATTGAATGTGTACGGATGAAAAGGTCTAGGTTTATAATAGTTCTCAGAAGGAAGAGTTACTGAAACGACATTTACGAGTAAGACTATACTTCACTGAATTTATTTTTTAATAAAATAATAGGTGATCGGACTTTTTTTTTAATTGCATAAACGAATAGTACTCTTAAATATGAGTAACTTCTCAGAAGAAACAGTATTTTGATATACTGTTTCTTCTGAGAAGTTACTCAATTAGTCTCAGTCAATATTTTCAAAAATACAGCGATTTGTATACTCAATTCCGCAAGTCTCGTAAAAACGCTCCATAATGTCGTATGTCGAGTGACGTCACGCCTAGGTTAAAGTGTATGAAGTATATGGCCGCAGGAATATATTTGTAAATATCTCCGATATTTGTGAGTTTCAGTTCATACTTACCATAATCATAGACTAATAAAAGTACTATAGACTGACAGATCCCATACAATAAAACGTACACGAAAAAAAGGTCCGGATTCTGGTTAGGTCTAGATGGCGTTAGTTCCTAGCACGAAAATCAATAAATTGCACAAATTAGCGAAGTAAATCAATTATGTTCTCTTTTAAACAAGAAAAAATATTTTTCAGTCTCTTTCCAGTGTGATTTTAAAGTTCAAAGGCTGATATTTGATAATTGTCTCTAAATCCTAAAAATTAAACTCAGTAGCTTGTTTTTAGACAATTATGGTAGATGGCGTAGTATTAGGGTACCAAATGTGATCACTAGATGGCGCGCAAAAGCATCGAATATCTCATAAATGTACTACTTATATATACACGTACAATACAATGTGGTAATTATTGTAGATATTGATAATAATTATTGTAGCTAGGTGTTGTCCGCGACTTCGTTCGCGTGAATATGGGTTATCGCGGTTGGATAAAAAGACAACGTTAATTATTATGAAAACAAAACTAAATATGTACCTACCTACCTACCTATCATAAAAAATAATACAACTCTTTAAAATATGTACCAAGAAATCTTATTTTGCTTAAAATACCTACCTATTTAATAGAAAACTACACGAAATCAAAGTGTAACTTAATTAGAATATTAAATTAAACGATAAGTTACCGCAATGAAAATAAAAATGTTTGAAATTACGGTTTGCCAGCCATTTTGCAGTCGCGGACAGATCAGGTGAACTTTATTTTGAACCTTATTGCTAAGCTATAAGGTTGAAAATGATACACCGTATCCGTCCGCACGCTCTATGCTTTGGCATAAGAGCGTTTCAAATTTTTCCAAAGTTTCTCGTCGTACTAACAGGCTTAGCATGGCGCGGCGACGCGAGCCGAAGAAATATTCTATATAAAATATAAAGACTGAAACTAATTGTCTAGGAGCGCCATGACTATATGTTGCACGTGACTTCGTACGCGCAAAAGGAAATCTCGCGGTAACCGTACATTTTACCGCGATAAAAAGTAGCCTATGTCCTTCCCGTGGTCTAATCTATATCTGTACCAAATTTCATCAAAATCGGTCCAGTAGTTTTCCTCTTTATTATATTAGTATAGACTTTTTGACGTTAAATTAAGAAAAAGTTTCTGCTTTAGCTGTCAAAAGAGGCCATTTTTTGAGCTCATGCTCGGGAAGAAAATAAATATTTTTTCTCATAACGACGAAGCATCAACTGCCTTACAATAAGACCTATTCTGCTCCGAGTGGTATTAACGTTTCTTCAATCTCTCATTTTGTCGATTCTTCGGTATTTCTTGTAGGCTTAGCATGCACATCCAATGTGCATGATAAGCCTGCTGGTAGTCTGTGTAACAAAAGAGTTGAAAAAGGATTTCGTGTATCATTTATTATATGACACGTGACATTTGACTCTACACTCATGTGTTCGATTTTCAACTCTATTGTAATTTGTATTAGCACAGAGTTCTATTTTTAATTAATTAATTCTCTGAATTTTAATCCGGTGTTCCGGATTCTGGGGCATAAAATATAGTCCAACTCCCACGTCATACTTTTCGATTTTCAACTCTATTGTAAAAGTACCGAGTTGTATTTTCTATGCTCAGAAATTTCTACGGCCTTCCGGATTCCGGTGCATATAGTCCCAGCTGGTTTTAAGAACAAAAACAGCATATAATATTTAAAGTTGCAAAAAACATATTCAAATTTTGGAGCGAGCAAAAACCGAATATAGCATACTGAATTACTAAGTTGGCGAAAAAATGCAAGGCACATAAAATTCAAAATCTGGCGACTACATAATGCTAGTTTTCTTATCTGAATACTTATTCCAAACCGACAGCGAGAACTAATCGACATATTATTATTTTGGCGAACAAATATGAATTAATAACAAACTTAGCACCAACTTGAAAGCACACATTTTATTTACGAATAGGGATGGGCAAATAAAAAAATATATGTCGATATAATATATCGTATCGATATTTTTATACCATATCGATATACCCAGAATAAAAATATCGATATATCCATATTTTTACCCTAAAGCGTGGTTACCGAAAAGTACTGTTAAAATATTTAGGAATAAAAAAAATAAACCATAGCTAGCAGTTTTATTACTTTTATTTTTATTAGATTAAGTGTTATTTAAATATGAATTAATCAAAATTCTACATTTTAAAAATTATAACAATAGTTATTTATTTAAGGTTTCATCAAACCAGTATTCGTCAGCTATGGACATTAGCAGTACCTACTCTCTCTCTTTAGTGAAAACTATGATGACAACTAAAAAAATGATTAGGAAATAGGTATGCGCCTAGGGTTACCAGATGAAAAAATCAAAAGTCCGGAGAAAGGCCTGATTTCCTAGAAAAGTCCTGAGATTTTCTACAGCTTGAGAATTTTCTCTCAAAAACGTATTATTATCTTGCGCACGCGTTTTACGCGACTTTTTTGATTTTAACTGCAATAGGCTACACGAATGAATTTTTTTTATTGCATAACCTCTAGACCGTCGGGCCGAAAAATGGCCGAAATGAGCTGGCGTCGGGCCATCGCGGGCCAATTTGGCGAATCACGGGCGCGACTCCCGCCTTGTAGTTTTTCAAGATTATATTGATAAATTGTAACTTAAACCTATATATATTATACATATTTAGAAACTAGATTAAATTGCCTACGTGATGACGGAATTATAATTTTAAAATAACTAACTAAATAAAAGGAATCTTGATGCAAAAAATACACGAGTTCTTTTTTTTTCAAACTTATTTATTTCAGACCCCAAATAATGCCATATTTATGTGTTAATATTGTAAAATTTGCTTTATTTACATAGGTGGATACTTTAGAAATTTAATTTCAATACAAAACATCTTGTACTATTACTACGATTGGATCTCAGAGATATAATACAAATTACAGTTTTTATGAAAAACAGGACATGGTTTGTTGCTCAATAAACTGTAGCTGGGACATATTTATTCACATGTTTTTGTATTTTTAAATAGTTCAATATATTTTAAATCAATTTTGTGCCACTTTTGTTTGTTTTAAATGCACAATGAGGGAATAAAAACCCTCGGAAAAAAGGCTTTTTTGACGAGACTGTCTTACAAAAACAATCATTGTAACTAATGTACTTAATTCTATCATTAATTAATGACATTCCTAGGCACTAGAATACATACTATTTCTAATAAAGTGTTCAATTTACATTCCTATTTGAAATTATTAAAATTTGAAATTTTTTTCATACTAACCGAAAGCTGTCAAGTACTCAGTGTCACGTGGCGGGTGCCGGCACGACGGTATGTCGCAGAAATTTTTAAAATTCCCTCTAAAATTTTTATTAAATCTATACGCAAATGCCCAATATCTCCTTCTTTTTTATTTATGTCCAGCGTGGTGTGGCAAAAAAATTGTAGAAATTGTAGGGTTTTAAATGAAAGAAAAAAATATAACTACTACCCGCAAAGGCGGCACCCGGCCCCTGACTCTTCTTGCCCTAGCTCTCAAAGGCGGCACCCGGCGCCTGACACCCAGGAGGATAAATGAATAGTACTCTTAAATATGAGTAACTTCTTAGAAAAAACCGTATATCAAAAGTCAATATTTTCAAAGGTACAGCGATTTGTTTGCAAAATTTCGCAAGTCCCGTGAAAACGCTCCATACTAAAGTCGTACGTAGCTATGACGTCACGTCCATGTAAAATCGTATGAAGTATACGGCCGCAGGAACATATTTGTAAATATCTCCGATATTTGTGCGTTTAAGTTCATACATACCATAATAAAAGTTTTTGTATATGATGTAAGTAAACTAATTATGTAGGTTTTGTTTACTAATTTAGCAAGAAAAAAAAATTATTTTTTTGTACTGTTTAGATGTATCTAATGACTAAACTATAAATAAAATATTATATTTTTTTACATTTACGAAGTAGTAATGCCTTAAAATTTCTGAATACATTAATGAAACCTAATATTTTAGATGTAGTCGTGTACCCAATTGTTACCAAGAGAAGATTATTTTTAGTTTGTTTCACTTTGATAAATAAGTATTGATTTTAACTGCAATTGTTACTAAAAGAAAATTATTTTTAGTAGTTTAATAAGAGAGATCTTTAAAATGTAACCTGTGTTTTATTGAAAATCCTGAGCTATCACTAGATTTGCTAAATCCGGCCGGAATCCTGAGAAGAGTCGAAAAATCCTGAAATCTCAGGACAAATCCTGAGATATGGTAACCCTATATGCGCCAGTTCCGTGTTTCATTTGCCAATCTTTTATTTTTGCCTGCTTATTATATACTGAGCTCTTAAAAAAATATCGAATTTGGTATTCGGAAATAAATATTGAATATCGATATTTGGAAATTTAAAATATCGACGATATAATATAAGCGCAATATCGTACTTAAAAGTAATCTAAAAGCAATCGAGAAAAATACAACAATCACAACAATAACTCCGAAGAGTCCGAAGTGCGCAGTAGCAGCCAAAGAGAATATAATCACTATGGTAGCAGCTGACAGCATACAGCTGTACGGAGTACGGACCGGCCGCGGCAGATCGTAGTGTTTCTTAGTTTTAATAGTTTAACCAAAAGTTTAACAATTAACTTTATTTTGAAACCTACAATTTTCTTTTGTTCTGAGACTTTTTCATTTAAATGAAATTAAGACGTTATAAACTTTAATTCCAAGTTCAAAAATTGAGTTATAAGATTGTTGTTTAGGTTAAGGTATAAACTATAAAGATAGGTGTTTCAAATTATTAAAACGCCGTAAATATTAAATAAACACTGGTCATTACAGATTCTGTAATGACCAGTGTTTATGATCAACAAAGTGCGGAAAGAGATATCTAAAGGGAGACCAAGGAAGGACATAGGCTACTTTTTGAATCGCGGAAAAATCATGGAAAAATGTACGGTTTCTGCGAAATTAAATTTTGCGCGCACGAAGTCGCGAGCAACATGTAGTGTATTAGAGTAAACCAGGAAGTTTTTATCGCGGAAAAATGTACGGTTTCCTTTTGCGCGCACGAAGTCGCGTGCAACATCTAGCAATATTATAATAAAAAGTAAAAATTTGTTTAGCAGGGACGCTGCGAGTGAGGGGGAAGGGGGGCGCGCGGGAGGGGGCTACTCGCAGTCCGCTCGCAAAAAAAAAAAAAAAAGAAAACACTTCTAATCACTTTATTACACAGCCTACTAAACACTCGCACTAAACAGTCGCTGTCCAGTGTCCACACGTATTTTCTACTAATCGCTAAGCAATCGCACTACGCACTCGCACAATCGAAGTGAATACCTACAGGCCTTACAGGCGCCGACGCCGCGCCTTCGTGTACAGCAAAAAGGAGTTTACCGTAGTACACATAAATACGAAACTCGCTTGAGATGTGAGGCAGGAAAGCGCTTTATATGTGTAACCTCTTTGTAAAGGGTTACCCCTTCGTAAGGGTTTTTTTGTGAATTGGTAACAATTTGAATTATTTGTGGGTAACCCCTTGAAAAGGGTACCATTTTAAATGGTAAGTGGAAGTTGGAACGAATGGGACATCAAATCATAGGGTTTTTAATCAACTTAAAATATTCAGCCGTTCCAAAAACCCTGATAAAACCCATAAAAGGGAAAGCGGTTCCGGTCCCTGCTACAGAACCAAAATAATATCTTGTCAAATTATTGTACACTTTATATAAACACTAATATTCTATTTTTTATACATGGCAACATTAATTCACCCTCCACACGCGCACGCGGCGCACGCAGAGAAATTACAAATTTACAGAAATAAAGAAATAGTAGGTACGGCTAGGTAGGTACAGCCTACAGGACAGGTAGGTCAAATTATATTATTAACCATAAGTTGTTTAGCGCCATCTATTGACATTTTTTTTAATATTAGATAACCTATGACGTGCTTCAAACATAGTCCTGGAGATGGCGTTTTTATTTTTAAATAAATGGCTTATTTTGTATATTTGATACACTCAACGTCATCTAACGGTCAACAAGAAAATTAAAAAATGTTGTACGTTTTAATGTATGGGATCTGTAGGTCTATAGTAATTTTATTAGTCCATGCCATAATGAATGTTTTTGTATATGATGTGAGTAAACTAACGATGTAGGTTTTGTTTACTAATTTATCATAATAAATAAATATATTTTTTTGTACTTTTCAGGTGTATTGAATTAGGAAACTACACATAAAATAATATATTTTTTTACCTTTACCAAGTAGTAATGCCTCAATATTTCTGCGTATATTTTAGAGGTAGACCGATTCCCTATTATAATAACTCCCCACCGATCTCGGTGATGGTGGCCGGTTTCATTGAAACCAGGCCAGTTACGCAGGAGTAATTTTTATAGTGTCCAAGTGTGTGCGCAGTACACAAGAGCACTCTCTGTTCCTTTACTCCCGTAATCCAGTGGGACGGATAACCGACACGACTGACGAGAGATCAGGCGCAGGTCCGACTTTTTACATGCCCATCCGACGCATGGATCATCTTTCTTGTCAGAAAATCAGGTGATCAGCCTGCATTGTCCTAACCAAAATTGGAAACAACACTTTTTGTCGTTCCAATGCGGGAATCGAACCCACGACCTCCGAGTCGAGAGCTAATGCTCTAACCACTAGACCACGGAGGCTGTTTACTATTACGATTGCCTATTGTACAAAGCATAAGACATCTTACTGCTTACAGTACAACAAATGACCTGTACCCCAAGCAGGAACATTTTGCGGTATCGTTACGTGTACGTAAGCGAGAAATATTGTATGAAAACCATGAAAGCGCCTCTAGCGGACGTAAAAGTAACTAAAATTTTCATACAATATTCCTCATATTTCTCGTTTACGTACACGTAACGATACCGCCAAATGTTCCTGCTTGGGGTACTGGCTGAGCTGTGACATGTCACACGTCACACGGGACGACTGGCTCGAACTCTAGCGCATTGCGCGTTGACTGAAATTGTTGCTTACTTCACAAGTGTTCCCTACACCAGCATACTCACTTTTCTCATACGGCTCTCTTTGATTGGTTTATGTAATTTAAGAAGGGATCAAATATTATGATCCCTTATCATAATATTTGACATCACAAAGTAGATTACCTTCACCATATTATAAGCAGCTATGCATAGCCGCCATCACGAAGAATAGATACCAGGAGTCCGAACGGTATAGGCTTTTCCATAGTAATTATGTACACAATAATAGGACCAGATCTTAGTTCTCTTTTCTGCCGCTAGCTGTGCGAGACCGACGAGTACCGAGTGTTGCCAATACTATTATTTATTACAATTATTTTTAAATTACCGTTAGGCAATTACCGTGTTCTACGGTATCTATTTTTCGAGAACAGTTTCTAAGAATTTCCTAAAACGTTTATATAATTAGATTTAAATCCACGTTTCTCTTAATATTTTCTTCCAGAGCTGTCAATAGCAACATTTAAACTTCCCGCGTAATTTCAAACGAGTGCTTGTCGGACTGTCGCGCGCTCTACCGGCAAAAATCTGTCCCCGTAATTGAGACCATTATTTTAACATTACGTTCGGACTCCTGATATCTATTCTTCGTGGCCGCCATTTATAATTTTTAGTAAGCATATTTATTTTTAACTGCTCAAGTATTTTATTCAAATGGTGTAAAATGGAATGGTCCATTTACCAATTTATATAACAAATTTTGTTTTTTATCTATAACATAAGTGTTAAACACAATCTAACTTAAATTAGTATACCTACTAGTTAGTATAATAACTACCGTTAGTGAAATATAAGTTTTAACCACAGAATACAGAAATCATCCAGCTGCCGTCAACAAGCTTGAAAGTGAGGCCGTCACAACTACTCCAAATTGGAATGGTTATCCACACATAATATGTTGCCACAGAATAACGGAATATTTTACCCAACTTTTTTTCAACTAATTTTTATTGAATACCTAATTGTCGTAATATAACAACGCGATTTGTTTTGTAAGTGTAAAGAGTAAAAATTAAAAAGTGCGGGCGGGGCGGTATTATGCCATGGTTTTGGACACAGTGCGCTGCATACAAATGTGATCTAAAACTCATTCTGCATGTTTTTGTATTCTGTGGTTTTAACATATATAGTTTATTCTTTGGATTAAAGTTGGATTGGACAATAAAAAGCTTGAGATGATAATTGAAACAATAAGTTAGTGTGGTACGATTTATTTTCTTTCATACAAAAAAAACATTTCCAAAAGTAACAATGTATAAGTCAAAAGTAGTCACTAGTTTTACAAAATATCTTACGTATAACAATACCCAAAAGTAGTCACAACTTATTATTTCAATTTATATGAAAGTTTTGTGAAATGTTAACATATTACTTAAACAAATCTAAACAAAAAAGAAAAAACAAAATGAGATCTTCTTAAAAAGGATTCTTGGTTAGAATTGTAGTAAAAAATTATAGAAAAAAAATATGCTACATAAAATATGTATTTAATAAGGCACTTTAATTTTTTTTCAAAGGACACTTAGAAAGTCAATATACGATTTTTAATGACAAGATAATCTTACATACGTCATTCTACACATTATTATAGTAACTGATCTTTATATTTGAATTATGAATAGATATTACCAAAGTTGAAAGTTTGATTAACGGTCAAAAGACATTGATTGTCTTTTTTTTTTACAATTATTTTAATGTAACGACTATGAACTACAAAAAACAAAGAAAGTAACCATTTCTTTCGGGAATATGGATAAGTAAGTAAATAAGAAAAAAAGTTGGATTAAAATTATACTGCTCATTAGAACTAAACTTACCTGTAAAATAAACACAAACCTCTCATATTTAAATCACTGATTAGCCTAAATCGAAAAAACGAACGAGTCAGATTTTACTTTATAATACTATATTTATCAAATGTTTCGATTTTTGCAACATTTTAATAAAATATACATAATCAATCCCCCTTACTAATAAACGCTGTATAAGCACAGTGTTTTGTCTTCTTCAATAGAATTAAAAATATCACTTGGGTGACGGGAACAAAACACTGTATAACTATTCAAAGCTTATACAGCGTTTATTAGTAAGGGGGATAATATTTAACAATTGTTAATGCTTATACTACTAAGAAAATAATTACATATTATAATATGGCACTCAGGGAGGACACAGATTCGTCAATAATTTCTTAATAAAGACATGTCAAATACGTTTTTTTTATTGTATAGAGGTAGTAAAGAGGTTTTGGATGAATAATAATCACTAAGCAACTTAACATGTTTGTTTCATTGACGCATGAAGCCAATATTTTCCGACGTTACTGTGAGAATTATTATTATTGCTAAATTAAGTTTAACTTTGTACTATTTACATCGCTAGTCAACATTTTTTATAGTAAAGCCTGACTAATACTTAATCCTGCAGACTGCACTGATAGCGCTTTTTTTTTGTTGCAGCTATTGCATTTGTAATGTTTGCAATTTTTTTACGAGAAATTCATATGATGGTTTAAATTTCGAAGATTTGACTTTAATTCCGTTTCATGAATCTTCCGCAAAATAGCGTTGTTTTTTTTTAATATCTGGTCAGGCTTCACTTGTATAATATTGACGTGTCCGCAGCTCACTCACCGACAATATCCACGCCGGTCTGCTCCAGTTTCTTCCACTGCGGCAGGCTGAGGTCGTCCAGCTTGCGGTTCACGGACTCGTTGGTCTTCGTGGTGAGGATGACTTCGCTGCCGCTCAGCCCGGAGGGGGCGCCGTTAGACAGGGACTGAAATTGTGTTTTATTTGTTGAGTGAAAGAAATGACTAGTGGCTTGATGATATGAGTGTAAAAGAGACAGACGATTTGTATTACGTTCCAAGCTGGTAAAGCTTGTTTGTTGTATCACTTGCTTTCTTTGCTGTGTCACCAAAAACCTTTGATTATTACTAATGATCGGATAATCGGGCGCTTATATATCTAAACTTCAAGAGAGTACCTACATAGAGCTGATAAAACCACCATCCTGACAAAAATATATAGGCTTTTTAATTAAAAAAAAATCTTTGACATTGATTCTATTAAATTGTATATGTACTGGAAACTCAGGCGTCTTAATCTTGCTGCTCTGCACTGTACATTGACAAATAGTAATAATTCTAGTAATAAAAATATTAAGGTATTGAAACTACACACACAGTACATTGACGTCAAAATATCGTCATGCATAAAATGATTATTTAGGACTTTTCTCAGTATGTATAAAAGCGCCTAGATTATCCACAATAGCAAGTTCGAATTATGCGGGCTATTTATTTTTGTCAGGATGGTGGTTTTATCAGCTCTATGTAGGTACTCTCTTGAAGTTTAGGTATATAAGCGCCCGATTATCCGATCACTAATTATTACATTTACATTTCCAAAAACTAACAAACTATGGCTCGAGAAAAAGAGATGAAAGTTACATGGAAATATCGATAAAAATGCTTCTTTTTTAGGGTTCCGTAATACTTAAGGAACCCTTATAGTTTCGCTCTGTCCGTCTGTCTGTCTGTCTGTCTGTCTGTCTGTCTGTCTGTCTGTCTGTCTGTCCGCGCCTCTAGCTCCTGTAATTATGAATATAAATTGATGAAATTTGGTGCAGTTATAGATTGTGTATAGATCACGGTTTCGGGATCATAAAAAAATAATAATTTTATATTTTAGGGGTGGCTCTCCATACATGTGAAGTGGGGATTAAAAATATTTTTTCACTCTACCCCATCGTGTGGGGTATCGTAGAATAGGTCTTTTAAAATAAAGGCAAGGTTTCATACGTTACTTTTTTATAAAGCTGACCATTTTCGAGTAATCGGCCTCCAAAGTAGTTTGTAAGTTGGTCCCCCCCCTAGCATTTTTAAACTATAGAAGATAGAAACTTGCAAATTTTCATGCTGATAGATCATGCTAAAAACTCTTTAGGAAAACTATTGTGAACCAAATCGGACAGTTACTTTTGGAGTAATTAAAAAAAAAAGCATATTACGCGTTTATAGTTACGGAACCCTCCTTAGACATGTCCTGACATGCTCTTGGTTAGGTTATTTTAATATAAAATATCACATTGGGCTGCAAGTATTATTTACAAACCTTGGTGTCCAGTAGGGAAACCCTGAAATAAGGACTGCAATGCAAAATGGACGGCAAATAGTTACATACCAGTGTTAGTTCAGTGGAATCGTCCCTCAGTGTGGCCAGGTACTCTGTGGCCTCGTCACTCAGCGTTTTGGACTGCAGCTGCAGCTTCACCATGGAGACGGCCGTCGGTTTGGCCTCCAGTGTGAACTCTGGCGGGCACTCGTACAAGTCCTCTAGTTTGGTTATTTCGATGTTGCCTATAAAACATTTTAATAGCTCGTATATGGACCCTAGTATACAAGCTCGCGGATGCGATGCGAATTCGTGCGAATTCATAATAGAGATGTATCCTAGTGACGAATTTCACATTCATACAAATTAAATTTTAAAATTAAAAGCGATGTTCAAGAAATGTATGAGGCCTGGGCCAGCCCTATGTACAGTATATTTAAATATAGCTACGTAATATAGTAACCGTTTCCTATTCTTTATTTTGTTTAATTTCACTTCGTTTCCATGTACATTTAAATTATCTTCGTCAAGGAGAGCAACACAATGCAAAATAAAACATGGCAGATCAGATCAGAATTAACTAAAGAATGTCATTTTGTCAATGACATGACTTTTGACAAGGAAAGACGTATGTAATTCAAGACGACGTCTCTTCGTAAAACTGTCTACTACGCCAAAAGTCAAGTCAAAACAACTGTCATGGCCGCCCTAAATATAGTGTTCTCGCAATAAAAAACTCTTCAAATAATCATTTTTGTACGCATGTACCCTTCTTCAAATTATTTTTTTCTTATTTTTATGATATTCCCATATTTTTTTTCCTATTTACCTATGTAGTGTACATAGAACTGGCCCAAAATCAAAATCTCTTTTATATAAAGATACATAAATCTAAAAGAAAAAGTTATTTAGGTTAACGCAATAAAGAATTATAAGCAAATATAAAATGTTGCCCATCTGTTTCACGCAAAACGATGTGTGACGTCACGACTAGAGATGAAAATTCCCCGGAAAGTTTCCTTTTCTAAGGAATACTTCCTGAAAACTTCCTGAAAATTTCCAAATTTGGAAGTTTTCAAAATATATGACTTTTAGAATATTTATGAATAATATTATATAATATAAATAACCAGGGATGATTGTACCTAAAATCTAAACAATTTACCTAAGGAAAAATTAAATAAAAATGTGTCTCTCCATACAAGAGTTACCCCCGACTCGTCACTCCTTCGATTCGTCACCAAAAATTTTGTCTTTACGTCGACCCCCGACTCGTCACGACTAATAATGATAATAATAAATTACTATTCAGATTAGATCAGCTATTTTACTCCCGAAATTGATACGATTTCGATTTACGAGTCTGATCCGATTTCGATTTTGATCTAGATTCGATCCTGATGCGTACTCCCGAACAAAATCGTATCGAAATCAAGATCGCGTTGAGATCGTGTCTTATCAGCGTCGTTAGCTGTATCCGGTTGCTGACGTCACGTCCACAAAGTAAACAAGTTACAGCTGAGTGCCGTAGTCTATGGTGAAGATTATTAAAAATATGTAAAAATTATATATTTTTCACATTAAATATAATTTTATATTTGTTTATTCAAATGGCCTCAATCTCATGCAATGGTAGGTTTATAAAGGTTATTTTTCTAAAAAAAACTGTGACCATAAACAATAGTTATGATAATCCTGTTTTTTTATTTGACGTTCTGTCAAATGTCAAAGTCATATTATGATAATCTAGTTCATGAAGCATAGATACCAGGAGTCCGAACGGTATAGGCTTTTTAATAATAATTATGTACACAATAATAGGACCAGATCTTAGTTCTCTTTTCTGCCGCTAGGCGTGCGAGACCGACGAGTACCGAGTGTTGCCAATACTATTATACCGAGTGTTGCCAATACTATTATTTATTACAATTATTTTTAAATTACCGTTAGGCAATTACCGTGTTCTACGGTATCTATTTTTCGAGAACAGTTTCTAAGAATTTCCTAAAACTTTTATTTAATAAGATTTCAATCTTTCCAGAGCTGTCAATAGCAACTTTAAACTTCCCGCGTAATTTCAAACGAGTGCATGTCGGACCGTCGCGCGCTCTACCGGCAAAAATCTGTCCCCGTAATTGAGACCATTATTTTAACATTACGTTCGGACTCCTTGTTATCTATACTTCGTGATCTAGTTTGTCAGAAACATAGAAAGTCAAGTGTTGTAACGTACCTACCTACTTTGTATATTCAAAGACAGATTGAGCACAAAAATGAAGTCTTCATATTATTATCATAATTTATGACACGTTAATATAGATCATATTATGTAGACTTCGTTTGTCTCGGTCCCTGTCTTAAGTGAAAATATATTGTAAAACATGATTGTGTAAACGAATGCGTAAAGGTTTTAAGTAACTTTACCTAATATAACGGTGAGTTGGTTTCTTCATAAGAGGAGTGAAATCTGCGACTAATAAAACGAATAAATAATTTTTAAGGCGATAATTTCATCGAAATTCCTTATAATCCATGTCCATTGCTAATGTGTTGAAGCGGGCAATTATTCGTAAGTTTTACCATGGACGAAATATACATAGACCTACAGATCCCATACATTAAAACGTACGACATTTTTTAATTTTCTTGTTGACCGTTAGATGACGTTGAGTGTATCAAATTACAAAATTAGCCATTTATTTAAAAATAAAAACGCCATCTCTAGGACTATGTTTGAAGTACGTCATAAGTTATCTTATATTTAAAAAAACGTCAATAGGTGGCGCTAAACAAGTTATGGTTGAGCCGCTAATAAAGACCTACCTATACCTACAAAATTTCTTCAATTTTCTTTAATTTGTAAATTTCTCTACGTGCGCGTGTGAGGATGAATTAATGTTGCCATGCATATAAAATAGATACCCAACATTCTGGAATTATATTCAAATAATAATAATAATAATATCTATGGACGCTTCACACCGCGTCAATCTGGCCCCGAGCTAAGTATCCGAAGAACTTGTGTTACGGGTACCAGACAACGGAAATATATTTAATATGTTTATACTATACACATATTTAAGATTTTTATTATATTATACACATATTTAATACACATCCATGACCCAGGAACACAGAAAAACTTTTTGTTCCTTCGGCGGGATTTGAACCCGCGACCCCCGGCGTGAGCACCAACACGCTCAACCAACTGAGCCACAGAGGTCGTCAGATACTTATGCTTATGCTTTGTTTATTAGTGTTTATATAAAGTGTACAATTATTTGACAAGATATTATTTGGTTCTGTAATAACCAGTATTTATTAACGGCGTTTTAATAATTTGAAACACCTCTATCTTTATACCTTAACCTAAACAACAATCTTGTAACTCGATTTTTGTACTTTGAATTAAAGTTTATAACGTCTTAATTTCATTTAAATAAAAAATTCTCAGAACAAAAGAAAATTGTAGGTTTCAAAATAAAGTTAATTGTTAAACTTTTAAAACGGAAAGTGGCAACACTATGATCTGCCGGTCCGCCGTCCGTACTCCGTACAGTCAGCAGCTACTGCGTACTTCGGAGTTCGGATTGTTTTGATTGCGTTCCTCGTTGTGTTGTTGTATTTTTCTCAATTGCTTTTAGATTTCTTTCAAATACGATATTGCGCTTGCCCACCGGAACTGATAATCTGCCTACTACCTGTACCTACCTACCTACCTATTTTGCCTCCTGGACTCCGATTAATCGCCTTATTGTTGACCTGTGCTTGTATTATGGACTTTGTGTGCCTACGATTCGGACTATTTGTTTAAAAATTCGGAAAGCTTTTTCCATAAACAACTTGGAGAAAATGTATACCAAGTGCTAGATATGAGCGCCGCGCCGGCGCGCCGCCGCCGCCGCGAAAAATAATCGGCGCGCCGAGTGAGCGAGAGGGATAGTCATAATGACGTGTAATTTCAGTTAGTGACTATGAAATGAAATGAAATGATGTTTATTTGGTAAAAATATGGTTACAATAGGTGTTACAATTTTTATAGTAGACCGCATATTTTGTCGCATTAACGACGTCCAAATACTTATATTAACTAGTCCACAATTAATTTATTATTACTTATAGGTATATTTTAACCAAAAAAATTATTATTATCATCATTCATTAACTTAATTTTATGTTAGAAGAATGTCAAAATACCATGATAATAAATATTTGAGCATTCATATTACCTGAGTCATGCCTTACTTATTTCATGTACACCTATCTCATCGAAAGAGTTCTGCATAAAAGACAAAATGCTTACTAGAAAGGATCTACTGAATTGATGGAGCTAGTAGATCGAGCTATTAGATCGCATTGATAAAGCCATTGAGGATAAGAAGTTTGCGTTTTGCGCCTTCCTAGATATTGAATGTACGTTCGGCAAAAACTAAACCTGATCTATTACCCTAACAGTCTGGCTTCAAGAATTACTATAGAGTGGATCAAAGCTACGCTAAACAACATAGTAGCGTGATGACGCTAATCTGTTGTTGAGTAGTTGATGAACTATCATGAGGTTGACGCTCAGGAGCAGGTTGACCTAAGGATGCCCACAGAGAGGTGTGGGTACTGTCGCCGCTGGAGTGGTCCTTGGTAGTGAATAGGCTGCTAATAGAACTGAACAATAGAAGGTTATATGCTCAAGGATACGCTGACGACCTAATACTAGGAATAGCTCCCCATACCGATTTTAGTGTTAGCCAATGGCCAGCAGTTGTTATTGTAGTGCCCTAGTATGTGCGCAGTACACAAGAGCACTCTCTCTTCCTTTACTCTCGTAATCCAGTGGGACGGATAACCGACACGACTGGCGAGAGATCAGGCGCTGATCCGAGGTTTTACATGCCTATCCGACGCATGGATCACCTTTCTTGTCAGACAATCCGGTGATTAGCTTGCAGTGTCCTAACCAAACTTGAAAGAAACTTTTTATCTTTGTAGTCGAGAGCCAAGCTCTAATCAGACTTATTGATACTAGTGGTGGGCCAACGTACATCAGTTGTCGCTAGACTAATGCAATTAGGTGCAAAATTGGTGAAAAATGGTCAAGCTAACAGTCACCGCCAATAGACAGTCTTGATACCTAACACCAATAAGAGGAAGTTGAAGGGACTAAAACCCCCAACACTCTTCGGGAAAACTACCACGTTTTGCAAGCGAGGTCAAATATCTTGGAGTGATCCTAGATATTATGGGACTTACTTGCAATAAACACATCGATGACATTATGAAAAACGCTAGATGTGCTCTGTGGTCCTGCCTAAGACTTAGCTCTAAATGAAGCCTTCGGTCGAAGGCAATACTACGCTAGGCTATACACAGCTATAGTGAGGCGATTGTCACAGTGTGGTATCTGCTTATTCATATTATGGATGGAGGCTAAGAAGGTTGTTCTCAGGATCATGATGGCAGGTAGGATAAAACGGGCCTCCATCCTTCTTTTTTGTTCTCATGGGGGAAAGGTTGTTACGCCCTTCCCGGGCTGGGAGACCCGGGGGTATGTGGAGTTCCCGACGCGACTCCTCGGTTTACCCACTAAAACTAAACCTGCGGATTGCTCTCAGCCGCTATAAGGGGAGTGTCCCGGATCTGTCTGGCACAGGACACCTCCCGCGACCGGCCAGTCTACCTCTGTAGGGACCGGACTTCCAACACAAGTAAGGGCCACTCTGGCAAACTGGAGCGTCCCCTCGGCGCCGGAATAAGCTAAGCCGGGGAAGTTCCCATCCTCTCCCGGAGATGGGCCTCCACCCTACTTGAACAACTGCAACAATCTCTTCTTGAGAGACCTGTCATGGCTATGACATCTGACGCCTTGATCAAGGTGCATAGCTTCAAGAGGCTATGGGCATTTTCACTAAAAAGTTCCCCCCTCACTTTTACGCTGTCACACGTTTTAAAAGTTATATTGTGTGTGGACATGAATATGTAATTTTTTTTATAATATTAAATCGATTCCATGTATATTAAACTAGTTTCTGATCAACAATCGTTGTATAAAGTTCTGATTAAAATGCATAAATCAATTGAAAATTAATCCATTGTTAAGTACAGCGTGTATCGGTAAACATTCACATTCCTTTAACTACCTCTTCTACCAACCATTCGTATTCTATATAGTATTCGGAATTCGTATAAAAAAAATTTAAAAATATATCAATATAATAATATAAGTACTAACGCTTAAGCGTAATAAAAATAACTAATAAATGTTTCTAGTATTTATAAAAAATATGACTTTTATTTCCAATTTGTATATTATCTAGCCTCGCCCTAAGGATTTTAGATGTAGTTTGGTCACTGTCCCATTTTGCTTGTGGTTTGTAAAAATTTTATTAATTTTGTTTTAAACATTATTTAGTTACTTTTTTTATTAAATTGTTTCGCATAGTTTAATATTGTATATACAATTTACAAATTAAAAATCAGGCTACTGAATTTAAAACTAGAAAGAAAATAATGATCGCACTGTCACCAATTGTCACCAAACCGAACTTAAATCTCAATTTTAAGAAATCTGAAATAATTTTTAGATTAAAATTTATTTTCTTATGATAAATGTGAATATTTCGGACTAATCTAAGGTAAAAATAATGGCCTAGTGTCTTTATTTTAAATATTACAGCCGTTTTTCAGTGTCACCAAACTGACCATAATTTTGCTGCACTGTCCACTTAATAATTGATTTTTATATACAAATTAAGCTATTTGTCGAAAATAAAGTAGATTTATCAGTACAAAAAACATATAAAAATATGATGAAACCACTATCAAGTCAAATAAGCAACAGTAAAAAAAAACCCTTAATTTTAGTTGAATTTCGTGAAAATGCCCCTATACCAGTTTTCATAACTTCTAGGGATGACTCGGTTCCAATTAATGTTCACCTTAAGGACATAATTTATTTCACGGACAGATCTAGGAAAGACAACCGGGATGGCGCTGGACTACGGGGGCGTGCCACCTACAGGCAGACATGCTTGTTTAAAAGATTTTGCACCGTGTTTCAGGCTGAGATTTCTGCTATTATTGGTTGTTCACTAGAGAGCCTACGCAGTCAGTTATATAAACGGCTTCGACGTGATTACGCTCTTTGGAATCAAAGCACAGTTAACTCTAATTCCAAAGTAGTTCCTACTTTGAATATGTACTATTACGTTGTCTTTTTCATCACTAAAAAAAAGTGTCATAAATTGTATTACATTGAAATTGTATGTAACCCAATAAATAAAAGTATTTTACAGTTATGAATGAACTACACTTTTTTTTACTACCAAGTACAAACTTCAACCCTTTCAAGGTCACGCCGCCGACGCCGCCGCCGCCGACCCAAAGAAGTCGGCGCGCCGCCGCCGACCAAACACCCATCGGCGATCATATCTACCAAGTGCGTATATCACAATTGTGGCAATAAAAGCAATGAAATTGCTATGTTTCGGTTTCAGAGAATTAATTAATTAAAAATAGAACTCTGTGCTAATACAATAGAGTTCAAAATCGTACACATGAGTATCGAGTCAAATGTCAGTGTCATTAGCAGTGATCGGAGTAGGTAGATTGAAATGAGGTCAACGATCTGAAACGTACATAATAATATGGACATTCCCCCGAAATCCCGGACTTTGTTAATGTTTTAAACCGAAATTTAAATTAGTAGCTGTATAATTTAAAAAAATAAGTAGTAAATAAATAACTAGGTAGTTATTTACATAGGTATGCTAATTTCGTGTTTGATATTTAACAATAATTCAAAGGCCACCGCGCAGACCTGCCGTAATTTCGTATTTGTTATTTAACAATAATTCAAAGGCCACCGCGCAGACCTGCCGCCGGCATCCTATTATCTATTCTAGGAAATTATCTTTTGTTCTAAATAATGGAATTATGGCCCGCTCCCCCTCCCGCTCCGCTCTCCACTGATTTGCCGTGTGTCCTGCGCCGCCGCCGTGTGCGAGCGAGATATTGCAATACTCGACACTCGTTTACTTCGGTTCGTAGAGTGCGCATCTTTGTTACTGTGTTGTGAAATCGTTTTTTGACTCGGGCTTGTATACTGGACTTATGGAATCTGCTTAAACGACGACTTGGCTTTGATATATGGACTTGGATACTTACATCACTCTTGGATTGGAATTTTATATCACCACTGCTGGTAAGCACTTTCTTATTTTTGGATGCAAATATTTTAAGCATTCTATTCGAGTGCTTATGCAACAGTATAAGCACTCGAATAGAATGATTAGTAGAATGCTTTATACCGTAAGTTCTTAAATTCAAAAATCTTTAGTGGAGTATGAAAACTATGTGGATTTTTTCTTGGAAACTAATTATTTTACTGTTAGTTTTGATTAATTTTCTCCCAATATTTTATTGAAACTTGTGTTTTGGTACTACAATTTGGATCACTTAATCAAATTAAAGTAAAAAAACATTTACTATACAATATGTTCAGCCATACAAGAATATGGAGATATCAGATTTAACTAATTTAATCGTAACCATACCTCGCTTGTGTTCTTGTGTTGAGCGTACAACATTCTCAAGTTTACACATGTTTAACAAATACATACATAAATCTTATCTACGCATAGTATACAACGCACACGCATAAATGAAATAGGGCTGCCTGTGTAGCTTACCGCTGATAACGAGAATTGTGTACAATGTGTTTTTGCAAAGTTTCAATAGATGGCATTGATTTGTACAGCCATGTATTGTATTATATTTGTACTAAAATATCGTGCGCTTGAACGCACACGATATATTAGTTAAATTTCAATGTTTAGATTTATTGTTAACATTCAAGCACGAAACGACCATAGTAAGAAATATGTCGTTTTTAATTTAAAATGCATGATTTGTTTAAGATTTCTTTCATTAAAAAAATAATCAATCCTATGTTAAATTAGTTTTATTACTCGAAAGTGGACACAGACCTAGCAAAAAAAATAGGTATCCTATAGTAAATACACAATAGAATTTGAAAACATTACAAATTTGATTGCATTGATCCGATAATGAATGAAAAAAACATTACAAGCTTATTATATTTTTTCCTTTTTTGTGTAAATAACCATACAATGCACTATAAATACCCATTATAGTACAGTATTACCGTAAATATATGTAACTTGTAACAAACTAAAATTGTATTTTTTTTAAACAAATCTAAGTCATCTGCGGGAGTGAAGTAGCTTGTTTAGGTGCGAAGTGGCCGTTAAGTACGTAGTACTATTAGGTATTCTGAACCGTCGTAAGCAAACCAATAGGTACCTCTTTTTCAATCAAATCACAATACATAAAACAATAGAAACACTAACGGTCTTATTCATAAAAAAAGCTTATAAAACGTTTATAACGGATAATAGTTAAAATGCTCGATAGGCTTATATAACGTTCGATAAAATTGTCTATTCATAACAGTTCTATAAACCTTCTATAACTAACAATTGTCTTTAAGCAAAAATGTTGCCATTATTAGGAAGTTGGCTAACAAGTTGGACGAACATATTGAATCGATCATGGATAATATGTATAAAACTACAATAATTTGTTGTCTACGCAATACGGAACGTCAAATAATTTCAAGTTGTCAACTGTTGTCAACGATCAATAACTTATCGTATCTATTTGAATTTATTTTTGTAGCACCTAACATTATTATAAAAGTAGTTTTAATGGCATTGCAATTGATCTCGACTGTTAAAAGGCAGAGAAGTGAAAACTGGTTGGAGGAAGATAAGGTTAGTACACCTAAAATTGGACCATAGTAAGGACGGACGTCCAAAGAAAACGGATCAACCCTACTTGTGTACACTTTTCTTCGACGCGTATTTCTAGTTGTTCAATGACATCAAAGATGTGTAAAGCTTGCATTATTTTATAAAATCAGAAATAATTATTTTGTTTACAAAATAACATTGACAAAATATTTGTGTCAAATGTCAATTTTTTAGTAATCAGCTCTAATCAGCTGTTATGAGTTCGGCCATTTTGTATCTTATAGTACTGTTAAAGTAGGGTCCTGGCCTCTATAACTTTATGATAGGTTTATAGAACTCTTTGTTGATATAATGCTGTTATGAATACAATTTTTTGCCAATCTTCTTATAGTGATCTTATAGAACACTTTAGGTGTTCTATAAGTTTTTATGAATAAGAGCGTAAGTATTTAGCAGTCTTGTAAAATTAATGTCATCATTTTTTTTTCTTTTAGGTGAGATACGAGGCTTCAACTTTTCAACAGCGTAGACATGGCAAACGTCAAGGCTGAAACTGTAGAAAAATGGATAGCTGGTCATCCTGAACTACTTTACGACCATGCTAGTGGTACAATATATTGTACAAAGTGTGAGAGTCATTTAAAAACTATAAACAAAGGCAACGTTAGAAGACATATCGAAGGCGCAGTACACCAAGGAAGGTTTAAGCGGCCGCAAGAGGAGTTTTATTTTGACATTATAAAATTTTTGATTTTGTGCAATATTCCTTGGTCACAGATGAAAAATTCTTCCTTTCAAGAATTCTTCAGGAAATATATGTGCGGTACCTGTTGTTGTGCTTGTACTAATCGTAAACTGCCCGATGAATCACAGTTACGTAAAGTTTATTTGGACAAGTTGTTTAAGGAAAAAATCACAACTATTCAACAAAGTAATAAAAACGAAAAGCTGTGGATATCACTAGATGAAACGACCGACTTTTTAGGTCGATATATAGTAAATTTTTTAATAAAACCATTGCATCCTAGCAATGTGAGCAAACCTTATTTAATAGCCTGTAAAATGCTAACCGTTGTTAATGGGCAAACAATTACGCAATTTGTGCTAGAGTGTTTAGAAAATTTTTGGGAAGATTCATTTGAAATCAAAATGGACAATGTTCTTATGCTTTGTACTGATAGCGTAGCATACATGCTGTCTGCAGGGCGAAATCTAAAAAAATTTTTACCTAACATGAAACATGTGACATGTTTGGCGCATTCTCTGCATCGTGTATCTGAGCAAATTAGGTTAGAATATAATGATGTGGATATTTTAATTGCTAATGTCAAAAAAGTATTTTTAAAAGCCCCAGCAAGAGTTAAAATTTTAAAAGAAAAATATCCCGATTTGCCGTTACCTCCCCAACCAATAATTACAAGATGGGGCACTTGGTTGGAGGCGGCGGCTTACTTTGCTCAGCACTTTGACAAAATTAAAGATGTTATATCCTGTTTAAGCAGTTCTGATGCTGTGTCCATTAGAAATTCAAAAAATATTTTAGAAAAGGAAAATTTAAGACATGATTTAAATTATATAAAAGATACTTACACAATAATACAATGTTCTTTGAAAGAATTACAAAAACATAATTTATCTTTGGCCGATTCTCTTTTAGCCTTTGACCAGGTTAGAGCTGCTATAAATGAGTGCGATTCCCAAATAATTAAAAATAAAATAGAGTCTGTCATGGAACGAAACCCAGATTTACATACAATAATAGAATATAGCGAAAGCATTGAGAAAAATGAGGCTAGTAACTTAATATCTTTTTTTAAATTTGCTCCCTTGACGTCTTCTGATGTGGAACGATCATTTTCAACATATAAATGGTTGTTAGATGTAAAAAGGAATAGAATGAAAATAGAAAATATAGAAAAGCTAATGGTGATTTACTTTCATTCTGTAGAAAATTATGAGGACGTTGAAACAGTGACGGAAGATGATTAAAATGTAAATATAAAAACTGTATTGTATATTCAAAATAAACGTCGTTGATTTTAATCTATATTGTTTTTAATTTACCCTTACTGTCAAGGAATAATATAAAAACCTGTATATATTACGACTAGTAGCGGTGATAACTACTTTTAACGCTACAAAGACTTAAGACTATCAGACTACCTGTGACAGGCTGCATCTATTTTAATCCAGCTAAAACTAGATCTATCTGAGCTTCGGATTTTAATGTACGGCAGTATTGAAAAGTTACAAATTAAATATTATAGTAAGCAAAAAAATTTACTTATCTACCTAACTTTCGATTGAACACAAAAAAATTAATATATAATTCTATTTATTGTATTTTATTTACAGCATAACGAAAATCTATTTTAATTACGTTGATTTCATCCATTATTTATTCAGATTATGGTAAATTACCAATATAAACCATCTTTGATTGAGTCCGGAAATACCGGAATGACTTTCCGGAATAATGGCTTATCCACGTTATCCTTTCTATGATCATTTATGATGCAAGTAGCAAAAATCAATCTACCTACTCCGATCACTGGTCATTAGTCATATAATATGACACATGAAATCCTTTTTCAACTCTTTTGTTACACAGACTAGCAGGCTTAGCATGCACATTGGATGTGTATGCTAAGCCTGCAAGAAATACCGAAGAATCGACAAAATGAGAGATCGCAGAAACGTTAATACCATTCGGAATTCAGAATAGGTCTTATTGTAAGGCAGTAAGGTTGATGCTTCGTCGTTATGAGAAAAAATATTTCTTTTCTTTCCGAGCATGAGCTCAAAAAATGGCCTCTTTTGACGGCTAAAGTAGAAACTTTTTCTTCATTTAACGTCAAATACTCTATACTAATATAATAAAGAGGAAAAGTTTGTTTGTTTGTTTGTATGTTTGTTTCTTTGCATTGAATAGGCTCCGAAACTACTGGACCGATTTTGATGAAATTTGGAGCAAATATAGATTATAATGACCACGGGGAAGGACATAGGCTAATTTTTATCGCGGCAAAATGTACGGTTACCGCGAGATTTCCTTTTGCGCGTACGAAGTCGCGTGCAACATCTAGTCTTACAATAATGTCAACTACTCCACATCATGGCGCTCCTAGACAATTAGTTTCAGTCTTTATAATATATAGAATATTTCTTCTTTAAATTTATTTCTTCGGCTCGCGTCGCCACGTCATGCTAAGCCTGCTAGTACGATGAAAAACTTTATAAAAATTTGAAACGCTCTTATGCCAAAGCATAGAGCGTACGGACAGATACGGTGTATCATTTTCAACCTTATACCTTAGCAATAAGGTTCAAAATAAAGTTCACCTGATCTGTCTGCGACTGCAAAATGACTTGTCAACCGTAATTTCAAACATTTTTGATTTTTATTGCGGTTACTTATCGTTTAATTCAATATTCTAATTAAGTTACACTTTGATTTCATGTAGTTTTCTATTAAATAGGTCGGTATTTTAAGCAAAATAAGATTTCTTGGTATTTTAAAGAGTTGTATTATTTTTTATGATAGGTAGGTACCTAGGTACATATTTAGTTTTGTTTTCATAATAATTAACGTTGTCTTTTTATCCAACCGCGATAACCCATATTCACGCGAACGAAGTCGCGGACAACACCTAGCTACAATAATTATTATGATCAATATCTACATTAAACAACATTGTATTGTACCTGTTTATATAAGTAGGTACCTACTTTTATGAGTAATTCGATGCTTTTGCGCGCCATCTAGTGATCACATTTGGTACCCTAATACTACGCCATCTACCATAATTGTCTAAAAACAAGCTACTGAGTTTAATTTTTAGGATTTAGAGACAATTATCAAATATCAGCCTTTGAACTTTAAAATCACACTGGAAAGAGACTGAAAAATATTTTTTCTTGTTTAAAAGAGAACATAATTGATTTTCGTGCTAGGAACTAACGCCATCTAGACCTAACCAGAATCCGGACCTTTTTTTCGTGTACGTTTTATTGTATGGGATCTGTCGGTCTATAGTAATTTGATTAGTCTATGGTTTTACATTTCCTATTCTATTAGGTCCTTTAATAACATTAAATAATGCTTATAGACGACCCATATTATAATAAAAATCTCATAATTTAGTTCAAATACATTAAAACAAGCAAACTCGATACTATAAATGAGACCTCTTTAGCTATCGTGTAATCTGACGTTTGTTTACGATCCGGCCATTCGATTCTAAATCGATTGATTTCGTCGGGAGTACCAAAAGTTACGATCTAACGAATTTCTCGATCCAGGTTAGTTACAAATTGAGCCACCGCGCGATCGTGCGCTAGTGTAGGTGTCGGGAGTAGCAAAAGCTATTGAGATCGAGCTGATACGATTCTCGATTGTGTCGGGAGTAAGGGGGCAGATCACTTGATTGACTTTAGTATGAAAAGTTGTAACTAGGTATATTTTGTTTTACGTCCTTTTTACGTCTGACAGTTTCATTGTCTGAACACACCCTCTAAGTTTGTCGAATGATTTCAATTTCACCCTTAGAATATAGCTTTATATTATAATTTCAGTAAATAATTATTTATGTATATCATTTTAGTAAATAACATAATTTCATTATGAAGACAAATTTAACCAGATATACGAGTAAGTTCATGTAGTCAATAATTTTATTACTTTTACCCCTTATTAAACCCTTTTTACCCGACTACGGCGAAGGCAAGGAAGGATAATGATTTAGGCTGTCTATGTATATTATTTCCTGACTGCAGAAGGTGTTTGGTATCAAAATAAAGAGCTTAAAGAGACCATTCCAAAAATCTAGAACACATAGGTATAGTAAAATGGTCAAGTATGAGTCTGACTCTAAAAAAAAAAACATTCATACCCCCGTTCATCCCATTAGGGGTTGAATATCGAAAAATTATGAAACGTGTGCTAATTATTTTCTTTAAGGACTACATTGACAAAGTTCCAAGCCTCATTCCAAAAACTTACCCATACAGAGTTTAGTACCCCTTGTTACCCCTAAAAACATTGAATTTTAGAAAATTTTGAATTAGTCTTAGTAAATCATGCCAAAGAGCAATATCACCAAATCCCAAACAGATCAGACCACAAACAAAAAAGTTACATACAAATGTTGACACCCCTTTTTACCCATTTTGGGGGTGAATTTCGCAAAAATCCCTGCCAAAGGAAGCCATGGTCAAATATTACGTTTCTATCTTCAGTAGTTTTGCCTCGACGTTGATGAAAAAAATTTCATTCATACCCTTTGGGGATTGAATATCAAAAAATCATGAAACACATGTTTATTTATTTTCTTTAAGACTACGATTACAAAGTTTCAAGCTGAAACGCTTATTTAATATGTTTTCCCCATACAGAGTATAGTACCCCTTTTTAGCCCTTAAAAAATCGAACTTTAGAAAATATTGAATTAGAGTTTTAGGTAATAATGTCAAAGAACAATCTCACGAAATTTCAAAGAGATCTGACCACAAACAAAAAAGTTACATATAAACGTTTATATCCCTTTAGGGGATGTATTTCGCAAAATCCCTTCTTAGGGGATCTATACGTCACAAAAGGAAGCCACGGTCCAAATTTTACGTTTCTAGCTTCAATAGTTTTACCTCGGCGTTGATGAATCAGTCAGGCGTTGTTACTTTATATAATACTAGCGACCCGCCCCGGCTTCGCACGGGTACAATACTGATACTAATACTACAGATAACAGAATGTCTTTAAACCTCTAACAAAACGGGTGAAATTTAGTCAAAACAAACAGAAACAAATTAATATAGGTACCTACTAATACTTAATGAAATAAGTAAGTGGGTATACTTTTATCGTATGAAATACCTACACTTTTCAGAACTAACAATACAACAATCACTAAATAAATAGTTACTCAAGTATCTATCCATCATAGTTACAACGAACACAAAACAAAAAATTTACTCATAGATCTAAACTCGCACGCCTTGGCGACGACGCGACGCCCACTTCGCAACGGGCCGTGCAGCAGAAATCGTAATATTTTTAATTTCGCCATAACTTCAAAACCAAACATCCAATTTTAATCATTAAAAGACCAAATATTATCTACATAAACTGTACTTAGTGATGAAATAATTTATTTTGATAAGGATTAATAGCATGAGTAAAATAAACGCGTTTAAATGTAGTCCAAAAAAAATTCAAGATTCCTAAATAAAAAAATGGTTGTTGTGCCTCACTGGACATAGATAGGTATAGTGTGTCGCGGACTTTTTTATAGATATTTATAAGATCTACAATTAATTAGAACATTTTATGGTTCTATCTTTTATAGTTTAGGCAGCGTACGCAAAATAAGTAACTTTTCTGGTTGATTTTTTACACCTTGTGTCCGAAAAACCCAAATATCTTACGGAACCCTATTTTTTTCCAAAATAAAATTTAGCCTATGTTACTCGTGGATAATGTAGCTTTCGAATGGTGAAAGAATTTTTGAAATCGGTCCAGTACTTTTTGAGCCTATTCATTACAAACAAACAAACAAACAAACATACAAACAAAGTTTTCCTCTTTATAATATTAGTATAGACTAGCTGGGTACTTTGTTTGCGTGGAAATAGTAAATGGAAACGAAAACCTATATACCCGACTACGGCGAAGTCAAAAGAAAGGATAATGATTTTGGCTGTCTGTGCATATTATTACCTGACTGCAGAAGGTGTTTGTTATCAAAATAAAGAGCTTGAAAGGACCATTCCAAAAACATACAACAGATGTATATGGAAAATGGTCAAGCATAAGTTTGACTCTGAAAGAAAGACATTCATATCCCCGTTCATCTTTTTAGGGGTTGAATATCGAAAAATCATGAAACATGCGCTTATTTTTTATGTTAGGACTACATTTACAAACTTCCAACCCGAAATGCTCATTTAATAAAATTTTCCCATACATAGTTTAGTACCCCTTTTTAGAGATCAAATTTTAGAAAATATTGAATTAGAGTTTTAGCAAATCATGCCAAAGGGCAACATCACGAAATTTCAAACAGATCTGACCATAAAAAAAAGTTACATACAATTGTTGATACCAGTTTTTACCCCTTTAGGGGGTGAATTTCGCAAAATCCCTTCTTAATGGACCTATGCGTCTCAAAAGGAAGCTACGGTCCGATTATTACGTTTCTAGCTTCAGTAGTTTTGCCTCGGCGTTTGATGAAAATAAAAGATATTCATACCCCCGTTCATCCTTTTTGGGGTTGAATATCGAAAAATAAACACATGTTTATTAATTTCTTGCAGGACTCCATTTACAAAGTTCCAAGCCTAAACGCTCATTTAATATTTTTTCCCCATACAAAGTTTAGTACCCCTTTTTACCCCTTAAAAGATCGAATTTTCGAAAATATTTAATTAGAGTTTTAGTAAATCATGCCAAAGAACAACATCACGAAATTCCAAACAGATCTGATTACAAACAAAAAAGTTACATACAAACGTTGATACCCCTTTTTACCCCTTTAAGGGATGAATTCGCAAAATTCCTTCTGAGTGGACATACACGTCACAAAAGGAAGCCACGGTCAAAAATTTACGTTTCTAGCTTCAGTAGTTTTGCTTCGGCGTTGATGAATCAGTCAGGCGTTGTTACTTTATACTCGTATAATAGAAGATAATAAGAAGATAAAGCGATAGTGTAGGTATTTAAAAATTGAAATCGCGTACTGAATCGCTGCGAGACATAGGCACGGTAGGTACACTGAACTATACGATCAATAAGTTAAATTTTAAATAAAAAGAAAACATAGATACGACCTTATAAAACATAACCAAATACCTACATGTTGGTGTCAATAGATGGCGTTGAGTCAAGGTTCGTGCTTATTGTGTTCAATTGAATCTAAACTATAAAAACTATCTAATATTAGTGTAATTTACATTTAAAACAACTATTTTTAATAGATAAATGATCAGTTTTGAAAACTTCCTCATGGGGAAATATTCAGGAAGTTTTCAAGTAAACTTCCTGAAACTTTCCCGAAAATTTCCAAAATTTCGGAAACTTTCCGGAATTTTCACCTCTAGTCACGACGTGCTTCCAGTTATTTAGGTTGACGCAATAAAGAATTATAAGCAAATATAAAATGTTGCCCATCTGTTTCACGCAAAACGATGTGTGACGTCACGACGTGCTTCCGCCATAAATCGTTAATTGACAATTGTATGGCGGTAGCAGCTCGTGACGTCACAGGCCGATATATCGCTCTCTTTCTTATTGTAAATTTAAATTGTCCGTATCTTCGTTACTTTTTAAGATTTATAAAAATGGGTTTTATTTGTTTATTATCATGTTGTCTAGCATTGAATATAATAGGTTGGGGAAAAAGTCTTTTCGCATTATAGTATGTATGAACTTGTCATAAAATAGCTTGGGCTATACCAATTGTATCTGGCTGATTTTGGTATCATTAAAAAGGTTTAATTTTACAGAAGACAATTCCAAATTCAAATTAGGTAAATTTGAGATTTTCATTTGTTTTTCTTATTGTTAAAATGAGTGATTCATAAGAAGAATTTCGATACATTTTAAAATTTTATTACAAAAAAGGTAAAAATGCAACACAAGCCGCGAAAAAAATTTGTGATGTTTATGGACCTAATGCAGTATCTGTGAGAGTAGCGCAAATTTGGTTTAAGCGTTTTCAATCCGGAAATTTTGATATCAAAGATGCATGTCGCTCTGGTCGCCCTGTTACGGACAAAACTGTTGCCATTTTTGAAAAAGTGGAGCAAGATCGGCATATTAGTAGTTACGATGTAGCTGAAGAACTGGGGATTGACCACAAAATGGTTTCGGCGCATTTGAAAAAAGCTGGGTACACAAAAAAGCTGGATATTTGGGTGCCTCATGAGCTCACTGAAAGAAACCTAATGAACCGTGTACTCATTTGTGATTCTTTATTACGACGTAATGAAACCGAACCATTTTTGAAGAAGCTGATAACTGGTGATGAAAAGTGGATCACGTACGACAAGAACGTGCGAAAAAGATCGTGGTCAAAGGCCGGTCAGGCTTCACAGACTGTGGCGAAACCCGGGTTAACTCGCAACAAGGTGATGCTGTGTGTGTGGTGGGATTGGAAGGGCATTATTCATTATGAGCTGTTACCGCCAGGCAGGACCATCAATTCTGAACTGTACTGCGAACAACTGATGAGATTAAAGTAAGAAGTTGAGAGAAAGCGGCCGGAATTAATCAACAGAAGGGGTGTGGTTTTTCACTATGATAACGCTAGACCTCACACATCTTTAGCCACTCAGAAAAAATTACGGGAGTTTGGCTGGGAGGTGTTAATGCATCCGCCGTATAGTCCTGACCTTGCATCTTCAGATTTCCACCTGTTTCGGTCGCTGCAGAATTCCTTAGGCAGTGTCAGGTTGACATCACAAGAGGACTGCCAAAACCACGTGTCGCAGTTTTTTCATCAGAAGCCCCAAAAATTTTATAGCAATGGGATCATGTACCTACCAACAAGATGGCAAAAAGTTATCGAACAAAATGGCATATATATATATACTTAAGTCACTTGTAAATAAACTTTATAAAAAAACCTTTTGAATTTTTATATAAAATGCGAAGAAACTTTTTCCCCAATCTAATATGAAAAATATTTTTTAGTTAACAAGTATATTATGTGTCGGAGCCCTGAACGCTCCGTAACACAGGTTTTAGGCCACTGCCTCGATCACAGCGGCTAGCGGCGTGGCTGCGGTGAGCGCTTGACAGCAGATAGCAACAGCTTTGAGGCAGCGGCTTAAAGTTGCTATCCCATTTAATGACATTGGCATGTCACATTTTAATTTGTTAATTATTAACAACCATTACGCCGCTACAGTGCTAACCGCGTATAACATCAGTTATAATGACCAACCGGATATTGCGATGGAATTTTGAGTACTACTAGGCTTACATGATACAATATGAACATTTTAATATTAGTAATAACGACTATTACGCCCATATAATTAATCGGTCCCTTCATAATAATTACATTATCGTACACGACGGATGCATATTGCATTAGACCCAAAAGTTTAATGATAAAAAAAATTTGATATGGCCTACATTTCGTTAATTTCCGATTACAGATAATAGGGAATATGCACGTTTTTTTTATTTGTTGAAATATATCTATCTTGTTTAATAAACAATATAGTATACTGTATAATCGATTTTTGAGTATGATTGAATATAACAAAGATTTTAAAGTAGTCAATTAGACAGAGAGATCCGATATGTAACTTGACGTCACATTACACGACTTGCATAAAAAAATCATACTAAATTTCGTTTTGCTAGAAAGAGATAGATAAAAAACTTTAACCGCTCATGTCTTCCTCATTTTTTAACAGAAATTGGCGATTTTTTCGCCATTTCTTTTATTTCTAAGTCTAGTATCATATATAATAATGTTTATGTAAATTTTCTGTTCTATGCATATTCCCTATCATAAATAATGAAGTATAACCATATTCATAGAAGTATTTTCTATAAATAAGTAATTTACAATAAGTGCTTACCGTATTCGATGTACTCCAGCATATATTTGTTCTGCTTGACGTTGGTGCGTTTACAGAGCGCGCGGTAGTGTAATCCATCCGTGAACTTGCCGATCACCATATCGCCTTTCTGTGGCGGCGCCTTTAGTTGGGTCACTTGAAAACAACGTAAAAATCTTTAAGTGAATAATCCATCATCTAAATATATAAAAGGCAAACCTGACTGACTCGTCTATCGTCGCACAGCCGAAACTACTGAACGGATTTTGCTGAAAGATAGTTGTAATGACGTAGACATTAGCTAAGAAAGGATTTTTGAAAATTCGCCCCCTAAGGGGTTAAAACTTTGTATGGAAACCGAACTCCACGCGGACGAAGTCGCGGGCAAAAGCTAGTCAATAATAATATTATAAGCATGAATATACGGCCAATTTATACCCAAAATAGCACTCACATCGGCCCTGCACACCCGCGTGCAGCACGTCCTCCAGCGCCTGGTTGAAGCTGTCGAGCGCGGCCGGCGTGGCGGCGCGCACGAACGCCCGCTCCGCGCCGCCCTCCACGAATAGCACGGCGCCCGCGCGCACGTCCGGCCGCGTCACTTCGGGCAGCACTGTAGAAGTAGAAGAGGTTAGCGGTAAAACGTAAACATTCGAGATCACGAAGTATAGGTTCCAGAGGGGCAATTCTGCTAAATAATACAATTACAATCAAGTCCCGACACGCTTTCACTCTCAAAAGGTATTTTTATGAAGGTTAAACCAACGTGAAACGCGCTCTGATTGGTCGAAACCTCATAAAATCCGTTCATGGTAACATGTCGCTACACTTTCAATCCAAACATAGTAAAATTATGTCTACTTTAAATACGAGAATTGACGTTCAGGAGTCCGAACGTAATGCTAAAATAATGGTCTCAATTTAGGGGACAGATTTTTTGCCGGTAGAGCGCGCCATTTTTCAAGAAGTACCTAAGTGCGATTCAGGACTGTGCGCTGATTGGTTCGCCACAATAGCATCGGTACATCCAAAATTCTAGCGCAGCCAGTGGCAGAAAAGAGAACTAAGATCTGGGTTTATTATTGTGTGCCATAAATACTATGGAAAAGCCTATACCGTTGGGACTCCTGGTATTGTATATTTCGTGTTTGAGATGATGAAAAAACTTTTAGACCTTTTCATCTGTTATTGGATGATTTATACAGTACGAGCGAAGTAAACACTCTTGAAATACTGTAGTGCCTGGGACAGTCGGTTTTTAAATGTCGTATGGTTGTCCAAGCACATACGGCATTCTCACAACATAGTCAGCCTAGTCCAGAGGAATGAACTGATCAATACGTCTGGGGCCAACTATGTGCGGGTTTCCTCACGATGTTTTCCTTCACCGTTAGAGCGTCCGTATAATGTACTTGAGATTTGAAAGTCTCAATGGTACCTGGGAATCGAACCTGCACTCTCTCAAGTGCAAATCAAATGGTCACTAGGCTACAAAGCTCAGTTCGAGATTCGAGATGAAACAGGTATGATAAAGAGTCTTTTGGATAGAAAATCCCACCAAAAACATTTTCATGTTAAGTGATGCCAAGACGATACCATATGACTCGCATTGTCAAAAAGCTATTAGATCTCATGTGAAACCAAGCTTCTGACTCTACTGAACTTCTAACTCTACACGCCTTAATCCTACAAGCCTAAATCCACAAACTCTACACTTTAGTTAAAAGATGTGGCCTGGCCATTTCGATACATTCACTTAAGCGTAAGGTGAAAATTTACGGACTGTTTTTCTGTTATACTATTCTTGTACGAACGCAATGGCCAAGCCACATAATTTGACTAAAGTGTAGAGTTTGTGGAGTTAGGCTTGTAGGATTAAGGCGTGTAGAGTTAGAAGTTCAGCAGAGTCAGAAGCTTGGTTTCACATGAGATCTAATAGCTTTTTGACAATGCGAGTTATATGGTATCGTCTTGGCATCACTTTACATGAAATGTTTTTGGTGGGATTTCACTTCTTTTTGAAAGACAATTTTTAGACCTCTAGAATATAAACATTTACATAGATAAGTGTCTTACAAATTTTCATCCCCTAGTTTAAGGGGTTGGAGGATAAAAATTCCAAGTATGTTAATTTTTATGTTGGTTATGTACAAAAACTAGCTTACATATCAAATTTCAGCTTTCTATGACATCCGGAAGTACCCTATAATTTTGTTGATCATCAGTGAGTCAGTGACGAAATCAGGGGTTTTTAGATATCAATAAAATCTAAATTATTACACTGATATTATCAAAACTTTACATGTTTCATTAGTCCGCTACTGGGAACATATATTGAAAATTTTGTGTATCTGGTATAATCCAAACCCAAGTTATGAGGGTTCAAAATATCGACGAAACGCTTCGAGAAAAGGTAGTCTGGTAGTGCCCTTGCGCTTCGCTTAGCTCGTCTTGGCGGGGCACTACCGTGCTCCCAGATTTATAGCTGTGGAAAATATTTTATAATGACAATGTTTTATTTGCAAATATATGGTACAATAACATGATAAAATGTTAAATGACACTCATATTGGTAAAATATATACTAATATTATAAAGCTGAAGAGTTTGTTTGTTTGAATGCACTTATCTCAGGAACTACTGGTTCGAATTGAAAAATTATTTTTGTGTTGGATAGACCATTTAGCGAGGAATGCTTTAGGCTATAATAGCATCACTCTGCGACCAATAGGAGCGAAGAATCAGTGGAAATGTGGAAAAAACGGGGAAAATTAATCTTTGAAGGCTTCCGTTGTTTGTTTGAACGCGCTGATCTCAGGAACTGCTAGATCAAATTGAAAATGTATTTTTGTGTTGGATAGTCCATTTGTTGAGGAAGGACATGCTATACAACATTAAGGACAGGCTATACAACATTAAGCTGCGACCAATAGAGGGGAGAATATGTGAAAAATGTTGCAAAAACGGGGAAAATTATTCATATTGGAGGGCTTCCGTTGCGTGTGCTGCGTAAACTGTCCAAGTTACGCAAAAATATGTATGAAATAATTATTCCTATTTAAATGATCTAAAAAAATGTCCACAACAGTATATGTCTGTCTTTTAAGATTGACTCACAATAACCTTTTTTATGGTAATCAAATTTGGTCGAAATTAATGCATTATTGTGCCATCAGTTGACAGGCAACAGCTAGTATTGAATAACAGTCGTCTGTCGTAATGATTTATCTTAACGTACAAAAGTTTGTGTAATTAAAATTTTATGTAGCCAATTAATGATATAAGTGTCCACCAATTCAGTTTTATATTTACTTACCAGCAGCCGGTGTCGCTAGCTTTTCCACCGGTGGCAGCCAGCGGAACACTTCTCCCGTACCAATATCTTGTCCATCTTTGGATAGGTTCACTTTGAATGTATCTCCAATTTTCTCCATTAACGTGCAAATAAGACTATCGCCGACCTAAACAAAAATATTACGATCACAAACGACTCATCGGTATGGTAGGTAGGATTTTGCTCAATTTTACTTTTAAAATTTTGGTATGATTACAAATAATTTCATGTTGCCACTAGCTGTACAGTTGATTTCAAATATTTAGACAACAAATTGTAATCGTTTATTTTTTGGATGAGCGTGGCTGTGGAGGGAGCAAAACAGCTAGTGCAGTACCACTATACCTGCTCCTCTGACCTGGAGCTGGCAGCAGAACTCTAGCACGTCCTCGTACTTGTCCGGCGGGCGCAGGCAGTTGTCCGGCTGCGTGGTGACAGTCCTGCCACTATCTATGAATGAGGCGGTAGGGGGAGTTGAACAGCTCGCGCAGTACCACTATAACTGCACTCCATTGGCGTGGAGCTGGCAGCAGAACTCCAGCACGTCCTCGTACTTATGGGGCAGGCACCTGCAGTTTCCTAAGCGTGGTGGTGAAGGAAGCGAGACAGCTCGCGCAGTACCACTATACCTGCACTCCATTGGTGTAGAGCTGGCAGCAGAACTAGGCACGTCCTCGTACTTGTGCGGCAGGCGCCTGCAGTTGTCCGGCTGCGTGGTGACAGTGCTGCCGCTGTCTATGAATGAGGCGGTAGGGGGAGTTAAACGCGCTCAACAAGCTCGCACGCGTACCACTATATGTACCTACACTCCGTTGGCGTGGAGCTAGCAGCAGAACTCCAGCACGTCCTCGTCCTTATGGGGCAGGCGACTGCAGTTTCCTGCTGCGTGGTGGTGGAGGAAGCGAAACAGCTCGCGCAGTACCATTGTACCTGCACTCCGTTGGCGTGGAGCTAGCAGCAGAACTCCAGCACGTCCTCGTCCTTATGGGGCAGGCGACTGCTGTTTCCTACTGCGTGGTGGTGGAGGAAGCGAAACAGCTCGCGCAGTACCATTGTACCTGCACTCCATTGGCGTGGAGCTGGTAGCAGAACTCCAGCACGTCCTCGTCCTTATGGGGCAGGCGCCTGCAGTTTCCTGCTGCGTGGTGGTGGAGGAAGCGAGACAGCTCGCGCAGTACCACTATACCTGCACTCCATTGGCGTGGAGCTGGCAGCAGAAGTCCAGCACGTCCTCGTACTTATGGGGCAGGCGCCTGCAGTTTCCTGCTGCGTGGTGGTGGAGGAAGCGAGACAGCTCGCGCAATACCATTATACCTGCACTCCTTTGGCGTGGAGCTGGCAGCAGAACTCCATCACGTCCTCGTACTTCTGGGCAGGCGCCTGCAGTTGTCCGGCTGCGTGGTGACAGTACTGCCGCTACCTATGAGTGCGACAGTGGAGGGAGCGAGACAGCTAGCGCAGTACCACTATACCTGCACTCCTTTGGCGTGGAGCTGGCAGCAAAACTCCAGCACGTCTTCGTACTTGTGCGGCAGGCGCCTGCAGTTGTCCGGCTGCATGGTGACAGTGCTGCCGCTACCTATGAGTGCGACAGTAGAGGGAGCGAGACAGCTAGCGCAGTACCACTATACCTGCACTCCTTTGGCGTGGAGCTGGCAGCAAAACTCCAGCACGTCTTCGTACTTGTGCGGCAGGCGTCTGCAGTTGTCCGGCTGCATGGTGACAGTGCTGCCGCTGTCTATGAGTGCGACAGTGGAGGGAGCGAGACAGCTAGCGCAGTACCACTATACCTGCACTCCTTTGGCGTGGAGCTGGCAGCAAAACTCCAGCACGTCTTCGTACTTGTGCGGCAGGCGCCTGCAGTTGTCCGGCTGCATGGTGACAGTGCTGCCGCTGTCTATGAGTGCGACAGTGGAGGGAGCGAGACAGCTAGCGCAGTACCACTATACCTGCACTCCTTTGGCGTGGAGCTGGCAGCAAAACTCCAGCACGTCTTCGTACTTGTGCGGCAGGCGTCTGCAGTTGTCCGGCTGCATGGTGACAGTGCTGCCGCTGTCTATGAGTGCGACAGTGGAGGGAGCGAGACAGCTAGCGCAGTACCACTATACCTGCACTCCTTTGGCGTGGAGCTGGCAGCAAAACTCCAGCACGTCTTCGTACTTGTGCGGCAGGCGCCTGCAGTTGTCCGGCTGCGTGGTGACAGTGCTGCCGCTGTCTATGAGTGCGGCGGTAGTGGGAGTTAAACATCTAGCGCGGTACCACGCCCCATCTTCTAGGTTGAGGTACGAAAACGTCTCTCCTGGTGTGGGTCTGAAAATTTGATTACAGCTGTGTTATCAAGATCAGAAGGCAGTGTGATTGTCTTGCTGCGTTTACTGCATAGCAAAATAGCCACCGCCACCAAAATCAGTGGCGGTGGCTGGTTTCAACGAAACCAGTCCGATTAAACAAGAGTTATTTTTAATTTTATAATCCCCAAGTGTGTAAGCAGTACAAAAGAGCACTCTTGTAACCCAGTGGAATGCATGACTGACACGACTGGCGAGAGATAAGGCGCAGGCCGACTTTTTACATGCTCATCCGACGCATGGATCGCCAAAAACCAAAAAAATAAAATAGTATTTTTAATATCCTTTTGCATGAGCTTATTTTATGTAATTTGGACAGGGGAGCGTAGAAATGTTGTTACATAGTGTTGGTTTCATACAATTGTTAATATTTAATAAAATAAATAAATAAAACAATACATTAAAAATCTTTAACATTCCATTTACATTTTATAATTGCAACCCGGGAAGCAAAAGAACACAAAAAAAGTTGACGATGGTTGAATTTCGACCTCTACAAAAAAAATTACATACAATATAGTGGTGTGGGATTCCTAAGATTCCCTCATCCAAAACCCTATCTATTATACAGGCTAGGATTTCCCTATGAAGGAGAACCAGCCTTCGCCACTGATACAATATATCAAGATGTACTCACTTGTATATCTCAGTAGTCTTCGAGCAGTCCTCCATATAATCGTCGCACAACAACTGATACGCCGCAGTGGTGTCCTCCGACATCGCCAAGCACACGAAGCCCGGCCGCTCCGTCTTGGCCGGCGCTTCGAGTGACAATATCATGATGGAACCCATGGCGAGGGTCTCCGGTAGGTATCTGAAGCAATGAGGCATTGTAAATATATATACAACTCATTACAAACGGGAGCCTATTGCTAAGACTCCACTGTCTATGCATCGAATCCCGGAGATACTTTTGTGGTTCTTTTTTTTTTTGTGATGCTTTTTATTTTTCTAACTCATTGGAACCAGACCGCAGGAGTTATTTTATAGTGCCCAACTGTGTGCGCAATACACAAGAGCACTCTCTTCCATTACTCTAGTAATCCAGTGGGACGGATGACCGACACGACTGGCGGGAGATCAGGCGCAGGACCATCCGACGCATGGACCATCTTTCTTGTCAGACAATCAGGTGATCAACATGCAACGTCCTAACCAGACTTGAAAACAACATCTTTTGTTGTTTCAACGCGGGGATCGAACCCACGACCTCCGGAGTCAAAAGCTAAACACTAAACCTCTGGACCGCGGAGGCATCAAATTATATTATAAAAATTAATCCCTATACCGCATCTTTAGCTACGCAAAAATTGTATACTCACTGCTTTGGTATTATTTTTATTTCTGGCACATTGACCACTGCTGGTGGGTTAGCAGGAGAAGTAGCCGGTTTCTCTGGTTGTCGGACAGGTTGTGGTTTTGGTGCCGGTCCAGGCTGAGGTCCCTGGGCAGGTTGTTGGACCGGTTGTGGCTTCGGTGCCGGCTGGGGTTCCGGGACAGTTTGCCGGACGGGTTGCGGCTTAGGCGCCGGTCCGGGGACTGGTTCTGGGGCGGATGCAGGTTTGACAGGCTGAGGTCTAGCCTTTGGTTCCGGTTTCGATTCGCGTCCTTCTGGCTTCGGTATGTTCATAGATAATAGAGGCTTTGGACCTAAAATCAATTCAATAAGTTGCTTTCAAATTGTACTAAATCTACAAACATTCTGATTGGCTTCCTTCTTACATTAGCTTTCTAAGGTGAAAGTGTGTGTAAAAGTAGTGAAAAACCACTGAACTCGAAAATAACTTGAAAATCCCCCTATTTCTTTTTTGATTAAGAATAATATAAATACTACATAAATTAATTAATAATTATAATAAAATAATAAAAAATATGTTCCGCCCATACATGAGATGGTTTTTTTAGTTTGAGTATGACAATTATTTTTTTGCCTAAACGTCTTTACATCAAGCAGTGGATCAAGCGCGGTGCCTGAAGTATCCGTAGTTGATTTTTGGAGACATTATATACAACTTTGATTTTTTTAATTTATTTTATACTAGATGACGCCCGCAACTCCGTTGCGCCAAAATTCGTTTATCGCGGCGGAACGTACATTTTTCCGGGATAAAAAGTATCCTATGTCCTTTCTCGGGTCTCAAAGTATCCCTATACCAAATTTCATCAAAATCGGTTCAGCGGTTTGGGCGTGAAGAGGTAACAGACAGACAGACAGACAGACAGACAGACAGACAGACAGACACACTTTCGCATTTATAATATTAGTAAGGATAATTAAAATAAAATTATTTTATTAAAAAAAAATCCAAAAATCAAAGTTACGGAGAGTCATAGTGACGTCATATCGACAATTCCAGGAACCGAGCATTCGAAAACGCAGCAGCGCCGTAAGTTTCCGCATTAGAAAAGTTTGTCGGACTCATCACAAAAAAGGCACTCACAAAGTTTTACATTTGTATGTGTCAAAACAATTTATGGTCCTTGTACTGGGGACTATTAAATCCTCATAATTACACTGGGGAACAAAAAAATATTATTTTTCTGTGGCAAGAATTTTGTTATTGGTTTTAGGAAACACTTACATTAGACATACACGAAATGTATTTACTTTTTTTTGATTGACTCTGGTTCTTGAGATAAATGACATATAAGCAAGAATTTGAAAAAATATGAACCTACCCTCCCGAGTTGTATTAATTTGAGTATTTCCAACTAAATTTTGTTTTCTATTCATGTATTATATGTGGCAAAATTTGTCAACAAAAACAAAGAATTAAGATCACTGAGTTTGTGAAACAAACCTATCTCGCATACTTTGGGATAAATCTAACCCAAAATATGAAATATTGGGTGCCCAATATCGTGTGTAAGCCATGTGAGGAAACTTGTTAAGCTTGGGTTAATGAAACGGTTTATAAAAGCCCTAGATAAGAATGGTGACTATTTCAAGTATGTATGTCAATAATTTCCCGCCCTGAGTATGGAAAAATTAAAAGCAGGCACCTTTGATGGACCCCAAATCCGTACCCTTATAAAAGACACCGCATTTACGAGCCATATGACACGGATCGAATTAGAAGCATGGCTAAGCTTTGTATCAGTAGTCAAACACTTTTTGGGTAATCACAAAGTACCAGAATATGAAGAACTAGTTGTAAAAATGATACAGAATTTTAACCACTTCGGAGCAAATATGAGCATCAAATTACATTTTTTACATAGCCTTTTGGACAGATTCCTAGGCGATTACAGTGAGGATTAAGAGCATTAACGCATAGCGCGTGAAGTCAGCTTTGGTGAAAAATACGCACACAGCTGCAGCCTGCAGCGAGCGTCTTTGTGTGCGTGAATAGCTCGACGACTGTAAGCCAACTAACCCACATTGATACTTGCCTTACTTTAATTACTTTACGATAATAATAATAACGATAATAATTATTATTGAATTTTGATTATGGTATACATAATATCATAATAATAATTATATTCTGTGTCATATTACTTAATATATAATATAACACATTATCTACACAAAACATACAATATCAGTAGGTAATGTAATACTAACATAATATTATGGAAAATAAAAATACCTTGAAATAATACTTTTATACTATTTTAATTAATATAATTTAGTTATACATCTGAAATGTGTTTATTTAAATCTCTTTGATTTTTACCCGACTGTCAAGACGTTATGCTTTTCGCCCGGTTATGTTTTTCGCGCGTATCTTGCATGACTGTATAAATGTATGCATGTATGCAATATGCATACATTACATTACATAGATTCTGGAACACAAAATAAACATTTTATATTTTAAACAAGACAATTTTATATTTGTTATTTTTTATGACTAATAATTGTTCCTCTAGTTATAATTTTTAATTATTTTCACTACTAAAATTCCGGACAAAGCTCAGTCTCCCAGGTACTTTAACATCTTATATCAAGTCGTCAAAATATTTGTGTTTTAAAAATTAAATACGAAATTACCAATTTAGGTGCTATTTTAAAGAAGAAAAGTATTCGTTACTAATACGTATCTAGATGTACTTATCATTTATATATGTCACCGTAAAATTGTAAAAACCGTTAGATTGTAAAAAAACTAGTGAAATTGTAAAATGTTAATAGACTTCGGACGTGAATATGCTGCCTATAATTTAACACATTATTTATAGTTAGATAATAAATACCTATAAGATAGTTATGAATCTTTCGACATATTTTTACAATCTCGTTAGTTTTTTTACAATTTAACGGTTTTTACAATTTTACGGTGACATATTATATAAGTTGTTTCTTTTCGAGGCAAAATGATTTGGAAACAATTTTGTTTCTAAATCATAAGCTCGAAATCCAGACTACCGTTTGCCGCATATATGTACCTAGATAAAACTTGGTAATTAAGTAGTTAGTAGTTTTTACTTTGTACCAAAATACTCTTTACATTTCTTTAACACACGTTCTTCTCCTTTTATAATGCTCCCATCTTGGCTCCTGATTGTACGCAGCTCCGAGTTAGAAGTTTAAGAAGTTTACTTTGTACATACAAATTAAGAATCTACTGCTATCTGAGGGGATTATATGGATTATTAAATACGTACCTCTTCATTTCGAAGTTCTACTTCTTCTGTTTTACTTTACTTGAGTGTTTTGCACATTGTCTGAAGTTAAACCACAAAGCCGTAAACACAAGAATTTTGTTATTTGAAAGCAGATGCATATTAACAACAAAATGAACATGCAAAGTAGTATATTGTTATTATGGCTGCGCTAGTCGGTTTTGTCTCCATGCAAACGTTATTGGTGATTTACTTTAAAGTCAAACATTATAGACCCAAAGTTTATGTAATATCGATTTTTATTACACTTATCTTGGTCGGTATGTGCTTATATTTCTAAAATTCAAATAGGGGATCGGACTACATCTGATATATTTAGTTTCATTAATATATTCAGAAATATTGAGGCATTACTACTTGGTAAATGTAAAAAAATATATTATTTTATGTGTAGTTTACTAATTAAATACATTTAAAAAGTACCAAAAAAAATTTTTTTTTTTTTGCTAAATTGGTGGTAAACACAACCTACATCATTAGTTTACTCACATCATATACAAAAACATTAATTATGGTAAGTATGAACTTAAACGCACAAATATGGGAGATTTTTACAAATATATTCCGGCGGCCATATACTTCATATACTACTTCATACACCTTAACCTACAAGTGACGTCATTTGTAGGTCGACTTTAGGAGGCTCGCGAAAATTTTATACAAATCGCTGTCTGTACCTTTGAAAATATTGACTTTTGATATACAGTTTCTTCTGAGAAGTTACTCATATTTAAGAGTACTATTCATTTATGTAATAAAAAAAAATTAGGCCGATTGCCTATTAGTTAAGAAAATAATAGCCTCCAAACATCGGATGTTTAGCGCAACTTTGACCGTAAATATAAAACAAATCAAGAATGAAAATAAAAAAGCAAGTACATACCGACACAGTTTTATTGTTCAGCAACTGAGATGACTTAAATTCGGACAAAAATATTATATAGATTTTTCATAAAACACGAACAGCCGATTTGGGTAATTTGAGGATACCTTTTCTAAAATACTTTACAAAACAGTATAAATGTGTGCACTATAGTTTCTCATATAAGTATAGATAACTATTTTATGGGTATAAGTATCCTTTTTTCCCAGATATTAGGTGAAATAACAAGCATTTTCCCCTCGCGCCGCACTGAGTTCCAGCCGTTGACTAGCGCTAGAATAAATAAATGTAGACTAACAACAGCGCCATCTACTGGGTCTAATTATGTTAAAATGTACTAAACTTTTAGCAGCTCTTGCCTTTGCCAAGTTTTCAAAATGTGTATGTTTTCTTTTTCGTGCGAACTTATTTTTATCTCCTATTATATTATCTATTATATATGTAAAATAATTTGTTATTACAATAAAAAAAAATTAACTTAAATAACAATATTTATTATTAAATTAAAAAATATATTTTCCAAATATCAAAATCTTTTTATCGGGGTGGATCTCGTACGCACTACAAAGGTCAACAGAGTTCAATGCAGAGCGCCGTGCGATACGTCCACCCTCTGTAATGGCTCGCGGCCGTCTGATTTGTAAACGCTCGTGCGCCTCGATTTATACACTAGTTTTAAAAATTCATAAAAATATCGTCAAGCTAATTTAGTTAAAAATTTAAATGGCATATTAAAGATAAAACGTTGTTCTTTTAGATTATGTAAGTAAGAAAGAGAAAGAGCAAGTGAAATACATAAATATCATCATTTTAAATTACTATAATTCCTGATAATTTCGCATTCTTTAAATTTTATTTTTATGAGATAGAAACGTATATAAAAATAATCTGACAAAGAGATAATCTACAAGAGGATCCAACAAGTTTGTAAAGATTTTTTGTTTTTAAAAAATGTAAGTGCTTTTAGCTATTATATGTTTTGAAAATGCCCCTGAACCTAAAGTTGTCAAAACGTCTGGTTAGTTTTGTCAGTTTTATTCAAAAGTTTGAAATTATTTTAAAATAAATGATAAGGGAAAAATTAGAATACAATATTTCCTACTGTTTTTTTACATGTAAAAATCAGAATAACCAGTTTTTGTTAGATATTTTTGCTTTTGAAAAGTAGCGTTTTTGTGAAATCTGAGTCGCGCGCCGTTAACGCTCTTAAGGAGAATGTTTCCACCAGGACATTAGGACCATTGAAGATATCAAGGTCGGTGGGACAGCCATATGATGGCAGACTACTGCTGGACTTTAATTAGGGATTGCCCTGATCAAAAACACGATAGAAAAGCCTACAAAAAAGTTTTTTTTTTTTTTTAAATATATTGTCTTAACAGCATATATATTTAGTATTTTATCATTGATTATAGCCGCTCTTAAAATATTTATATTTTAATATGTCATTGTATTTATTATTTTGATCTTTTCAGTCAAATATTTATTAAAGTCTTTATCTCATAAACTAGAGTCAATTTGACAAATCTGATATTTTTCTCGTATTCAGCATACTGAACTTATACAAAATTGACTTCAATCTACCTTGCCGCAAAATGACTGTTCCCCAGTGTTATAGTTCATTCATCATTATCAGCGCGAGCTGATCGATCACTGCTTGACAATTATACGAATTACGACGGTTACTTAAATTTATTAATTTTGTTTATTTCTGTCTCTTTCGCACACTACTTCTCCCTCTTCTAAGCTACTCCATGTTAGTATCAAGAGGTTTATAACTCACCATTGGTTTCGAAACTCTCTTCCTCATCAGCAGGTTTACCATTACTGTGTCTCATATTCGGGCGTACGTTTTGATTCCTCGGACCATTGCGATTATTATTATTCTGTTGATTATTATTCCTCTCTCTTGGACCTCTGGTATCTCTTGTTTGATATTTCTATTAAATAAAAACATTAAATATGTATTACATATTTATTATGTAAGCAGCCAAATGTAGTTGCAAAACATTAAGGCAACAGTTATTGTGTAGGGGCTACTGCTACAGCCTCCAGTACGTTAATAATATAAAAGATGTATAATAAATATTTAATAAGTCAGAACGATCGGGGATGATAAATAAAACCGTTCCGGTTGAATGCTGAATGATAACTACTTTATTAATAAAATGAATATAATACAATTTGCAAGCGCGCATATGACACGCTGCGACAAACGAAGAAAATACTTACTGTGCTAAAATTATTATTCGTATGTACGGTTAGCAACAACCCGTACATATTGACTGATTTATCAACACAAAGAATTCGCTCTGCTGTAAATAATATTGTCCTAAATTCTCCCATTACATGGAAGAAAATACCTAGTTTAAGGTATTTTCCAATTTTTTGAAAAATATGTCAATTTGCTCAGCATAACGTTAATACATTTATAATCTGGACCATTCTTACTCTTAGTCAATATTTTTCCTATCCTTACAAATCAACATAAGAACTAAATAATTAATAAAGACGCCAAAACGCTAAAACGTGTTGTCATGACGTCAGCTTCTTGTAAACGTTTTTTGTATTTATAATGATACTGATACTGGCTATTCCATAAGGGATTAGGGAGGCCATTTTAAAAAAGAACAAGTACAAGAAGGTACTTGTTCTTCACATTCGCTTCAGCCAATCCTGTGAGTTTTTTTTCATGTAGTCAAACATGATTTTATTTTATATTTAATAAAAATCATACATATTTAATAGTAAAGACAACTCTTTACTATTAAATATGTATGATTTTTATTTAAATTAGTTTTAAATAATGTATAGTCATAAAATATCTAAAGTTTGATGTATATTTTCATCATAGGATAATTGTCTATTCCAAGTTGCCACGCGTGTGTAAGGAGAATGCGGGCAAAAGCTTATCATACCTTCTGCGAGTCATAATCATCATTTCCTTGGTTCGAGTTAGGATTCTGCGACCTATTCAGCGCTCGCGGCGGCCGCAGCGGCTGCGCCGGGGGCACGCTGAAAATAACATATCAAATTACACGTTCAAATAAACTCAAACAAAACACAACTTAAAACTTTAAAAAATATATTTCCATTTAGGTTATTAATTTTCCATTAATTATTCCATATAGGAATAGGGAATTTTAAAACAGCAAAAGTGCACTTATCAGTTGCTACGATTGCTTACGATTTTTTTTGTCTTAGTTGAACTTTTTTTGAACAATGATGTATGGGCTAATGGGCACGACGACTAATTTTAATAACTGTTCTTTATTATTCCTGAATTATCTATTATTATTTATTTTTTTTATTATATGAAGTACTTAAGTAGGTAGTTCATAAACATTACAATCTAGCCGAGCTTATGACTAATAAGTAATTTTACGTTAACTTAAATTGCTACGTAGAGTATTGCTAAGATTGCGTCCATCAACACATTTATTATAATTTCTCTATAAAGGAGAATGCAAATATTGTTTTGAGGAGGGACGATTGGAGGCAAAGGTCAAGGTCAATGTGATGAGGATGGTTGGGGTCAATGGGATGGTTGGTGTTAAAGGTCAATGTCAAAGGTTAATGTGTTGGGAAGGTTGGGGTCAACACAATACAAACTAAAATAGTTACATGCTCGCGTAAACTAACGTCCGAAATTAATAATCAATCTTAATCTTATTTTAGCTAATAAATAACCTAACCAAGAGCATGTCAGGACATGTCTAAGGAGGGTTCCGTAACTATAAACGCGTAATATGTTTTTTTTAATTACTCAAAAAGTTACTGTCCGATTTGGTTCACAATAATTTTCCTAAAGAGTTTTTAGCATGATCTATCAGCATGGAAATTTGCAAGTTTCTATCTCCTATAGTTTAAAAATGCTAGGGGGGGGACCAACTTACAAACTACTTTGGAGGCCGATTACTCGAAAATGGTCAACTTTATAAAAAAGTAACGTATGAAACCTTGCCTTTATTTTAAAAGACCTATTCTACGATACCCCACACGATGGGGTAGAGTGAAAAAATATTTTTCATCCCCACTTCACATGTATGGAGAGCCACCCCTATAATATAAAATTATTATTTTTTTATGATCCCGAAACCGTGATCTATATACAATCTATAACTGCACCAAATTTCATCAATTTATATTTATAATTACAGGAGCTAGAGGCGCGGACAGACAGACAGACAGACGGACAGAGCGAAACTATAAGGGTTCCTTAAGTATTACGGAACCCTAAAAATGAGATTAAGATTAAAATTAATAATCAATCTTAATCTTAATCTCATTTTAGCTATCTAAGATCAAGATTTCAATACATTTCAACGATCCTAAGATTGACTATACGTCAAATTACGTCAATTTTTGTTTGAGAATTTAAGATTGAAAGCAATCTAAGATTGTAGATACATTATTAATTTCGGCCGTAAGACACCAAACAATTGCAAGTTGAATCTTATGCATTTTTGATCAGGACACGTGACCTGTCGCGCGAGCTTAATAGTTTTTACCCATCCCAAGAAAAGTGCTCAGCGCCGCTAAAGAAGTATTCACTTCAAAAAACTAATTTAAAATATTTGGGACATATTCCAAGCTGTTAACTGTATCATTCACTATACAAAAAGATACACTTTTCACATGACATCATTTCATAGCACATGCGCTGTGCAGTGCCGTGCAACATGACACGAAACGTGTATATCTTATTGTGTAACGAATAAAGTTCAATGTTAAATTAAAAAATAATAATAAATAAAATGGTTGTAATTTTTCCGGATTAAATTTGAATACATGACATAATATGTATATTTTTGAAATCTCCTTTTAATTTCATTTATTTTGATACCCTACTCGATAGGATTGGTTAAAAATTTTTTTTGAACTACTTACAATTTGGCGCGAAAATCCGCCATTTTGTATTTTTTATTTGAACTAGATATCTAAGGACACTTGGGTTATTTAGACAAATAAAACGATATCTTATTTGTCGAAATCCACCCTGCCGTTTGGAAGATACGTGGGAATAAAGGAATTTACATACATACTGTATACAAGATACGCGCGAAAAACAAAACCCTTCTTGACAGTCGGGTAAAAATAAATAATAATAAAATGAACCATTAATTATTAGCTTTAAAATGCATCACCATATTGAGTATCGTTTTATTTTGGTGTGAATTTAACATACTCATATTTTAGGGTACATAAATTTATGCAATAAAAGATCAATCAACAAGCTTATTACTAAGCCACTTACCTAGGTTCTGCGTCAATTTTCTTCACGTCCGGTGGAGCATCGTTTAAGCTACAAGAAAATCAATTTATAAATAACACACTGAGTGTAGTATGAATATAACTAATCTACGTTAATTCCTACTAATTCTATTTACAATAATTGTATCTACAGAACTGTACATTAAAAGGGAAATACTCTAGATCAGTAATTTACAGTATTCAAATATTAATTAATATAAACACATAAGAAAAATCATACAACTACTACTGTTCTCCATCGTCCTCGTTGTTGGGGGATAATGTTTACACGACGCAAGTTCCGTTCGAGCAGGACTTCAGTCAATTCACTCACCGCGCCAAGTTGTGACACACGGATTGGTGGCGGTTATTCCGGCGTGTGCCCGCAGCGCGAGCAGAACGCCATCGCATCGCGCTGTAGTGCGGGGATTGACACTCACCGCGCCAAGTTGCGGCACACGGATCGGTGGCGGTTGTTCCGGCGTGTGCCCGCAGCGCGAGCAGAACGCCATCGCATCGCGCTGTAGTGCGGGGATTGACACTCACCGCGCCAGGTTTTGTGACACACGGATCGGTGGTAGTTCCGCCACGCGCACGACACGTCGCGCTGTATTGCGGGGATTGACACTCACCGCGCCAAGTTGTGACACACGGATCGGTGGCGGTTCCGCCGGCACGCCGCACACCACGCACGCGCACGACACGTCGCGCTGTATTGCGGGGATTGACACTCACCGCGCCAAGTTGTGGCACACGGATCGGTGGCGGTTCCGCCGGCACGCCGCACACCACGCACGCGCACGACACGTCGCGCTGTATTGCGGGGATTGACACTCACCGCGCCAAGTTGTGGCACACGGATCGGTGGCGGTTCCGCTGGCACGCCGCACACCACGCACGTGCACGACACGTCGCGCTGTATTGCGGGGATTGACACTCACCGCGCCAAGTTGTGGCACACGGATCGGTGGCGGTTCCGCCGGCACGCCGCACACCACGCACGCGCACGACACGTCGCGCTGTATTGCGGGGATTGACACTCACCGCGCCAAGTTGTGGCACACGGATCGGTGGCGGTTCCGCTGGCACGCCGCACACCACGCACGCGCACGACACGTCGCGCTGTATTGCGGGGATTGACACTCACCGCGCCAAGTTGTGGCACACGGATCGGTGGCGGTTCCGCTGGCACGCCGCACACCACGCACGCGTACGACACGTCGCGCTGTATTGCGGGGATTGACACTCACCGCGCCAAGTTGTGGCACACGGATCGGTGGCGGTTCCGCTGGCACGCCGCACACCACGCACGCGCACGACACGTCGCGCTGTATTGCGGGGATTGACACTCACCGCGCCAAGTTGTGGCACACGGATCGGTGGCGGTTCCGCTGGCACGCCGCACACCACGCACGCGCACGACACGTCGCGCTGTATTGCGGGGATTGACACTCACCGCGCCAAGTTGTGGCACACGGAGCGGTGGCGGTTGTTCCAGTCGGCGCGCTGACACCGCACGCTGCAGTACGGCGTGAGCCCGCAGCGCGAGCAGAACGCCTCCGCCGGCACGCCGCACACCACGCACGCGCACGACGCTTCGCGCTGTAGTGCGGGGATTGACAACTGCTGAAGCGCATTCCACTCGTATCAATATAATTTCTATATTGCTTATTTACCGCACAGCAATTTAAGATTACAACAGTCAGTAATAATTTTGGTTAACTAACTTATATGTCCATTTTGAATCTAGTCAACAGTGTATAACTTGATGAGGCCCACTTGCGTAGATCTGGGTTAAAGTTACCCATGTGTTAAAATACGAAGCCTTCTCTTTCATAAATACGAAGAACGAGAGAGATAACATGGTAATTAACCCATGGTTAACCAAGACATGCACAAGTGGGCCTTACAGTTCTAACTTATATGATAGTCATGTTTTGAATTAGGAAACAAACAAAAAAGGCTTAAAACAACTGGGCCACCCAGTGGCAACACAATAGCAATTAAAAACACTCACATGCAACTTTTTTTAAAACGAATATCATTGGATTTTGCTTAAACTTAGTAATATTATTTATGAAATTAAAATTGATTACATAAATATTTGCTTTTTTTTGCAGTCGGATTTTTTATTTATTTTATTTTCACTTGATGTTACTTGTTGAATAGTTCCAGGTTTATCTCTGAAGATCTTCATCAGATCTTGAAACGTTGTATGGCAATAACCTTCCCTGATAAATGTTCTATTCAATGATGAAAACCCCGTCCAAATAGCATCAGTAGATTTTCAGAATTTTCGCGAAAACATATTAGGTAGGGTAAAACTAAGAACCTCCGCGTTTTAAGTCTGTTAAAACTATGTTACACTATTACTTGATATGACCTAAAATCTCTTATTTGCCATGCATGATACATAATAATGCATGCATGAAATATTATGCTGTACTTCTATGTCACAACTTGAGGCCATTTTCCTGTTTTGTATCTACTTGCTTTGCTACATGCGTGCGTATCTCGGTCGCACTTGGCCGCACGCGGGTGATAGGATGTTCCAGTCCGCGCGCTGCCCGCGGGATAGAAAAAAAAATTAGGCCTTTTCATCTGATAATGGATGATTAATACAGTATTCTCCGAGCGAAGTAACCACGTACGGTTGCCCGAGCACATACGGGATTCTCACAACATAATCAGCCTAGTCCAGAGGAATGACTGGTCAATACGTCTGGGGCCACCGTCCAAGCGTCCGTATAATGTACTTGAGATCTGAAAAAGTCTCATTGGTACACGCCACAAGCCAGGGGCGTGCGCTCCATAAAGGCAGAAATGCAGTGCTTTACTTGTCATTCACAGATATTTAAATAAAACGTTCGTACGTTTTAGATGACTTTAACTAATAGTAAATAAATGAATAAACAAAATATAATAATTTAAAAACGCCTAATATTTTATAATAGCACCTATGCAAGCACATTATGTTTGCCACTTTGCCAGGCATTTGGCGCACTAACATTGAACTAATGCCTGGAACTCTGGCAGGAATTTTGTTCGCATGTGTGTAGTAATTTTGGTGTCCATACACAGTTCGCAAACGCACACACCTATGAATATCCGGAGACGCTACTCGCCGGTCTCCCGCGGCAGTTGTAGGGACTCGGAAGTACTCGGAAATATTCGGTGGCCGACTACTTCCTACTACTATAATCCGACTAAAAAAAATTGACGTAAAAACTGATAAATCACGTATGAACATTATGCATTTTTGATTAGTAAGGTTTTATTTGTTTAAGTATCAGAAGAAGAAGTTGTGTCAAGGAAGCCATTTTAAGTCATTGTTTACTATTTTGTTTGCGTTTTCATAAAAGATTTTTCATGTTAACACTTGAAAGTGTGTACATTTAACAGTTTATTACTGAGTTTCTACGAGTATAATAATTGTAGTGTGTGAAGTTTGTGTTACATATTATATGTGTTAGATTAAAAATTATAAATAACAAGTTCTGACAATATTGTCATTCAGTGAAAAGATTCAAATTGTGTCTAAAAGTGATCTGTAACTATCTCTCACTTGGATAAGATATTTGAGGTGGCCGAAATCTTGCGTTTATTTACATCGGGATATAGTCATCTCAAGTAATTGGGACCCCGGACCATGAAGAAAATGGAAGCTGACTAGGTGAGTAGTTATAATATTTTAGGTTTATGGCTGGCCGCACACGTGCAATATTATTGTCAATAATGCTCATATTGACAAGAATATTCCTTGTGTGCGGGCCATATTGCGTTTTTTTTTTGTATGTGTTAACTAGTATTGACAAATCTATGGCATCAATAATATTGCACGTGTGCGGCTAGCCATTAGGTTGTAAGATATTATTATTAAGACTTGTTCTGTTGGCATGGTTTACGACAGAGATCCGTCGCTTGGCTGTGGCTATGCTAAAAATCTATAAAAGAAAAAGTTTTTGTGACCGACTACACCGCCGCATGCCCGGTGTCATAATCCTGTGCACGCCGCTGCCACAAGCTGGGATTCGAACCGTCACTCTCTCGAGTGCGAACCAAACGGTCTACCCACTTGGCCACGGAGCTCGGGATAGAAAAAACATGTATGATATGATAGGATGCGGGCAGCCCGCGTTCGGACGAGACCCGCACGCGTTTGGCGACCCGCATGCGTGTGGCAAGTAACCCGTGTTACAGGAAAAGGGCCCTAAGTGATATATTTTTTAATAATGTATGTTATAACTTACCCCATCAACAGGAGCAGAGCTGAAATTCTCTTGCACAGGCCCCCTGTAAAGCGAACAATTGTTAGTATAACATATGCCTTAGCTGCTACTACATGTTGGCCTATGTATTTTGTGCATCAAGCCAAAAAATAGTGCAAGCAAAATAACATACTTGTAAAAAAAGGCAAAGCTGATTGACTGATGTATCAACGGACAGGTCAAACCCTTACGCCTTTAGTACACCTACGCGTACGTATGCGGCAGCGAAACTAAAAGATTTGCTGTCACACTCTTCGAAACGTATCGAGGTACACTACGGCCGCTGTATCTTGACGGGTCTGAACATAGGCTCTGCGAACTTTAGCGCGTGTACAACTCGTGAAGAAAACTGTTATTGTATTATTTTTATATACCTATGTACTAATAAAATTCCCTAATACAGTTGACCAATTAGTACAAATAAAATAAATACGAAAACACTTAGAAACAGATATTGCGCAACCTTCTGCGCGAAGTTCAGACTCGCCAAGATACATCGGCCGTATTGTATGTTGCATCTCGCTCTCATTTAAATTTCGCTTTTTTGCCGGTTTTTCGCAGTTTACGGCGTCGGTGTACTGACGGTGTTAAGGGTAGAAATTTGAAATTTTGCACACGTATTTCTCATATGACGTAAGCATCCACTAAGGATTTTTCAAAATTCAACCCCCAAGGGAGTAAAAAAGGGGATGAAAGTGAAGCCACGGGCAATTAATGCTAGTTCTATTATATAACGTTTTGCAAAATCAATTACATTAGACATTTTCAGTGGGGCACATGATTCACTGTACAGTGAATCACAGTGAATCATGAACGTAATTTTACGTAAAGAAGATAGGGCAGGAAAAAATTTGAATAAATAAAAAATATTCTCATTTTCAATGGCGCTGAATAGTTGATTGGCCTCACACAGCTGATTTTTAATTGATTAATATTATTAAAATTATAATGTAATTAGGTCTGAGGTCGATGACCACATAGCTGGACAAATGATGTGAATAGTGCAATGTTTTTGTAGCCGTTCTCGAGTTTCCGTGAGACATTGGAAATTGGAATTGCCATCCATTTTTCATCCAAGACAAGATAATAAATTTTATGATATAATATTTTTTCTGTCTAAGAATCTTTCCATAAGCATGAAATCATGTGCCCAATGATTCTATTACTGATTGTTTACACATATTATACCTATATTATTATATTAGACGCAAATTAAAACAATGCATCTAAATTCTGATGCTAATGCAATGCCAACACAGCTAGAGCGCGTGCGATAACATATTAATATAATGAAATGATGTCATCTTAGGAGGTTAAAGAAAAACGTCTACTTTCTTCCAATCCATGTTTAATAATAATAAATCTAAAATACATGAACTAAGGCCCACTTGCGCCAATCCGGATTAAAGTTAACCCTGGGTTAAAAATCATGTTATCTCTCTCGTTCTTAGTATTTGTGAAAGAGAAAGCATGATATTTTAACCCAGGGTTAACTTTAACTCGGATTGGCGCAAGTGGGCCTAAGAAACTTAGAGTAGGGTTACACAGTCAGTCTAGCATCAGTTCAGTCCATCAGTCTGATTCAGACTGACGAAAGAATGATCGTGTAACCGTGTGATTGACGGACTGATCATTTTTTTATTATGTACTTTCCGGCCATCATTCTGGCGTCAGTCTGAGACTGATGGACTGGACTGATATACTGATAACTGATAACTCTAGATAGTAAATTACAGTGGGGTCCTCATATCGCTAATCTTGCAGATAGGCTCAGTTCTGCAGCATATGCAGTCAGAAAAATTAGGGAAATTTCTGACGAAGACACGGCGCGACTAGTTTACTTTAGTTACTTTCATAGTAGAATGTCCTACGGCATCCTTTTATGGGGAAGTGCCGCAGACATTAATACAATATTTGTGCTGCAGAAGCGAGCAATACGTTCAATTTACAAAATGTCCCCCTTTGAATCTCTGAGAGAAAAGTTTAAAGAAATAGGTATTCTGACCGTCGCTTCTCAATAAATTTTGGATAATGTGTTATATGTTAGAAAGAATATCAGTAATTTTAAAACTAAAAGCGACAATCACTGTAGAAACACTAGAAATAAGCACAAGCTAGATACATATACCGGTGATCAGACTAAGTAAAGTTAGCAAATCATTTAAAGGTCAATGTATACGCCTATACAATAGAATCCCAGAAAACGTTCAAAATCTTTCCATTAATAAATTTAAAAAAGTAGTTAAAGAACGTTTGTGTGCAAAAGCCTATTATAAGGTCAAGATTTTATTGACGATCGCACACCTTGGGAATAGGATGACCACCTGCAAGGCTGCTTCTAGCTATGTAATAAATGTATCTGACTTTTGTCAATATTATATAGAATTGAGTTTTTACATTGTAAACACCTTAATTTTTTTTAAAAGAACAATTTTCCATCTTTTTGCTGAAAGATGGCCCCGTGCGAGTTTCTTACGCCGGTTCTTCTCGCCGGGTTAGTTCCCGAACCGGTGGTAGGCATCAAGTAGGGACAATTCTTTAAGCGTTACTTTGTAACCAATATGGAAGTAAACTTTTTTTATTTTGATTTTTGATTTGATTTGATGCCAGACTGACCGTGTAACATTACTCTTACGCTACTGGGTGGTAATTTGGGGGACACTCGACATTATTAGATGTAAAATTAAAAGCATAATAAATACGATACTATGATGTGCTAGATGCTAGAACTATTCTAATACTATGCTATAATTTATAACTATCTTATTAACACATTTCAATAATACTAGTGATATAAATGCCCTATTGGGGCCCCCTACATTGTAAGGCATTAAGCAAGCTGGTGATGATGGGTTATTGTTTAGGATTTCAAACATAAAAAACCGTAATCGGGCCTTCCGTTTAGGAGTTACAATGCCTTGGACAGACATAGACAGACACGTCAAACTTATTAAGTCTCTTTTTGCTTTGGGGGTTAAAAATAACAAACCATTGTTGCTCTGAATATCAATTTCGAATAAACACACAGTCTTCAAACAATGAAAAAAGTATACTTCAAGTATTCTTAGTATTAAGCCAGTATTAAGTTGCTTTAAACACAAGCAGTTTTTAGTGCACATATCACTCACAAACAAACTCACCAACATACATGTTTCTCGCTTTTCAATCTAATAAAATAAACAAATATTTAGTACACATAGTAATATGATACTAGTATAATATATAGAATAGGTATTAGGTAATTGGCTCGTCTTGGCAGAGACACTACCGTTGCCCCTAGATATTTGAATATTAAATATAATAATTTCAAATAACATAAAGGCTAAAAGAGCTTCCTACCTTTCACCGATGTTCCGCACAACTATTCTTCCATCAGGCAGAATACTGCGATTGCCTTGCTGAGCTTGCTGACTCTGTAATTAACAAACATTTTAATGTAGAAAGAAAAAGAAACTGTGGTACTCCGGGAGAGCCGACAGAAATGGAAAACTAGCGCGCAGGCAAACATGAGGTGCGCGAACTGCCTGCACCGCCCTACCTCATGGGCATGGCTCATACTGCACCGGTTTGAGATTTTTATTATATTACTAGCGGACCCGGCAATCGATATTTTGCCATATACATAATATATTATTTTTATCCATTAGGGGTTGAAAAAATAGATTACGACTGATTCTCAGACCTTCCGAATATGCGAAAAACAAAAATTCATAAGAATCAATCAAGCCGTTTCTGAGGAATATGTCCACGAACACTATGTCACGAGAATTTTATATACTAGACTAGCTGTCCTGGCAAACTGCGTACCCCCTTAGAAGTTAGAATTACATTAGTTGACGCACTTACAGCAGTGCACCTACCGGGTCCAACTGTTAATATAAACCATTCTCAAATCCACATGAACACATACAAAAAAGTTTCATCAAATCATCAATCGGTCCAGCCGTTTAGGAGTTCAGTGACATAAACACGCACAAAAGAAATATATACTAGGATACACATAATATTTAATACAAATCCGTGACCCTGGAACACAGAAACATTTTGTACCTTCGGCTGGATTCAAACTCGCGACCTGCAGCTTGAGTGCCAACGCGCTAACACAGGTGCTAACCACTAAGCCAAAGATATCGACATATAGCTTATAATCCAGACGTTTTGATAATTCGAAAGGGGTCATGTTTTTCCCTATCCAAATTAGAGAGTAATATAATATGTATAATAACATAATAATAATTTCCCACACCAATCTCGGTTCATTGAAACCAGGCCAGTTATGCAGGAGTAATTTTATAGTGCCCAAGCGTGTGCGCAGTACACAAGAGCACTCTCTCTTCCTTACTCTCATAATCCAGTGACCATGGATAACCGACACGACTGACGAGAGATCAGGCGCAGGCGACTTTTTACATGCCCATCCGACGCATGGATGCATGGATCATCTTTCTTGATAGACAATCAGGTGATCAGCCTGCATTGTCCTAACCAAACTTGGAAACAACATTTTTTGTTGTTCCAATGCGGGAATCGAACCCACGATCTCCGAGGCGAGAGCCAATGCTCTAACTACAAGACCACGGAGGCTGTAAAGTAGCGAGATTAGTGAGTAAGTAGGTAAGTACTACTGCCTTACAAAGATTACTAAAGTTGTGAAACTCACCAATTTCTTGTGTTGGTTCAAGACAAGTATTTTCTTCTTCAACTTGATCTCGGCTTCTTTCAGATTCAACATCTGGAGTGTCACATCCAAGTCCAGGTCCTCCTCCATTTCCTAAAGAAAGTGTGAAAAAAATTATATTTCCAAACGAAACTGAACAAGCTTTTTTGTCAACGAAGTGAAAAAGCTACAACCCTAACCCTCCTAGTTACCTAGAACCGGCATAAGAAATTCGCACAGGGTCATTTTTAGGGTTCCGTAATACTTGCTTGTGTCTGTCTGTCCGCGCTTCTAGCGTCGGTAATATTCAGCCTCCAAAGTGATTTATAAGTTGGTAATGGGCATTTCTAAATTATAAGAATTTTTCTATGCTGATAGATCATGCTAAAAACTATTTAGAAAAATTATTTTGAACCAAATCGGACAGTAACTTTTAAAGTAATTTGAAAAAACATATTACGCATTTATAGTTACGGAACCCTCCTTAGACATGTCCCGACATGCTATTGGCTAGGTTATTTTTTAGCAAAAAGATGGAAAATTGTTCTTTTAAAAGAAATAATATATATTTTACTTTGTAAACTTAAATCTATGTTAAATATAACAAGTCTAGTACACAAGTACATAGAGACAGCCTTGCAGGACTCTGAAACATCTTATTCTCAAGGTGTATAATCATTAAAAAAACCATTTACTTTATATAAGCTTTAGCACACAAATATTATTCGACTGCATTTTAAATTTATTATAAACTAGAGGTGTTGTCCGTGACTTCGTATGCGCAAAAGTTAATTTCGCAGAAACCATAAATTTTTCTGCAATAAAAAGCATAATATGTCCTTCCCCAAATTTCATTAAAAACGGTCCAGTTATTTCGGAGCCTATTTGCATTGAATAAATTAACAAACAAACAAACATTTCCTCTTTATTATATTAATAATTTATTATATTAACTAGTTCACAATCCATTCAAAGTTATTTTACCACAATGTTTCTATGTGAGTGATCTTTATGTCATGGGCATTAAGGTCTTGTCAGAGGTTTAATAATTCTGAATGGATTTGTAGCTTTAGTGCTAATTCCACCAACCCATTTAATGTTAATTGTTTTTTTTTTCTCTCCTCTTTTATATCTGGAATTGGCTCAATATATTATATAGCCAGGTTTAGGCTCTGGTTTAAAACATAGGCTACTTTTTATCCTGGAAAATTTCCTGATAGTATATTTACAAGGGATAGACAGTTTGTAATCAATAATCTTAGCTCTAAGCATTGGTTTAACGCGTTGGTGAAATTGGGGCTTAATGCTTCAACTTACCTGTCACTTAGTCACCATGTAATAATGATATTATACAATCACACATTACTTGTTATTTTTTTTTTTGTACATGTTTAAATTGAATTAGATTTTAATTTCGGACAGAATGTCTTTACTTACAATATCATCCTCTAAGTAGTCTTCTTCATATACATCATTTTGCCCATCCGAATTCCTATAACAAAACATAACTTCTAAATATCTAGTGTTATGTTTCATGTTGTTTCATATGTAAGTTGAAAGTTATGCAGTAGTTGTGTTAGTTGCATTTAAATGTACCTATTCAGAAGTAGATTATGTATATAATATGTTGACGGAATCTTTCAATATATGTTATTGATTGTACTGTAAACAAAATCGTTGTGGTCCTTGGTGGAAATTGATGTTTCACAGTAATAATACACTACAACAACAGAAATTCTTGCACTATTTATTTACACGATCGGTTTCGACCAAGTCACCACCATTCGTGTAATATATTAAAATGAACTTTCAAATGTTAATATGTACTAAAAAAGTAGACCCTCAGTCTCAAGTACTTGTTACAAGCTTTTACCAAGTTTTTTCTCGTAAACTAATAGAGACAAATAAATAACACATCGACAAAATATTTTGTAGGTAACCGAAAAAAAACTTGTTTAGGTAAACAAAAACTACATCACACCGAAATACGAAATTAGAAAGAGATACGTAAAGAAACATTAGATAATCTGCTAAGATTATCTAATAAACTATCCAAATAGTTTTGAAAAGGTCATCAATTTCAGGAACAATAGTACCGAAAAATTCGTACATTTCACATTCTTGAAGCGACTTGAAGTACTTTTTTAACATTCTTGAAAACACAAACTGATATCAATAAATGATAAAAATTAACAAGAAAGTAATTTTAATGATATCTTTTCAATCGTTAACACTTTGCAACTATTGAAAAACAAACTTTTATTTCGAAATTTGAATTAGAAATGGCGCCGATAAACACGAACCGTACAAACACGAAGTATAGATAACAAGGAGTCCGAACGTAATGTTAAAATAATGGTCTCAATTACGGGGACAGATTTTTGCCGGTAGAGCGCGCGACGGTCCGACGTGCACTCGTTTGAAATTACGCGGGAAGTTTAAAGTTGCTATTGACAGCTCTGGAAAGATTGAAATCTTATTATATAAAAGTTTTAGGAAATTCTTAGAAACTGTTCTCGAAAAATAGATACCGTAGAACACGGTAATTGCCTAACGGTAATTTAAAAATAATTGTAATAAATAATAGTATTGGCAACACTCGGTATAATAGTATTGGCAACACTCGGTACTCGTCGGTCTCGCACGCCTAGCGGCAGAAAAGAGAACTAAGATCTGGTCCTATTATTGTGTACATAATTATTATTAAAAAGCCTATACCGTTCGGACTCCTGGTATCTATGCTTCATGCGTACAAAAGAGAGAAACGTTTGACATATTTTGATTTGACACCAGTGTAAAGTGTTACCAACTCTCAAATATATTTATCCCTAAAGTTACAAAATACAAAACCTAAAAAAAACTTCAAATGAAAAAATTTACGTATCATTTTTCATATTTTTTTGGGATTAATTTGTAAATTACAGAATAAATGTTACTAATAATAATTAGCAGTTAACATATTGTTCGCGCCAAAACGCGACGTTGAAACACTGGTCACACAGACCGCTTAAACCAGCCAATCACGCACGAGTATTGGCTGTCAGTCCTCAAGCCGCTGTCAAGACTAGAGATGTGATAAACGGCTTAAAATTAAAAGTTAACTTATCCGTTATTAAATATTCAATAGCAGCTATTTTTAACTGCTTAGTTGATTAGTTGCTTATTTGATTATCTACTTATTGCCAATTATAAGTTATAATATTTTTTGCGCTTATGTTACGTTTTTCGATCGCTTAAACTGATTTAAATTAACTTTCCTTCGTACTTTGCAGGCTTAGGACTGTCTGAAATCTGAATAATTATTAATATAATAATATGAACTCATAAAAATGTTTTTACATGTTGATAATATGCATTAATCTTAAATGTTGCTTATCATTAGTAATAGTTGATTTATAGGATAACAAACATCGCCACTTTTTCCACCTCATTTCTTTCAAAGTAGTTCCATAAATTACTGTTCCAATTCACGTCGTTTATTCGTCATCTTACGACAAAAACTAAATAAACTTAATACTAAAACACTACACGAAAAGTTTATATTACGTCCATATGGACCATTATTATATTTATTATTTACATTAAAACTTCATGGTAAGCCACCAAAGCACCACTATTACGATTAAAATACGAATTATTGCGTAACGTAATATAACGTGTTTTCGTCAACCCGCAAAGCGCAACTAACAAAAAGTGAATAAACACGAAAAAGCTTAATAGTTATAAGTACAAAAAATAACCCGTTTAAATAAGTGATGAGCTACATTAAAGAATTTTCACTCTTATTGCGCTGTCATAAGAACTATTTTTCTTTGCTCATACCACACTTATGGCTTTATGACTATAAACGATATGAACGATAATTATAAGTGATAAACGCTTAAATTTTTAAACGACTTTACAACTTATTTATAAAAGCACGCTATTTTAAACGCTTTACGTTATAACGGCCATCTCTAGTCAAGACTCAAGAGAGTGACGACACACTTGCTCCTAAGATTTCGCCCGCGCCGGTAGCATATCCCGAATTATACAAAACTAGTACCCGTGACGCGTCTGCGCATGTGCGATCCGATATACTAAAACTCAGCTCGCTAGCGACAAGCGATAAACTACCGATAAACTCCGCTCAGCTGTGTAGTGCCTGCTGCAAAGAAGATTCCGCCCATGTTTGGAACTGCTGCTCCAGCCCACCATCAAAGGTCAGTGGTAGTCCTAGAATTCTCCAAATAATCCTAAAATCTCACCCCAAAACCCCCAAATCTCCGCGTTTACCTACCTACTCAGCTCATAGTCACGTATGCGCACATTCGCGCATACACATATTTTATTTTGTAATTTGAATACATTATTTATTTCTATTTTTCTTATGAAATTATTTTCTCCAGAATTTTTCTAGTTACTTATCGACAGTTTAATAGCAATATTAAAATATACAAGTTTACAAAATCCGCTTTAAATACCCTACAAAATTAAAAACCCTGTTAAGATTTTTTCACCTAAATTTAAGGAGATACCCCGAAGTTAGCATCACTATTTGACACAAGAAATTTGAAACCGGAATAAACTCGGAACGCGAGACACGAAGCTCAACATCTTTAAATTGTTTAAAAATATTATGCTACTTAAGTACGTATTATATTATAATTTTTATACTAATTTGGACATTTTTACACTATGCAAAATTTAAATAAAGGCTTTTAATTTATTAAACCAATGCTGCGACTATAATATGATCGGGAATCCGGCGGCCCCGGGTAATTTAAGAACAATAGCTGAAATTAGAACTCTGTACAACAACAATAGGCTTAGGCTGAGACTATATTATGATCCGGGATCCGGAACGCCGGAGAAAATTCAGAGCACTAAAAACAGACCTCTAGGCTAACTACCTACAATTATATACATACCAATGATTTGATCTCCTGCCCACAGCTTCATAATCATCAACCATAGATCTTCTATCATAAGTTTTGGATGACCTTGAATTATTATTTTCATTTTGATCCTGATTGTTTTTCTATGGAACAAAAATAATGTTTTATTAAATTTTGTACAGATTTACAGCTCTACATTACTCTGAGCCATGCTTTCACACAAATGGGCTTATGTGACCTGAGAAATACCAAGGTCTCTCAGAAAACCTGTGTGAAATAATGATTCTATCGTGGTCACATAGGGCGTGAGGACACTGGAAACGCAAGAGAGAATCCAATACCTAGTTGACGTTCCAAAGTATGGTTCACTTAATATGGCCATTTTAGACCTGCTCGAATGCACTCGTTACTCCTCTGGTGTTGCAGGTGGCCATCGTCAGTGGTAATGGGGTATATCTATGTTTTTGAAAAATATTTCATATTGTTCATAATAACTTATTACATTTGCAATCTGGACCATTAATTCCTTGTGAATTTCTTTCCTTGTTAATCAGCATATTTAATTAATAAAGCCATGAAAACGCTACAATGTGTTGTCATGACGTCACATTCTTGTAACCACCTGTCAACTATGAAATCACACTAAACATGTCAAATCCTAAAATTTTACTATATAAAATGCATTAAATGTCGTGCTATTAAAGATGTATAATAGTAACTGGGTGCTATACTATTATTATCGAAGAGTAACGCTGATGACACCGCACAAAACTTAAAAAAGTCTGATTGGCAGCTTGGTAGGTGTATCAGAAATTCGGAATGTGGTGGGTTCGAGGCATATTATATTTTTGTTATTCTTTCTTTATCTACAAGAGCTCCGAGCAAAGCTCAGTTACCCAGGTACTAATATATTTCACATGAATGATATTAAAAAAAAAACTTTTAATACATACCTTATGTGCTATGCCAATGCTAAGTTTGAGAGGCTCAGTTTTGTTTAGTTGCATCATAGCAACACGCGCATTACTGTTAAAATAAAAAATAAAATTAAGATTTTTTTTTCAGCACAAGCTTTTATGATGGAGTTCCTATGACCATCTTCCAGCTTTATCATCAGACACTGAGTATTGAGGTCTGAGAAATTAAAAAAGAGTGAAACAATGCCCATAGTGGCAAACAATAGTAATTTATAATTTGATGCTATACAAATTCACATTATTTATTAAAGACACACATAATAATATATTACAATAGAATAAATGTAATGTACATCATGTTAATCTAATCTCATGTTAAGACTTGTGCTATGGCAATAAAAAAACCTAAAAGTACAAAAAGTTATCTAAATCACAAAAATGTGCTCAGTCAAACACTGACATTAACAGTAGTCAAACAGTAGGTAGGTAATTGTTTTAGGTTGATAATTTATTGTAATTTTATTTTGACATTTTCTGGATTGACATTTTATTTGTAATTTTATTGTAATTTATTTTTGACATTAAGTAATCGTATTTTATATTGTAATATTATGTAAATGTGGAAAACGAAAACAAAATTGAAACAGAAAATAAAATAGTAAAAAACAAGCCCTGACAACGTTAGGGGGACGGAGAAAAAAAAAAAAAACACACATTACATTGTTTTAGGCCACATCTATTGTGATGACGTTAGCACTGAGTTAAAATCACAGTGTACAGTTGCTTATGCCGTCTCCTCTCTAGGCTCCATGGTGGCAGATAAACTTAGTTTGTCAAGAGTTTATGTAAAATCTGCAGAAACTAGGCATTACATTGGCTTGTGATTCAAGAGAAATATTTAAAGTGCAGCTGATAGTTTTATTTTCAAACAAGCTGGTGCCTGCAATTTTTTGCATAGAACTAACGGAAACAGAACCTTATTTTTTATCACAGAATCCTAAAATAAATGTAGCCTATGTTAGACCTTATAACATCAGCTATCAGCCAGTAAAAGTCCCGTGAAAATCGGTCCAGCCGTTTCAGAGATTAGCCGGAACAGACAGACAGAGTAGAACAGAGGACAGACAAAATTTTAAAAAATTGATATATTATTGTAAGTACCGAATATACTTTTATATGCACTAAGTGAAAAAGTGTTAATTTTTAATTGCAAACATACACTTCAATTTATCTGTATAGATCTTACCTTGCTGCCTCAAAAGATACAAATGCATATCGTTTTGTAGGATCCTTGCTCAAGTAAATTTTGGTTATGTTGCCATACTTGGAAAACAACGCCTCCAAACCTTGTTCGTTAAAATTCTTCGGTAAATTAGTTACGTACAGCTTACTGTGGTCCAACTGAACACCACCACTGGAAATTAATTTCGTTGTTACCAATGGCTATAAAGCTTTTATGAAAGATATTTCCTTTTACACACACATTTAAAAAAGTAAATTACAAGACTACCTAAACTTTTATGACGTGATTAATAAATGCTATCTAGATTGCATTTATTAACCACATCTTAAAAGTTTTAATTTAATTGCTTGATGTGCGATTTTTGTAGTTTGAAGGTAATTTAATTTTGAATATCTTCATGATGAATAAATCGTTTACGTGGGAGAGCCATGCTTCGGCACGAATGGGCCGGCTCGACCGGAGAAATACCACGGGCTCACAGAAAACCGGCGTGAAACAGCGCTTGCGCTGTGTTCCGTCGAGTGAGTGAGTTTACCGGAGGCCCAATCCCCTACCCCCCTAGAAATGCCGCAGTTGAAAAACAATTTGTTACCCCAGGAGGGTACCAACTGCGTTGGAGAATCCCTCTCTGGACGTCCATGCTCAGGGACCCCTGGAACTGAGCGTGGACGTCCAGGCTGCCCCTCGTATTCTGGGGAGGGCAAAACTGCGCTACAATCTGCTCGGGGCAAGAGCAAACACACAAAGGCACCCCCCTCGATATTAGGCATGGACTTCTGTAATATCAGGGGATTACACTCCAACCTTAATGCCGTCCATTACCACCTTGAGACGGCAAAGCCGGCTTTGCTCTTTTTAACCGAGACGCAGATATCATCTCCGAGTGACACATCATACCTTTCCCACCCAGGGTATTATCTCGAGCACTCCTTTCTGCCCAAAGCTGGAGTGTGTGTGTATATCAGAGATGATATCAGCTCTCGCCGCCTCAGCAATCTTGAGGACAGGGACCTGTCAACATTATGGCTCCGCATAGATTGCGACGACCACCCTCGCGTCTATGCGTGCTTATATAGGTCCCATAGTGGTGACACCGAGACGGACCGACTCTTGGAACACCTGCAAGCTGCTTCAGATTTTGTACAGCGGCAGATCCCATCCGCAGAGATCATAATACTTGGCGACTTTAATGCCCACCACGCCGACTGGCTCAATTCCAGTAAAACTGATCATGCGGGGAGATCTGTATGCGACTTTGCCCTTGCGAACGACCTAACACAACTGGTTACTACGCCTACGCGAATCCCAGATGTGGACGGTCAGAATCCTTCCTTGTTGGACCTTCTGCTGACTTCAAATCCTGATGGCTACCAAATATCCGTAACCGCTCCACTTGGTTCATCGGATCATTGCCTTGTCAGGAGTTCTGTGCCACTCACGACGGTGTTACGACAGCGTGCTCTTAAATACCGTCGTGTGTGGCACTACAAGTTAGCAGACTGGGATGGAATGCGGTCGTTTTTTGCATCCTATCCTTGGCGGCACGTGTGCTTCTCGCCGGATGATCCCGACAACACTGCCAACTCTGTTGCCGATGTGGTAGTGCAGGGGATGGAACTTTTCATTCCGTCCTCTGTAGTGCCAACTGGCGGCAGATTTCGTCCCTGGTTTGGTTCATCCTCCAAAAAAGCTTCTCGCCGGAAGCAGGAGGCTTACCAATCCTGGGCCAATGCAGTGTCTACTCGGGATTTAAATACCAGCACATATAAAATGGAGTACAACCATGCCTCTAGGTCCCTCAAGAAAGAGATCACTTGGGCAAAGAAACAGCACGTCAATAGAATTGGCAAGAGACTCGAGCGCCTCCCCTCGGGAACCCGTGCATTCTGGTCTCTGGCCAAAGCTATTGAGGGAAATTTCTGCAAGCCAACCCTACCATCCCTACACGTAGGAAATGGATCGTTAGCCCAGGACGCAAAAGACAAAGCCGATCTTCTGGGCAAGCTCTTTGCGTCTAACTCGACCCTAGATGACGGGGGGCAGAAACCGCCGACCATACCGCGATGCACGAGCTTCATGTCGGATATTCGGTTTCATCAGCGCTCAGTGCGAAAAGCCCTCCGTTCCCTTGATATCCAAAAGTCGAGTGGGCCTGACGGAATCCCTCCTATTGTGTTGAGAAAGTGTGCTCCAGAGTTGGCTCCGGTCTTGACGCGCCTTTTTCGGCTCTCCTATTCCTCTGGCATCGTCCCGGCTTCTTGGAAGACAGCCTTGGTGCACCCGATCCCCAAAAAAGGTGACCGCTCAAATCCTTCCAACTACAGACCAATCGCCATAACCTCTCTCTTCTCAAAGATAATGGAATCCATTATCAATGGCCAGCTTCTTCGATACTTGGACGGCCAGGGATTACTAAGCGACAAACAATACGGGTTCCGTAAGGGTCGCTCGGCTGGTGATCTCTTGGCGTACCTAACTCATCGTTGGGCTCAGGCAATTGAGTCGAAGGGAGAAGCATTGGCTGTTAGTTTGGACATTGCGAAGGCCTTTGATCGGGTTTGGCATAAAGCGCTGCTTTCAAAGCTTCCATCATACGGGCTGCCCGAGAAATTATGCAAGTGGGTCACAAGTTTCTTAGCAGACAGAAGCATAAAGGTCGTAGTTGACGGCGAATGCTCGGAAACTCAGTCAGTTGATGCTGGTGTCCCTCAGGGCTGTGTGCTATCGCCTACCCTATTCATACTGCATATCAATGACATGTTACAGACCAACGGCATTCATTGCTATGCGGATGATAGTACAGGTGATGCTGTATATACCGGCTCCCCTAATATTTCTCGGCTAAATGTCATCGAGAGTCGAAACGAACTTGTGTTAAAAATAGAGAATTCATTGGAGAAAGTCTCTGAATGGGGTAGACGTAACTTAGTCCAATTTAACCCCGCCAAGACACAAGTCTGCGCGTTCACCGCTAAAAAGTCACCTATGGTCGTACATCCTCGTTTTGAGGGCACATCTTTAACCATCTCCCCTAGCATTGAAATACTTGGCGTTAGCATATCGAGCGAAGTCCAATTCCGATATCATCTAGAGGGTAAGGCCAAGTTAGCCTCGAAGAAGCTTGGTGTTCTCAACAGAGCGAGACAGTACTTCGGTCCGGACCAACGCCTACAACTCTACAAGGCGCAGGTTCGGCCTCATATGGAATATTGTTCTCATCTCTGGGCAGGAGCACCAAAATACCAACTGCTCCCTCTGGATCGTATCCAACGAAGGGCCGCTCGAATTGTTGACTGTCATAGTGTTTCAAGCAGCTTGGACCCCTTGGAATTACGCCGAGATGTAGCTTCACTCTGCATCCTCTATCGGTTGTATCACGGGGAGTGCTCTGAGGAATTGTTCGGAATCATACCACCTGCAACTTTTCGCCATCGTCCCACGCGAAAAATATTCCATCCTCATCACCTTGATGAGTGGCAGTCTTCCACCGTGCGTTTCTCGCGTAACTTTCTGCCGCGCACTATAAAACTCTGGAACGAACTGTCACCAGCAGTATTTCCGGACCTATACGACCTACAAACCTTCAAGAAGAGAGCGTATTCCCTCTTAAAAGGCCGGCAACGCACCTGCAGCTCTTCTGATGTTGCGAGTGTCCATGGGCGACGGTAGTTGCTTTCCATCAGGTGACCCGTTTGCTCGTTAGCCCCCTTATTTTATAAAAAAAAAAAAAAAAAAAAAAAAAAATCATTAGAACTTACTCAGAATTTTCATCAGGATATTGGGAGTCATATAAAGCATTCTCAAAATTATTTCTAGAGTTATTCTTCCAAGACATTTTAGTCTGAAATGAAACAAAAATAAATCCATGAGGAATTAAATTTTCCATACTCTAAGAAATGTTTGCAAATAATTTATTTTGTTGTTACTAAAATAAAAAACAGGGCAAGTGTGAGCCAGTCGCTCAAAATCGAGCACTCGTCCTAATATCTAGCAAAAAAAAAAGCATAAAATTATATTTTTTGCATGGGACCACCCTTATATATTGTTTAAATTTCAATATTTATTCTTAAAGACAATATACAACTCCATATTCACTGTATATTTCAAGCATCTAACTGTAGCAGTAATTAATATAGAGCAAAAACCGGCAATAAAATTGATTGTTGTATAGGAGCTGCGCATAAAAAAATATATTTTTATCTGTTCTTAGTCTTGTTACAGCAAAACAGAAATACATCATCTTTGAAAATTTGAACTGTCTAGCTATCACGGTTCACATGATACAGTCTGGTGACAGACAAACAGCTGGACAGCAAAGTCATAGTAATAGTCTCTCATTACCCCATTGGGTACAGACACCTAAAAATATGATGGCATATTTTATTTCAAAACATCTTTGAAATTAATTATAATAATTGCATAAATATCCTAAATAGTACAAAGAAAAGAAAACAATTAAAAATTTTAAGGATATGGTAATTTTTAATGATAGCCAAAACTGTAAGTAGAATTCTAATAGCCTAAGCAATTTATTTTAGAAATATTATTAATTCTAAGGATTTTAGAAAGAGCCAAAATCTAAGATTAATACAGAAATACATACTAATGAATTAATTACAGAAGAGCGAACATTCAAGCCAATGTTTCTGAACAAATTGTAAGTACTAAATTGTAACAGATTTTATATAAAGCTAGGATTATGATAAATGCTCATAATCTTAGCAAATGAAACAACATACCAAAATTTCTGATAAACGTCTTCGTTGATTAGTATCTACAAAAAATTTCGTGCCGCAATTCGCAAAAAGAAACGGCAGTTAGCAAAGCATCTGGCATGGCATGCACAACAGAGTGCACAACAGAAATGTCAATTATTGTCAACTGTCAATTAAGTGTTGCCAGGTGCATTGCACAGTTTAGCTGTTTAAAAACTATTAGAATCTGTTTATCCCTCAGATTATTAGTATACAGTCGTTACCTACTGTACAATTATCGTACAATAACGTACAATAATCGTACAATTATATTTCCCTAGCGGCGGATTTCGGAACTATCCTATGACTGATATTTCTCTCTGGCATTGCTGTATATATAGTAAAAAGAGACGATTTTATTTTTATTTTCCAATAATTCTTCATAAGTGCGCCATGCTTTCATTGTTGGACATCTATGAAGTGGTAAAAATAATAAAACACCACTTCGTGAGGATGAACAGTATTTTGAAAGTGAAATGCTACTGTATGTTAGTTTAAAAGAACGAAAATCTGAAGAAGGCTTAGCTTTACAAACTTCTGGTATATTTTATTATCCACAGAAAGTGGAATGTAAGCTGGACACATAAAAATCCAGAAGAAACATTTTCGTAGTATACGTTTTTATGTTTTAACTATTGTTTAATTTTACCCAACGATTTCATACATAAAATATATAGTTCGACATAAAAGAGTAGAAAATAAATGAGGCCGCCACCATCGCATAAATAGCAATACTGATTTTACTAAACAAAAACTCTTATGATTTTGCTGGTGCTGTAATGACTAGTGAGTCAGTGCGTGGACCGAATTTTTTATGGAAAATAGTTATAAGAATTATTGGGCTTCTGTTAAAATTTCGTATAAAAATCCGTATAAATACAGAGAAATCCGTGTAGGTATTTAGCAACACTGTAAATATGTCAAATCAAAAATCTGATTTGAAAATAAGACAATTTTTCATTAGAAAAATTTTTTTTGAAAAATTTTTGGACAACGTCAACGAATCCAGTTTTTGCAGTGAGAAGCGACTAAACTAAAGGCATTTAAGAATGCGGAGGTTCGCTAAAGCACCATCAACCATCACTCACCATCCAGCCTGGAAATCCAGCACTGACTAAGGCTGGGACTATATGCAACGGAATCCGGTAGGCCGTAGAGAATTATGAGCACTGAAAATAGAACTCTGTGCTAATAAAATACAGTTGAAAATGGAAGTTTCGAGTGTCTAGCTGTCATATATGACATTGATATTTGACTCGACATTCGGATGTTCGATTTTCAACTCTATTGTATTAGTGCAGAGATTTCAATGCTCAGAATTTTTCACGGCCTTCCGGATTCCGGTGCCGTATAGTCCCGGCCTAATGCCCATCATTAGTGTCAATAGCTTGTCAATAGTGTCCAACATTTTTAATTTTTGCTTACAAGTCTGAGGTCTTGGATTTGCAGGCGGGACTGTGAGTATAGCACAGGCTACCAGCTCCCAGCCTTAACAAGGACATCGCGATTAATATTATAATAGTTATTTTACAACTATTGTAGCATACAGTCTGACAAGGATCTTTTGGCACGTGGACAAAATCAGAACTAACATCGCCGTCTTGTAAAATGTCACTTTTAGCATTAACTAATAAGTATTGTTCATTGCGACACTCACGCCAGTCACGCCCCCGCCAAAAGATCCTTGCATATACCTATATTCTTTGGATCCTTGTACGACTGTAGACTAGGGATGTTGCGGATGCATTTTTTTTTTCACATCCGCGGATGCGGATGCGGATGCGGATTTTAAGAGGCTCACATCCGCGGATGCGGATGCGGAATGCGAGTGCCAAAAGATCCTTGCATATACCTATATTCTTTGGATCCTTGTACGACTGTAGACTAGGGATGTTGCGGATTCATTTTTTTTTTTCACATCCGCGGATGCGGATGCGGATTTTAAGAGGCTCACATCCGCGGATGCGGATGCGGAATGCGGATCTGTACATAAAACTTAAGTGTTGGTTTAGTAGGGTAAAAAACACAGTAATATCAATCCTTTCTTTATCTATACTTATACATAACTAGCGACCCGCCCCGGCTTCGCACGGGTACAATACTGATACTGATACCACAGAATGTCTTTAAACCTCTAACAAAACGGGCGAAATTTAGTCAAAACAAACAGAAACAAATTAATATAGGTACCTACTAAAACTCAATGAAATAAGTAGGTGGGTATACTTTTATCGTATGAAATACCATAGATCTAAACTCCCCTCCCGCACGCCCACTTCGCAACGGGCCGTGCAGCAGAAATCGTAATATTTTAATTTCGCCATAACTTCAAAACCAAACGTCCAATTTTAATCATTCAAAGACCAAATATTATCTACATAAACTGTACTTAGTGATGAAATAATTTATTTTGATAAGGATTAATAGCATGAGTAAAATAAACGCGTTTAAATGTAGTCCAAACAAAATTCAAGATTTCTAAATAAAATAATGGTTCTTGTGCCTCACTCGACATAGATATATAGGTATAGTGTGTCGCGGAGTTTTTTGTAGATATTTATAAGATCTACATTTTATGGTTCTATCTTTTATAGTTTAGACAGCGTACGCAAAATAAGTAACTTTTCTGGTTAATTTTTTACACCTTGTGTCCGAAAAACCCAAATATCTTACGGAACCCTATTTTTTTCCAAAATAAAATTTAGCTTATGTTACTCGTGGATAGTGTAGCTTTCGAATGGTGAAAGAATTTTTGAAATCGGTCCAGTACTTTTTGAGCCTATTCATTACAAACAAACAAACAAACAAACATACAAACAAAGTTTTCCTCTTTATAATATTAGTGTAGATTATAAAGCTGAAGAATTCGTTTGTTTGTCTGTTTTTTTGTTTGAACGCGCTGATCTCAGGAATTACTGGTTAGAAATTAGAATAATAAAAAATCTTTTTGTTGGATAGTCCATTTATCGAGGAAGGCTTTAGGCTATATAGCATCATGCTAAGCGCAATACGAGCGAAGCACCAATAAATAACGTTTCAAAATCGGGGTTTTTTTCTTCCTTTTGAGAGCTTTCGCTGCGTACGCTGCAGAAACGGTTAACCGTAACACTTAAAAGTTTCGCTAAAATTATGTTTGACACAATTGTTCCTCTTTAAAAGTTCTAAAATTAGTCCGTGACAATATATGTCTATCTTTTAAGGTTGGCTCACAATAACCTTTTTATGCTAACCAAATTTGTTCTAAAATTAAGCATTATTTGTGAGGAACACCCTCACTTCATAAAGATGATATTAATGCTTATCCAAGTAAATACGTTATTCATTACAAGCATTTAATAATTTGGAAGAAATTTGCCGTTTACATAATTTGATTTCAATGAGTATTTTAGAAGATATCGTAGTAATAAAATAATCAAACGCGCAATAATGTACGGCGCGCGGCGAGGGGGAAGCGCTTCTGCTTCCACGTAAATGAAGTCGCGGGTAAATTTTAACGACATCCGAAAGTAAATGTTCCACGCGGACGAAGTTGCGGGCAAAAGCTAGTTTAATAATAAAGTAGTGAGTTATTTTAATAATTAAATTTGAATATTGGAGCATTATATTTAATTAAAAGTAGAATGGCCGCCTTTTCGGACTCTAGTTTGTTTCGCAAGGGTTCGTATATTAATCTGTATTAATAACTGTTTCCCTTTCTTTCTCGTCGCGACCTGCTACACATCCGCATCCGCATTAGATCCGCATTATGCGGATGCGGATGCGAATATTCGCAACATCCCTGCTGTAGACTATTGTCTTTTTTAAATTTCTTGTGACATTCATAGGTGACATTGACAAATGACATTTGACATTTAATGTGCAACTGTTTGTGAAACCGAGAATTTTATTTGTAGTTTTTATAAATTTTATCTTATTATAAAATACATCTGCTATTATGAAGAATGGATGATTTGATAAAGAACGCGCCCTCATACCAATTAGATCAGGATATATTAGACGGTAAGTGGTTAAAGGTGTTGTTACTCGAGGCACCCCTTTTCTAAGAATCAACAGGTATTCAACTGTGTGACGCAAATTTCCTTTATGAGCTAGTTTTGTTTTGAAGTTGTGTCATTCGAAATAAATTGTATTCATAAAATTGAATCAATATATTTTAATATGGCTGTGAAGAAAAATTTCAATTATTTTTGAATATGTTATGTAAATCGGACATTAGGGAAGTTATCATTACATCCTGTTCTAGGAAGCATACATATGGATGTATTTTCACTAAACCAATATTATTGTTACGTTTTAAAATAATTAGGACAGAGTAGTAGAGTATAGCAAATTCATAGTGATCCTATTCTAGCAGACAACCTTAATTCCTACTATTAATATTATAAATGTGAAAGTTTGTGAGGATGGATGGATGTTTGTTACTCCTTTACGCAAAAACTACTAAACGGATTTTATTGAAATTTAGTATGGTAGTAGTTTAGGCTCTGGATTAAAACATAGGCTACTTTCTATACAGGAAAAGTACAGTGTTCCCGAGGGATACTTTATTTATGTGGGTGGAACCACGGACAACTGCTAATATTATTTAATAATTATAGTAATTTTTTAATCATTTATTTCAGAAAGTTTAACAAATGTAACAATTTTATTATTATTTCGCCAAACTGCATGACAGTTTGTTGGCGATATATACACATATGATTATATATATATATATATATATATATATATATATATTGGTATGTAAAAACCAAAGCCACTAACATTTTTCAAATTAATAAAGTTTGTTTTTTTGTTTGCATCGAATAGGCTCCGAAACTACTGGACAGATTTGATGAAATTTGGCACAGATTTAAAATAGACCACAGGGAAGGACATAAGCTACTTTATATTGCCGCAAAATGTACGGTTCCATGAGAATTCCTTTTGTCATGCACGAAGTCGCATGCTACATCTAGTAATTTAATAAAATCAACGAAATATGTTTAAATCTAAATTTTAATTGCCACTATCTCATACTTATATTAGATTTTTTTATAGTAACTTTTGTGAACTAGTTGGTTATTTAGTGATCTTGATTTTCAGCCCGTGGGATCAATATGACAGTTGAGGAGGTGGCGGGTCTATCTACGGGCAAATATTCCCAGCGGGTCCAGTCCCTGAATCTTAGTGAGAGTGATTTGGTCTTCCTCAAATGCTTAAGAAGAAGAATCAAGAATCGAGTAAGTATTTACACTACTAATGCCCGAAATGAATAATCAATTTTAATCTCATTTTAGCTATCTGAGATCAAGATTTCAATACATTTCAACTTTTCAATTTTTGTTTAAGAATGTAAGATTGAAATCGATCTAAGATTATAGATACATTATTAATTCAGCTGTTAGTACATAATCTTAGATGAAGGATAAACCCCCTTACCAATAAAAATATTAGACAATGGATAACTTATACAACATTGCTGTCTTTGTCTGATACATTGGAAATGTCACTTGACACACAAACACAGCAATGTATAAGTTATCTGTTGTGTAAATATTTTTATTAGTAAGGGGGTAAATCGTTTAAATATGACTACTTGAAAATTACACAAATGATCTGAGATTACAGATGATAAATTACTCTGATTCTTTAAAAATGACATTTCTAGGATATCCTCTGAAATGAAATAAATGAAAATGATTTTTTTTTCAAATGAAACTTTTTGGGAAAGTCAACAGAAAAAACTACCTACTATGGCTAGTGCTATTTTGTTTGTGTTATCAAGTAGTTTTCCTTTCCAATACTGGGGAATCGAACCCGAGCCGCCTGGGTGAGAGCCAGGTATCATGTTTAAGGAACCAAATGTAAAAGTTGGATTTAGAAGCTTTTGAATCTAGTATCTTGCAGTCAAAGAAGTTGGGCTTAGAAGCTGTGAGAGAAGTATCTTACAGTCAAAGATGTTGGGTTTAGAAGCTGTGAGAGTAGGATCTTACAGTCAAAGATGTTGGGTTTAGAAGCTGTGAGAGTAGTCTCTTACAGTCAAAAAAGTTGGGTTTAGAAGCTGTGAGAGTAGTATCTTACAGTCAAAGAAGTTCGGTTTAGAAGCTGTGAGAGTAGCATATTACAGTCATAGAAGTTAGATTAAAAACTGAGAGTAGTATCTTACAGCCAATTAAGTTGTGTTTAGAAGCTATGAGAGTAGGATCTTACAGTCATAGAAATAGGGTTTAGAAGCTGTGAGAGTAGGATCTTACAGTCAAAAAAGTTGGGCTTAGAAGCTGTAAGAGTAGGATCTTACAGTCAAAAAAGTTGGGCTTAGAAGCTGTGAGAGTAGGATCTTACAGTCAAAAAAGTTAGGCTCAGAAGCTTTGAGAGTAGGATCTTACAGTCAAAAAAGTTGGGTTTAGATGCTGTGGTACCCATAGAGCGCCGCCGGCACCGGCTCTAAATAAGGTGCCGCCAAGCTAGTTTGTTGAGTGCTTCACACAGATATTCACTAGAGGTTGCCAAATGGTCGAAATTCGTCCACAATAAATCATAAAATTTTCAAGTTTGAACTAGTGTCCGACCGAAAGTTCGGTTTCGGTTTCGGCCGAGTTTCGGCCAAAAATCAAGTTTCGGCGGCAGTTTCGGTTTCGGCCAAAAGTGGCTGAAACTTTTGCCGAAACCGAAACTGATTTCGGAAGTTGTCGTGCACGCTCGCCTAACTTCGTTTCTTGCGGCAACGCTTTGGCGGACGCTGGCGGCCCTGTTCGGGAATTGTCGTGCGCCGTTCGGATAGCTCTGTAGCAACACAACTTAGTCAGTGCGTTATCGCCCGACGCAAACATTCTTTAGAGGTTGTTTTGATGGAACTGGTTACATATAATAATAATAATAAGCCCGCAGGGCAGCTTGTGGCGAGCTGTTGGGGAGTAGCGACCCCACGCACCCGAGTGCTCCAAGGGGAAGCCCCTGTTCTCCATCTCCGGCTTGCCTTCACCGGCCGGCCGGAGTGAACACTGACGGAGAACAGCCCTTACCTCTGACTTGCCTTAACCGGCCGGTCAGAGTGGAGTCGCGAAAGCTTCGGCTCAGAGGGAGGACGTGAAGCGTAAGTGGCGAGTGGGCGACGTGATGGGACCCTCTGAGGGTGCAAATGATCGTCGTTTAAAGTCCAGCGACACCTCTCCTACCTCAAGCCGCTCTGTAAATGTTGCCGCCTTGGTGCACCGTGCGTGCGACCATTTTAAGGGGCCTATTTCAATGAGTTGGCGAGTCACCGTCTGCCAACTTTATGATACATGTTACCACATCGTATCGGCAGACGCCATAGTCCTCCCATAGTTCCCGGTAACCAGTCCACTAGCATCTCACCACCATACCCCAGTATCATATCTAGTATCCATTTCCTGCAATAGTCCAACACTATCCGGTGGCTCTCCTTGGGCGCACTCTCATAGTGCGTACAGGGAGAGTCACCGGCTAGTGTCACATTACATTTAGATTAAAAATTGTGTAATAGGGCCTCTGCGTGTTGGCTTCAGCCCCACGCATGCCTTCCAAAGGTCCGGGATTTAATTGCCCGTGAGCAAGGAATGCATTGCACAAACATAATAATAATATCTATGGACGCTTCACACCACGTCAGTCTGGCCCCGTGGTAAGTATCCGAAGAACTTGTGTTACGGGTACCAGACAACGGAAATATATTTAATAATTTTTATACTATACATATATTTAAGATTTTTATTATATTATACACATATTTAATACACATCCATGACCCAGGTACACAGAAAACTTTTTTGTTCCCTGGCGGGATTCGAACCCGTGACCTCCGGCTAAAGCGCCACTGCGCTCACCACTGAGCCACGGAGGTCGTCATTATAGTTTTTGTTTCGTTTCTGTACTTGAATGATTTATATAGTTAAATATTGAGTCAGTAACTTTGTTTTGTTGTTACTAACAAATCAAGTCACATGTAAAAAAGAGATTGTAAATGAAAAATGTGAAGTGTTTAAAATATATATTTTTTTTTTTTTATATTATATTATATAAATGATTACAACAAAATTAATATAGCGTGTTTCCATTTCATGTCCTAATTAATGCAGAATAATGGATAAAATGCACCAAATTTCAGTATTTTAAGGAATTTTCTACTTGACCACGTGAGTTTCGGTTTCGGTTTCGGCCGAAACTGAAGCCACGGCCGAATATTCGGTTTCAGTTTCGGTTTCGGCCGGAAAACCAGTTTCGGTCGGACTCTAGTTTGAACTTTATAAGGGTTCATTTGCCTCTTTGAAGAAAAAAAAATTAAAATCTTGTGACAAATTAAAAAAATTCAATGTGTTAACAAAATCATTTTATAGTTATATAGTATCAAACTATCAAACGCACGGTAGTGTGTTCATAACGTGAGGTAGAGTATTACAAGTTGTTATTTTTATTAATTTAGTGTATTTATGAGCATTATTTTAAAAAATATTAGCTTTTGCAACGCTTTCCCCTACATAATATTTTAACTGTGCCAAATTTCACACTCGTCCGTACGCACAATTCTCGTGAAAACAGATTTAACATTTATGCTTCACGTATTATCATAATACATGATAATTCCTAAGGTACTGGTAAAGTGAGGTACAAAAATGCAGATATGCACGTAAGCAGACGTGTCCGGGTGTACTTAGGTTAAGAACAGTACTGCTGACTTGCACATTCCTACTCCTTGGTGATACAATGTTTACCTGATAAGTAAGCGGCCTGCGTGTTCATGAAGGAATTAGGTTACGCGAAATCCATAGGCGTATTAGATTACTAGCTGATGCCCGCGGCTCCGCCCGCGTGAATATAGTATCCTTCGGGAACACAATTTTTTGGGATAAAAAGTAATCTATGTTTCAATCCAGACTAGGGAATGTTATTATTCGACAAATTTTACTATTCGAATAATTCGAATAATGGCTAAACACTATTCGAATAAATTCGAATAATTCGAATAATACGAATATTGGTAATAAACTTTAAATACAAGTAATATAATGCGTTTATATATACCTGCATATTTAATAATATTAAAATGTGAAGTGTTTCACAAATTACCGAAAAAAAAATCAACGTCTTTTTAATAAAAAAAATCTTCTTTTAAGTTTCAAACTTAAAATACTACCTAAATTGCAATAACTTTTTAAAACACCTGAACGGCTTAGTTCTGGAGCAGACCTTGGATTTGGTTGCCAACTAAGAGGTTTCTCCCAAAAATTAAGGAAAAGATCCTCTAGGGGAGAGAATTTTTGGGGTTTGTTTTAGAAGTTCGTATTTTCTGGTTTTTATTTGAGTTAAGCTATTGATCGATTCAACATAGAGAATCGATTTAAAAAGTCAGAACCTACAGTCTGACTCTATAAATAAAGTTTTTGGTAGTATAATTTAATGTATAAAGCACACTAATATTACAGAACATATTTTTTATTATTTATATATCAGTTTGTTTAAGATTAGAGAGAAATATATTTGCAGAGTTGGAACACTGCACAGAAATCGGAATGCACTGTAAATAGTGCTCTGTTCTAATATAATGGAGCTGAAAACTCTAAACACACGAGTATCGTGGTATCATAATGGTCTGCTCCAGACCTAATCGGTACATTATATTATAAATACGGTGTATATAAATCGTAATAAGAATAAGTAAATAAGATAAACCGTCAAAATAAAAAGCACTCAAAAAAGGTTTTAATGTTATGTTATCATAACAAAAAACTTCATAGTTGGTAAAAAGTGGGTGGAAATTCTTTAAAACAAAAATAACCTATTTCCATTTTCAAGTTAACCATGTTTTTGGGTCTCTTTATGTTTTTTATTGAACGATGAGTCTTATTTCAAAAAGAAAGTTAGACAACAGTAGATTTAAAAATTGTATCATAGCCTGATTTTTCTGAAACTAGGCATCAGTGCAGAAGTAGGCATCAGGCGTTGTACTGCAAGAACGGAGTATGTCATGTAACGAACCGTTCAGAAGATGAAGCGACGGTACAAAGAGACTGAAAACATTTGACAAGGCCGTGCAAGACTTTAATGGCAGACTCAGCGCTCGGCAAGACCGTTAAATTGTTACCACTTGTTGAAAATCAACACTTAAATGCAGTTAAGTTCAGAAGCAGCTTCTTCAGACCCGAAAGGACTATGTTACTGACAGCACAGTGAAGAAGACTTGCTTAAATAAGTCTGAAACCCTAAAGACCGAGGCGAAGGGCGAGTGGTCTCACCTCGAGACCAAATCGAGAGCCCCTAGTATCGAGTAGCAACACTGTGATACGTCCGTGAACACAAATAAAAGGATGGTCCAGAATTTTCGTCTCAGATGAGTGGATTTACTCACTTTAATTTCACAAGTTAAAGTGAACTTCTGAAGGGAGGCTAAAGGGACATACGCATGGCGCATCCAGAAAATCCAGCACCGGTACTAATGTACAGTCATTAGTGTCAGTAGTGTCAATCATCTAAAATTTTTGCCTACAAATTGGTGGTCTTGGGCTTGCAGGCTGCATGGTCAGTATAGCCCTAAAGTAAACGTGACCTGGTAGGCGATATCTTCAAGCCTACTTTCCAGATAGAGTCCAGTATGCTCAGGCAGAGTACATATACAATGTGCTGGCATACCTTCAGGAATCCGCACTGAGTATGTAGCCATGACAATTGGACCTCTACCTGGAGAAAGATATGGTCAAGAGATTCTTAAAGATTATCTTTAATGTCCTCACCTCAACCCACCCGATTAAGTATACCCTGAGAAGAGCTTCGAAAGCTAGTCAGAAGCCGCAAATTGTCCTACAGTTAGTACCCTCACAGCACTAAAACACGCCTTGATATAAGAATGGGAGAGAATATTGCATAATTCGGCTCCAAAACCTCGTTTTCAGTATGACAAACCTCCTCCAAACTGTTGTCAGGCCTCGAGGAGTTATCCGCAATTTTATATAACATGTAAATTTAGTCTTTAATAAGTCTAAGTCTTTAATAAAATTTAGTCTAAGATTAAAATGGTTAATTTTTGTTTAAAGATAAAAATAATATACTGATATATATAATTTATTACTTTTAAAGAAAGCTGATAAACCTTGTTATAATATTTTGAAAAGTATGGAATTTTAAACGATTTGTACTTCATTTTGCAGGCCAGTGTAATACTGTAATAACCAACTTGGTATCCTTTTTCGTTTAACTCTGTTCGTCCGCCTGTCTCTTTCTATCTGCTCTTCTAGCTATATTGCGTCTAGATATCGGTTTTGGTTTGATAAAAAAATATAATTTTATGATATAGTCTAGTACACTTCACATGTATGGAAAGCCACCCCGGCTTTCCATACATGTGAACTGTGAAGTGTATGTTAAATTTTATGTCTTTTAAAATAAAGGCAAAGTTTTATACATGACTTCTACAAAGTCAACCATTTCCAAGTAATCGTCCTCCAAATTAGTTTCACCCCCTTCTGTCATTTCTGAACTACGAGGATTAGTAACTTACAATTTTCCATGCTGGTAGATCATTGTAAATTCTCTTTAGGAAAGTTATTTTGAACGAAATCGAACAGATTAAGAAACTAAAAATCGTATTACGCTTTATAGTAACAGAACCCTCCTTAGATACCGTCCTAACACGCTCTTGGTTAGGTTATTTTGACAAGCGTGTGAACATGGATTTCTTTCGCTGAGGCCTGTAGGAAGTATTCACTTTAAATATTTTTTTATTTAAAAACAGTTTTTTATTCTTTCACAAACAGTGTAGTAAAATCAGTTTTAGGATATTATTGACGACAATATTAATAAATAATAAAAATAATGTATTAAATAACGAAACTTTCCGGTTTATATACAAGTTTATTACTATTATTAACATATCTTTGAAAAATAAATAAAATATTTTTATTATTCGTTTTATTCGAAATATTCGAATATTGAACCCAGTCATTATCGAATAATAAAATCGTCGAATATTCGAATAAAACGAATATTCGAATATTCGAATAATATTCCCTAATCCAGACCCTAAACTGCTACCATACCAAATTTCGTCTATATCCGTTCAGTAGTTTTTGTGTCAAAGAGGAACAAACATCCATCAATACATCCTCACGAACTATCACATTTTAATATTAGTATGATTAGTCAGAAGTACGATGCGCATGTACGGTAGTCGCGGGTAACATAATATTATGTGACTCATAACTTGGGTTCCTTAAAATAAAGGTATTATACAATTTAAATAATATTATATCTAGCTGTGGCGAAGGCTGGTTCACCTTCATAGGTAAGCCCTAGCCTGTATAAAAGGTAGGGAATAGGGATTTGGATGAGGGTATTTACAAGGTAAGTGGGTAAGTGAAGCCGATAGGAATGGAGTAACAGGAAACCCCACGTTACTGATATCTAGCAATATCTCGCAAAAATACCCACAGCATACAATTATTTGACGTCCTCTGTGGCTCAGTGGTTAGCGCGTTGGCGTTCAAGCCGGTGCAGCACCGAATGCTCGCCGGGTCCACCATTGTGCGTCTAGGGCATCGAGACTGGTTTTACCCGAAACCGAAAAACCCGGGAAAACCGGTTTTCAGGCCTACAACAAAACCCGGTTTTCAATATTTTTCGGTTTTTTTAGAACTTTTCTTATTAAGAAATTCTACAACAGTTTACAACAGATACAATCGCAAATCGAACGTTATAGTGGCTTGTTATTGCCAATGTAGAATTTTAGAATAATAGCTTCCGAAAAGGAGCCGGTTTGTAATCCTTCTTTCGCCGCCATCTTGATTTCACCATAGGTATATCAAATGTCAATTGGCCCCAAAAACTGCAAAAGTGGTGCCGTTTAAGTGGATACAGTTTTTGCCTCAACATGCCTCGTCTATAATATATATCTCTCTAGCCGAATTAACATTTTTCAAACAGCCACCATATTTTGCTAGCCGCACAAATGAATGTCTAGTTTGATCGTCATCGGATACGCTGAGAACAGAGAAACGAAACTCGACGCCGCGAACCCAACACCGTCCACCGCGACATACCACCAAGACCACCGCGTCTAGGGTTATCAGCTGTAGTTAAAATGGAAAAGCCGGTTTGCAACCGGCTTTTCGGTGTTAAAAAAATCTGATTTTAAAAAGTCCGGTCCGGTAAATTAATATGAGCTGGACAACCGACAACAACAATTTCTTGATCAAAGTTGTTCTTCAAGTTTGTGATCACATTAAGTTACCCACATTTCTATCAACACCTCCAATATTGACATTAGCGTTATCTCCAGTGAAAGACACGCATTTTTCTTTTAAATTATACTTTTAAGCTGATTGACAATGGTTATTATTGACTATATTTTATTAACATGATTAAAATCCGGTCTCGAATGAAATCCGGGCGGAGTCCGGTCTATATCTTTAAAATCCGGTCAGATGGTAACCCTAAACGTGTCGCCTATGTACTCACTGTATTACAATTTACAGCTGTCTTCGGAATGAATTCCTATTTCTCAATACGAATTTAGTAAAATATGTAAAAAGGGTAGACCTAATCTTATTCGACGACCTCTGTGGCTCAGTGGTTCAGCGCGTTGGTGCTCAAGCCGGATCGATAGCGCGCGGTAGATTTTATTTCACTGTCTCGCGTATATCATGTAGTATGTAGCATGTCATGGGATACTCTTCCCAACTTACCTGTCCGGTAGTTGTGGTATAGTATACGGGTATGCGACCCCTGCTTCCCTAGCTATTACTGTCCTATCCCTTGCCCTCCTGGGCGGTAATATTTCCCTATTTCCCACTCTAACTTACCATCTTCCTTTCCACTCCACCTATCCTTCCCTTTCCCTATTTCCTACCCTGTCCACCAATCCGTGGAAACGCAATGGATAATCAAAAATAATTTAATTATCTAAAATGGCGGCGATGTGGTTCGCCACCCATCACGTCTCGTTTCTCAAGGAGGCGAAAAGCGGACCATAGAGAGACGCTTGGCTACGTTGAATGTAAGAGGAAGAATGGATGTTAAGAATGAAAGTGGACGAAGCGAAAGAAGTATGTAAGGATCGTAGCAAGTGGAAAGAAGTGGTCTCTGTCTACCCCTACGGGAAAGAGGCGGACCTGCCTACCCCTACGGGAAAAAGGTGTGATTATATGTAGGTATGTATGTATGTATGTCTATCGCGTATAGTAGACTATCATCCTCCTTTCTCCCTCTCTCACCGCCAGTTAACACTTGCAGGTTGCTTCCCAGAACAGCCGGCGGCGCAGCGTGGAGCACCTGAGGCGGCTGGCGCGCGAGCTGCGTGCGGTGCGCGCGTGCCGTCGCGACGCGCTGTGCGAGCGCCGCGCGCTGCTGGACGCCGGGGCCGAGCTGCGCGGCCGCTGCAAGCTGCTGCGAGCGCACATCGTGCAGGTAGGGAAAAAATGCACCCCTCCTCACCAGGGTAATGATAGTAACTCCTCACACCGATTTTGGCCTGGTTTCAGTTACGCAGGAGTAATTTTTATAGTGCCCAAGTGTGTGCGGAACCATTCTGAATTTGCACCCCTCCTCACCACGGGTAATAATAGTAACTGCCCACAGTGATTTCGGCCTGGTTTCAGTTGCGCAGGAGTAATTTTATAGTAGTCCTCAAACTAAAAGGTGGCTAAATGACAACAAGAATTTTTGAGGTGAGCTAAAAAACTTTGAAATTGATTATTTTGAAATTGATGCTAGTGATTTTGTATAAACAATTGTTACTGTTGTCTTGAATGTCTTATGACAACATTAACGATTGTTTATAGAAAGTAACTAGCATCAATTTCAAAATAATTCCGTGTTTTTCCGAGCTCTACCTCAAAAACGTTTTTATCATTTAGCCGCCTTTTAGTTTGAGGACGGCAGACAAGAGCACTTCCTTTACTCTCGTTACCCAGTTGGTCGAATGACTGACACGAATGGCGAGAGATCAGGCGCAGGTCCGACTTTGTACATGCTCATCCGACGCATGGATCATCTTTGTTGTCAGACAATCAGGTGATCAGCCTGCATTGTCCTAACCAAACTTGGAAACAATGTTTTTTGTTGTTCCAATACAGGAATCGAACCCACGACCTCTGAATCGAGAGTAATTTATATTTAGTCTATTCACTTTAGGTATCGCTCAAATTTCCATTCGAGCGATCTACCTACCTACCGACTTACCTAGTGCAATCTCATTACATAAATTACAGATTAAGTTTTATCAATTTTCAGGTCCTCAAAGACAGGGCAGACCCGAGTCCGGTGCCAGATGTGAACATAGAGAGAATAGAATCTCAAACTAAAAACAAAAAATGCGAACTACCCCCCGACACAGAAGTCCCCGTCTCGAAGAAGAAAAAAGAGAACATATTCGAGTGTCGAATAGAGAAGTTGGTGCAGCAGAGTGTCAACCACATATACAAAGAAAAAAATGAGAAGAAAATCGTCTCCGCTAAAACTGTGTTCCTGGACACGAAAACGTTAGACGTACCTAACGATATAGATATAAAAATAGAATACGATTCAAGTTTAGAATGTCCCCTCGACGACTGTCAAAACTCGGGCAAAAATGTTTTCAACCCGGAAAAAATTAACGGAGTAATAGAACCAAAGTTGGATATTAAAATGGAATACGACACGGACTCCTCGGATTACCACAAGCTGGACTTTGACAAGACGAAGTTCGTGCAGCCAGAGTGTTATCCGTTGAACGTGGGTGGCAAAAGCTACGAGCAGAATGGAGTGTTGAATCTCTGCGTGAAAGAGAGAAGAAGAAGTCATGGGCGGAAGCAGTTGGCGCCAAAACGTATAACCTACGTGTTTACTGATAATGATGGTGAGTGAGTAAGTTTAATATAAGAACTGGCTTTTGCCCGCGGCTCCGCCCGCATAATACAGTATCCCACGGGAACACTGTACTTTTTCGGGATAAATTGTAACGTTTGTTAGGATGGATGGATGGATGTTTGTGGCTCTTTCACACAAAAACTACTGAACGGTTTTTGATGAACTTCAGTACGGTAGTAGTTTCGACTCTCGATTAACATGAGCTACTTTTTATCCCGAAAAAGTACATACAGTGTCAATTTGTCAAGTGGGCATGGTAGGCCTATACGATACGATTTTTGATAAATCTATTTCCCTAGCCAAGAATCGAGCAGACTGATTTTGAAAATTAACTCCCCCACACCGATCTCGGTGACGGTGGCCGGTTTCATTGAAACCAGGCCAGTTATGCAGGAGTAATTTTATAGTGCCCAAGTGTGTGCGCAGTACACAAGAGCACTCTCTCTTCCTTTACTCTCGTAATCCAGTGGGACGGATAACCGACACGACTGACGAGAGATCAGGTGCAGGTCCGACTTTTTACATGCCCATCCGACGCATGGATCATCTTTCTTATCAGACAATCAAGTTATCAGCCTGTATTGTCCTAACCGAACTTGATAACATGTAGTTCCAACGCGGGCATCGACCCCACCACCTCAGAGTCGAGAGCCAATGCTCTAACCACTAGACCATGGAGGCTGTTTTTGAAAATTAATATTATGCCTATAAACTCTACCCGCCCTACAAATAAAAATTATTACGCGACTGATTCAATGTTGCTGTGCTTGTCTGATCGTCGAAAAAGTCTCTTGACATTGAATGTTGGGGGATAATTCTATTTCAATCGTAATTTAAAATCTTTTTTTTTTTCACAGATGGGGTCATTGATTTTTCAATCAAAAAGGAGCACGAGTGACACAGACTTATTCAAATAAAATGCACACACAGACCAAAAATACATACAATTTTTGAACGGACAAAGCTTAATACAATATTGATTAAATAATAATATATGTAATTGGAAAGAAGTGATAATTTTGACAATTTAAGTCGCTTGCCACTGTTTCCGGCCGTAAAGAAAGCACATCGACGCGGTTCGAAAACAGATGTTCGGCTAGTGTCGCCATTGCAGAGATGGAATGGATGGGCATATGGTTTATTGCTTATGTAAAGACGTTTAAGCAGAAAAATAATTATCATGCTAGAAAAAAAAATCTTCCTTTATATGGCCGAGTTTGCGTTTTCCGGAGAGTCACCAATACATGAGATGATTTTTTTTACTTTGAGTATGACAATTATTTTTTCGCCTAAACGTCTTTACACAAGGGGTCGTCCATTAATCACGTGATGCCGAAAGGGGGAGGGTAGGTCCGAAAAAAAATCACCAAGTATCACCAAGGGGGGTATAAGGAGACATCACGTGTATTAATTTTCGAATCTAGTCTATGCATACCGAAATTATTTTTGGTTGTAGATTCGTAGTGTTGTTTAAATACTTACAAAACAATGGACTCGTATAGTTTTAATTGCTTAAATTATTCGATTAAATTGTTTTTTAAGTTAAAGTTTTTCTTCAAACATGACCTGCTTACTATGTAAAAAAAAATATACGTGATCTTAGGTGGGGGAGGGGGGGGGGGTAGTATAAAACCTCACCACGTATCACCAGGGGGAGGGGAGGGGTCTAAAAAGTTGTTAAAAACATCACGTGATTAATGGATGGTCCCCAAGCAGTGGATCATGTGCCCGAAGTATCCGTAATTGATTTTCAGAGACATTATATAAGGTTGTAATAATTTACTGTTTATGTATGACATTTAGGCTGAAAATTTTCGAAGATACAATTAAGGTCATTTCTCAAGGCTCTATTAAGGTCATGAACCTCACACAGCTGATTGTATTGATGTTATTAAGCAATGTCTGCTTCTATCTTTAGATCACCTGTTTCTGTGTGGTCAATGACCTCAGCACCTTAGAGAGCGCAATGCAATGTTATTAATATATAACTTTTATTCGTAATTGGCTTTGAAACAACCTTATAATATGGGGTAGAGACTGCTCTACAAGCTGAATATTCCATATAGGTGATGGGAGCGATGTGCTGTCTTTAGGGTTAGTTCACGCCGGGAAGATACTCGACGCAGCTCTGCATTGTTTAAGATTCAAAATGGAACTAAATTCACTTCACAAGATCCAAAATTCAAGAGTTCGAATGTCAAACTGCACTGCTTTCACAGACATCTATTGACTAGACCACGCAAGTCTCATCGTATGTATATGTCACCGTAAAATTGTAAAAACCGTTAGATTGTAATATTATTAGAGATATTATAATATGCTGACAGATTGTGAAATACAAATTTTTCCATACAATTGTACGCATTATTTTTCGTTATATTGTAATATTTACCGTACCGATTGGTTAAACGGCAAGGCAAGCGCCGCCATATTTGTTTGCTTTTTCATAATAATACTTATAGCGAAAAATAATGCGTTCAATTGTATGGAGAAATTTGTATTTGACAATCTGTCAGCATATTATAATATCTCTAGCAATATTACAATCTAACGGTTTTTACAATTTTACGGTGACATGTAGAAACCAAGCGTGCCATTATTTTTCTACCTGCTGTGACGTCACAAGAGCGATTTAGTGATGACCCCATCCCCGATTAAACGATACAAATGCCGTCGCCGCGCGCCGCTCTATCGCGTTTTTTTGTTTTCGTTTGACGTTTGGCACCGAGAATATTCGAGAGGAAATGGCGCTGAAGGAAGTAATATTTACTCCTCTTTTACACCCGAAGTACATACACTTGCGTGGTCTAGTCAATAGATGCCTGTATATTGCGGCGCCACTCTTGCAGTGAAATATGTATCTTTGTATATATCACCGTAAAATTGTAAAAACCGTTAGATTGTAAAATAATAGGCAGCATATTCGCGTCGGAAGTATAGGTATCAACATTTTACAATTTAACTAGGTTTATTACAATGTAACGGTTTTTACAATTTTACGGTGACATATATACTGAATAAAGTTCAATTTTGAATCACTATTTTGAAGAGGCATCGTCTCTTTTCAGTGTGAGATGACCCTTATGGCCGGGCACTATATTATACTCGATATTAAAAAAAATGTTACAATTTTTTACCTGTTTAATGTTTTTCAATCTATGTTTGATAGGGTGTATGGACCATTAGAGTTAATAATAACCTAAACAACAGCATGTCGGGACATGTCTAAGGAGGGTTCCGTAAGTACAAACGCGCAATATGTTTTTTTTTTAATAACTTCAAAAGTTATTATCAGATTTCGCTTAAAATATTTATTCCTAAATAGTATGTTTTGTATTTAGTATGATCTATCGGCATGGAAACTTACAAGTTTTTATCTCTTATAGTTTAGAAACGCCAGGGCGGAGGTGGCAACTTGTAAACCACGTTGGAGGACGATTACTCCAAAAAGTTTCACTTTATAAAAACAACCCAGTCGGGTGAAAAGTTCCGTATGAAAACTCCCCTTTATTTAAAAAAATCTATTCGTAGATTACCTACACGTTGGGTAGAATGAGAAAAAGATCCTCATTTCACATGTATGCTTAGCCATCTCTAAAATCTATCTATCTATCTATATAATATATAAAAATGTATCTGATGTTTCAATGCACAGGCGAAATCCTTATGGCTAGAAGAAATTTTGCACACATATTCCTCATATGACCTAGGCATCCACTAAGAAAGGATTTTTCAAAATTCAACCCCTATGGGGGTAAAATAGGGATGAAAGTTTTAAAGCTAATTTAACGCGGGCGAAGCCCTTTTATATAATTTCATGCCGCCAAAAATAAGGTCTATATTATATGCAATCTGTAAGTGTAGGAACTAAATTTAATTTATTTAAATTCATAATTACAGAAGCTAGCAGGGGCGGACCAACAGACAGACGGACGGGCAAAGCAAAACTATAAGGGTTACTACGGAACCCCCAAAATACACTTTGTAATATAATCATCACAAAATAATTGATAATGTTGTTTTTTGTTTAAATAAATTTGATTTCATATTTTATAAGCATAAGAGATCAACAAACTGTATAAAAAAGTATACTGTATAGAAATAAATGACCAAACACATTATTGTATGCTTAAGTTTGTACCAACTGTGGTATACTTTATTACAATATTGGCAACATCGACCTTTCGATGCCTAGTTTTATTAAGTTTTGTGTTTCATTATTATTATCAATGATTTGTACTCACAAAATCTGAAAACCATATAATTATATTTAAATAATAATAATGGAAAGATAAAATGTTATGTAATAAATATCAACTTAAATAAATGTACCTAATAAAATATAAAAATTTTACAAAAATAATTAATTTAGAGAGGCACATAGTATTTTGACTCGGCAGATACTTTAACGTTGAAGTGTTCCATTTGTAAAGTATTTGTATATTTTTAAAATATTTGTTAATTACATAAATATATTTTAATTGTTACAAAAATTGTCCAAGACTAATACACAGATTTTAATTCAATTTTTATGTGGTTAAATGCTAAAATGTATGAGTATAGTAGCGTATAAATATAATTTTAAAATTATAAAATATTCGTTGTAATACATCAGCAATTAGTATGTTTTACGAGGATTGCAGCTAGTCGCGTTTAACTGCAAAACTAATACCTGGAATTTTACGAAAACTGATGTGATGTTATACAATTTAATATTAATATACATTTAGTTACCTTCTTATTGTTTTATTTTTCATTCGATACAATTGAAATCTATCCATTTTATTCCCACGATTAGAATGAAACCTCTTACATAAATAAATTTACTACCCATTTTAATAAATTTACTACCCAATATAAAAATATTTTTTTCAAATCGAACCAATAGTTTCTGAGATGAGTACAGTACGTGTGATAGCAAACGAACTCTTTAGCTGCGCGTCCACTGCATCGGAATCGGAGCGTCCGCAGCGGACGGAGCGTCGGCATTTACAAAATGCCGATGGGGTGCGTCCACTGCATTCGGATTCAGCATCGGCAATTTAGTTATTTTTAGTCCGTCAGCCTGAACGTGCATTTGCATTATGGAGGATAGTGACGAGGATATTGTTGTAATTAGCTGTACCTATTTTATCAGAAGAGGAAAAGAGAAACAAGAGGAAACGAAAGATATGGGTTCATAAATCATAATATAAATTCAAAAAGATTATTTTTTGGAGAATTTCATACATTATATTCTGATTTATTAGAAGATGAAAATAGATTTTTTGGGTACATTCATATGACTCGAAAAAAGTTTTTTGAACTTCACTATATTCTACAATTTTTATTTATTATTTGCCCAATTTCATCCCAAATATCGTCTCTCCTCAGTTGGTTATGATAATGTTGATGTTTTAAGGTGGGTTTAGACCAAAAGAACATAGAGCAAGAACTACACAAGAACATTCTTTTGTATTCGTTTAATGTAAACGATAATTCGTTAAGACATAGTTTACATCATTTACACTAAACATTCCGAACAAGAACAATAAGAACAAGAATTGTCGCTCTTTACATGAGAATCATTTAGACCAAATGAGCGAATGCTCATTGCTCATTTGCCAACGATAAGTAGTACTGTTCACACTACACTATGTCTGAGTGTGATAGCGACTATATTGTGATTTCAAGTGCTTCATTTATTGATAATACGTAATTAATGAAAAAGAATAGAAGGAAGAGACGTTGGTGGGTGACGATTGCTGTTGCAATTTGCCTCCAGGCATCTTCCGTGTACAGTTTATTTTTATAATGTTCATAAAACATAAGTAGGATCCCATAAACACCTTATATTATGGTACATTTCTATCATACATTTTTCGTTCCTCCAATCCATATTTACGAATAAACTTAAAACTAGCCGCCAAAATGTACAAGAATTCAAGAACACTAGAATCCCTTTGAAGAGACCGCCTCAAGTAGCGAGCACATCCGAACACGAAAGAACGCTCTAAGCAACTGTTTGTGCGCTCTTGCGTCGGTTATACCAAACGAGCGAGAGCATTCTACCAAATTACCGGCGAACACGTGGCGAATACACCAGAACAACGAAAGAATGCTCGTTGTTTGTTTACATCAAAAGAGCTTTACTAGAATGAGCATTCGCTCGCTTGGTCTAAACCCACCTTTAGATTGTAAAGTTCATCATATTTTTCCACTAAAGTAATTAAAATATCGTCATTCATCGTGAATAAATATTTATGTATAGCCGTCGCGTCGTCGCAAACACGTCAGAACTTGAAACGTTCGGAATCCGAATGACGGGTCACTGCCGATGACGTCATCGGCATAAATACCGGTCGCAGGCGCAGAAATGCCGATCCAGTGGACGCAGTACCATAGAAATCCATACAAAGCAACAAATCCGTACGCTCCGTACGCTCCGATTCCGACGCAGTGGACGCGCAGCTTTTATGTAAAAAAAAGTTAGTAAAAATATTGTATAATGTTTTAGTACTCTTATACTTAGTAATATATATTCTTTGCATATACTGCACTATGATGTGTAGGTATGTAATTTTTTAACGCAGCGTTGAACGTTGCAGCTCCTGCCTCGCCGTCGCTACCGCTGACCGCAGCAGTGGCGGCCGGCGTAATCTAATAAAACATTTTCTGCAATACCGTCTCTAGTGGCCTAAAGCCGGGTTTTCACAATACGAGTACGCTCGGACCGAGTGCGCTCGGATGGCTACTCGGACGCTACTCGTAATGTGTAAACAGGTGATCGGCGCTCGGATCACCTGTTTACACATTACGAGTAGCGTCCGAGTAGCCATCCGAGCGCACTCGGTCCGAGCGTACTCGTATTGTGAAAACCCGGCTTAAACGTTGTAGGTAAATGGCTTGCAGGACCAATAAGCGCCATCTAGTAGTCAATAGCTTTTAACATTCTAAAGGACTTGCAGTTTTGATAAGCGCCATCTAGTAATAAATAATGGCAATATTAATTTTGTAAGAACCATAATTCGAATTTCGAAAAGACGAATTAAATATTGTCTGCTTCATCTAGTGGTCAATAGATGGGACATAGCTATGTAGTTTTAATTTTTTTACCGTTTATAATAAAATATTATTATAATCCAAAATGCAGCTTAGCAAAATGGTTTTAAATGACCGTCTAAGGTGCCCCTTTGAAATGGAAGAGACGGTACTGTTACGTAGCACCACAGAATTACTCAGTAATTCTGTGCGTAGCACATGTACTATAAAAAATAAACTCTTATTATTAATTCATCTGTCTGTCGCAAAGACAAGTGGGAGGAAAAATCAAGGAATTTGTAAGTATTATCACAAATTCAAAATGTATTTTTGCTGCTTTTTTACTTTTACTAAAAGGAATACCTACCACACGTATTAAGATTACCTAAAAGTTCTTAAAATTTTTTAATGTAGTATATTTTACATAGAGTATTTGATAGGTATTTGAATACATATGGCAATATTAATACTACATTGCATAGAGTAAACTACATATATAGAGTAACTACATCTTTGAACTACATCGTTACATCAGTGCCACCTAGTGAAAAGAGTTTGAACTAATTCTTTTGTCTTCTTCCGTCTTCATTCCAAATTCCAATATGGCGGTAAACTGTAGATAAAGGTTTAGAATGTTTTGATTCGAAATTATCATTGAAAATCTCAAAAATTCACTAAATCGAAAAAAATATTACAATGGTCACCTTAATTACGTATGTGTCGTCGTGAGAAAAAAATTCAAACCGTATTCGGGTGCGCGTTGTGTCAATAATCATTTTATTTTTGTGTGTTATTTCTTATTGTGAGAAATTTTGCTAATGTGCTCGCTGGTGATATGTGATTGTAGACTTTCCGATAGATATGTCTACCAATGATAAAGTTACATGCCCGGGCGTGAGTAATACAACCGATGTATCGAGCGAAGAGGCGAACAAAGTTGCTAATGACGAAATTCGTGAGAAAAAGGAAAAAAAATCGGACAGAAGAGTATGTTTTCCTGATGAACACCTAGTCACGCAGTACTTCGAGCCTGCGAACCCTTGGCTAGACGGTGAGTGTACTTTGCGTGCCTTTGGCACAGTTTCAAAGTTACCTAGTTTTCTTTGCGTCATTAGCTGGTAAAACACATTTGCTACACCAATTCGTCGGCCGCTGCGGCCGTTTTGGCGGATATGTGTCTGAGGAGTACTCTCAGTCATATGTTATTGGCTGTCACTTTGCCATTCGTTATGAGGAATTTAATATTAAGCTGTCATTGTTATCACAGATCAGTATTTGATAAGGCCAGCTCTAGTAGAAGTTGTTTACATTAATAGAAAACAGTTTTATGTAATAAAACATATAAACTATATAATCATAAAAAAGTAGGCCTTTGCATCTGTTAATGGATGATTTATACAGTATTCTCCGAGCGAAGTAACCACTCTTGAAATACTGTAGTGCCTGGGACAGTTGGTTTTTAATTGTCATATGGTTGCCCAAGCACATACGGCATTCTCACAACATAGTAGCCTAGTCCAGAGGAATGAACTGGTCAATACATCTGGGGCCAACTATGTGCAGGTTTCCCCACAATGTTTTCCTTCACCGTTAGAGCGTCCGTATAATGTACTTGAGATCTGAAAAAGTCTCATTGGTGCACGCCTCAACCTGGGATTCGAACCTGCAATCTCTAGAGTGCGTACCAAACGGTCTACCCACTAGGCTCTAGGAACTCTAATCATAACTAAACTGAAATATCACATGATACAAGTTTTGTATGCGTGTCTTACAACCTTAGTTAAACCTGTGACATACAAACTTCATAGTAGCAACAATGCACACTAAAAGAAAATAAATGACACTCCTTTTGTATTTACATATAATCTATATGACCCTCATGTGGAGCCGTGGAAGGATGCTGGTGTAGAACGCTACCTGCGTGCACACTGGCGGTGTCATATGTGACGGTCACTGCAAGGGTAGTGGGGATGGTAGCTACACATGCCATAACCCACTAAAGGTGGAAATATGAATCCATTGGTGATGGTTACATTTTTCTGCCTTTTGGTGTCGAAACTATGGGTCTATGGGGCCCAAGTGCCAAGCTCCTTTTTAAAGATTTGGCCAAAATGACCCTAAGGCTGGAGCTTATCTCGGTCAACGAATGAGTTTAGCCATACAGTGAGGCAATGCTGCCTACCTAGATACATTTTTTTATCTATAGCCCTTTAATTTTTTTTTATTTAGACAATAAGTTATTTATTATTTAGATATTCTAACTAGTACTTAAACCTTTTTTTAAATATACATCAGTGGCGAGGGGTTCCTATAACTCCATTCCTATCGGCTTCCCTTACCGCTCACCTTTTGAAGACCCTCATCCAAATCCCTACCATTACATAGGCTACGGCTTCCCTATGAAGGAGAACCAGCCTTCGCCACTGATATCCATTAATATCTATATGTAAATAGGTATATGAGTGTGGTCTATTTTAATTTTTTCAGCTTTAGTATCATGTACAATAAACATACATATTATAAATTTAAAGTAACACTATATATTTTTAAAACCTATATTAGAATGTGTTATTTGTTGTCTCTGTAATAAAAAATAATAATACGAGTCACATGACATATTGCTTCTCACACTGCTACATAATGATACATAAAAAAATATAAAGGTCAAGAGGTATAAAGTAGCGTGTGGCTATAGGAATGTATGTTATCAGTAAAAGTGTAATATTTACACACAAACCAAAATTATTGAGGATTAGCCAAAAACTATCAGTTTGTCATTTATTATTGTTGAGTTTGAAATCTCTCCTGTGGGATTTTCCAACGTTTTTTCATGTGCATGGACATTTTGGTTTATATTAATCATTTTATTTTATATTGATACTTATTTTATTGGATTTTTTTTATTAAATATTTATTATCGATATTTAACTGTGGGAGAGCCACGCTTTGGCACGAATAGGCCAGCTCAACGGGATAAATACCACAACCTCACAGAAAACCGACGTGAAATAACGCTTGTATTGTGTTTCGCCGAGTGACTGAGGGAGGTTACTAGAGGCTCAAATGGCGGGATTGGGAGTTTTATGGACCAGGAGCGCAAGTCACAACACCAGAGGAGTTACAGGTATAACTCCTCTGGTGTTGTGAGTGTCTATGGGCACTGGGTATTTACTTACCATCAGGTGATCCGTTTCCTGGTTCATCTCATTAAAAAAAAAAATACTGATAATCTATTTTTGTAGGTATGGAAATAAATATCATACATGTTTTTGGGCTAAAAATGATGAGACCTGCTTATTTATGATGCTTACGGAGATTTCTCTCTAATCCAGTTTTCGCTCAACCAGGTTCGACTGTTATTGGTTGTAAATTATAACTATAATTTTTCTTATGTAAAGATAAATTATTTATTGATACATGAAACTGGTAATTTTTACTTGATTAACAAAAATATTTAAATCATGAATTATGTGAATCCATATTGCTGTTTTTGGCTTTTTAAATGTATCAGACATACAAAACATCACACAAATCAAGATATTTTTAAATCCCATTCCAGCATGTTTTTGTGGTCAATGATAGATAGCTTGCACAACTATGACTCACGTTGCATATTAAATGTTTAAAATAATTCCACCGCTATCTGTTTATGCCAAATTTCATCAAAATCATTCAAAGCCTACGCAAACGAACATACAATTAAAACTTTCCTCTTTATGATATTAGAATATAATTCCTCAATGATATTAGTATAGACCATCGTTTCTCAACCGGTGGGTCGCGACCCTTAGGGGGGTCGAGTTTGTTAAGTGGGTCGCAGTCTGTTGAAAAATAATAAATTATACAAACTATATATACATAATTCCTCCATGATATAGACCATCGTTTCTCAACCGGTGGGTCATGACCCTTGGTCGAGTTTGTTTTTAAAGGGGTTTGCACTTTAGAGTCTGTTAAAAAATAATAAATATGAACTACCTATATTACAAAATATTCTTTTTTCGAACGAATCTTTTGTATCGAACGTCGAAAAAATCGTTCGAACGTTTGAACCAGTGAAGGCACTAACGTACTTACAGCTGATGAAATAGCGCGCTATATGTCGGTACATATTATTATATTTATAGTGACGGGGTCGCAAGACTTTTTACTTAACTTTTTGGCTTTTTCGTGGATCGCGACATAAAAATGGAGAAACGATGGTATTATAGAGATAGAAGTATAGTCTAATGTTGCGATGACAATTTGGTCTCCCGTGGGCGGTGGGCGCATACGGTAAAAGTTGCACAAGAATTTGCTTCAAGATAATGAGCAAGGACATAACATGCTACTTTTTATCGCGGCAAAATCCGGCTGTGCTGTTACCGCGGAATTTCCTTTTTGCGCGCACGAAGTCGCGGGCAATACCTAGTTTCATATAATTATCACCAATTCACCGCAGACTTGATTAGGATCGCTCATGAGTCAGAGTGAGAGGACAAAGGAGTATGCTTTGTCATTTTTATCAAATCTTTGGAGATGATAACCTGAGAGATCGGCGATATTTATATTGGAGATGGCGGGCGCAAGAATTTACTAGGTACATGGAGTTAGAAGAAATCCATGAATGGAATATTGGAATATATGCTAGAAGAAAATGCATAATAAATCATTTTGTTCTAGCGCACATCTTTATCTATACTCTATAGTCTATAGACAACAGACTGCGACCACCTTTAAAAACAAACTCTAACCCCCGAGGGTCGCGACCCACCGGTTGAGAAACGATGCTCTATAGTCTATACCAGGTATCGGCTACCTTTTGGCAGACATAAGTCACATTAGCACAGTGAAAAAAAAATAGATAAAAGCGGTGCGCACATGTAAGATAATTTCGTACCTAATAGAAGAAAATGGAGAATAAATTATTTTCCTCTGGCGCACAGTTTTATCTATAATCTATACTCTATACCAGGGGTCGGCAACCTTTCCGCAGACATGGGCCACATAGAAAAAAATATAGATAGAGGCGGGCCCGCACTTGTAAGATAATTTTGTACCTGGTATCTAGACCTATTTATCTATTGGAGGTACGCGCGCTCTCATCACTACTTTTTGGAAAAACTGCGTTTCCATAAAGGGGTCGTCCATTAATCACGTGATGCCTAAAGGGGGAGGTCCAAAAAAAATCACCAAGTATTACAAGGGGAGGAGGGGGTTTAAGGAGACATCACGTGTATTAATTTTCGAATCTAGTCTGCATACCCAAATTATTATCGGTTGTAGATTCGTAGTGTTGTTTAAATACTTACAAGACAAAATATGACTCGTACAGTTTTTAATTATTGCTTAAATTATTCGATTAAATTGTTTTTTAAGTTAAAGTTTTTCTTTAAACATGACTGCTTACTATGTAAAAAAAATACACGTGATCTTAGGTGGGGGAGGGGGGTAGTATAAAACCTCACCACGTATCACCAGGGGGAGGAGAGGGGTCTAAAAAGTTGTTAAAAACATCACGTGATTAATGGACGGCCCCAAACCCCGCGGGATTTCTATTTGCGCGCACGAAGTCGAGGGCGATATCTAGTTTTAAAATATTTTCCATGGATTGGAGTTGTTTGCGTCGAGCACGTGCGTCGCTATTTCTAGTCGGCCGTCGTCGGCCACGCGGTCTGCGGGAATTTGGCTGGCGTGTGATCCGATGTGCCCTAAATCACATTATCTCATTGTATCCGTCATCTGTCTCATGCGGGTTATACTGTAACTCCGTGGTCTTGGCTCTCGACTCGGAGGTCGTGGGTTCGATTCCCGCATCAGAACAACAAAAAATGTTGTTTCAAAGTTTCAATGCAGGCTGATCACCTGATTGTCTGACAAGAAAGATGATTCATGCGTCGGATGGGCATGTAAAAAGTAGGACCTGCGCCTCATCTCTCGTCACTCGTCAGTCGTGTCGGTTATCCGTCCCACTGGATTACGAGAGTAAAGGAAGAGACAGTGCTCTTGTGTACTGCGCACAGACTTGGGCACTATAAAATTACTCATGCGTAACTGGCCTGGTTTCAATGAAACCGGTCACCGTCACCGAGATCGGTGTGGGGAGTTATTATACCGTAAATTGTAAAACCCCGTTTACATGGGCCATGGATTGCCGCGCGGTGACTGTTTTTGCCCACACATCCAAGACTCACAAACTTTCGCAGTTCTAAATACAAATAGGAAGTAATATTTTAAGTAATTAATAAATGTCGGAATCCAGGTTCTGTTCTATTAACCACTCAAATTAAGATAGAACACTGCTCGTCACAATCCACAGTAGCAATAGTCTGACCGCGGCATTCACTTCCATATAATGAGAAGATGGCTAAATGGAGATCAGAAATGAATGAATACTGCTCATCGCAATTCACAGCAGCAGGTCAGCCGCGGCATTCACTTCCACATCTCATTATGTGATGGCTCTTGTCACTTGTGTACTGCGCACACACTTGAGCACTATAAAATTACTCCTGCGTAACTGGGCTGGTTTCAATGAAACCGGCCACCGAAATGAATGAACTTTTAACGTAGATAATGATGAACTCAGCTCTTCAAATGTCAAAACGGTGAAAGACCGCTTCTTGGCAATTAGCCGGGGTTTGGGCGTTGATTAAGGTCAATGTTCAAGATGAAACGAAGCCGGTGACGATATGCCAGGCCAGCCAATCGTTTAACTTTTTCAGTTATAAAATGATGACTTTCGGATGTGTTGGACACTTGCAGTCATGTAAAAATTGATGATAATTTTCAATTGAAGGTGACGTAACATTCCACTTTGAATTTAATGGCTCTTTACATCCTAGAAGTTCTAGGAGACATAATATTTAGTCCTAAAACTGGTCCCTAAGTGCGGTTTATTCAAAATTATGCCCTATGCCTATGGTGACACGTGAAGTAAACTAATTATTTTAAAATTCGGAAAACTTAAACTCCCACTTCGTCTTTGCAAAGGTTGCCCATTTAAAGCAAAATAGATCTCACGCCATTGTGTCCTATCACACAAATCATACCAAGTGTTGAAAATCCAATGAATCATTTCCGTAACTGGAGGGATCAGATCGTCAGGTGATTCGAAATGAGCGTTTCTGCCAAGAAATTGAAGAAAATAATTGTGAAAAGCGTATAGGTGTGGTATTAGTCACCAGCCCGTCATGTATTTGTCACAGAGTAAATATATCACAGTCAAGGTAGCTACGGTAAGTCCATTTCGGCTGTTTGAATTGGGATATTGTGGGTGAACTCAGAACTGCAAACACCGCTTGTTATGTCACGTATGCCTGGTAGATTCTGATATGGCTGAAACTGGAATACTTCCTACTCCTACTATTCTTCTCATTAATTTCGTTGCGGGTCCCAAAACAGATTTAGCATGTCCCTCTGGCACCACTGGTGAATTTATAATTCTGGTGAAAATAGCGTTAAAAGCGCGGATCCGTACTATGGGTCAGCGTGCGCGGGACGCCCATCACCCGCTTTTAGCGCTATTTTCACCTCTAAATTTAATTATAAATATTGGTGATAGAGTTCCGGGAGTTGGAACTTTTTTTTAGGATTTTTTTTTTGAAAATTCGGATATCTTTAATATTTTCCGAGATATTTTCAAAAAACTATACCCCTTTTTTTAATAAATTGTTTATAACTTTAGCATTTTTTTGGAGCCCCTCTCAAATTTTTCAAAAAGTTTTTAGAGGTCATTCCGAATCGAATGATCACAATTTTTGGTGCCCTTGGACAGAAATTCACTGAAATGGATCTTGTGAATCAGACTACAACAACTTTGCTAATGATCATCACATGATCAAATGTAATAGTTTACGATTCTATAAAGGACATACTGACAAAAATCAATTTTTATATAAATAGATATTAAGATGTAGAGGCTGAATTTCGACCACAGGGCAACCTCTAGTATAAATATTATTTATTATTAACTAGATGTTGTACCGCAAAAGAAAATCCATCGGACACAGTCTGCAGCGATAAAAAGGAGCCTATGTCTTTCCCCGTGGTCTACTTCATATCTGTGCTAAATTTCATCACAATCGGTCCAGTAGTTTCTGACCCTATTCAATGCAAACAAAACCTTCCCTCTTTATATATTTAGTGTAGATAAAATCCAAGTACCGCGATCGGTGTGTAAAAGCTGACCTCGAATGCCGAGCTTTCGTGAAAGAATTTCCAGACATTATTAAAACTAATATTAAATCTCGTATTCAGTTTCCGTCTTTTTAGTACGAGTTTTGCTGATTTGAAAACAATCGTGGGTCCCCCGCGTTGGAACAACAAAAATGTTCCAAAGTTTGTATATTACAATGCAGGCTGTAATAAACAAACTTGGCACAAAACAAATCACCTGATTGTCTGACAAGATGATCCATATGTCGGATGGGCATTTAAAAGTCGGATCTGCGCCCGATATCTCGGCGGTCGTGTTGTTTATCCGTCACTACTTTTTACCCCGAAAAAGTAGTGTTCCCGTGGGATACTGTAATTACGCGTGCGAAACCGCGAGCAATAGCTAGTTTAATATAAGTAAGAATGGTGAATTTTTTTTAATCATCTCATCGTTTTGGCTATATTTTCCACAGCAAATGTCGCTCATTTCCATCTTCGCCTAGAGGCGGCGAATATCATAAGCTTATCGACTTATCCCAATTACTGGGAGTGCACTTAACAGCTCACTCCCGTACTCCGAGACCTCCATCGTCCGTTATGGAATATAGGGCGTCGGGGTCAACTTTTTACTATCAACTTATCTTTAACAAGCAGATACGTATATTTAAATTAATTTTTAAAGACAAAAAAAATGTCATTTCAATGGTGCATAGTGTACTGTATAATAATTTATCCCACCAAAAACATTCTGTAAGGTATAATAAAGAAATCGCAGTAAGGAACCTTAGACTTGGCACGACTTTGTCTAGATTTCATTACTTTTTAGAGATAAACAAGCAGCTCCGTCGAGACTTGGCTAGTTTTTTACAGAATGTTTTTGGTGGGATTTCACTTCTTTTTGTAGAAACGTGGCCATATTGATTTATTTTACTAGATTTTAGTGTAATTGGTTTATTTAATTTGTGTAATGTTCGAGTAGAATAAAGTTAATTATTGATTTATTTTACTACATTTTATTGTAATTTGTTTATTTAATTTGTGTAATGTTCCAGTAGAATAAAGTTAATCGTTCGACTATTTCTTCTTGTAAACTTGTAAGTATAAGTATAAAAGCCAGTCTAGTCTTATCCAGAGTTTTCTTTTAAATTTATTTATATGTGTATTAAAAACAGAAGAGGAGGCATTGGGACACTACGGGCTAGATTAAATTAGAAGATGTGTCCCATTTCGCCGGATTTTTGCAATGACAGTCGATTTTTTTATGTACCAATAGTAGAAGGGGGCATTACCATATCTCTAATCAACTGAGACCAGCTGAGGGTTCTTCATCAGATACTTCAGACCTTCGATTTTTGACATCAAATGAAGTGGTCTACCAAGTTGAATATTTTTTGTAAAGGCGGTATATCGATCTCTAATAGTTTGGTTGGGCTCTTGTATTTTCTAATCAGGGTCAGCAGGTACTCCAGATCTTCGATTATCCTAGTTTTTATAGTTTTCCTTTTATGTGGCCATTAAACCCTAACTCTGTACCAAATTTTAGCTCTCTGAGTTTATGGGAAGTACTAGTTCTATTCTGGTGATCATGAGTGAGTGACTGAGTGAGTAAGTGTCATAAATGCGAAACTTTGCTTTCGCTTAACTTCGGAACTAAACGACCTACACAGGTGAAATTTTGGATTTTAAGTTTGTGATTATAGCTTACTGGATGACGAAAATTTCTGCGTTCTGGTCTTATCCAGAGTTTCTCAAATAGGGGCCTGAAAATGCAGCGAAATGGTTCCAGTAAAGAATGGTACGGCAGTGTTTGCTTCGCGCTCGACTTGGCGGGGGCACTGCCGTGTCCCCAGACCGATGTTCTGGTCTTATCCAGAGGTTCTCAAATAGGGGCCTGAAAATGCGGTGAAATGGTTTCAGTAAATAATGGTACTGCAGTCTTTGCTTCGCGCTCGACTTGGCGGGGGGGGCACTGCCGTGCCCCCAGATCGATTATCCAAGTTTTTATAGTTTTCCCTTTATGTGGCCATTAAATCCTAACTCTGTACCAAATTTCAGCTCTCTGAGTTTATGGGAAGTACTAGTTCTATTATGATGATCATGAGTGAGTGAGTGAGTTTCATAAATGCGAAACTTTGCTTTCGCTTAACTTCGGAACTAAATGACCTACAGACTTGAAATTTTGGATTTTAAGTATGTGATATAGCTTACTGGACGACGAAAATTTTTGCGTTCTTGTCTTATCCAGAGGTTCTCAAATAGGGGCCTGAAAATGCGGCGAAATGGTTCCAGTAAAGGATGGTACGGCAGTGTTTGCTTCGCGCTCGACTTGGCGGGGGCACTACCGTGCCCCCAGATTATATATTACAAATTTTTGCCCGCGGCACCGCCTGCGTTAATACAGTATCCCACGGGAATGCTGCACTTTTTCGGGATAGAAAGTAGTCTATGTGTTATTCCTGTTGTCATTTAGGGATCCTGTTCTTTCGCATAATTTTATTTGTCATAATTTCATTTGGCATACCTCACTTGGCATAATTTTATTACGCATAATATTACTTTGGCATAATGGTTTCTTGGAATACTACATCTTTAGGCATAAATATCATTTAGACTAATATTGTTTGTCCTAATTTAATGAGGCATAACTCGTAAGGCATAATTTTTCTTGTCATAATAATGCTTTGGCATAATTGTTTTTTGGCATAAACTCGTTAGGCATATTTTATTGTCATAATAAATTCAAGGCATTCTGTCACAAGGCACAAATATGCATAAAATGGAACGATATAATGAAAACACGGTTAAGGTAATTAAACGCAAATTTATGGAACATTAAAAGCAGGTATTACACTCATTATACCTAGTGTAACATGTGTAACAGTAGGTTAAGTTGCGGCGGGGTGGCCCTTGGGCCACCCGTAAGCCGCTAACATGTTGAAAATAATAAATACGAAAGGTAATTAATGCGAAAACAAAACTTACTTTATCCTTAAGTGCATTGGGCTCGTGGTTATGGCATGTTCTTAGATAGTAGTTCGTGTTTTTTGTCCGATTTTAATTTCGTAATCAGTTGAAAATTACAATTATAATTGTTATTTCGTCTTAACTCGCACACCTAGTAGAATTTATCATTCATTAGTATGTGAAAAAAAATGCTACAAAGATGTATGCGTAAATATAATAGTATGCTTAAATATCATTATGCGTAAATATATTTATGCTTTTTAATATTATGCGTAAAAAAATATATGCCTTACAATAAGTATGCCTAACAATTATTATGCTTTTAGTAATTATGCGAAAAAAAATTATGCTAAGAAAGTTATGACAAATGAATATTATGCGAAACTACTATTAGGTCAAATGAAATTATGCCAAGTAAAATTATGACATATGATTTTATGCGAAAAAATAGGGAACCGTCATTTATATTCACAGATCACAAATATCTAATATGGATATATCTACTATCTGGCTGAAATCCAACATCGTTGAGGTTTATCTGGTGAAGGGTGCTTCAGTTTTTTACGGTTCCATTTGAAAGTGTCCCCCCTCAAGTATGCTTTATAACCGGTTCTTGATCGACATGATTTTTGTTAAAAACTATTAATGTAGATACTGTTTGAAATCGAAAAAATATTCGTTGAAGTTTCACATATAATGCCACAAGAGCTTCAAAATTATCGGGTATTTCCCGATAGGTTCGTTGCAAACAAATGGAGTCAAGTTTTTCAGGTTAAAAAATCACGAGCGCGAAGCGCGAGTGATTTTTCCTGAAAAACTTGACGACTTTATTTGTTTGCAGGGAACCTTGAGGGAAATGCCAGATAATTTTGAAGCTCGTGTGGTATTCGGGGGATTATTTTTCCGTCCCAAATGTCGGCCAATAGAATTGCACCATGAGACGAAATGTACAGATATGAATTTCATAATGAATAAAACAACATTTAATTAAGATTCAGGGTAGTGCAATTAAAATCTCCAATTTTCACAATTGAATTCAACCTGTCAGTTTGACGTGTGGTTAATTTGACTGGATCATGTTTTGTATAGCAACGACCAGAGAAAATTTTCAAAAAATTTTCAGTATAATACCATGTAGGTTGTACCACGTGACGTCGAATGGTGCAATTCTATTGGTCGATATTTGGGTCGGAAAAATAATCTATTTTATTTTCAGTCAAAACAAACTGCTGCCTCGCTATTGTTATTTGTTTTAAATGATTATGCGATTAACGCCGTAAGCAAGCTGCTTCATATACTGTGGTAGTCTCCTAATACCAGTGGCGTCATAATGGCAACTCACTGTCAAGTCCGTACCACAATGATTTTGGGTGCGTGTTGACTAGGCGAAGGTCGCGCTAGATTGTGTGATAGGGATTTTCCTCACTTGATAACGATAAAATTTTGTACAAAATCTTTTTTTAAATACAATACATATAAAAATGGATTGCAATTCCAATGTCTCGTTAAAACTCGAGAACGCGAACGGCTAGACCGATTGGGCTAATTTTGATCTTGAAATGATTGTGGAAAGATCAGGGAAGGTGCCGATGATTGTCGCTACACTCTGTTCGGATCGAATTTAATCCAAACGTACACAAAGAGACAATTTCTTTACTATAATGCTACCAATTTAAATGACACTTGTTTTCCCGAACCGAGATTATAACGATTTTTTAATAAAATCTCTATTCCCAACTCTTCCGATTCTCTTAATCTATACAATGTACTTATACTAATATAATGAAGAGGAAAAGTTTGTTTGCATTTAATAGGCTCCGAAACTACTAGACTGATGAAACTTGAACCCTTAAATATTTATTTTATTCTGTTTTTGGTAATTAAGTAATTGTTATAGCGGCACAAAGAAATACATCATCTGTGAAAATTTGTCTAGATATCACGGTTAAAAAGATACAGCCTGGTGAGTGGTGACAGACGGACAGACAGACTGCAAAGTCTCAGTAATAGGGTCCCGAACTCCCGACCCTTAGCAACCGATGATTGACCCGACTTCTAAAACTAATAGCAGTACTATCCGTATGAGCTCCGTGGCCTAGTGGGTAGACCGTTTGGTTCGCACTCGAGAGAGTGCAGGTTCGAATCCTAGGTGTGGCGTGTACCAATGAGACTTTTTCAGATCTCAATTACATTATACGGAGTACGGACGCTCTAACGGTGAAGGAAACATCGTGAGGAAACCCGCACATGGTTGGCCCCAGACGTATTGACCAGCCATTCCTCTGGACTAGGCTGTGTTGTGAGAATGCCGTATGCGCTTGGGCAACCATACGACATTTAAAAACCAACTGTCCCAGGCACTACAGTGTTTCAAGAGTGGTTACTTCGCTCGGAGAATCTGGGGGCACGGCAGTGCCCTCGCCAAGTCGAGCGCGAAGCAAACACTGCCGTACCATCCTTTACTGGAACCATTTCGCCGCATTTTCAGGCCCCTATTTGAGAACCTCTGGATAAGACCAGAACGCAGAAATTTTCGTCATCCAATAAGCTATAATCACGTACTTAAAATCCAAAATTTCAAGTCTGTAGGTCATTTAGTTCCGAAGTTAAGCAAAAGCAAAGTTTCGCATTTTCGACACTCACTCACTCACTCACTCATGATCATCAAAATAGAACTAGTACTTCCCATAAACTTAGAGAGCTGAAATTTGGTACAGAGTTGGGGTTTAATGGCCACATAAAGGGAAAACTATAAAAACTAGGATAATCAATCTGGGGGCATGGCAGTGCCCCTGCCAAGTCGAGCGCGAAGCAAACACTGCCGTACCATTCTTTACTGGAACCATTTCGCCGCATTTTCAGGCCCCTATTTGAGAACCTCTAGATAAGACCAGAACGTCGATCTGGGGGCACGGCAGTGCCCCCGCCAAGTCGAGCGCGAAGCAAACACTGCCGTACCATTCTTTACTAGAACCATTTTGCCGCATTTTCAGGCCCTTTTATTCTACTCGAACTTTATTCTTCTCGAACATTACACAAATTAAATAAACAAATTACACTAAAATCTAGGGAAATAAATCAATATACGTTTCTACAAAAAGAAGTGAAATCCCACCAAAAACATTCTGTAAAAAACTAGCCAAGTCTCGATGGAGCTGCTTGTTTATCTCTAAAAAGTAATGAAATCTAGACAAAATCGTGCCAAGTCTAAGGTTCCTTACTGCGGTTTCTTTATTATTATAGTTAATATTGTGTGACTTGGCCGTTGAAGGGCACACAAGGGTACAAAAGGGGCTCCATGACACCATTGCTCCAAAACGTGTGTTGTACAATCAACAATCTAAAATGAGACACTAGCGTCGAATTACCAATACCAGTATGGGCTATTATCTCGCTTAACAAACATAGGTAGTTACAAATGTAAACAAAATTGACTTGTACCCACTAAAGTAATATAAAGAATGTTCAACGGCCAAGTCACTCAACGTTAACTATAATAATAAAGAAACCGCAGTAAGGAACCTTAGACTTGGCACGATTTTGTCTAGATTTCATTACTTTTTAGAGATAAACAAGCAGCTCCATCGAGACTTGGCTAGTTTTTTACAGAATGTTTTTGGTGGGATACTATAATACCTAAATCATCCATTAACTGATGAAAAGGCCTAAGTTTTTTTTTACTATCCGTGCGCGCGTGACTTTGCTAATATGTCTAATACTTAGTCACTTTCTGTAAACCAAAAACAGCTTGATGGTAAGGATGATGTAATAAATATTCTAAACATAAAATATAATATGATGTCATGTATGTAGTTCTAGTCTAGTGGCTATTTTTACTGCACTACTGAGAATCTTAAATGAGTCGGTTAAAATAAATGATCCTACGCCGACCCGATGGCAAGCGATTACACTATTGTTAAATACATTGCAGCGAGTGCAATCTATCTTCTGTAGAGTGTATAGACTAGTCAACAAGTTCAAAAACGTGTTAAATAGAAATAAAGCTCTTAAAAATATGTGCGATAGCTCATTCGATTCGGAATGACGCCTAGAAAAATGTTTTTTAAGGGTTTATTAGCACATAAAAAATTGCGATTGTTATTAACAAAATAAGATAAAAAAAAGGTATTTAGTTTTTCGTTAATAACTTCTAAAATAATGATATTTAAGGAATTTTGAAAAAAGATTCTGAAAGAGGAGGAAATTTCCAATAAAAAAGTCCCAACTCCCGGAACTCTATCTCTATTATTTATAATTTTTTTAACGCTGAAAATAGGGCTCCGCGCGGTCGTTATGGCATAGGCGCGCCGTCTAAAAAGCCGGTATATCACCTAAAATATTTTTTTTTTGTATTAAATAACAATTTAAAAATTTGAATAAATTATGGTGTAATGTAGACACTTGAACGAAAAAAACCTCGGTGAAAAAAAAAAAAATATCGATTTTTCCAAAAGTTACACCATTGTTAATTAACTAATTTTTTTCCAATCTCTATTTTTATAAATTACGGCATAAAAGTATAAATAATTGGTCTATAAACATATTTCTAGACGTCATTCCGAATCGAATGAGCTATCGCACATATTTTAAGAGCTTTATTTCTATTTAACACGTTTTTGAACTTGTTGACTAGTCTAGTAGACAGTATCATCAAAGGGAACACTGTTACACTCGGGTCATACTACCGGCATACGCCGTTGTTTATGGTGTTCGTGACTCGTGTAGCCGGGGGTCGCAGGTTCGAATCCTGCCGAAGGAACAAAAAGTGTGTCTGTGTTCCTGGGTCATGGATGTGTATTAAATATGTGTATAATATAATAAAAATCTTAAATATATGTATAGTATAAAAGTACTAAATATACTTCCCGTTTTCTGGTACCTGTAACGGCTGTAACACAAGTTCTTCGGATACTTAGTACGGGGCCAGATTGACGTGGTGTGATATCCTTTGTTTTGAAACCTCTCTTCCGACTTGAGACGGAATTTCAACTTGTCTTCATGTCGTTCCAGTGCCGTCGACGACGCGGGTGCAGCTGGTGGCGGAGTATTTGGAAGCATGCAAGCGCCACCGCACTCACCCCATAGACTCCGTGCTGTTGCTGCTCAAGGTAACACCGATAGGCTAACCCCCTAACTAATAAACGCTGTTAAGCTTTGAATAGTTACAGTGTTTTGTCTTCTTCAATCAAATTAAAAATGCTACTTGTAGTTCAGTTAAATTGTATTTTTGCTAGGAAAGTTTTGGGGTAGTTCTGATTTTTTCATTCTATATGTGTTTTGGGGTGCTAAATCCGAATCTGAGGTTTGCGGACAAAATTTCGTGACGCAACATTAAGAAAAACAGAAAAAACCGGTTTTTTTTTGCTTTTTTCCGGTTTTTTGCTTAAAACTCGAAAACTATTAACTTTTGGTAAATGGTCTGTTTACAGAAATTAAAGTACTTGAAATTCTCTACAAAGAGCAGTATTTAGTTTTTTTTTCAGACGAATCGTTCGGTTTCTAGTGCGAGTTGAAAATTGTAAATTTTTAGCAGTTTATGCAAAACCCACTTTTTACATTTCAATATTTAATTTTTATGGATGCTGTCATTTGATAAATGTCACCTGGTTTTCCATACAAGTAATTAAAAAGAAAAAAGGCAAAAATCATGCAAATTCAGTAGGTATCAAAAAAAGGTAGAACTCGTAACAAAATAAAACTTAAAATCTCGTTACTTATGATCATATATTATTATGATTATAAATTATAATATGCAAAATTTATATGAGCCGTTGTCTTTTGGAAGGCCCTGGCTGAGGTTCTTCGATAACGATGAGTCCTGGTTCTGCTTGTTCTGGAAAATAAGTTTAAAGTTAAGTCATTTATCAAGAAGAGATGAAGATTGCAAAATAGATTGTGAGATTAAACATACCTTCCGCATCGTACTGAGGTTCGTTGATAGCATCGGGTCCTGGCTCAGGGTCTGACTGCTCCATCGTCAGCGTCGGGAGTCGTTCTCCTGGAAAATAAAAAGAGGTGAGACACATATCATATATCAAGGAGAGATGAATGACTACAAAATAACTTGTGAGATCCAACATACCTCTCTCTCTTCCTTCAGTTTCTTCTACGTCTATGTCAGAGCTGATTTTTACTGATTTAAACTTTTATTTTTCAGAACAAGCAGAACCAGGACTCATCGTTATCGAAGAACCTTAGCCAGGGCCTTCCAAAAGACAACGGCTCATATAAATTTTGCATATTATAATTAATAATCATAATAATATATGATCATAAATAACGAGATTTTAAGTTTAATTTTGTTACGAGTTCTACCTTTTTTTGATACCTACTGAATTTGCATAATTTTTGCCTCTTATCTTTTTAATTACTTGTGTGGAAAACCAGGTGACATTTATCAAATGACGGCATCCATAAAAATTAAATATTGAAATGTAAAAAGTGGGTTTTGTATAAACTGCAAAAAATTTACAATTTTCAACTCTCACTAGAAACCGAACGATTCGTCTGAAAAATAAATTAAATACTGCTATTTGTAGAGAATTTCAAGTACTTTAATTTCTGTAAACATACCATTTACCAAAAGTTAATAGTTTTCGAGTTTTAAGCAAAAAACCGAAAAAAAGCGAAAAAAAAACGGTTTTTTCCTGGTTTTTTTAATGTTGCGTCACGAAATTTTGTCCGCAAACCTCAGATTCGGATTTAGCACCCCAAAACACATATGGAATGAAAAAATCAGAACTACCCCAAAACTTTCCTACTAGGGTCACTTTACAGTACAAATTTACTGAATTATTGTATGACGTGAACAAAACACTAGGTATAAGTGTATAACTATTGAAGAAAGCTTACACAAAATTTATTAGCAACGGGGTAAATCTGTATACTTACAGATAAATAAAATTGAAGTGTCTGCTTGTAATTTCAAATTAACAGCTTTTCACTTATTGCATTTAAAAGTATATTCGGTGCATACAGTAAAATATAAATTTTAAAATTTTGTCTGTTCGTCTGTCTGTTTCTTTGTTCCGGCTGAAACCGATTAAACGGCTGGGCCGATTTTCACGGGACTTTCACTGGCACATAGATATTTTAAGGTCTAATATTAAATATAAATTACTATTCTTTTAGGGTACCGTTTTAAAAAATAGGGTTCCGTTGCAAACGAAATTGCGGGCATCAGCTAGCTTCTAGTATAATATAATAAAAAATTTGTTAAAATAAATTACGGATATTTTGGGTAAATAAACGGTATTCGATTTTTAAAACCAAGGAGTTTTAAATTAAAAAGATTTTAATATGACAGGAACAGTGGAAATATTCCATTCCCGATACTTTTAGTGCAGCCTATGTTATTATCCAAAATGGCGGCGATGTGGTTCGCCACCCATCACGTCTCGTTCTCGCGGAGGCGAAAAGTGGCCCATGGAGAGCCGCTTCGCTAGGTACGTTGAATGTAAGAGGAGGAATGGATGGTAATAATGAAAGTGGACGAAGCGAAACAAGTGTGTAAGGATCGTAGCAAGTGGAAAGAAGTGGTCTCTGCCTAAGTGCCTACCCCAATGGGAAAAACGCGGTCTCTACCTACCCCTACGGGAAAGAGGCGTGATTATATGAAGGTATGTACTATGTATGTATGTGCTAGGTGTTATCGTTAGTAAACAAAGTAATATTTCATGTCAAAGTCACACGTTTTTAAAAAGTAATTAGAAAAAAATCAGCGTACCTGCAATGAATGAATATATTTAAATTATTCTTGATATTTGTAAATTACAAAATAGAAACATGTAAAAGAATTACTAAAAATTACTAAAAATATATAATACTACTAAATAATACTAAAATAACATTAAGGAGGCACGACAAAATCGACGAAAACGCTTCGAAAAAAGATGGCCGCGCCTTAAGGGCCCTGTTTAATAAACGTTACAATTTGTAAATTGTAGTTGTAGATTACAGGCTACAAGTCTACAAGCTTCTGTTTAATAAAGAATACAACTTACAAGTTTATCTTGGTGGGAAATTTACAAAATTGTAAAATTGTACCTACAATTGTACATATTTCTGTTTAATAAACATTTTCTTTTTACAGGTGACAATTTACAAATTTGTAGGGAAAACTGTTTTATTGAACACATAATTGTAATTACAAGTTTACGTTTTTTGTAAATTGTAGTACAATTCCGACAGGTGGACTTGTCGTGTGTCAGAAATGTATAATTTAGTGCGGTAGTGCCTCAACCTAATATACAAAGTTTACAAAGTTATTTGATTGTCGATTTGTAACTTTTATTAAACAGGGCCAGTGGCGAAGGCTGGTTCTCCTTCATAGGGAAGCCGTAGCCTGTATAATAGGTAGGGATTTGGATGAAGGTCGTCAAAAGGTGAGCGGTAAGGGAAGCCGATAGGAATGAAGTTATAGGAACCCCTCGCCACTGAACAGGGCCCAGATATACTTCAATATGCTGCAGATAGATGGCGCTAAACGCTAGAGACATCGCGTTATCGTTTGACATACTTACTGATATTATTATACCGTATACTGTTTTTGCGTATCGAGTGCAAGTCCCAAGTTTACAACGACGCCTAACTAATTCCGTTGTCACCAGGATCTGCCGGAGAACACGATAGGCGGGTGCGTGCGCGCGGCGCGGCTGCAGCTGTCGTGCTGCGTGCTGCTGGGCGCGGCGCCGGCGGACGCGCTCGAGGCGGTGCTGCGCAAGGTGCAGTTCCGGCGCCTGGAGATCGACCACGCCGACATCGACGACGAGGGCGTCGTGAGTATTGACCTAGCAAGCGCCGTGGCTGAGAGTAATTAGAATATCTATGGACGCTTTCACACCACGTCATTCAGGCCCCGTGCTATTAGGGGGTTAACATTCCGGTTTTACTTCAGTTCGGCCTGAACGGATGCAGAATCGTGTCGTCTGTGTGCAATTTCGAGATCGCATCATTAGGCCGGATGGACTGAAGCGATTCGTTCAGTGTTGCCAGCTCTGTTTTTGCGAAACTACTAAACTCGGGTCGATTTCTACTAAAAACTAATAAAGAATGCTGAAATACTATCAAAAAGCTACTAAACTAAGGAATCCCCAAGGCCCCCAAAACACCACTGCATTTTAGGTTTTGTTATATCAAATTTTATTATTTATTTAATTTTAATTATTTATTGAAAGTTATAAATTTGATTTCATACATCGTAATTAAACGAGTGGTTTTAAGCAAAATACGAATGAATGTTAATTTGCCATTTGCCGGCCATTTGTATAATATAATGATAACCGTCTGGCTCTTTTCTAGTAAAACACTACTAACAACTAAATTCCTACTAAGGGGGAATAAAATATTAAGTTGGCAACATTAATTCTGGATTGAACGGATGGATTGAACGCACCAATCGCTTGACGCTTCAGTTCTCGCCCGAGCCGCGGCCGGGCGGGCGTGTATCGTGTACGAGCGTAGTGAGTTTTCGAGGTGTAATTACTAATAAAATTCGAGTGCAATAAAAATACAATTTAATATTTATAAACACGACCGTAGCTCGCGGCAAACCACAACGAACTGATGCGATTTTTCCTAGTATGCGCTCGAATCCCGTTCAGGCCGACATGACGTCAGTTGGGTCGGAAGCGATTTTTAAAAAATGTACGTCATATATTTAGTTTTGATATCTTTGGCTTCAATATACAGTAGAACCCGCTTAATACATCACGTTTAATACTTTTTGAGGTAGACTGAGCCTCGAGAGCGTCATTTGTTGACTTACATGTTGTCGCGCGCGCGCTCTGATTCTTTTGTAGCTATTAAGCATCATATTTTATTTGTTAAAAATGACTATATTGAAGCGAAAGGCATTGTCACTTCAATAAAAAAATTAAGGTATTGAAAGTTTTTGATGAAAAATCATAAACAGAAAATCAAACTCAGTTAGCTGCTGAGCTTCAGTTACCAGTTTCTATGTTACGTACCATTTAAGAAAAAATACGAAATTAGAACATAATATAATGATACTTAGTACCTACGTTTTATTTTGCCTATCCCGCATAATACGCTTTCTCGCTTATGACGCGTTTTTGGTTGGGTCCCTGTGAAATCGTCTTAAACGGGTTTTACTGTATTTCAATCCGCAGGAGGCGCTGTTCGACATGGTGGAGTACTACGAGAGCGCGTGCACCGTTAGCGTCGCCGGCGAGCGTCACTTCGGCGTGCGGGGCTGGCAGTCCGCCGCGCGCATGATCAAAAATGTTTGTATACTATTGTTATAATAATACTGAGTACCGAGTGCGAGTTTTTGTCGAGTGCGAGTATTTAAACCCCCTAATACTTAAACCCCTTTACTAATAAACGCTGTATAAGCTTTGAATAACACAATGTGTTTTGTCTCCTTCTATCGAATTAAACATGTCACTTGTGTGATGTGAACAAAAACTGTATAACTATTCAAAGCTTATACAGCGATTATTAGTAAGGGGGAATATATTTAAGAAATTTTATTATATTATACAAATATTTAATACACATCTATGATCCAGGAACACGGGAAACTTTTTGATCCCTTGGCGGGATTCGAACCCGCGACCTGCGATTTAAACGCCGACGCGCTAACCACTGAGCCACAGAGGTTTATTATTAACTAGCGACCCGCCCCGGCTTCGCACGGGTACAATACTGATACTAATACTACAGAATGTCTTTAAACCTCTAACAAAACGGGCGAAATTTAGTCAAAACAAACAGAAACAAATTAATATAGGTACCTACTAAAACTCAATGAAATAAGTAGGTGGGTATACATTTATCGTATGAAATACCATAGATCTAAACTCCCTCCCGTATGCGCACCCCCGCCTTGGTGACGCCCACTTTGCAACGGGCCGTGCAGCAGAAATCGTAATATTTTAATTTCGCCATAACTTCAAAACCAATCGTCCAATTTTAATAATTCAAAAACCAAATATTATCTACATAAACTGTACTTAGTGATGAAATTTATTAATTTATTTTGATAAGCATTAATAGCATGAGTAAAATAAACGCGTTTTAATGTAGTCCAAAAAAAATTCAAGATTTCTAAATTAAAAAATTGTGCCTCACTCGACATAGATAGGATAATAGTGTGTCGCGGACTTTTTTGTAGATATTTATAAGATCTACAATTAATTAGAACATTTTATAGTTTAGGCAGCGTACGCAAAATAAGTAACGTTTCTGGTTGATTTTTTACACCTTGTGTCCGAAAAACCTAAATATATTACGGAACCCTATTTTTTCCAAAATGAAATTTAGCCTATGTTACTCGTGGATAATGTAGCTTTCGAACGGTGAAAGAATTTTTTAAATCGGTCCAGTACTTTTTGAGCCTATTCATTACAAACAAACAAAAAACAAACAAGCATACAAACAAAGTTTTCCTCTTTATAATATTAGTGTAGATTAATCAATATAATATATCAATGTTACAGAGTGTGGAGCTATCAGAGCTGGAGGTGTACGATGGAGCGTTGGAGGGCGCGCACGCGACGGTGCTGGCGCGCGCGCTCAAGCCGCTCACGTGCCGGCTGCGCGCGCTCTGCCTGCAGCGTGCCGCACTCCAGGGCGAGCCGCTGCTGTGTCTGGGTGAGTACAACACGAGACCGTACATAAAAGGAGGAGAGCGGATAGCAGTTTTGAAAACAGCTAAGGTCAATGACCATCTCAGTGTTGTAGAGAGTATTTATAGCTATACCTTTTTAGGGTTAAGTAATACTCAAGGAACCCTTATAGTTTCACTCTGTCCGTCCGTCTGTCTGTCTATCAGTCCGCGCCTTTAGCTTATGTAATCCGATCTTCTGATCTTCTGTCTTCTTCTTCTGATATATAAAAATGAATTGCTGTTCGTTAGTCCGCTAAAACTCGAGCACGGCTGGACCGATTTGGCTAATTTTGTTCTTAAAATAATCGTGACAGTTAAGGGAAGGTTTAAACGGTGAGAAATTTTGAAAAAAGGCGAGGAAAATATTAACACTAGGGCTTCCCTGTGAAAGAAAACCAGCCTTCGTCACTGATTCATATAAAATCTATCTAGTTTATAATATTAGTAAGGATTCAAACAAACTTGTAATATGATGTACTCAATGTCCCCAGTGAAAGCCCTGAAGACGAACACGTCGGTGCGGGAGTTGCGGCTGTGCGACAACGGTCTGCTGCCGTCCGACGCGTACCAGCTCGCCAACCTGCTCAAGTACAACTCGCGGATCCAGCTGCTGGACCTGTCCAACAACCCCATACAGGTCTGTACTAAGGGGCCATCCACATATTACGTCACGCAAAATTTTGACATTTTGAATACCCCCTTCCCCCCGCTGTCACGCTTGTATCGCTGTACCTGTACTTAACATGTACAATGACGTTTAGTATGACCACTATTGACTAAAGGATATTGCTATAATAACTCTCCACACCGATCTCGGTGACGGTGGCCGGTTTCAATGAAAGCAGCCCAGATACGCAGGAGTAATTTTATAGTGCCCAAGTGTGTGCGCAGTACTCAAGAGCACTCTCTCTTCCTTTAATCTCAAAATCCAGTGGGACGGATAACCGACACGACTGACGAGAGATCAGGCGCAGGTCCGACTTTGTCCATCCGACGCATGGATCATCTTTCTTGTCAGACAATCAGGTGATCAGCCTGCATTGTCCTAACCAAACTTGGAAACAACATTTTTTGTTATTCCAATGGGAATATAATATTAGGGAATCGAACCCACGACCTCCGAATCAAGAGCCAATGCTCTAACCACTAGACCACGGAGGAGTTAGACCACGTGAAAGAGTTACAAACATCCATCCATCCTCACAAACTTTCACATATATAATATTAGTAGGATAAACTAATAAATGCTATGTAATGTTCCGTTTCCAGGACGCGGGTCTGTGCTACCTGTCGGAGGTGATATACGACGAGGCGGCGTCGTCGTCGCCCACATCGGAACCGCTGGAATACGGTACGGAACTGTTGCTGGGGCTGCCTAACTTAGGCTTTTTTATTTATTACTAGTTGTTGTTTGCGGCTCCGCCCGCGTAAATACAGTATCCCTCGGAAACACTATTGGAATAAAAAGTAGCCTATATTTTAATCCAGAGCCTAAACTACTACCCTACCAAATTTCATCAAAATCTGTTCAGTAGTTTTTGCGTGGAGGAGTAACAAACATACATCCATACATCCTCACAAACTTTCATATTTATAATATTATTAGTAGGATTATTCTATACTTGTGATATATTGTGGACAGGGCTCGTTTTTTGCCATTTTTTTCTTTTGTCTTTTCTTTTTTACATACTACCATATTTATAGCTTTCCGTAACATTTTCATTTTAGCATATCTCTTTTACAATATTATCGTATTATAATTTCATTATACTAACTTAGGCCTAACTTAAGCTGGGACTGTATGATCCGGAATCCGAAGGGACCGGGAAAATTCAGAGCACTGAAAATAGTACTCTGGAACTGTAAAAATAGAGCTGTAAATCGAACAAGTGTCGTGTCAAATGTTAATAGGCAAGCGGACTGTTTTTTTTTTATTGCATAAATGTATAGTACTCTTAAATATGAGTAACTTCTCAAAAGAAACCGTATATCAAAAGTCAATATTTTCAAAGGTACAGCGATTTGTATACAAAATTTCGCGAGTCTATACCAAAAAAATTTTTTTTTTTGCGAAATTGGTAAACAAAACCTACATCATTAGTTTACTCACATCATATACAAAAACATTCATTATGGTAAGTATGAACTTAAACGCACAAATATCGGAGATATTTACAAATATGTTCCTGCGGCCATATACTTCATATACTACTTCATATACAAGTGACGTCATTTGTAGGTCGACTTTAGTATGGAGCGTTTTTAGGAGGCTCGCGAAATTTTTCATACAAATCGCTGTACCTTTGAAAATATTGACTTTTGATATACGGTTTCTTCTGAGAAGTTACTCATATTTAAGAGTACTATTCATTTATGTAATAAAAAAAAAATTGTCCGATTGCCTATTGCACGTATGACAGCTCGACGCCGCGACACTTCGATTTTCAACTCTATTGTACTTACGCAGAGCTTTATTTTCAGCGCTCTGAATATTTCCGGGCCCCCTCTGATTTAGGATCATATAGGTCCGGGGGGGCAATTCTGCTAAATAAAACCTGCATTAATACAATTACAATCAAGTCCCGACACTCTCAAAAGGTGTTTTGTTGAACGTTAAACCAACGTGAAACGCGCTCTGATTGGTCGAAACGGCATAAAATCCGTTCACGGTAACATGTCACTACATTTACAAAACTAATGAAGTAAAATGAAAGTCTACTTATCCTGTCAAGCGTCAGTTGCTGCACGGCAGCAAGTGACAGCATGGCTCTCAAGCGTCGCTTGCTGCCTCGTGGCAAGCTGGGCACGCCCATAGAATAAATTTCTAATTTATAAGTGGTTTGTTTGTACCACATAATTTATACATTTATGTAATTAATATTAAGTTTTTTATGCGTATACTAAGTATTTTCCATAAATCTACAACATTTACTTCAGAAAATCGAATGAAAAATATACGTTTTTATTGCTATTTTATTTCATAGTGAGTTTATGATTTTCTTGTGAAATGCATTTTGAATTGAACATTTTAGTAGAAATTTTATTAGAACGGTATTTATTCTAGAGTCTACGAATAGAATATATGGATAAGAATAAGTAAATTTATTACTATGATTGTTTTTCTAAGACATTACCGTCAAAATAGGCCTAGTTTCGGAGGGTTCAATGAGGGAGTTCCCTTATTGTACATTGTAAAAAAATAATGAGTTACTGTAATATTTAACATCCTGAAATGTATAAAAATATAAAAATATGTATTTAATTATGTCCCAGTTACAGTTTATTGAGCAATCAAAATATGTACTATGTCAGATATTTTTCATAGTAATTGTAATTAGTTTTGCTCCAATCCTTGTTAGTACAACTGTTTTTGTATTAAATTTTTATGTATAATATATCCAATTACGTAAATAAAGCAACATTCACTGTATATAAACATACATTTTATATTTATTTGAGTTTTAAAACAAAATATTAAAAAAGACGAAGTTTATGTGTTTGTATCAAGATTCCATTTATTAAATGAGTATTTTTCTAAATTCCATTTACGTCATCACTTAGGAAATCTATTCTACTTTTTAAATATATATCACATGCATAGGTAGTACATAAATTATAACAATATAATTTGGAGAAATAAAAATCGCGGGAATCGAAATTAGACTGACAATTTTATAGTAGGTAACTGTAACTTATTTTATATCGGTTTTTGAATTAAAATTTTATATATAATGTGTGCACCTACGTAAATTAAGCAAATTTTACTATATAGAAACATAAATTTGGCCTTAGTTTCGATTTGCAATAAAAATATAAGAAAAAGTCGTGTGTTGTGTTTGGATCAAGATTTCTTTTATTAAACTAGTATTTTTCTTAATTCCAATTATATTATCAATTAGGAAATTTATTCACCTTTCTAAATATATATAACATGCATATGTTTTATTCACATTAAAACATTATAATCTTGAAGAAAAACACGACGGAAACGTCATATGATTTATAGAGGTCGGTACTCCGTGCATCTGTCATGAGGGAATGAGGTCGTCCTCCTTCTTCCTCTCCGTAATGTGTGTGATGAGGTATCATTTGGCATGTTCCCACTTGAGTGTCAATAACGAAGTCAAAAGTAAACAATCAGTGCAAGTGTTTACGTTATTTGAAATGTTTACTTTCAAGAGGATAGGTACTTAATTATACTGAATCTAATAACTAATTTTGTATAAATCTGTTTCTATATTACGTAATCACTTAGGAAATTAATTATATTTTTAAATATATACATCATCCATAGGTTTTATTTACTTATTAACATTAAAATTGCGAAAAAAAATCGCGAAAAAAATTGCGGGAGAATGTAAGGAAAATTAATTTTTGGTGGCAAAAAGGCCCGACGCTTGTCTGCATAATCTGTCAAAGAGTGTCAAGGCGCTTGACAGGTTAACCTGTCAAGCGCCTTGACACTTTTGACAGATTATGCCAACAAGCGTCGGGCCTTTTTGCCACCAAAAATTAATTTTCCTTACATTCTCCCGCAATTTTTTTCGCGATTGTTTTTCGCAATTTTAATGTTAATAAGTAAATAAAACCTATGGATGATGTATATATTTAAAAATATAATTAATTTCCTAAGTGATTACGTAATATAAAAACAGATTTATAAAAAACTAGCTTTTCCCCGCGACTTCGTCCGCGTGGAATAGTTACTTTGGGATATCGCTAAAATTTACCCGCGACTTCATTTACGTAGAAGAAGCGCTTCCACCTCACGACTGCCCGCCCGCTCCGCGCGCCTTACTATAGCGCGCATGATTATTTTATTACTGCGATATCTTCTAAAATACTCATTGAAATCAAATGATGTAAACGGCAAATTTCTTCTAGATTAAATGCTTGTAATGAATAACGTATTTACTTGGATAAGGATTAATATAATCTTTATGAAAACACCTTCACAAATAATGCTTACTTTTAGAACAAATTTGGTAAGTATAAAAAGGTTATAGTGAGCCAACCTTAAAAGATAGACATATACTGTCGCGGACTTTTTTTTAGAACTTTTAAAGGGGAACAATTCTGCCATACATCATTTTAGCGAAACTTTAACCGTTTCCGCAGCGTACGTAGCGAAAGCTCTCAAAAGGAAAAAAAGACCCCCGATTTTGTAACATTCTTGATTGGTACTCCGCTCGTATTGAGTTTAGCATGATGCTATAATATAGCCTAAAGCCTTCCTCGATAAGTGGACTATCCAACACAAAAAGAATTTTTCAATTCGTACCAGTAGTTCCTGAGATTAGCGCGTTCAAACAAACAAACAAACTCTTCAGCTTTATAATATTAGTATAGATTACAGTTATTAGATTCAGTATAATTAAGTACCTATCCACTTGAAAGTAAACATTTCAATTAACGTAAACACTTGCACTGATTGTTTACTTTTGACTTCGTTATTGACACTCAAGTGGGAACATGCCAAATGATACCTCATCACAGGACATACATTACGGAGAGGAAGGAGGAGGACGACCTCATTCCCTCATGACAGATGCACGGAGTACCAACCTCTTTAAATCATATGACGTTTCCCGTCGTGTTTTTCTTCAAGATTATAATGTTTTAATGTGAATAAAACATATGCATGTTATATATATTTAGAAAGGTGATTAAATTTCCTAATTGATAATATAATTGGAATTAAGAAAAATACTAGTTTAATAAAAGAAATCTTGATCCAAACACAACACACGACTTTTTCTTATATTTTTATTGCAAATCTAAACTAAGGCAAAATTAATGTTTCTAATATAGTAAAATTTGCTTAATTTACGTAGGTGCACACATTATATATAAAATTTTAATTCAAAAACCGATATAAAATAAGTTACAGTTACCTACTATAAAATTGTCAGTCTAATTTCGATTCCCGCGATTTTTATTTCTCCAAATTATATTGTTATAATTTATGTACTACCTATGCATGTGATATATATTTAAAAAGTAGAATAGATTTCCTAAGTGATGACGTAAATGGAATTTAGAAAAATACTCATTTAATAAATGGAATCTTGATACAAACACATAAACTTCGTCTTTTTTAATATTTTGTTTTAAAACTCAAATAAATATAAAATGTATGTTTCTATACAGTGAATGTTGCTTTATTTACGTAATTGGATATATTATACATAAAAATTTAATACAAAAACAGTTGTACTAACAAGGATTGGAGCAAAACTAATTACAATTACTATGTAGTACTATGTAGTTTCCGAACCGGTGGTAGGCATCATGTAGGACAATTCTATAAGTGTTATATTATAACCTACATGGAAATAAAAATTTTGAGTTTGAGTTTGAGTTTATGAAAAATATCTGACATAGTACATATTTTGATTGCTCAATAAACTGTAACTGGGACATAATTAAATACATATTTTTATATTTTTATACATTTCAGGATGTTTAATATTACAGTAACTCGTTATTTTTTTACAATGTACAATAAGGGAACTCCCTCATTGAACCCTCCGAAACTAGGCCTATTTTGACGGTAATGTCTTACAAAAACAATCATAGTAATAAATTTACTTATTCTTATCCATATATTCTATTCGTAGACTCTAGAATAAATACCGTTCTAATAAAATTTCTACTAAAATGTTCAATTCAAAATGCATTTCACAAGAAAATCATAAACTCACTATGAAATAAAATAGCAATAAAAACGTATATTTTTCATTCGATTTTCTGAAGTAATTTGTAGTAGATTTATGGAAAATACTTAGTATACGCATAAAAAACTTAATATTAATTACATAAATTTATAAATTATGTAGTACAAACAAACCACTTATAAATTAGAAATTTATTCTATGGGCGTGCCCAGCTTGCCACCAGGCAGCAAGCGACGCTTGAGAGTCATGCTGTCACGCTTGAGAGGTTAAATACGAGAATTGAGGTTCTGTCTTATACCATGAATGTCACCTGTAACACCAGTTCTTCGGATACTTAGCACGGGGCCAGATTGACGTGGTGTGAAACGTCTATAGATATAATTATTACGTCATGCTTTTTTCGCCGTTTCGACGATTGTTTATCAGTTCTAAGCTATGAGCACTGTTCATTTGTATATTGTCTTTTCTACTTGCGTTTAGTGTAGTTTAGCACCTAAAACTAGTTAATTTTAGTTGTACCATGGCCTCAAAAATAAAACCTGCATCTTATTAACCTTTAATTACGGGCTTTCTAGCTATTGTATATGAGTAAACTCACGTAGTAAACTCATATACCGTAGCCAGAAAGACCGTTGACTTGGTGTGAATAGCTCTGAATCTCAATTCTCGTATTTAAAGTAGACTTTCATTTTACTTTGATTGTATTGTAAGTGAAGCGACATGCTACCATACACTGATTTTATGAAGTTTGGACTAATCAATACGCGTTTCACGTTGGTTTAACTTTTACGAGAATACCGGTTTGGCAGCATAGCGTGTCGGGACTTGATTGTAATTGCATTATTGCAGGTTTTATTTAGCACAATTGACCCTCAGAGCTCTGTTGCAGGTGGTTGCGAGGCCCGCGGCCTGGCGTTTCTGGTGCTGTGGAACAACCAACTGACGAAGGACTGCTGCGAGTACTTAGCTAAGATCATGGTATGTATAATAGGGATGATGATGAAGGAGCTCCGTGGCCTAGTGGGTAGACCGTTTGGTTAGCACTCGAGAGAGTGCAGGCTCGTATTCCAGGTTGTGGCGTGTACCAATGAGACTTTTTCAGATCTCAAGTACATTATACGGACGCTCTAACGGTGGAGAAAAACCTCGTGAGGAAACCCGCACATGGTTGGCCCCAGACGTATTGACTAGTCATTCCGCTGGACTAGGCTGACTATGTTGTAAGAATGCCGTATGTGCTTGGGCAACCATACGACATTTATAAACCAACTGTCCCAGGCACTACAGTATTTCAAGAGTGGTTACTTCGCTCGGAGAATACTGAATAAATCATCCATTAACGCTTAAAAAGTTTTTTTTTGCTAAATAAGTAAACAAAACCAACATCATTAGTTTACTTACATCATATATAAAAACATTCATTATGGTAAGTGTGAACTTAAACGCACAAATATCGGAGATATTCATAAACATGCGGCCGTCATACTTCATACACTTTAGCCTAGGCGTGACGTCACAGATATGTACGACTTTAGTATGGAGCGTTTTCACGAGACTTGCGAAATTTTGTATACAAATCGCTGTACCTTTGAAAATATTGACTTTTGATATACGGTTTCTTCTGAGAAGTTACTCATATTTAAGAGTACTAATCATTTATGCAATAAAAAAATAGTCATCTAGCCTATACATTGACGACCCCTGTGGCTCAGAGGTTAATCCATGAAGAATAGAGGTAAGGAGAACCATCTCTGGGATAGAAAAGTGTCCGCTAAAAAGCATCAAATAAGGGTTGCGCCACTGTCGCAAAGGTGTAAAGCGGCAAATTTAAACACAGAATTTAATCGTAGCTTCTTCATTTACATTTATAAAAATATTTTCATGATTTGAAGTTATTAGAATTTTCATGATTTTCGGATTTAACTACTAAATACTACTCTCATAGTCATCAAAAAAATTAAATAATGAAACTCAACTAACTCCAATTAGTTAGCAATATAACTTCATATCTCACACCTTTCTCACTCTAGCGCCATTGTGGCCAGTTTTGAAACTATTATTTGGTTACTTTTGTTGGACACTTTTTAGCTTTTCTGCCCTAGAGAGATGGTGCTCCTTACTTCTATTCTCCATGGGTTACTCCAACCGAACAAAAAAGAATAAGAAGTCATAAATGTGTATTAAATATGTGTTTAATGTGATACAAAAATCGTAAATATATGTATAGTATAAAATTATAAATGTTGGCCTCGTTGTCTGGTAACTTGTTATTGCGTGGTTGGGAAATCGTAGGAAAATGAAAATGCCGAACTTGTTGCTATCCGTGACAAATGTATTTGTAAAAGTGAAATTGTAATGGCGTCTACTCGCGTCAATGTTCAAACTCGAAATGCTCTAGCGACCTCTAGTGGCAGCTCGATATAACTAATGTTACACTCGATACGAGCTACGATGCGGTACCACGAGAGGCCTCCAGATGGCATTTAATCTGGGTATTAACATAACTATAACACAAGTTTTTTGGATACTTAAGAAGTTTAAACGCACGCTATTGTACATAATAAATACAATTCATTAGTTGTATAAAAAAATCCAAATTGACAGCAATCCCCGAGTCTGCGCGTGCTGAACGTGGGCCGCAACGCTCTCGGCTGCGAGTGCGTGCGCGCGCTGCGGCTGGGGCAGACGGCGCACGCGCTCGTGATGCTCGGCCTGCAGGCGGCGCGCCTCGGGCCCGTGGCCGCCGCCGCCGTCGCCGACCTCATCCGCGCCGACACCCGCCTCCAGGTACCTGCTTGTTCACCACTCGCAACGTTCGGCCTGCAGGCTAACGCTGTTTGTCCACCGCCACCGTCAACGAGAACGAGATTATTTCTGGTCGAGATTAGATGGACGGGACGGGCGTGCGGTGGACAGACGGCTATAGTAAATGTATGTATCGCTACTTCGGCGCCGTAATTTCTCGTTGACGTCCCGTTGACGATGGCGGTGGACAAACAGCCTTATAGAAACACCGAAGAATCGATAAAACGACAGATCGAAGAAATATTAATACAATTCAGAGCAAAATAGTTCGTATTGTAAGGCGGCAAGGTCGATCGTCGTTATGAGAAACAATATTTTTTTTTTCTTCCCGATCATGAGCTCTCATTCTGTAAGGAGAATAAGAAACGATATAATATTATGTCTTAATCTCCTGCTAATAGCCGGGTATGTATGTTATTTACAGTTATTAATCTAAGTCTACACAGCGCGCCGGAAACTCAAGTTAAACTTAGCAATAGACGTATATATTATAGACGAGGCGTGTTGAGGTAAAAAGTGTCTCCATTCAAATGTCCCCACTTTTAAGACATTTTGACATTTGAAGTATGGTGTAAACAAGATGGCTGACATTTGACGCATGGTGAAAACCAAGATGGCGTTACTTTTTCTTGCATGAAGATTTGTTCTGTCAAATGTACGTCATAGCATAACTCAAGTTCTGAAATCTTTGTTTACAGCGGCTAGACCTGCGCGACAACCGGCTGGGCGCGGGCGGTCTGCAAGCGATCCTGGCGGCGATGCGCGACAACACCACGCTCACGCAGATCGACCTCGACGACCCGCCCGCACAGGTACTGTATAACGCGTTTCAAATGAGAATAGGAACGTCAATGACCTTTTCCTGTCAAATATCACTTGAAAATTGCGATTTTCAGAAAAACTTATGTGCATATAAATATTAATAGTCTTGCATCGAATTTAAATAAAAGCGTTAAATAGTAATCAATTATCTAAACATAAATTTAACTATCATAACAGTCAAAATTCGAAACAATATGGCGCCGACTCGATCCTATTCTAATTTGAATCGCACTATGCTCATGTGAACGCGGAAATGTGCAAGTAAAATCATATTCTCTGTTCAGTGTGCTGTGTGCGAATGAGAATTTTTGATATTTTTTCTGGGGGCAGGGGCAGAACCAACGTCTACAAAGCGTCATCTGGTGGCGTAAATGGTATCAAATACGGTCAATAAGAATTTTCGATTCCTTTTCTGTCACCAGGCGGCGCTCGGTAGTCCGACGGTCCTTGTCGTGTCAAAAAGCTGTCAGATGTCACGAATTTAAAAACCCTCATTGTATTTGAACATATATGAGATATATATAACGTCTTAGGAAATCAATTACGGATACTTCAGGCACATGATTCACTGCTTGTGTAAAGACGTTTAGGCAAAAAAATTATTGTCATACTCGAAGAAAAAAAAAACATGTCATGTATACCGACTGTCTGCAAAACGCAAACTCGCCCATATAAAGAAAACGAGTATTTTTCTGCATAATAGTACATTACGATACGCGTGACCTAAGTTGCCTATTAAAATGCGAGGGTGCTAAACGCCGTGCAGTAATAGACAACTTAGGCCACAAGTATCGTATACTATTTTATAGCAAGTGTGATATAAACCCGCCCCGGACGCGGGCAAGAGGGGGGTTCTGAAAGTAAAATTAATATACATATTGCAATCACAAAGAATGGCAATACAGACTGCAAGTCAAACTCTAAAAAGAAACAATTCCGGTTCAGATTACTATTTTGAAAGTATATTTCAAAAGGAAAAAATCAAATATCATTACAACAGAATAGAATTTATAGCACAGTGTGACCTAAACCCGCACTTTACGCACGCTTTTCCGTGACCTAAGTATGACAATGTAATGACAATTGAATGTAAATGACAATTAAATGTGTTTCCTTTTATTTTTTCTACATGAGTGAAGTTGGTCAATTCATTTACACACCGTGCAGAAATAGGCAACTTAGGTCACGGAAAAGCGTGCCTAAAGTGCGGGTTTAGGTCACACTGTGCTATAAACGCCTTTACATAAGCAGTAGATCATAATATGCCTGAAGTATCCGTAATTGATTTTACCAAACCTTATGTAGAGACCCAATAAGTTCAGAATGGTGGTGATTGCAGGATTCGCGCTCGGGTGCGGGCGTGTGCGCGGCGGCGTGCACGGAGGCGGCGAGCGCGGCGCGCGCGGTGTCCGACATCCGCGCGCTGTGCCGCCGCAACGAGCCGCGCGCGCACCCGCCCGACCGCCTGCTGCGCAAGATCTCGCTCACCTGCCACCCGCCGCACCCGCCGCCCCACCACCACCACAAGGTACGTACCCGCTAGCTGAAGACACATGTTGCTAGATACACGTTGCGCGTCGTTGACAAAGCATCGCCGCTTTGTCAACAGTATGATACGCTGAACGGGCTCAACCCGGAGCGGGTCGCGCACGGACCAATAAAATTACGAACTATCGAGTGTTCGAAATATCAAATGGTTTGAAACTTAACTAAACAAACCAATGCATGTGCAAGTGTATGTCAAACTAATCATTGTAAAAACAAAGGCTCATGCACGATTATACGAGTTTGGACTTATGTACCTCTGCAATTTCTGTAATATTTCTCTCTCTTTCTCTGTGAATCTTTGAATTGTCGAGTGTTTGACGCCAAAGAGTTCGAATTAACGCGTCGTTTTGTTACGTAGCGATGATTTTTTCGTTCCAATTACCAAGCGCACTAAAAAATGTATTGATTTATTTTCGATTTATAAAGAGATTCTCTAGGAAACTAGTGCTAACTTTGAATTACAGAGAGGTTCGAATTAACGAAACTCTACTGTATTGGTGTGTACAATGAACGTAGGCGTACCCGCTAGTTTGTGCCGTGGGCCAATTTTTTTGGTACAAGGCGCTAAAGCTGCGAAAAATTGTACGCACACTAAGGCTCGAAGCGAGATGTATGTCGCGCGTCGTAGATAAAGCTATCTCGCGCTAAACAGAGGCTGGCAGACGGACGGGCAGATAATAATGTGATTATTGCATGCCTGCTGCAAGATTATACACACATCTGTTCAAGAAACGTTGTGTCAAACGTCAAGAGCCAGGCTCTAAGCACTAGACTACTGCTGTTATGTATATGAGTATAGTATATCGCACCATAATGAATAATTACGTGTTTACAGACGTTAGGGGGGGAGGAGGAGCGGCGCGTGCGGCTGCGCTCCCCCGCCCCGTCGCCCGCACCCTCGCCCGCCGGCAGCCCCACGCCGCACGGCACCTCGCGCTTCTCCGTACGTATATTGCACTGTTTATTATTTACTTTAAGGCCAGTCTGTCGGCCTGTTTCAGAATCTAAGGAGGTAATTGTAATCCTTTTTTTTCCTTTGTGTAACGTTCAGAAAACAATACCTTGTTTTTTATTCTGAAGTAGCTGATGCCCGCAACTTCGTTTGCATGGAACTAACGGAAACGGAACCCTATTTTTTAAACTGAACCCTAAAATAAATGTAAACTAAGACCTTTATCGTCGAAGGCTAAAAATGTCCGTTTTATCATCAGGTTACACGAGTGACGCCAGATCGGGACTCGTCAGACAGCTCGAACCCTTCCACACCCACGCGACCCTACGCCAGTCCTTCGCCCTCCAGATTTAAAGTTGTACAGGTTTGTACATTCATTATAAGGTAATAGTCGATTCGCGTTAAGAACCGAATCATGCATACATGATATGTCATAATGGCTTAATTAATTGGTTAATGTGAACACAGGTTATGTGCCAGGATTGAATTGACATTCTAGTCAATTCAATTCTAGCATGATTCACTATCTTCCTAACACACACTACAGTCTGAAACATGTAAACAAATTAAAAGGATTATTAAAGAAATCGTTACATTGACAGGTAGCAGAACCACACCCTCCGCCTCCGCCGTCGCCGAAGAAAACAGGTTCCCGATTTTCTGTAACGAGAAATTACGACTCTGTATATAATCCGTCAGCGCTTTCCTCGAAATCCGATAAAAAGTCGGTTAAAGCAGAGACGGGTGTTAGTTCCACTGATATTGGACCAGATAAAAGTTATCCCAAAGATAATAAAGCATGTAGTATGGTGGTGCACAAAGAAGGAAAGCAGCTAGATAATTTTACAAATATAGTCAAACCAAAAATCATTGTTAGGTCAGATGATGATTCTGACGACGAATCTGATAAAGCGATTGATATAGAAGGAACTTCCCCAAGTGATAAACAAATAATAGAAACAAATAAAGCTGTAAATATAGTAACTAAACAATTAGAAGAATTAGACTTAACAAATTCAGAAACGAAACACAAAGATAGCTTTGGTATTGAAAAATATACCGATAGAGTTGTCGTGCAAGAGTGCGAAATAGATCCGAATATTCTAATTGGCTTTGATATTAATAATTCACAAAACGCAAAAGCCAAGCCTGCAAACGAAACTGTGATAAGCGCTAGGTATCCTGAAACGGATAGTATTAGTAATAATGTGATATTACAAAGTGAACCTATAATAGAGTTTGAAGTTAGGCCCCAAATTACGGTCGATTTAAATCGGCTCAAAGAGTTTATATCAGATAGTAAAGATATTAAAAGTGATGTTAAAAATGTGGCTGCTGTACATAGTGGTAAGGAGGACGAGCCGTTGAACGTATCGATCATTGATACGGACAGTGAAGAAACTAAACTCAGTGAGTCAAACATAAGTGATAGTAGAAACAGTATAACTGTGCCTAGTGGTGTTACTAGTATAAACTTAATAGATATAAAAACTGATGCATATAGTGATAAAACTGAACAGTTGTCTCATAATGAGACCGATGTTTTTGTGGAGAACAATAGAAGAGTTAAGTCCGAAAATAAGGTTAAAAGTAGTGTATCGGTGAGTGAAACTGAAAAGGTTAAAACTAAAGTAGAAGTTGTTCTTAAAAGTGAAACAAACAGTTTGAAAACCAAAGTACATTCTGACCAAATTGTATTTAATGAGAGTATCAATAGGGTCATAGTTAAGGATGAGAAGGGCGACATAGCGATGAAACAAATAGAGGCAATAACTGAGGACCTCGGTAACCTTATACAGCAAATGCATGATCTGTCGACGAAGACGCGCATGAAACACGCTATCGACTTAGGTGTAGGCTTAGATGTAAACATTGTACCTGGTAATCGAGATAACGTAGTTTTAAAGAAAAACAAAAGCGAATCGAGTTTAGATAGTCCGGATCTAGAGGTGTCTAGATTGATGAGGAAGCCAGTAAGTGCCTTTTGCGATAGCAGCTCATCGTTAGAAATTTCTGGAAGTTCTGTAGAAAGTCTCAATATCATAGAGAGTAGAATGCCGAAACCCATCGAAGAGATCGATATGCGAGGGACGATTCTTTCTACCGAAAGTAGTATAGAGTCCACCAGTGATGTTACTCCAGTGAATTTGAATATGTCCGTCAGTTCCAATGAAAGCGTATCGCCTATCATATTTGGAGGCACGAAGAAAATACACGGTTCCTTATCCAGTTTGGAAGCTAGTGTCAGTTCTCTTGATTCAGCTAGACAAGAAAAAGTTATGGTCACTTCTGCCGATTCGGGAATAGAATATTCGCTGCAGCATCCATCGGAAATAAGGGAGGATAGCTCGTCCAACGAGGGAACGTTAACATATAGCTCTAGTAGTAAGGAACCTGTCAAAAAGGAACACCAAGATACACTCACATCACCAAAAAGAACATCAAGTTTGCTAGATGTCCCAGCGCTCAAGTCCAAGGGCCTAGACAGAATGAGGAAAATATCTTGGGTTGCCCCATCTGCTAGCTTTCATATACCAAAACCTGAAGAAAAAGTGGAATTAAAGCAGCAGACGAACTTAGAAAAACTGCTAAGTTTGTTTCAGCACCCGAGTAGCTTATTTTCTAGAAGCAACAGTGATGATGAGAAGAAATCGTCATCGAATACGCCGCCTAGAAAAGATTCCTCGTTGACGAGCTCGTTTTGGTCGTGGAGCAGCGCCGTTGATAAAGTCGAGAAAGACGATAAGGACACCGACAGTTTGTCGGAAGCGACGGATTCTACTCTGTCGGAGAGGGTGCAAGTTTCTTATGTCGACGAATCGTTCTCGAAGAAGCTAGACAGTAAAACGCCCTCCACCGACACCGACAACACGCTGAGCGAGTTTCAAACGTTTCCGAATTCAACGGAGAGTGTTAAAGTTACCGATTCAACCACCGATGAAAATTTAGTACAAAACAATTTAGCTTTAAGCGATAAAAGTGTGGACGCCAGCTGCGTGCCGGCGGCGTGTGATAATATAGATCTCATTGAGCCCAACGACTTGAATAAGAATGTGCGAGAGATGTGCTCCGGCGACAGCAATAGCATCACCGACGAGGCCAGCGCCCCTCCCCCGCTGTGCAAGTTGGACGACGAGAAAGTTGTAGACATTAGACCGCGAACGTTCGCGTCCGTTCTCAAAGCGTCCGGCTCGCAGAACTCACAGGAGAAACAGAGCGTGGACACGGGACAGCCCGTCGACAAACTACCCACCAAAGTGATCATGGGTATTAAAGAAAATATAAGCCCCGAGAACACATTAACGTCGACGATGACAGCTGCATTGGAGAAAGAGTTTAGCGAGAGGCAAAATAAGATTAAACCTGTAGAAAATGTATGGGATTCGTGTGAGCTAGCGGCCGGTCCACTTAAAATGGAAGACGCGAAAACCCAAGTCGATCTGGCGCCGATAGCCAGTATCGACGAAATAAGTGACGTCGCAGCCGACGAGTGTGTGCAATTGGCTTTCATAGATGATGCTCAAGATGACTGCAGAATAGTTGAAAAATTTGAGGAAACAGAGGAATTGGAAAAGATAGACGTGGCAAAGGATGCCCTGTCATATCTAGCATACGAGAAGAAGAGTGCAGAGGAACACCCACAAGCGTTAGCGGAGGAACTCAGAGAGGCTGAAATTAAGGAACTCCTAGATCTGTCCCCAGAGCTAGTTATTGACGAAGCCATAGAAATTCCTGAAGTATTCTCTGTTGAGATGCCGGGTCTTAGAAACTCACCCGTTATTCCCGAGCGAGCTAAGATTAAAAAGGCAAATTCCCTCGAAGATTTATCCAAACTACCCGCTTTGGAGGAGAAAAGTAGCCCAAAGACCAAGACTATCGCCTTCAAAGTCCCCGAGAGCACAACACCACGTGATATACCGGAGCGGAGGCGGAAATTGAGAACGCGAAGCGGCTCCAGTCCCAAATCGTTGCCGGAAAGTCTAAACAAGCCTTGCCCGTTAACGAAGATGGACTCTTTGAAGAAGAAAAAGAAGGTATCTTCTCTGGGGAAGATGGCTCGGGACTCTCTTCTGGCTTTGAATATGAGTGAGGAAGAGATAGCGGAATTCAGACGCTCGTACAAGCTCACGTCTGTGGAGAGTCTGAGATCTTTGGAGTCAGTGTCCGAAGACGCAAATTCTCAAAGCGGGACATCAGTAGATTCCCGCTGCCGATCCTGTCTGCGGACCTCGCAGGAGTCGCTCATGTCCCTCGACTCCATCACCGAGGACTGCCGCTGCCTGGATGACTGCGAGAAACGAGGACACAGATAAGGCTTCTAACAGACTTTTTTTTTCGGGAAAGCTTCGTGTGGCACGGGTATTGGACGAGTGACCACGACTCGTCCGCACTTGTACATTTTTTGTAGTATTATGTTTAAAAAATAATATTTTTTATTTATGGTGAATTTATTGTAAAAAAAAATAATGTACAGGTTTTAAATGCCAGTTGATGTTTTGTATACAGGCTAATATAAGAGTTTGCGTCTTTAACGCTTTTTACAGACGTGGCCTTATTTGCTGGGCACGTTGCGGCTTATGTAAAAAGTTCATAGTTCATATTATACATCAAATTGATGTATTTTTTTTCTCTTGTAAATGTAATGTAGAGTAAAAATATAGTATCCAATATGAATCCTCAGTATAAACCACAGATTAAAAATATTATGTACTTACAGGATAGCGGTGTAGATATGTATAAGAAGTTATGCTTTGGCTATTACGGAGTCTGACATGATGTTATGAGTTTGGATGTATGTCTAAGTTACTAACAGATAAGCCTAAATACCATTTACAAATACCAAGAAATTTTCTTTTGTATAAGGGCATGTTTGTCAACATTATCATAGGTTTTTATATTTTTTATAAACAAATATATAAATGTGTAAAGGTTTTTTTCATTGCATTGATCATTTGTAACCAAAGGCTGTATGTTAGCGTGTTTATAATGAATTAGTTGCATATAACTTGCCATTTGTTATTTGGTTTCAATGTATATTTTACTTCGGGAAAAAAATGTCGTTTTGAAATGTCAACATTGACTATGTCTTAAACATAGACATAAAGAATAGATTGATTATATGGAGTGTTGAAGAAAGGAGGACCATCTAGGTGTATTAAAAAGTGTCCATTGAAAGGGAGCAAATTAAGGTGGCGCTATAGTAGCATGTGGAAGAATTTTAAAAAGAGCGCCACAAATGATTATTAGAGTAACTAACCAATAACTAACTTTTAAATAACTTCACTCCATCTCTTATCGCTAACTTCATATCATACCCTCTTCTGACTCTAGCGCCATTACGGCCAGTTTTGGAACTATTATTTGACTACTTATGTCGGACACTTTAGCTTTTCTGCCTTAGAGAGATAGTCCTCCTTTCTTCTACACTCCATAATTGATTAATACTTATGGTAAACTAGCTAGAAAGAAGCGAAACAAACACGCGGCTAGAATCTCAATACTCGTAATTAACTCGCACTTTCATTTTAATTTTATTGAAATATTATAAATGAATCGTCTTATATCAACTGAGTTTTGGAGTTTGGACCAATGAAAACGGGGTTGACGTTGGTTTCATGTTTATGAGAATACCATTTTGCAATTTTAGCATATCGGGACTCGATTGTAACTGTATTATTTCAGGATTTAATTAGCGGAATCGACCTTCAGTTGTCTTTTTGTAATGAATTGAGGGTTATCTGCTTAAAAGAGACACTGGCCGCACGATCGTTTCATCTCTTTCTAGAGACATGACAGCTCTACGATAGTATTGCCCAATCAATTCTGTTCAATCACGTTCCCAATGTCTTTCGGGAGTCGTCGTTTTTCTTACATCGTATGTCACTTTCACAGATGAACGATAAATTTCCGAGGGACATTTACAACGTGGTTGTAGTGTCGGACTCCGTAAAATGTATCCAAAATGTCATAGATATGTCACCGTAAAATTGTAAAAACCGTTCGATTGTAAAATAACTAAAGAGATTGTAAAAATATGTCGAAAGATTAAAAACTATATATTTATAATCTAACGAAAAATAATGTGTTAAATTATAGGCAGCATATTCGCGTCGGAAGTCTTTCAACATTTTACAATTTCACTAGTTTTATTACAATCTAACGGTTTTTACAATTTTACGGTGACAGATACACAATGTAACATGTGACAGTATGTAATAGTATATAACTACAGTTGACAATTTATAGGTTTGGTAAAATCAACTACGGATACTTTGGGTATATAATCTACTCCTCATATAAAGACGTTTAGGGAAAAAAAATATTGTCATACTCAAAGTAAAATAATCATTAACCCCCTTACTAATAATCGCTGTATAAGCTTTGAATAGTTATACAGTGTTTTGTCTCCTTGTATCGAATTAAAAATGTCACTTGTGTGACGTGAACAAAACTCTGTATAACTATTCAAAGCTTATACAGCGTTTATTAGTAAGGGGGTTTATGTATAGGAGAATGTCCTCCGCTCAACACTAACTCGCCCATATAAAGGAAGATATTTTTTTCTAGTACAACAATTATTTTTCTGCCTAAACGACTGTACATAAGCAGTAGATCATATGCCCAAAGATCCGTTGTTGATTTTACCAAACCTTATATAAAGGGGCTGAGATAATGATATCGAAACGATAAAGAAACTCGATAAGAATAAAATGTATGGCATTAACCACATAATTTATCGATAAAATATTATTCTAATCTCATAAATTTTTTTCTTTTCGAATTAACCTAGTTATCGTTTACATATTGTTACTTTGTCTAGCCCCCGTGTCAATATCTTCCATAAAGCGACGGATAGCTTATTCACAAGTTTTGTCGAATTCTTAATTTATGCCGAGCGACAGAGATGAAACATTTGAATAAGCTATCTCACACTTTGTTTTGATTGTTAAACAGGCTACCTACTAGAAGCCACTATTGATATTATATTTCTTAACACACAAACTTATGTCTATAAAATGTATTTTTAAGTAAAAAAAATAGTCAATCGTGCAATCTTAGCTTTGAATTATGATTTTTATTTACTTTTAATTGATTATGTAAGGTCCAGAAAAATCAATTATGGATAATTCGGGCACATGTTTTGCTGTGAAGACGTTGAGGCAGAAAAATAATTGTCCTACTCGAAAAAAATATTATTTCTTTATACGGGTGACTTTAGCGGAGAGATACATTAGATGATTTTTTACTTTGAGTAAAATATTTTTTTGTCTGAACGTCTTTACACAAGCAGTGAATCATGTGCCCGAAGTATCCGTAATTGATTTTCAGAGATGTTATATAAGGTTCGGTAAAATCAATTACGTATAGTTTGGGCATAATATGATCTACTGCTTGTATAATACGTTTAGGCAGAAAAGTAATTGTTGTACTCGAAAGAAATCTTTCTTTATATGGGCGCGTTTGCGTTGAGCGGAGATTCATCCATTATAAGAGATGGTTTATTAATTTGAGTATCCGTAGTTGATTTTACCAAACTTTATATATTATTATGATGTATGCTCTGCTCAAATCCAATTTCATTTTAAACACTACTATGCTACCAATTTAAAAATGACATTATCGTTAAATATAGAAGTACAATGACCAGACACATTAATGTGGTCGAATTATTTCTTTTTGGTAACGTTAAAATAAAATTGGGATATGAACACGAGTAGTGTCAAAGTGGCTTCTTTTGTGGCCAGTTCGCCGTTGTGTATCTCGCTAATAATATTTTATAAACCGAAAATCTATTTGTATTAGGGGTTCATTCTGATCATTATACTGATATGTTTATTTGAAACAAACTGACTCAATACCTTCCGTCTGCCAAAATGTTGTCTGACTACCCTCGTTCGTTTGAAAATTCTTAGGGTCATCTTACGCGATGCGGCCCTGCATTTCTAAAAAAGTGATTAAAAACTTTATTAGCCATTTTCCTTTAAATCCTTTTAATTTATATGAATAAATTTGTCAAAAAACATTATTACTTTTACGGCACAAAAAAGTTATGTATTTACGTTTCTTAAATCAAAATATTTGTACCCCCTGGCGCTAGCGGTAACGCGGATTTTTTGATAGCTTCAAAAGGAAATTGGCTAAGTAAGTATGTACATGAGAAGCTACAAGTTGAATCGCAAAAGGGGTGCAGTTAGACATTCGAAAACCTGCAATGAAACGTGTATCTTGTTGTGAAGTGAATTAAGTTCAATTTTGAATCTTTAAAATGCACCGCCGCGTCGCGTGTCGTCTCTTTTCGGTGTGAACTGACGCTTAGTCTTATTATTTCTTTAGTTGACTCACAAAGACTGAGCCAATTTCTTAGCCAATTTTTGTTGTATTGTGTTTTTTTTACGTTTGTTTTAGTGAGTGTCAGTCCAAATGAACTTTTGTATTGGTGACGACGAGAGACCTGTTATTTGTTACGCTATTATATTGTAATTTTAGGCTGGGAGTACATGCTCCGGAGTCCGGAACGCCGGTGAAAATTCAGAGCTGTAAAATCAGAACTGGATACAATAGAGTTGAATCGAACACACGAATGTCGAGTCAAACATAGACGTATATATTATTGACGAGGCATGTTGAAAAGTGGATCCACTTAAATGGCCCCACTTTGAAAATTTTCGGGCCTTTTTGACATTTGAATTATGGTGAAAGCAAGATGGCTGACATTTGAAGTATGGTGGAAACCAAGATGGCGTATTTTTCTGTCAAATGTACGTCAGAGCCTATCTTGAGTTTTCTTCTTTTTTTTATAAACAGCTCCGTAGTGATTCGCCAATGTCAGAGTAATTGATGGAAACTCTGTTTAAAAAGGAGGATCTTGAGTTTTGAAATGGAGTCAAATGTCAACTCGTATATGACAGCTCGACACTCGACACTTCGATTTTAAACTCTATTGTACTAGCGCAGAGTTCTATTTTCAGTGCTCTGAATTTGCCCGGGCCTGCTAGATTCCGGTTCACATTATAGTCTCAGCTTTATTACACAGAAAACATTTTCTACCCCATATTAAAAGACGCCGGTTTGTTCATAATAAACATATCAAAATCTATATATGCCATAATTAAGTCGGATCGTTTTGAAATAAAAGTTAGTTTTAGAAAATTGTACAAAACTGTTTTGTTGTGACCACATCGAAATCCAATCCCCAAAGTACCACCGTGGATGTTCACCGTTTAACGCATTTGAACCTTATTGCCATAATAATAAAGTTGAAATATGATACACCAGAGCCTGTAGTCAAGATGCATTCGATAATTTCGACGACGAATTTCGAAATCGAAAATGTATGGGATTTGACATAAGTCATCGTTAAGTGACGTGTCGCTTGCAATGCCATAAGTAAATTCCATACATTTTGTTTTCGAAGTTCGAAGAGGCCCAGGTTTGTAGGTGATTGTACGGTGATGATGACGAACGCGCAGAGTAAATAATATTATATGTATTTACGTACAGAGAGAAAGCTGTAATCGAATTCATAGAAGCTTTGAAATTGATTCAATTTTCGAAAGGGTTGTTACTTGTCACAGAAGATTATGGTAAATGGACATAGCTTATGTCTAGCGTCAGTTTAATGTTATTGAGAAAGTGATTGGTACACACCACAGTTCACAACCCGATATAACCTGCACCGTCGTGACACTAGGACCTAGGTCATGGACGCTCTCACAGACATCTATTAACTAGACCACGAAAGTGTATGTACTTCGCGTGTAAAAGTGGAGTAAAAATTACTTCCTTCAGCGCCATTTTCTATCGAATATTCTCGGTGCCAAACGTTAAAAGAAAATTAAAAAACGCGACGTGACGGCGCGCGGCAACGGCCTTTGAATCGTTTACTTGGGGACGGGGAGTTATCATAATAATTAATCGCTCTTGTGAAGCTTGGGAAGCTTTCTATCTGCTATGAGACTTCACAGCAGGTAGAAAATAGCAGGTAGAAAATAACGGCAAGGTTGGTTTCTATAAAGCATTCGCTCTTGTTTTATGTAAAGCAAGAAACCTAGAAAATTAAATATTAAGTATAGTAAATAGTAATGCAACCAACACCAATCGGTTTCACACATGACAATCTCACATGACCTACAAAGGGCGATTCATACTAAAAAACCCAGCGTCGATAGCAATAAAATGTTTGCAAGTGGATTCATTTATAAGCTTTAAATCATATTTGATGTCACCAAAGGAGCAACCCTGAAATACGCCGGCTATAGAAGTTATTAGTAAGAATAAAATCCAAAATCATAGTAGGTGGAGATGTAGGTGTAGATGTATTGGTTGGTGTAGGAACAGTAGGAGTATGTATAGTTAGGTTGCTGTTGTAGGATTTGGGGAATGATTTAATTTTAAGTCATTACGTCATTTCTATATTATTTGTGCAAATAATGCGTGGGGTCGGCCTTAGTTATTACCTGTGTTATTACGGAGAGGTAGCGAGAACAATAAAACTGTATTTATAGCTTCCATAAAATTTCCACTCATTTTCACGACCAGCTGAAGAATGTGCAAAGTGATTATAATATTATGTCTTGGTAAGTTTATTGACAATAATATTAGGGAAATAATTGAAATTTAGGGAAATGTATGATCTGATACACGATACGCCAAAGACGTATATAAGGTTCGGTAAAATATATAGACGAGGCATGTTGAGGCAAAAAGTGTCTGCAGTTAACTCAAAGTTAAATGGCTCCACTGTCGAGATTTTTGGGGCCATTTTGACATTTGAAGTATGGTGAAAACCAAGATGGCGTAACTTTTTCTTGTGTGAAAATTTGTTCTGTCAAATGTACGTCAGAGCCTATCTTGAGTTTTGAAATCTTTGCGATAGGCACACTACTTCTCCGTATAAAGCAACCAAAAAAACCTTGTCACCTGTAACAATTTCAGGACATAGAGTATAGGGTTTCGTACCCAAAGGGTAAATACGGAATCCTATTACAGCTTGTATTGCTTTGCCTATAATGTAACGTGGAATTCATTAAAAAAGCAGGTAAAACTAAATTAGACGACAGTGTAGCTATAATGCGTTTCAAATGAGATTAGGAACGTCAATGACCTTTTTCTGTCAAATATCACTTGAAAAGTGCGATTTTCAGAAAAACTTATGTGCATATAAATATTATCTAATAGTCGCATCGAATAAAAAAAAAAACTTAAATAGTATGTAATCAATTATATAAATTTAAATTTAACTACCTTATTAGTCTAAATTCGAAACAATATGGCGCCGACTCGATCCTATTCTCATTTGAATCGCACTATATGTGGATTGTGGTGTATGTAGCCCTATTCTGCCGTGCTAAGCGCAAAAGCGGTACCTCAAAAAACTTTTTTTATGTTATGTTTAGCTAAAAAAATACGCATTCAATGAACTAAGCCACATAGTATCATATCTTATTTAAAACATTAAAAAAAGACCCTAAAAGAAGGTTTCACTAATAATAAATTAATAAGAGAATTAAAGAATATTAGGTATTTTACAAAACTTCTGCAATTTTCTTTAAACTCCCTTTTTTGAGATACCGCTTTTGCGCTTAGCAGGGCAGTATTATAAGTCTACGGTACATACAACCCTCACTCATTCGGCGAAATGCCGTTATATCACGCCGGTTTTCCTGCTACTTCTATCGAGCTGAATTCATACCGTAGCATTTTCCGCAATAAGCGGTAGATAAGATATAGGTAGGTGTTTTTAGGCTATATTGCCGCTGCGGCGGCGTCTTCCGCTGATCACATGGAGTGGTGGTCGTTCTGGAAGCTGTGCAGCCTGGCCAGCGAGCTGGTGGTGGAGGCCAAGAACAGGATCCACCAGACGGACAACATCCGGGACATGCTGGCCGGCGAGTCCGGCTTCCAAGTCGGTATGATTATGGGTACGTGATGCAACGAACACGGCGGTTCCCAAACTTATTCTGTCTAACGCCTACTTTGAAAATTAGTTATTTTGTACCCCCCCCCCCCCATTTTTTCACCTTAAAAACCTCAATAACTTTGTAGTCTCGCCTGGAGAGTATCTGTTATAATAGGTATATTCAAAAGTAACCAATAATCAACTTTGAGCAATAATAATACTACTTACATCAAGCGCCCCCCAATTTGAGCTGTAAGACCTACATACGCGACTCTGGGAAGAAGTACACCTTGGGGGTACACCTAAGTGGGAATTTATAGGTTAAAGTGGAGCTGGAGATAGCTGGTAGGTACTGACCTTGTGTTGACCAGTTTTCTCTGGATGAAGACTGGCGGGGGTTTCTTCTTACTACACTACACAGACAAGCGTATTATATCGGACTATCGGTAGATTTATCGCGCTTCGCCGGCGAATTTGGATTTATATTGATGGGCAAAAATGAGTGTGTGCGCGCGTGATCTTGTCACTAGGATAAGAGCTGAAAAACGTCCGTCGTGGGAGAGGTTCAAGGCGACACTCAACGTCACTCTCTGGGAGTCTAGCAGGTCTGCGCCCTCAATCTGTCAGCCATACCTACCCGCACATGATTGGCCGATTTGAATTTTTTTTAATAAAACTAGGGGCAAACGAGCAAATGGATCACCTGATGGAAAGCGATTACCGTCGCCGAAGGACACCCGCAACATCAGAGAAGTTGCAAGTGCGTTGCCGGCCTTTTAGGAGGGAATACGCTCCCTTGAAGGTTTGCAGGTCGTAATGGTCCGGGAATACTGCTGGCGATAGTTCATTCCAGAGTTTTACAGTGCGCAGCAGAAAGCTTCGGGTAAAGCGCACGGTGGAGGACTGCCACTCATCAAGGTGATTAGGATGATAAATATTTTGTCGCTTGGAACGGTGGCGAAAAGTTGCAGCAGGTATAAGTCCAATCAATTCGTATATTTTCATTCTGTGCATGCTAAGGGCTGTTTATGTAGCCATTCAGTAGCTAGTAGTTATGATCAAATATGTTGTAACTTGTAGCACAGAATAAATAATAGTACAAGTAGGTAGAAATGCTTTCTGAACAATAAAGTCAGTCTTGGTCTAACGCACATTTTAATTTACGTGTCCAGTCTCTATATTGTCTAAATTTAAATTGTCTAATAGTGAATTCGGTCCAGTCCAACGTGTCCAGTCTCGATAACATGACAATTTAAATTGTCTAATAGTGAATTCGGTCCAGTCCAACGTGTCCAGTCTCGATAACATGACAATTTAAATTGTCTAATAGTGAATTCGGTCCAGTCCAACGTGTCCAGTCTCGATAACATGACAATTTAAATTGTCTAATAGTGAATTCGGTCCAGTCCAACGTGTCCAGTCTCGATAACATGACAATTTAAATTGTTACAATAGTGAATTCGGTCCAGTCCAACGTGTCCAGTCTCGATAACATGACAATTTAAATTGTCTAATAGTGAATTCGGTCCAGTCCAACGTGTCCAGTCTCGATAACATGACAATTTAAATTGTCTAATAGTGAATTCGGTCCAGTCCAACGTGTCCAGTCTCGATAACATGACAATTTAAATTGTTACAATAGTGAATTCGGTCCAGTCCAACGTGTCCAGTCTCGATAACATGACAATTTAAATTGTCTAATAGTGAATTCGGTCCAGTCCAACGTGTCCAGTCTCGATAACATGACAATTTAAATTGTCTAATAGTGAATTCGGTCCAGTCCAACGTGTCCAGTCTCGATAACATGACAATTTAAATTGTTACAATAGTGAATTCGGTCCAGTCCAACGTGTCCAGTCTCGATAACATGACAATTTAAATTGTCTAATAGTGAATTCGGTCCAGTCCAACGTGTCCAGTCTCGATAACATGACAATTTAAATTGTCTAATAGTGAATTCGGTCCAGTCCAACGTGTCCAGTCTCGATAACATGACAATTTAAATTGTTACAATAGTGAATTCGGTCCAGTCCAACGTGTCCAGTCTCGATAACATGACAATTTAAATTGTCTAATAGTGAATTCGGTCCAGTCCAACGTGTCCAGTCTCGATAACATGACAATTTAAATTGTCTAATAGTGAATTCGGTCCAGTCCAACGTGTCCAGTCTCGATAACATGACAATTTAAATTGTCTAATAGTGAATTCGGTCCAGTCCAACGTGTCCAGTCTCGATAACATGACAATTTAAATTGTCTAATAGTGAATTCGGTCCAGTCCAACGTGTCCAGTCTCGATAACATGACAATTTAAATTGTTACAATAGTGAATTCGGCTTCAGGTAAGATACGCGACAAGTACAGGACCATGATGGAGCTGTACCGCATGACGAACAACAAGTTTGTGTACAACCCCGACATCACACTGCCCGCCATGACGCCCATCAAACCCCTGTACTACATCGTCAGGTAATCCAAGCCCATTTAATTACATTTAGGGCTACTGCCTATAACAGCAGCATCCTGACAGAATCCTTAAGATTGTGGCAGATGCATCTATACTGAGGAGCTACGTGAGAATAGTGAACGAATTTGAGAGCAGTAAGTACCTACTCTAGATTTCGTCCGCGCGTAGTTCTAATTTAGATACATAGGTACATATAATCACGCCTCTTTCCCGTAGTAGACAGAAACCACTACTTCATTCCACTTGCTACGATCCTTACATACTTGTTTCGCTTCGTCCACTTTCATTCTTACCATCCATTCCTTCTCCTACATTCAACGTAGCGAAGCGGCTCTCCATGGGCCACTTTTCGCCTCCGCGAGAAACGAGACGTGATGGGTGGCGAACCGAATCGCCGCTATTTTGGATAATTAAATTATTTGTATGATTATCCATTGCGTTCTCACGGATTGGCGGAGAGGGTACGAATAGAGAAAGGGAAGGATAGGTGGTGTGGAAACGAAGATTGGTAAGTTAGAGGGGGAAATAGGAAATGTAGGATATTACCGCCCGGGAGGGCAGGGGATAGGACAGTAATAGCTAGGGAAGCCGGGGTCGCGTACCCGTAATACATACTATACCACAAACGCATCGAGCCTCAGCGGCGCGCGCCGGGCCGCATCATATTTTACAAAAATCCTCGGTGGAGTAGGAAAAGGAAAACTGTTTATCCTGCGGGAAAAGTACCGGCAATAGGGCGTAACTGGGATTCAGGGAAAACGTATTCCCTGATTCCCAGTTACGCTCTATTGCCGGTACCGCTGCGACGAGTGTTTGATATTTCATAAGACAGTTAAGTTGAAATAGCGCAGATTCAAAATTGTACTCTGTATTACAAACAGAAGTCACACAGATTATATCAGAGAAGCAAAGTGGGCTTCCTAAGCCCACTTTGAAAGACCCCCATGTCCAAGTACGACCTATGCGAGGTCTTACTTTCAGGTGATGGATGCTCTCTTGCCGCCTTTGTAAAAAAATGGAAAATTCATTTCTTAGCAGTGGCGAAGGGTTCCTATAACTCCATTCCTATCGGCTTCCCTTGTCACTTACCTTTTGCAGACCTTCATAGAAATCCCTACCTATTATACAGGCTCCGGCTTCCCTATAAGGGGGAGCAGCCTTCGCCACTGTTTCTTAGCAAATTATTTTCTTTCTAATTGTTTAGCCATTTACATTTTTCACGTTTTAGCAAATTATTAGTTTTTCTTTTAATTGAGTTGATCAATCAGAATGGAGATGATCCATGCTCTGGAAGTGGAGATAGAAAGCTTGGTGCGTGTGCTAGAGGCTCTGCCGCCCTGGGACCTGGAGCCCTCCATGAAGTACATGAAGTCCATCAATGAGGAGCAGTTGAAGGGGGAAATGGAGAGGGAGAGATTAAATCCTCATAGAAATCCGGAAGGTACTTACGTTCAATTCAGTCCTGATGAAAATCCGGAAGGTAGTTTCAATTCAAATCTGATGAAAATTCAGAAGGTACTTGGCAGCCTTAGCCCTTAGGTCATTCGAGTTCAAATCAAACTGTCTACCCACTAGGCCACGGAGCTCTCGCAGTATTAGTACTACTACAGTAATAGTAGACAGATAGTAAGCACAAGAAATTATTGTGTTAATAATTTTAATTTTCTTAACGCTTTTAGATTTCGCGAGAATGGAAGAGCAAATCAAAAAGTATAACAAGGAGAAGTATTTAAGAACGCATCAACACCAAAACCAAATTGCTATGTATTGAAGAAAATAAAATATAGGTACTCGTATGTATGACATGTTGCGGCTGTGAAGTATAACGTCCTGCGAAACTCACAATTCATTACGCGACGACGTTGTAGTCCCTAAACTTGGCTTTACACGAATTTCGTTATAAAATCGATTTTGTATTGTACTATATTTTGTCTGCGGCTCCGCCCATGTAAATACCATATCCCACGGGAACACTATACTTTTTTGGGATAAGAAGTTTAATCCAGATAGTGTAAATCTAGAGCCTAAATTACTACCATAGCAAATTTCATCAAATTCCGTTAAGTAGTTTTGGCGTGAAAGACGGACAAACAGACAGACACACTCTTTCTCATTTATAACATTGATATGACATTTGGATCAGAAATAAATAGCTATAAGATGAATGGTCTATTTTATTATCTAGTTAACTATTAACTACCAGTAGTAGTCTATCTCCCAGCCGTAGTCGATGGGCCACCACTTGTTGCCCGGCCTGACAGGTTTCTTCTTGCTTATCTCGGCCAGCTCGCCCAGCGCTTGCATTTTTATCATCTCCTTCAGCCATTCTTTCTTACGTTTTCTCCTCTGTTTCTCCAGCAACCTTATCCTTTTCTCGGTGTCCGCGATTTTGGTCGGATCGTACCTAAAGGTTGCAAAATGCAAAATTATTATATTATAGTAGTTTTACCGAAAACGCAGGTAAATAAAATACGCATACCTTACCGTTTACGGTAAGTTATAATTATTATATTATAGTGACCGGTGACTAAACATTCTAACAAACGCTTTTTAAACACTTGTTTTTTTAGATTGGAGGTATTTAAAACTACGTGATTACCATAATTTACTCAAAAAGTATTGTTTTTAGGGTACCGTACCCAAAGGGTAAAACAGGACGCTATTACCACAGTATAAAAAGAACTCCGCTGCGCGCTGTCCGTCTGTCGGTCTGTCCGTCTGTTACCAGGCTGTATCTCATGAACCATGACAGTTGAAATTTCCACAGCTAATGTATTTCTGCTGCCGTTATAACAACAAATAAGGAATAGAATAAAGTATTACTTACCCTTTTGTATGGAACCTTCCGTACGCGAGTCCGACTCGCACTTGGCTGGTTTTTTACATACTATTCTTTTACTTTATTTAACCCTAAAGTATTTTTTACATATTTTTACCATATTTAACCTAGCTTCGGAACAAGCTATTATCACAGGCCACAGCCTATGGAACTTACCTCTGAACTTATCTCTGTATTACGCTGTGCTATTATGCTCTATAACATTTTTGCCAGTGTCGAAGATAGTAGGTATAGTGTAAAATATTATGTATAGGTACAATGGGTACAATAGGATTGACATATTATCTTTAGATACAAATCCCTAAAATAAAATATATAAAAAAACCCCTAAGTAATTATACTGCATTACATCGTATCCACACAGTATAGATTAACTGTAGCGCGAATTATTATCACTACTCACCGTGAAGAAGTTAACTACAATTTGTATGGCATCGAATTAGTTACCATTGTTTGACACTAGGGCGTTGTTTCGATGCCAATCATGCCATTCAATTTGAACAGAGGCGGCTCTATCCCTTGTGGCGCCGGTGTGCAACCAGTACCCTGGCGCCCTTTAGTATGAGCGGGGTCAAAATGGAATACTTTATACTTAGTTAATTTTTTTAAAGAAATTTCAAACAAGAAATTCGGGTGCAAATAGTGAAATTTTAAATGATTGTCGGCGTGTTTTCAAACGAATTAAAACAGGTGCCGGCACGCGCTTGGTAGCGATGCGACACTACGCCAATATAATCTTTAATTATCTGTTTTAAGGCTGATTTCACAACTTGGTTATTGTATAGAGTAGACGCTGCTTGTGGTGGCGCACCTTGCTTTGCTACCGCGCGCCCGGCATCGGCCGTAACACGGGCACAGGGTCTTCGAGAGCGCCGCCGGTACTGCGAGCTTAGACCCGGCGCCCGTGTGCGCCGCACACCCTGCACTAAAGCCGCCTCTGAATTTGAAGTTGACTTCTTCACGGTGAGGAGTGACTAAAACTCGCACATAACACGAATTCGTACCCCGGTCGGTTCGCAAACTCTTGCATTCGCCCGTACTTCTTCGGGATCTCGTGTATGATGTTCACCAAATGATAGATCTCGAAGAACAGCCGCTGCACCAGCTCGGTGGCCCTAAGGGTGTCGATCACCGTGTCGGATCTGTAGTCCAGCGGATGTCGGGCTGTTTCCACCATTTTACGGTACCTAATTTACAGATTATAGCTAAAATTTTTATAAAAACTGTAACCCGACTACGTAAATAGGGGGAGGTTTCGTGGGAAGACTATTGGTGAGGTCAAAAAATTTTAGAGGGAGGGGGTGACTCTCCATTTACATTAGCGTTATCGCCAGTGAAAGACACGCACTTTTCTTTTAAATTATACTTTTCAACCGTTGTCAGTTGATGATTGGCAACGGTTGTCATTGACCGTTTATTGACATGATTAAAAATCCGGTCTCGAATGAAATCCGGGCCGAGTCCGGTCTATACCCTTAAAATCCGGTCTAGACCGATTTATCCGGTCAGATGGTAACCCTAGCTGTGACCGATGTTGCATGTACCACATGGGGCACCCCCATTTCATCAAGAAATCCAACTCCTTGTTTCCGGGTCCATATTTAACATAAAACCTGTCAAGCAGCTCGCTCATGACGTAGCCCAGCTCGTAGTGCGGCGAGGTCTCGTACTCGACACGGAGACGGTTGACCTCGTCCACGGCCAGCTTGGACTTGTGCGCGTAGTCCATCATCAGCCGCACCATCCGCTGCATGCCCACGTCTGCGTTATGCTTCTCCTTGAAGTCTATGTAGCAGGTCACGAGCCCACCTGGACAAAGTTACGACTATAAGGCTATTTTTCAAAAGTAAACGTCCAAGCTGCAGCTCCTGTGGGCTGTGAAACCAGAACAAAGCTGTCTTGACTAAAAATAAGGTTTCTGATTCCTGATTTGGAATACTACCAGATAATAAAGATTAAGGACAATGTAAATACTTCGTAAACAATGAGGTTGATAGTTGAAACTTTATGAGAACAACAACAGTTTATGAGAATAGGGAATATGCATAAAATTTAAAAATAGCTTAAAACATAATAATATGATACTAGACTGAAAAATAAAGGAAATGGCGAAAAAATTTTTAATATCTGTTGATAAATGAGCAAGATATGAGCGGTCAAAGTTTGTAATCTATCTCTTTCTAGCAAAACGAAATTTAGTATGAACTTTCTATGAAAGTCGTGTTATGTGACGTCACGATACACGTCCGATCTCTCTGTCTAATAGACTACTTTAAACGTTCATATCTTAGTTATTTTTAATGGTATCAAAAAACTGATTTTACCATACGATTTACCAAACAAGATAGATCTATATAAAAATATAAAAAAATTACGTGCATATTCCCTATTAATTGAACAGCTTGGCCATAACGTGCCATAACCATTTAAGTAAGTACTAGCAATAATCATAACGACGCGATGTATAGATGCGATGGTATCAACTGCCGTAGCCTATTATTAGACTTCGCTCAAATCCATAATCCAAACATTAACAAAGAAAACTATAGAATAAATGCCATTTCTTTACACACAACTTTGGTCGAAATAATCTTTACGTATACATTTAAGCCTCTGAACGCCATGTAGGTCACCGGTGACCGGAATGCGGAACAAATTATTGCGCATGGCGGTCAAAGGTTTTGGGTCTGAAGTCTGAACCCAGATATCAGTGGGCAATATTGAAAAACTGAAAGTGGTTGTACAATTTATTTCACCAGTAGTAGTCTATCTCCCAGCCGTAGTCGAGAGGCCACCATTTGTTCTTGTTCTGCGGCCTGGGTGGCTCCGCCTGCAGGTCTTGCCCGGACAAAAGCTTTTTCTTGCGTTTCCTGTACCGTTTCCTCTTCGTCGCCTTCCAATTTTTCATTTTCGCTGGCATGCTCACGTATTGATCCTCGGCCAGCGTCGTTTCCTCGACGTACTCCACTTCCATAGGGCTGAAGATGTTATATTTCCTCTCGACCTCGTGCAGCATGTTGCTCAGGTGCTGGACGTCCCAGTAAAGCTGCTCTATTTCCTTCAGGAACAGAACGTGCTCCATGAGATAGAATTTACTTAACTTCGTCACGCTTATGTTGTACCTGTCGACCATCCGCCGGTACTTCTCTTGGAGAACGAAGGTCAGATAGCCGATCTCGAAGGCGGCGTTGTCGGAATGGGTCTTCCTGATGGAGTTGAGTATTGCCACCTGTCTGTCGGTGTGCTGGATGATGTCCGACGTGGTGTTGATCATTCTCCTCACGGGGTCATGGTCCCACGATTTCAGTTGGGGCAGTCGGTAGGTCGAGAGTTCTGTGACACCTAAAATGTAACCTTCGTAAGAAGTCGGTGGTCCGGCTTACCAATCGACACATATAGTGTTATCGATGATCAAATTTTTAAGTACCCTACACATTTATAACTAACAAAATATAGAGAAGACACATTTGTTTTAAATCAGCAAAATTGTTATATTTTCCGAAAGGCCACATAACGAAAAATGCAAAAAGTACAGTAATTGGTTGCTAAATTAAAAAGTTACAGGATTACAAAAAACGACGATATTTTTTTTTTGCTTTGATCGCAAAACGAAAATTACTGTACAAATCCTTGTGTTCTTTGTGATTTTTTTTTTGTTATTACGATGTTATAATATATAGACAATATTTTTCATGGCTTATTATGTTCTTTTCGAAAATACAATAAAAATAAATTATACATCTTCTCTGTTCTATTTCGTCGTAGAGTCAACGCTCACAGGGTGTTATTGCTGATTATCTAAGATTTAATCAGTCGCTTTCATGTAGCAGATAAAGAGCTCTATAGTCACTTTATTTCTTGGCAATGAACTATGGTTTATAAAACTTTTTAATGATATAGTTATCGGACCTTTAACTGCTTTTTCGCTATTCCTTATAGACTCGATTCGACTGTATTTTTTATGTTTGTTAACTTTCGACTGGGTGAATTGATTCTGATTGATGATTTTTTTATTTGAAACGGGACCACAAGGGAAGCTGGTGCTTCCCTTGTGGTCCCGTTTTAATTTGGATCAGTTCTGACAGTGGCATCCGTGAGAAAACCATATGTCTTCATTTTTTACTTTGGAAGTCGTTTTTAATTTTTTGTTTACTTGATATTAAGGGTTGAAAAATATTTTAATATTACCTTACATAAAGTTACTTAGGTAATAGAATTATCTACCTAATAGGCCATAATACCCAATACCTAAATAGGAGATATTTTTTATTACTTACATAATAATAAAATAAAACAAAGTGCAATCTTCATTTTCACTTCAATGCATTATTATCATTACGTCAGTAAGATATAATAATCTTTGTTATTACTTATTAGTTATTACTTATTACTATGTAAGTACTTCTTATTAACTGCAGAGCTAGTGATGCTCCTAAAGTTATTGATATTTGTCAATTAAAATTTATATTATGTAGGTTTGTAAAATAACTAGTAGATAAGTAATTTATTTATTTATATTAGTCCACCTTGACAACTTCATGTAGCTTGATTTGTATAACTAAAATTTTTACAAAAAGCGTAAACTCTCGACTACGTAAATTAAAATATAGCCTATGTTACCCGGGCCGGTAGTACGAATCTATTGACACCTCATTTATTAAAATCGCACTAGTACTTTAGGCGCTACGATAGAATAAATATACATACATATTACATAGGTAAATACATAGACTGCCAAAATCATTACCTTTCCCTATTATTCGTCGTAGTCGGTAAAAAATGTATTTTAAATCTCTGGATATATTCACATGCAGATAAATTATCGTCGTGCTCAAAACCACTAACTATCCTAGATTCTTTGTGAGTTCATTTAACAACCTCCGTGGTCTGTGGTTAGAGCTTGGCTCTCGACTCGGACGTCGTGGGTTCGATTTCCGCATTGGAACAACAAAAAATGTTGTTTCCAAGTTTGGTTAGGACAATGCAGGCTGATCACCTGATTGTCTGACAAAGATGATCCATCTTCGGATGGGTGGGTAAAAAGTCGGACCTGCGCCTGGTCTCTCGCCAGCCGTGTCGGTTCTCCGTCCTACTGGGTTATGAGAGTAAAGGAAAAGAGAATGCTCACTGCGCACACACTTGGGCACTATGAAATTACTCCTGCAGAACTGGCCTGTTTTCAATGAAATCGGCCACCGTCTTTGAAATCGATGTAGGGAATCTTAACTTATGTCGATAGTTAAAAGTATCGACACAATCTTTACTATCGACAACATTAACTAGAAATAATTAAGGATTAAATTAGATTTTAATGAATTTCTATCAAGTTTATGTACACGTGTGCCGTGCTTTAATCAAGTTATCATGTATTACGTCATTTTTCTAACAAGTAAATATTGTCTATTTTTCAAACCTTGTTAATCTATATTTAGAATATGTTTATAAATTTTACGGGCTTTCCAGCCAGTTAGGAAGTAAAGGAGGAAAATCGAATTTATAATAGTGCTAAATTGCGGATCAATTTTTTTTCCAAAATTAAATGTAATTAATATGTAATTGCGTTTCCAAAATTGCACGTGCAAAAAACCGTCGGATAAACACACGATATGTAAACATCTCTATAATTATTTGACTTCGTCTCACGACTTCCTCGTTGTAAGATTCGAGAATCGAGCGCTCACTTGGTAGAGACTAGTAGTAGAGAAACAATAGTCATAAGACAGTTTTGTCTCACATAGACAAGCCCGTTTTAATACAAGGGTGACGCTTTACTTTTTCTTTCTTTCTATGAGACGTTTTGTGCGAATCTTCATAATTATTATATCTTGTAATGCAATTGTATGTCTTGAGACTGCCGTGTCTCAAGTGAGAGCTCGCTCCTCAGGATAATTAATGGCACATATTTTATTTTCCAATTTAAGAGCTTCGCTCTTGTCTCCTCTGCACTCCGCCCTTCTCTTGACCTCTTGAAACGACACGACCATCACTTTCTCCTTCACCTGGTCTATAAAAGTTCTTCTCGGCCTTCCACGTTTTCTTCTACCTTCTACCTTCCCTTCAATTATTCCTCTGATAAAGTTGTCGTGCCGTATCAACTATCAAGTGTCCTAACATCTTTCCTCTTCTGTTCTCGATGGTCTTTAATATCTCTCTCTTCATGCCATTCCATGAGGCCGCAGGGTGGGGCATCAGTCTAATAATATAACTTAGATTAATTAGTATATAATACATCTATGAAATATAATATGTAATTAGCAAACTATACACGCGGTCTTACGCTGGTTAATTTTTTCATAGGTTTGGTACCTAACCACACCTATGAAAAAGGTACCTATCTTAATCCTTACAGCTGTACCTACTTACAGCTCAGAGCCAAGGTGGGGCAAGCGCACCACTCTTCCCCACCGTGGCTACGCTCATGAATACAATGATACATTTGGTGAAATATTATTATATTTTTGTTTACAAGCAATTAATTTGGATCTGGACAGAATAGTACATGATATTTACGTATATAAGGTCCGGTAACATCAATTGCGGATATTTTGGCCATATAATAATAATAATATCTATGGACGCTTCACACCACGTCAATCTGGGCCCGTGCTAAGTATCCGAAGAACTTGTGTTACAGGTACCAGACAACGGGAAGTATATTTAATACTTTTATACTATACATATATTTAAGATTTTTATTATATTATACACATATTTAATACACATCCATGACCCAGGAACACAGAAAAACTTTTTGTTCCTTCGGCAGGATTCGAACCTGCGACCCCGGGCTTGAGCACCAAAGTGCTGAACCACTAAGCCACAGAGATCGTCGATATGATCTACTGCTTAAGTATATCACTAATTGATTTTGAAAAACGTTATATAGGTTTAGGTATATATCTATTAGCTGTTGCCCGCGGCTCCACCCCCGTAAATAGAGTACCTATCCCACGGGAGCACTGTACTTTTTCAGGATAAAAAGTATTCTATGTTTTAATCCAGAGCCTAAACTACTACCAGTGACGTAGCGTAGTAGGGGCGGGAGGGGCGGCCTGCCCTAGGCGGCACTTTAAAGGGGGCGGCAAAATTAACGTCCGCCCCGGGCGGCAGACACCCACGCTACGCCACTGACTACTACCATATCATCGAAATCTGTTCAGTAGTTTTTGCGAAAGTATAGTAATATGCGACATGTGATAATTTAAGTAAATTATCACATGTCGCATATTAATCGTGGTGTTAGTATTGGCGTGTGCGCAGGGGCAGTGGTCGCCGGAAAGATTCCCCAAAGAGTGGGAGAGGGAGGCCTGGCAGGAGAAGGAGATGGAATTCCTCCTCAAGAACATGACGCTCGAAATATTAGATGGTACGTACTCTAATAAGTATGCAATTGGGTAACGGGAATTGGGAGTGGATTACCTGATGGCATGAGATTACCTACCGTAGTTTATGGAAAGGTGCTTTAAATCTTTGATTAACTCAGTTACGCCTTTCATTCCCCTTCATAAAGCAGTTTCTTCCAGAAATAGTTTTGACTTTGAGACCAAAGCCTACATAATATTACATTCGGAGACGTATCGCATTAAGAATTTATTTATCTCAATCTCAAACCCATTCTTGCGTGCGAGGCGCCATCTGGAGACAGAAGGGGTATTGAAAATAGACAATCGATTTCGATCCTTCTTCCCACCAGACGGCGCTTAGTGTCGGGTCCAAACACCTTTCAGAGGACCTTGAACTGGGTTTCAGTCCAGGGACGTCTTTAACCTATTAGAGGCCCTGGGCACATTAGAATAATGGGGCCCGATTTTTTTTTTATCTGTTTAAACTTTAAACCCTGAAATACTGTGTATAATTATATCAATAGCCTAAAACTGAACGTTAAGTAGTACTAATTAATATTATAATATGTAAGCGAGCGCGCATTTTTTCCATTTTACTGTTCAAACTTCAAAGTAAAACACTGAATAAACGGTGAACTTCGGAAAAATAATAAAATCAGCCGGCTAAAACAGAATATCGGTACTAAATAATATAATACATACATACTTTATGTTAAACACGAGCGAGCCAACAAAGTTTTTCCTAGTTAACAGGTTAAATCTGTTCAAACTTTAAATCCTAAAAGACTGAAAATACTCTAATTTTGTATTCACCAAAGGATCATTTTGTATTTTAAATTAAAGTAAAAGAAGTGAAATTTCTGATGTTGCAATATATAAGACAAATCACATAAAATGTTTATAATTATAATATCTATTTCACACTTTTTTTGTAGTAGGTACGTGAGAGAAATTGTTGGTTCTTCGGGCCCCCCTCAGGATGCCCTGGGCCCTGGGCACGGGCCCCGTGTGCCCTTATGGTAAAGACGGTAACTTTCAGATGTAACCCAGAAGCTGACGATGGCGGACAAGGTGCGAGAGGTCCACCAGAAGAGCATAACCTTCGAGCTGGGCGCCATAGCTGCTGGGGTCATGGAGCGGTACTGGCAGATGATCCGCCTGTACAAGACCTACGCGGACCTGGAGACCTTCACCTCCAACACCTGGTGGACGAGGACCATGTACGACCGGTACGCTATGATACGTGAGTACTAGCACTTTTTTTAAATAATAATATTTATGGACGCTTACCATGTCAATCTGGCCCCGTGGTTAAAGTACCCGAAGAACTTGTGTTACGGCCTACGGGGACCAGACGACGGGAAGTATATTTAATACTTATATACTATACAATTATACATAATATATTCAGATTTTTATTTTATTTTACACATATTATTATGAGTTATGACACGGGAATACAGAAAACTCTTTGTTCCTTCGGCGGGATTCAAAATCGCGACCATCGGCTCGAGCACCGACGCGCTCAATCACTGAGCCAGAGGTCGTCTTATTAAATCGAAATAGACACGACGCGACGTGATAGGTAATAGTTTAGTATGGAATAGACCGGAAAACGAGCAGACGGATCGCCTGGCGGTAAGCGATTGCCGTTATTTATAAATCTGTGGACTGTGCCATCTGCACAGATTTATATTACAATAACCATGGACACCTTTAACGCTAGAGGAGTTTCAAGTGCGTTAAATGTGAAAACAGTGTGCGAATAGTGGGCAAGCCTCCAATGGGAGATCTCCGACTGAGCGAGGTGGTATGAGTGGTATGCCTGGTCAGGCCGAAGCCCGATCTGAGATGTGGCGGACCAATAAGCCGAGGAGTCAGCGCCTCTAGTCAAGATGCATTCGATAATTTCGACGGTGAACTTCGAAATAAAAAATGTATGGGATTTGACATAAATCATCGGTAAGTGACATTTCGCTTGCGATGTCTTATGTCAAATCCCATACATTTTGTTTTCGAACTTCGCCGTCGAAATTAACGAATGCATCTTGACTACAGGCCCAGGACCCTGAATCACGCTATCGAAGTTTTCACAGTTCGGCGCTATTTAAACAACTGACCTGGTCTGACCGAGCATACCACCCGCTCGGTTAGAGATCTCCCTATGGGGCTTCCACTATTCCCACAGGCCACAACAGCAAAGGAGTTGAGCCCTTCCAAATATTAAACATTTTATGTTTACAGGTGGCCTCTACTACGAAATCCGATTGGAGATAAAACTGTTCGCTGAAATAAAACAGGCACACGAGAGTACGAAGCCTGCCAGGCCCATCACGCCGAAGTACGAATTTGGACCAGAACTTGGACCAGAACTTACAAATTTTGACCCAAATGACATGGCAGCTGATGCTCGTATCGCCCAGATGATTGGAGCACGGAGGGCTCCACAGAAATGGTCTAAAGCGCCAGAAAAATAAATATTTTGTTTAGCTATTTATTGTATCATCTTTTGTGCCTAGTAGATTAGTATTTTTATATAGTAGCGAGTAGCAAAAGTCTGACTGAGGTTCTGAATCTGAAGCTTGATTCTGCAAATTAAATCCTGCAATAATACAGTTAGGTACTATCAAGCCTCTAGTCAAGATGCATTCGATAATTTCGACGGCGAACTTCGAAAACAAAATGTATGGGATTCGAGATAACGCATCGCAAGCGACATGTCACTTGACGATGACTTATGTCAAATCCCATATATTTTTGATTTCGAAGTTCGCCGTCGTAATTATCGAATGTATCTTGACTAGAGACCCAGTACCGATAAATTAAAACTGCAAAATGCACATTAATGTCAAACCAACGTCAAACCAGTTTTGGTTGGTCCATACTCCAAAAATCAGCTTAAAAGATATCAAGTCGATTCTTTCATTCAATAATTAATCAATTCATTCAATAATTCAAATATTTATACTACGACATAACTATTTATTTTGTTGTAATACTTTTTGTCGTGCAACTTGTAGCTGAGCTCTCGTATTTAACTTACGACTTTCAATTTACTTTTAATGAATTACTAGCTTTTGCCCGCGACTTCGTCCGCGTGGAACAATACTTTGGGATATCGCTGAAATTTACCCGCGACTTTATTTATAACTAACGAAAGTGGAATCCTATTTTTTTAAACGGAACCCTAAAATAAAAGTAGCCTATGTTAGACCCTATAACATCAGCTATCTGCTAGTGAAAGTCCCGTGAAAATCGGTCCAGCCGTTTCAGAGATTAGTCGGAACAAACAGACAGACAGACCGACTGACAGACAGACAGACGGACAGACAAAAATTAAAAAAAAATGTATTTTATTGTAAGTACCGAATATACTTTCAGATTCATTATGTAAAAAGCTGTTAATTTGAAGTTACAAACAGACACTTAAATTGTATTTAACTGTATAGATGTATAGATATTACTAGCTGATGCCCGCAACTTCGTTTGCATAACTTACTTGCCCGCAACTAACGGAAATGGAACCCTATTTTTGATACGGAACCTTAAAATAAAAGTAGCCTATGTTAGACCTTATAACATTAGCTATCTGCCAGTGAAAGTTCCGTGAAAATCGGTTCAGCCGTTTCAGAGATTAGCCGGAACAAACAGACAGACAGACAGACAGACGGACAGACAAAAATTAAAAAAAAATGTATTTTATTGTTAGTATCGAATATACTTTCATATGCATTAAGTGAAAAGCTGTTAATTTGAAGTTACAAACAGACACTTCAATTTTATTTATCTGTATAGATGTATAGATAATGTATTATATTTTAAGATATTATCAATTTGATGTTTATAAAATAACTAAACTATTTAACTAAACTAAACTAAACTAAACATTGGCCTTACTAATAAAGAAATCTTAAAATGAGGTATAACGTTAGAATAGTTAAACTCGCTGTATAATAGTAATGGAAATTAATGCTATTTTTCATTAATTTCATTAGCATGCTAATTTTCATGTCTTAGCATGCTACGTGCTATTGCTATGCTATTTGCTAAAATCGATTTCGCAGCATCGTGAACTCTCGAGTCGCGTCGCGCGTCGAGTCAAAATTATTTCGCATCGGATTTTAGCATTAGCAAGTAGCGTTAGCACGTTGCCAGTTATCACATACGTAGTAGATATGAGCGCCGATGGGTGGTAGGTCGGCGGCGGCGCGCCGGCTTTTTTGGGTCGGCGGCGGCGGCGTCGGCGGCGTGACCTTGAAAGGGTTGAAGTTTGTACTTGGTAGTAAAGAACTGACGTCGAAGCCATTTATATAACTGACTGCGTAGGCTCTCTATTGAACAACCTATAATAGAGGAGAACTCAGCGTGAAACACGGTGCAAAATCTCCCAAACAAGCATATCTGCCTGTAGGTGGCAGTTGGCACGCCCCCGTAGTCCAGCGCCATCCCGTTTGTCTTTTTTAGATCTGTCCGTGAACCAAATTATATCCTTAAGGTGAACATTAATTGGGACCCAGTCCTTCCTAGAAGTTATGAAAACTGTGTATAGCTTCTAGAAACTATGCACCTTGATTATGGCTTCAGATGGCTAGGCCATAACAGGTCTCTCAATAAGAGACTGTTGCAGTTGTCCAAGTAGGGTGGAGGCAGGTTTCATCCTACCTGCCGTCATGGCCCTGAGAACAACCTTCTTAGCCTACATAATATGAACAAGCATAGGAAGTGGAGTCTGGTGAATCAGGGCTTCAAGTGAAGCGGTGGATGCCGAAGAGAGCGCACCCACGATTCGAGGACATTATGAAAAATGCTAGACGTGCTCTGTAGTCCTGCCCAAAAGTTGTCAGCTCTAAATGAGGCCTTCGGTATAGTGAGGCGATTGTCAACATATGCGTAGTGTGGTATGCCATACTGCGCAGAAAAATAGCTGTACAGGTCAACTGCATCAAAACATTCAATAGTCTACAGAGGCTGGCCTGTCTGATAAGATAAGTTTGTAAGTTTGTATCTGATAAGACAGGCCAGCCTCTGTAGACTATTCAATGTTTTGATGCAGTTGACCTGTACAGCTATTTTTCTGCGCAAAAATAAAAATAAAAAAATATATGAAATTGGTTTTTGTCGTATCAGTACGACAAAAACCAATTTCATATATTTTTTTATTTTTATGACTGATCTCAAATATATTTTCTTTGGTTAGGAATTCCAATTTCAAATTTATACCGCTAGTTACTCATGCATTTGTGTTTCCGAAAAGCCGTAATTTATTTGTTTTTTCCTCTTTTGGTTTTTTTTTTGCGTCACTGTTTACAAAATGGAAATTTTGAAATATCGTATTATTTTCGAGTATGAGTTCCACCATGGCACCAGTACTGCAGAAACGGCTAGAAAGATTAATAATGTATATGGCGGCGGTGTCGCAAAAGAAAACAAATTGCGTTTTTGGTTCCAACGTTTTTGGCCTGCAGAACAAGCCCCATGGACGGCCGGAGACCAAAGTTGATGATGAAGAATTGAAGGCTATTGTGGAAGCGGATCCATCACAAACCACGTTCGAGTTAGCTGCAGGCTGCGGTGTTAGTGATAAAACTATTTTAATCCACTTGAAGCAAAATGGAAAGGTGAAAAAAATGCAAAATAGGAAGGCTTGAAAGGTGGGTACCTCATGATTTGAGTGCAACAAACCGACAAATGCGCGTCGACTGCTGCGTTACATCGAGCGGCACAATAATAAAGGGATTTTAAATTGAATCATTACCTGTGATGAAAAGTGGATCCTGTACGATAATCCGAAATGCTTATCACAATGGCTGAATCCTGGTGAACCAGCCAAAGCCTGCTCCAAGCGAAAATTGACTCAAAAAAGTTACTTGTGAGCGTTCGGTGGACTAGTGTCATTTACTACAACCTTATTTAATCTGGCCAGGCGATTACGGCAGATGTCTATTTCCAGCAACTGCAAATCATGATAGAAAAGCTAGCTGCTAAACAACCGAGGTTGGTCATTCGCTCTAGGTCACTGATGCTTCAGAACAACGCTAGATCACACACTGCACAACAGACGGTTACCAAATTAGAGGAGCTTCAATTGGAATGTCTAAGAATCCACGGCTTAATTTATACCGTACTCCCCGGACCTTGCTCCAACAGATTACCATTTTTTTATAAATTTGGATAACATTTTGTAAGGAAAAAAACTCAACTCCGATATGCTCCGATCCGATCCGAAAATTCAAGTCCAAAGCGCCTTCAAAGATTTTATTGATTCCTGTCCGAATCAATGAACTACCTATGAGATGGCCAAAAGTGCAAGCAATTGTATATACTTTGATTAAATAAATATATTACGTTTAAAAAAATAACTTTATGTTCCTACTTAACAAAAGTCAACTTTATATGTAATGACCTAATATTTGACCTCGCTTGCAAACGTGGTAGTTTTCCCGAAGAGTGTCGTTGGTTTTAGTTGCTTCAGCTTCCCCTTATTGGTGTTAGGTATCAAGACTGTCTTATTAGCGTTGACTGTTAGCTTGACCCTTTTGCACCAATTTTGCACCTGATTGTATTAGTCCAGCGACTACTGAGCATTAGCTCACCATTAGTATTGCTAGGTCGAATTTGAGCTTGGCCCACCACTGCAAACGTGGTAGTTTTCCCGAAGAGTGTCGTTGGTTTTAGTTGCTTCAGCTTCCCCTTATTGGTGTTAGGTATCAAGACTGTCTTATTAGCGTTGACTGTTAGCTTGACCCTTTTGCACCAATTTTGCACCTGATTGTATTAGTCCAGCGACTACTGAGCATTAGCTCACCATTAGTATTGCTAGGTCGAATTTGAGCTTGGCCCACCACTCGGAGGTCGTGGGTTCGATTCCCGCATTGGAACAACAAAAATAACCTTCTATTGTTCAGTTCTTTTAGCAGCCCATTCACTACCAGGGAACGCTGCAGCGGTGACAGCACCGCACCCCTTCCTGTGGGCATCGTTGGGTCAACCTGCTCCTGAGCGTCAAGCCCATAATAGTTGATAACGCTACTCTGTTGTTTAGCGTAGCTTTGATCCACTCTATAGTAATTCTTGAAGCCAGGCTGTCAGAGTATCAGGGTAATAGATCATTTTGAGTTTTTCAAATTTTTATTTCCATGTAGGTTATAATATAACACTTATAGAATTGTCCTACATGATGCCTACCTTTATGAATGCGATCTACTAGCTCCATCTACTAGCTATATCAATTCAGTAGATCTGCCTTTCTAGTAACCATGTTGTCTTTTATGCAAAAATCTTTCGATGAGATAGGTGTGACTTATGTGGATGTTCTCCTCGTTTAAAGCATGAAAGAAGTAAGGCTTATATGGGTATATATGACTTGGGTAATATGAATGCTCATGGTCACAGACTGAAATTACATATTATGATTATCCCTCTCGCTCACTCGGCGCGCCGATGTATTTTCGCGGCGGCGGCGGCGTGGCAAAATCGACGGCGGCGGCGGCGCGCCGGCGCGGCGCTCATATCTAATACGTAGTATCCCTTAGTAGTCTGTGGTTAGCACTTAGCGCCGCGGTGCGAACTAGCGCGGTCGCGTATTTTTTTCATTCATGAACGCAGATAATTAATTGCTGCGCACGATAATATTAGCATTCGTTTTTTTTAGCAACTTCGAATAATTTAATGATTGCTAATGGGCATTTAGCAATTAATAATTATTGCTAATGCTAATTATTCCAACACTACTGTATAAGTTATACGTTCGATATAAAGCGCATAAACAGCTGACTACTAATAAAGATATTCAAGACCACGAAGTATAGATAACAAGGAGTCCGAACGTAATGTTAAAATAATGGTCTCAATTACGGGGACAGATTTTTGCCGGTAGAGCGCGCGACGGTCCGACATGCACTCGTTTGAAATTACGCGGGAAGTTTAAAGTTGCTATTTACAGCTCTGGAAAGATTGAAATCTTATTATATAAAAGTTTTAGGAAATTCTTAGAAACTGTTCTCGAAAAATAGATACCGTAGAACACGGTAATTGCCTAACGGTAATTTAAAAATAATTGTAATAAATAATAGTATTGGCAACACTCGGTATAATAGTATTGGCAACACTCGGTACTCGTCGGTCTCGCACGCCTAGCGGCAGAAAAGAGAACTAAGATCTGGTCCTATTATTGTGTACATAATTATTATTAAAAAGCCTATACCGTTCGGACTCCTGGTATCTATGCTTCATGTTCAAGACCTTGTATAACTATACTCACGCTACACACCATAGACAGAAGACTCAAAGAAAAACGTTCAGGAATTGAATAACACGCAAATAACACGTATCCGATGTTCGCGTGTTGATGACAAAAATTGACATAAAATGTACGTTATTATGGACTTCGTCATTTTAATTAAATACAAAATTGATGTTTACACATTTTTAATCAGTTTCAATTAGTTAAGTATGTGAATTTTGTAAATATTAATAGTTCCACAAAATTTAATAAGGTACTAACATTTTTGAACGCACCTCTGCCAAACTGTCAAACTGTCATTGAAATTGACATTTGTCAATGACACTTGTCAATGTCACAAGACGTAATTAGGGATGCTCGATGTTGCAAAAACATCGATGTTGGCATCAATAATGAGATCGATAGCTAAAAATCGATGTTCAATGTTTATCGAGCTCTAAACATCTATGTCAGGCAACATCGATGTTTTTGTACAAACGTCTTCACGGCCGTATAATATAATATATTGGTAATACATCCATACTAATATTAAAAATAAATGGGAAAGTGTGTATGTGGTTGTCCGTCTTTCACGCCAAAACTACTGAACAAGTTTAAATGAAATTTGGTATACATAATATAATCTAGAACCTGAGAAAGGACATAGGCTTCTTTTTATCACAGGGAAATGTACGGTTCCCGTGGGATACTTTATTTACAGTTTCATGTTAAAACTATTAAGCCGATTATCATGAAATTTGGCAGAGATATAAAGTTGACCACGGGACCTTTCCGTGAAACCGTAAATAAAGTATCCCACGGGAACCGTACATTTCCCCGCGATAAAAAGTAGCCTATGTCCTTATATGTACGGTTCCCGTGGGATACTTTATTTACGGTTTCACGTAAAAATTACTAAACCGATTATTATGAAATTTGGCATAGATATAAAGTAGACCACGGGAATGGACATGAGCTACTTTTTATCGCGGGGAAATGTACGGTTCCCGTGGGATACTTTATTTACGGTTTCACGGAAAGGTCCCGTGGTCAACTTTATATCTATGCCAAATTTCATGATAATCGGCTTAATAGTTTTAACATGAAACTGTAAATAAAGTATCCCACGGGAACCGTACATTTCCCTGTGATAAAAAGAAGCCTATGTCCTTTCTCAGGTTCTAGATTTTTTTTTTCCGTCCCCCTAACATAATCAGGGCTGTTTCATTTCTTTTTCTTAACTTTTTTCTTTTAATGGTTTCTTTCAATGTTTTGATATTTTTAGTTTCTATACTTACATTATTATATTTTCTATACATTATCTATATTTATGTATTTATATTGTACATTTTTCATTTCTATTGTATTTTTAACATTTCCAATTTATGTTACACAATTTAATACTTTCTTTTACAATGCCAATATAACAATTTCCTTATTTTCATTTTAAACAATTTCCCATATTTTAATATACACAATTTAGTAATTTTCTAATTTAAGTACCATCTAATAACATAATACTGTCAATTAATTTATGATGTCAATAAGTTTATGATTCCAATAAAATAATTCCAAATTAATAATTCAATAAAATAGTTCCACAATAATAATTCAATAAAATAATTCCAATAAAGTATACAATAAAATATCAGAAATAAAACAACGGCACAAAATACAGAGACTATCCTAATATCACAGCTAACCTATAGAACCTAACTAATATCACACAAAATATCACAGTTTTTCTTATTAACTACACCCACGATCTTCCTGCAAAAAGCCAGGAAAAGATCCCGCTTTTTACCCCTCAGGATGGAAGGCAGATTCTCACCCGTTATGGATGTGCCCAATTTCTGCTCAATATCATATCTATTGCTAGCAAAAATTGGGCACTCCAGCAACAGGTGAGGAACCGTCTCCTCAACTCCCGGCTGACACAGACACGACGGATCCTCCCTCAGCTTGAATCTGTTCAAGTAGAAGGCGAATCCGCCGTGTCCGGTCAGAATCTGTGTGGTGTGGTGTGTGATGTCTATCTTTTTGACTACCTTGTATGCAGCAGCAGCACTTGGGAAAAAGAGCTTCGTAACTCTGGCCGTCCCTCCCACTTCGTATCTCCTGTCCCATTCCTCAATCGTATCCTCTCTTAAGATACGCTTGACGAATGAAACAGGACACAGATCGTAGTCAGGTTTCCTTTTCAACCTCAGCGCGGCCTCCTTGGCTAATTCGTCAACCCTCTCATTCCCTCTCAACCCTGCGTGCGCCTTTATCCAAAACAGGGAGACCTCCCGCCTCTGCGATGCAGCTTTTCGGAGGGCCGCCCTTGTTTGCACTGCCAGGGGATGAGGGGAACTAAGGGTGACTGCCTGGAGAGCCAATCTGGAATCGCTAAGGATACCGACCTTCGCCATTCCACCCTTGCAGGCTATACTTACTGCTCTCTGGAGCGCTAGAAGCTCGGCCTGGTAGACGGTGCAATACGGCGGCAGTGCAAGCTTGACGGCCTTCGTCTCGGCCTCACCCTTCCATACGGAGAGTGCGGCTCCGACTCGACCCTCAATCTTGCTACCGTCCGTATAGATCCTATGGACGTGGTTGTTAACCACGTCTGCATACGAGTCCTCGTCTACCAACCCGAACCTCAGCTCTTCCTGCTCTGCCGGATGTGGGTCCTCAATCGCAGGAGCCATTCGCTCCACCTCCCTGTCCCTCAACACCGAGTGTGACACTCCCTTCTTGATCTCGTAAAGCCTCGCAGCTTCGAGGATTCTGAGATCAAGAGGGAGTATCCCAGCCAACAGCATCGCAGAGTTCAGGGAGACGGTTCGATATGCTCTGCAGATCTTTTGGGCAAAACCCCGTTGGACGGTGTTAAGCCTTTTTTGGACCCCCATCTTTTCCACGGTGGGTGCCCACGCTGCTGATGCATACAAAACAGTCGGTTCTATAACGGCGGTATATATAATCTTAACTACTTGGGGGTTAAGCCCCCAACCTACTCTCGCTGCTCTGGCTAGCTGTTTGTATCGTGATATCGCTTTTTTACAAACGTCTCCTACATGTTCATTAAAAGTGAGGCCGCTGTCAATCGTGAGCCCAAGTATTTTCAATGATTTGGAATATTTAATTTCAACACTCGAGAGTCGAGGCGTGTCATATTTTAATTTTCTAGTCGATAGTATGGCGCAGGTTTTGTGGGGAGCGAATTTCAATTTATTTATCTTCCCCCATTCTCTTATCCTATCGAGTACTCTATTAGCTTTTTGCTCAATCTCCAGAGCCGTGTTGCCATCCATCACTATCACAATGTCGTCGGCAAACGCTTGATTAAACACATCCATCTCATCTAGCATCCACCTTCACTTTCACCTGAGTGAAAGAAGAGTGAGTGTAAGGTATGCAGGTAAGGAAGTGAGCAGGGAGACCAACAAGGGGTGCGTGCAGGGATCCATAGGTGGACCGATCCTGTGGGACCTCTTGTTGGACCCCCTGCTATGGATGCAGGTTCTAGATTACATATATTAGGTATTTACGGTTTCACGTAAAAATTACAAAACCGATTATGAAATTTGGCACAGATATAAAGTAGACCATGGGGAGGGACATAGGCTATTTTTTATCGCGAGACATATAAGGTTCAGGTGGGTCACTACTTACTGTACGTACGCGGGCGGAGCCGCGGGGATCAGCTAGTAAATTATAAAAAAAAATCACATGTTTTTTTAATGAAACATAGAAATTTTATATTGGAGATATAAGGAGGAGCACATTATAAGTTCCAATATTTTTTGTCAATAATTGACTGTAAAAATGATAATTTTGAAAGCGCAGAACCTTTTAACCTGTTGCGCTGTAAATATAGGGTTGAACCAGCCTTAGAAAATAATTGCTCCGATGGCGTTTATGTCGCAATAGTGGTTAAATATACTACCGCAAGTTTTTTCAACTTTGGGTTTTTCGATTATGTATGGGTCAATAACATCGATGTTACGATGTTTTAAATAATGCAATATCGATACGATATAAAACATCGATGTTTTATCATCTATATAACATCGATGATCATCGATTTTCGATGCGAGCATCCCTAGACGTAATTTATTTTCTAATGAGACTGCAGTTCTTGTCTTCTTGAGATTTTTAATTTTCAACTAAACTGGAGTTTTCTAATTAGAACATCAACTCTGATAACTTCTGATTGTTTGGAGTTGTAATTAACACAAGCAAAACACAGAAAGTAACAAACAAAAGGGTTATTTGTAAATTGTATAAGGTATGTGCGAACATCTGTGAAGTGTCCAACTATTAATAAACATATATATGAAAATATAATGCCTTTCATTGGTTTTTAATTTACTCCAAATGTTTCCAAGAATACACAATGGGTTATGTAATGCATCTTTTTCCTTTTTTCTGACTGATTGTAGGTATTGTATCCTAAGTATTATGTTTTTAACTGTCTATCACATAATGTGATGTTTATTGTTTTGTGTCTCTTTATCTATCTATATATAAAAGGCAAAGCTGATTGACTGATATATCAATGCACAGACCAAACCAGAGCTAGAAAGCTGCACCCTAATAGCTGTATGATAAATAGCTGGGTAAGTCGTAAGTATTAATGTCAATGGACACTTAATTCATAAAAGTAAGTATATTATAGGTTGCCTTGCAACAAAAAAGCTAGTAATAGTTGGATGAGCTCGATTTCAATAAAAAATGAAAGTATAGTATCAAAAATTATCTATAATAATTATATGTAATTAATCTTAAAAGTGTTTCATATTTTCAATTGTACTTAAAATGCAAGTTGCTATTATGGTAGGGTTGCCATCCGTCCCGGTATACCGGGACATGTCACCAATTTGAAAGTTTTGTCCCGGTTAATCTAGAAAATGTCCCCGTCAATATGCATACAGCAACAGCACAGCCCGGCAAGTAGTGGCTGGGCTGGCGCATTTCAAGTAGACATGGTTGAAAGTATAATACAGTGCAAATTTAATTTTAATATGACATGTTCATAATTTCATAAATATATTATGGGTAAACCGGACCTGCTGAATAAGGTATATAATAAATTAATATTTCATTTAGAACATTTGATTTCATATTTGTTTTTTAATTTTTATATTTGTAAGCTATTTTTTTAAGAAAATAAAGGTTCCTTATAAAGTTAACTGGTAATAAATATCACATTTTTCATTTACTTGTATTATTTTAGTAATTCACTGTTATGGTCCCGGTCGGTACATAGGATGTTATGGCAACGCTACATTATTATGGTGCTTACAAGGATTACAGTATGCACTATAATCGATTAATCGCAACTCGCATTTTAAACATAATAATTGCACACTTTGAGCGTTTATCTTTGTACTTTAAAGATTGTAGAGATTGTCGTTGCAATCTCAAAACACTGAAATTCAGTAAATTTCATTTACTGGCATTCCATAGTTCTACTATAATAATAAGCTTTAGTAAAATTAATTATGGATCTTCTGGGCTTATGGTATACTGCTGCTGTAAATACACTTATATACAGAAAAAAAATTTGGGCAAAAAAATAATTCTTTAAATAGTTTTGTGTTAGGCGAAGGGTCACCTACGCCTGAGATTAGGATGTTATATTTCTGCCTAAACATCTTAACGTAAGTAGTAGATCATAATTAGCAATAATTATGCACAGAAGATCCTTGATTTTAAATAAGTTAATTGACTTTACCAAACCTTATGTACAAGGCTGGTTCTTCTTCTTCAGGGGATAGCCCTAGCCTGTATAATTGATAGGACTCGCAATAGGTCTAACTCCATTTCCTTCGGGGGAAGCTCTAGTCTGTATAAAAGTTAGGTAGTGTTATAGGTATAAGGTAGTATCCATACTCCTTACCTACCTATCTTTTGAAGACCCTCATCTGAATCCCATAGCACTACTGAGAACCCTTCTAACTACTTAGTTTAGCCCTGTCTTCTCTTACGTTAGTAAGAACAGTTAATTATACATAATATTAGGATTGAAATTGTTGAAATTAGGTCATTGTCTTTTACCAAAAATACAACAATAACGGATCATCACGATCATTATACATTTGTATTTTTCCGGGCGCAAGAATAATTTCCTAGCCTAAGAATCAATATTTATGTAGATTGTAGTCCAACTCTTAAGTTAGGTACTAGAAATAGAACGCTAACGAGTTTCGAAAGAATATAAAATCAGCTGATGAATTGAAAATCCGCCATCTTGTCCTTATAACACGCTTAAACTAGGGTATGGCCTAGTATAGACGTGGAATAAATTAGTATGGAAATTACAACATCGCTATCCTGGCCTAATGTCAAAAAAATGATTATTAGTAGTAGAAATCTTAAAACGCCTGTATACACAGTGTGAAATTTTTTATTAGTAAGGGGGTAAGAGTGCGCTAGTCAACGGCTCGAACTCAGTGCTGCGCGCGGGGAAAATGTTTGTTATTTCCCCTAATATTGGGGAAAAAGGGATATACCCATAAAATAGTAATCTATACTTATAAGAGAAACTATACTGCACACATTTATGCAGCTGTGTAAAGTATTTTAGAAAAGGCGTCTTCAAAATACGCAAATCGACACTCAGCTGTTGGTGATTTATGAAAAAACTATAGGTATAATATTTTTGTCTGAAGTAAAATTTTCTCAATTGCTGAATAATCGAACTGTGTCGGTATTTGCTTGCTTTTTTATTATCATTCCTCGTTTAATTTTTATTTACGTTCAAAATTGCGCTAAAAATGCGATGTTTAGAGGTTATTATCCTCTACACTAATTTGAAATTCAGAAATATAAGCAAATACCGACCTAGATAAGTGTCATAAAAATCGATATTACGCTAGAATTTGGGTCTACAATGTTTGACTTTGGAGTAAATCACCAACAGCGTTTGTATGGAGAAAAAACCGACTAGCGCAGCCTTAACCCGCACGCGCACCCCGCCTTGGTGAGTGGTGACGCCCACTTCGCAACGGGCCGTGCAGCAGAAATCGTAATATTTTAATTTCGCCATAACTTCAAAACCAAACGTCCAATTTTAATCATTCGAAGACCAAATATTATCTACATAAACTGTACTTAGTGATGAAATAATTTATTTTGATAAGAATTAATAACATGAGTAAAATAAACGCGTTTAAATGTAGTCCAAAAAAAATTCAAGATTTCTAAATAAAAAAATGGTTGTTGTGCCTCACTCGACATAGATAGGTATAGTGTGTCGCGGACTTTTTTGTAGATATTTATAAGATCTACAATTAATTAGAACATTTTATGGTTCTATCTTTTATAGTTTAGGCAGCGTACGCAAAATAAGTAACTTTTCTGGTTGATTTTTTACACCTTGTGTCCGAAAAACCCAAATATCTTACGGAACCCTATTTTTTTCCAAAATAAAATTTAGCCTATGTTACTCGTGGATAATGTAGCTTTCGAATGGTGAAAGAATTTTTGAAATCGGTCCAGTACTCTTTGAGCCTATTCATTACAAACAAACAAACAAACATACAAACAAAGTTTTCCTCTTTATAATATTAGTGTAGATAAATGAATCGTCTTAAAATTTTCAACTGACCATCAAGTTGGGTCAAAATGCGTTTGACGTTGGTTTGACGTTTATGAGAATACCATTTAGCGGCTATAACATAATATCGATACTACTTATATATATAGACTTACATGGAAACTTCATTATTGTAAGATATAATTAGCAGAATCAAGCTACTGTAATCGAAATGTAGTAACATATTGCTTAGCCCTTCTTGACAGTCGGCTGAGTCGGGTAAAAATATTAGACCTATTTTTAAGGTCAAAAGGTTTACTGACAGACAAAACCCTATGTATTATACTAACACGATTAAACTAAAGCTTAGCAGTGAATTTTCACGCAAATCGCTATCGAGAGAAAAACAGTTTTGCTACATATATTTTTTTTGGTGAAATTTTATCAACGCCATCTAGCGTCGAAAAGGTAAACATTTCGTTGTTTTTTAATAAATGACATTTTTGTGCTCGACTGATTACAGTCTTAGATAATACCTACATACAGCTTGTCATTTGCAAAACAGTTAGGAATAGGTAAGTAATTATTATTAGATGTAGCATAGACTAATCAAATTACTATCGTCCATGGATGTAGTAAGCATGAAGTAGTAAGTATTTTATTGCTTTTTGTGTTCGTACCTAATTTACAGTATTGTTTAATATGTAGCTACCTATTATTACGTTTTTATTTCACGTATAAATATTATTTTACGTTGCGTTAGTTTAGTTTTATAATTAGAAGAAATATGTTACGACATCACTTGCTAATTTTCTTACAAATTATATTAGCATATTATGGTGAGCGTTTTAGTAAGAAATTATGAATAAGTAGGTATATAGATTTCTTTATTTCCTTATAATAATCTAGATATAAGAGATTCAGTAGGTAAATACGTATCTACCTATTCAATTCCAAAAAGGTACTCATTCGTACGTTCTACCAACGGCGAGCCACATGCTTCAGCCCGAATTGGCTGGCTCGGCTTGGCCGGACAACAACACCCAAAATAGCACGCAATGAACTTAATTTATTCCTACAGTCGTACAAGGATCTTTTGGCACTTGGATGGGGGCGTGAGTGTTGCAAATAAGAACAATATTGATTACTAAAAGTGAAATTTTACAAGACGGCGACGGACATAGCGCGCTGGCGACAAGCTGGCGACCGCGACGCACTAGTAAGAGTAACTCCTCAGTCATCTCGTGTTTAAAAACTTTGCCAAAATGTAACATCCGATCATATGTAACGAAGCTACATTATTCAAACGATTACTCATCTGGGTTGCAAGGCTACGGACTGTGGACTCTCATAATCCGGTATTTATAATCGTTTAATAGAATACTTACCTAATAACAGTTTCATCTACGTTTTTAAGGCTTCGTAGGAATTATAGTTTTGCTTTTTCGCCCGTCGGTCCGTTAACCGTTTGTCTGAGCACCCCTGCTATTTTCTTTAATTATGAATAGAAATTGATATGAAGTACACATATTTTATCTCTACTGTACCTGTCTAATTCGGTGACAAGAGTTTGATCACGAACACTGACAAGAGAGATGATCGGTGATCCATGCGTCGGATACCTAGGCATGTTAAGTCGGTCCTGCGCCTGATCTCGCCCGTCGTGTCTGTTATCCATCCCGCTGGGTTTCGAGAGTAAAGGAAGAGAGAGTGCTCTTGTGCACTGCGCACAATCTTGGGCACTATTAAATAACTCCTACGTAGCTGGCCTGGTTTTAATAAAACCGGCCACCTGTGGGGAGCTATTATTATGTTCGCACTTCGCAGGAATTGGCCGTGTGGTTTCCGTGCTGGTGACACCGAAGCGGTTCGACACCGCGCTGTACCTGGAGGGCGCGAGCGATGACGTGATGATGAGCCTCAACGACACAGCAGGTATCACGAACTCTTGGAAAGTCAGCGGGCTTTGGTCTTACGATCTACTTATCTTACGATCCAAAACTACTGGACCGATTTTGATGTTTGGTACAGATGTAGAGTAGACCACGGGGAAGGACATAGACTACTTTTTATCGCGGAAAAGTGTACGGTTACCGCGTGATTTCCTTTTGCGCGCACGAAGTCGCGTGCAACATCTAGTTTATAATATACCTAGAGCTTAACCAATAGTTACCATATCAACATTCAAAATCCAGTCAGTCAATAGTTCTTGGGTGAAGGGTTCTCTCTTACGCAACAACATCCATCCATCTATCCATCCATCCTCACAAACTTTCACATTTATAAGTAGTAGGATAGCTGTACATGGAGAGATATTATAGACGAGGCACGTTGAGGCAAAACTGACCCCACTTAAATGTAGTAATGACCCCATTTTGTAGTTATTTGGTGCCATTTCGACATTTGAGGTATGGTGAAATCAAGATGGCGTAACTTTTACTTGCATGAAGATTTGTTCTGTCAAAGTCTGTAGGTACAACATCATAACATATTATCTATTGAAATCTTTGGGATAGTAGGAATATCCTATACCCAACGTGCGATCAATGCTCTTCGAGTACAATATAATAATGTTTTTAGAATGTTGTTAGGACTACCAAGGTACTGCAGTGCCTCAGGCATGTTTGCAGAAATGCGCACCGATGGTTTTAGTGCCATAATAAGAAAAAGTGTCGCGTCGTTGATGCAACGTGCCAGAAGTAGTAATAACTAGGGTATGGAACCGGGAAATCCCGGTCCCGAAATTCCCGGGAATTCCCGGAATTTTGTGTCGCTCTGAGAACCGGGAATTCCAGTAGGTACTTTCGGTACGGAACAGATTGTATAAAATATTTACAAATATTTAAGTAAACTATTATCGGTAATTGTAAATATAAGCTAAGAAATAATTTTTAATCATTCCCGAAAGCGAATTAAAGACAAAAATTAAAAATATTCTATTATATATCTTTTGATCATGGTAAACTATATCACTCTTTAAATCAGAAGTTCAATTATTAAAATAAACATTCATGGAACTACGACTTGCAGGTGTGTAAGGAAAAGGATGAGATACCCTAACGGCTAATAGATTCTTACGTTCAGCACCACAGCAGACACCTTGGGTAGCACGAATACTCTTATGTCAGATAAATTGTGTGGACGCAACGATCAAACCCAACAAACCCCTTTTAGTTAGGGAGCCAAAGAGGGTACTTTGGGAGGGTACTACGCTCGAGCCCGTCAGTTAAATATAAGGGATACCTTAAGATACCTTATTTAAATATTTATAAGTACCCCCAGCGAGTATGAGATCTTAATGTTAAACCTTCAGTATGTTAATCTGACGCACGTCAAGTATGTCAAGATAACATTTTTTTTACATTTTCAAAAACTCGCTACTTGCTCTGGCACTTCCAAATCGTCAGATTAAGAAATTGAAACATCTGTAGGATTTACTGAACATCCCCTTTTTAATTCTGACACTTGAGTAAATATATTTTTTTATTTTCACCCCACCCTTTCACGCAAATCATCAGATTAATACATACTTTAAATCTGACTCATTGGCGCATGAACAACACTAATTATAATCTGACGCATTCAGAATGTCCATGTCATGGTCTTTTTTACAACTTTGTAACCATGCAGGACGACGACTGCTAAAAGCTGACACACTATTCCTATAGTTTTTCAGCTTTTGTCAGTGTGTGTCTGGTTATTTAGTATTTTTATTACCTAATCTACCACTTCTAGTAGGTTGCCGCGACGTTCGAGCGTGTACACTACAGTGGCGAAGCGTGTATAGAAGCCGATTCCCATCGGCTTCCCTTTTGTGTTGGATAAATTTCAGTAACTATGACAAATTATTTCGAAAACTAATTCACTACAGCAATGACTTATTGTACAAGCTATAGCGTGATGTAGGGCCGCGCGAGCGCCATCTATGCAACGGACATCACAATATCACATAACCCGATGAATATCGGCTTTTCGCATTGTATAAAAGACCTTATTTTGTTCTAAATAAAGTTGAAATTTAAATTATGCCGTCCTATTGGACGGCCAGTTCGAATTTTGAAAATCGTAATTACGTTGTCAGTAATTTCAGTAATGAAATATATGTTTCATTCTATAATAGTCATTATTTCGTTTGCTTTAAGGTTAAATTCAAACTGTAGGCCTAATGGCTCTTAATACGTTTTGGAAATGAATGACAAAATATTTGTACAATTTTATTGGTCGAAATTATCATTAAATAACCCGCTCGGAGACCCGTTATGGTCTCTCATTGGTTGAAAATCCCAAACATTAGAAAATTTCTTTTGCCATTTTTTTGTATTTTCGTTATAAATTATTCGCTATTTTCTTGTATTATTGTAATTTGTAGTGTATACTGTAGTGTAAAATATTATATTTATATTGTGAAGTTGTGTAGTGTACTTATTTGGATTGTAAATTGCATTATTGTGGTGAGTAGATTCTAGTAGGCATAGTATTTACTATACATTATTGAAACGATCGTGAATTTCTTAAAATGGCGTTAATACATATTGAATGTTGCACAACAGATTATTTGCTTAACGCGGAAACGTCATTTTCAAAGTTAAGTTTTGAGAATAAAAACATAATATACTTAATTTAGGCCATGCTTGCCCTAACATGACTATATATATATAAACGTAAGGACGGGTTTTTCAAACATTTTCATATATCTTTATATGATAAATTCTCTTGGCTCACAGGTAGCTGTAAAAAGAACAGGATGTTTTGTTACCCATGTTTATTATTTTCAGACTCTAGTAGCGTATGGAGTCAAACTGGTTTTTCAGATGTGAATAACATTGCGAATTCTTCCAAAAAACATATTTCTACCGAAAAACACGTTCGTAGTTGCGTTTTATTACACGAATTCGGTAAAACTAGAATTGAGCCACTTTTTGGTAATAATTTTCTCGTCCATAACAAAAAAGTTGAAAGAAATAGAAATTTAATGAAACGTTTAATAGACACCGTAGTTTTATTGGGCAAACAAGAACTAGCTTTTCGTGGTCACGACGAAAGGTTAGAGTCTAGTAACCGCGGTAACTACATCGAAACATTACTGTTTTTAAGTAATTAATAGAATCCCACGAAGCAGCCTCTAGGTATGTATTTATTATGTACTTGTTTAATATGCATAAAGACCATAGTGGCTTCCCTCTGCGGAAAAACCACCCTTCGCCACTGGTACACTAATAGCATTCTGGGCAACCCAACCATTTGATGTTTTGCAAAAATGAAATAACTAACATAATGAAAAACCAATCAATAAATGCTAATAAACTAAAATTACCTACAGCTATTTACTATCGCCAGTAAAGTTGTCGTTATTATGGCGGTGACATGTTGGCTGATGTGTTGGGTTCTCATTAAAACCTTATTTAATTTGTAATTGTACTAAAAATGTTATTTTGAATCACTTTTGAGACAGTAATTACACTTGGATTTCATGCCTTAACACCAGTCCCGAAATTCCCGAATTTCCCGGGAAATCCCGGTTCCAAAATTGTCCAGTCCCGAAATTCCCGGTTCTCAAAATCAGACTGGTTCTTCTATTCCCTAGTAATAACAGCATTCTAAGGGTTTTAATGGATACTCCAGACGGTCTGGTGAGGCATTGGATTGGAGTGCATGTTAAATAACTTGTGTCCCAGACCCCAGTTCAGTGCCTAACCATTTTTATTTTTAAGCAGTACTAATGTAGACTTTTAAGTGCTTTATGTATTTACTAACACTATGGATTTTATAATTATCCGAAATAAATTCTTAATAATAATAATAATATACGCATAACATTTAGTCATGTGGAACTATAAACACCAGTCCACAACCTGTCCACGGTCGAGGAGATGAGGAGCAGCGCGAGGGAGTCCACTCTGGGTCTGGAGCTGGCCGGGGTGAAGGACTACCGCCGGCGGTTCGGCTGGCGGAGGGACAGGATCCGGAGCTGCTACTCTATCAGCAGCATCAACTTGGGAGCGTGAGTTACATCGTCTTATATTACCATAATGATATTGTATTTCTCAAATGTAATAAGAAGAAACTGTAAAATTATTATTCTTAAACAAAAAATTAAACCGACTTCCAAAGTAAAAATACACTAAAAAGTATGAAATAAAACTTATTCTCTAAATAATTCCCCTCTTAAATTTGGCTAAAATTTTAATTATTTCTCTACTCAACTTCTTAATTTTGAAGTCGGTACCTACCATCAGAATATGAATGTAAGTGCTATACTAAAATCGATCCACAGACGGCGGAATTATCGTTGAGCATACAAAAAAATATATATGTCACCGTAAAATTGTAAAATCCGTTAGATTGTAAGATAACTTACGAGATTGTAAAAATATGTCGAAATATTAAAAACTATATATTTATAATCTAACGAAAAATAATGTGTGAAATTATAGGCAGCATATTCGCGTCCGAAGTCGCTATACATTTTACAATTTCACTAGTTTTATTACAATCCAACGTTTTTTATAATTTTACGGTGACATATAATATATACAGCCGTCAGCCGAACGTATAAACGCCTCCTTTTTTTGGAAGTCAAAGTCGGATAAAAAGCCACGACACACCACGCTGTATTAGTAAATTTAGTATACGGTCGGTTAAAGAAAGGGCATGAAGCAAATATAGTCTACATGTATACCTACACGTGTCCTGTAGATTTCTTTATTACCCGACTGCGCCAAACTCAAGAGGAACTAGGAGGAGAGTAATTTTTTTCGAGTTTATGTATGTATTAGAGTCTAGAGCAGAGGTTCCCTAACTTATTCCGTCCAACGCCCACTTTGAAAATCAGTTCTTTTGTAGCGCCTCCCATCTTACCATAAAACCTCAATAATATATTAGTCTCGACTGGAGAGCATTTTTTTATCTCTTCAAAATTAACCAATAGTCAACACGGAGCGATAATAATACTGCTGACATCAGCGCCCACTCAATTATTTCTGGCCCCTTACCCTCTAGGCTTCCACTTCCAGCGCCCACAAGGGGGCGTTATCGCCCACTTTGGGAAATACTGGTCTGGAGCCTAAACGGCTTGTCGCAGTTGAGGCTACAAGTTATCATTCGTCTTAACTCTTACTCATGAGAGTGTTCTCGTTTCCTGGCCTATTTCACAATAAACTAAAATCATTCTTTCAGCGTCCACGACTTACGGGACTACTTCCAAATGAGGATCCTGTACGCCAACACCCTGGAGTACGAGGTGGGCTACCTTACCCATGAGATCATATACAAGTAAGTATGGAATGACACCACGGCCTTGCAGAAAATAGGCGTGGAATACGGTTTTATTCACTTGCAGGCTGCAGTGCACCGGTTGAGGGTACAAAATATACAATATTTATGTCACCGTAAAATTGTAAAAACCGTTAGATTGTAATATTACTAGAGATATTATAAAATGTCGACAGATTGTCAAATAAAAATTTCTTCTTACAATTTACACGTTATTTTTCGTTATAATTATTATTATGAAAAAAGCAAACAAATATGGCGTTTAATAAATAAAATAAAAAATAAATTTAATAATCAATCGGCACGCTAAATCTACACTAATATTATAAAGAGGAAAACTTTGTTTGTATGTTTGTTTGTTTGTTTGTAATGAATAGGCTCAAAAAGTACTGGACCGATTTCAAAAATTCTTTCACCTTTCGAAAGCTACATTATCCACGAGTAACATAGGCTAAATTTTATTTTGGAAAAAAATAGGGTCTCGTAAGATATTTGGGTTTTTCGGCCACAAGGTGTAAAAAATCAACCAAAAAAAGTTACTTATTTTGCGTACGCTGCCTAAACTATAAAAGATAGAACCATATAATGTTCCAATTAATTGTAGATCTTATAAATATCTACAAAAAAGTCCGCGACACACTATACCTATCTATGTCGAGTGAGGCACAACAACCATTTTTTTATTTAGAAATCTTGAATTTTTTTTTGACTATATTTAAACGCGTTTGTTTTACTCATGCTATTAATCCTTATCAAAATAAATTATTTCATCACTAAGTACAGTTTATGTAGATAATATTTGGTCTTTGAATGATTAAAATTGGATGTTTGGTTTTGAAGTTATGGCGAAATTAAAATATTACGATTTCTGCTGTTGCGTAGTGGGTGTCACCGAGGCGCGTGCGGACTGCGGGATAGTTTAAATCTATGAGTAAATTTTTTGTTTTGTGTTCGTTGTAACTATGATGAATAGTTTAGTACTTGAATACCTATTTATTAAGTGTTTGTTGTATTGTTAGTCCTGAAGGTATTTCATACGATAAAAGTATACCCAACTACTTATTTCATTGAGTTTTAGTAGGTACCTTTATTAATTTGTTTCTGTTTGTTTTGACTAAATTTCGCCTGTTTTGTTAGAGGTTTAAAGACATTCTGTAGTATTAGTATCAGTATTGTACCCGTGCGAAGCCGGGGCGGGTCGCTAGTATTACAATAAAACGAAAAATAACGTGTAAATTGTAAGAAGAAATTTTTATTTGACAATCTGTCGACATTTTATAATATCTCTAGTAATATTACAATCTAACGGTTTTAACAATTTTACGGTGACATTCACATATGCAAATAAACTTTATAAGTACGTCTCGCACTTTCCTGAGTGCTAAGTGTGAGTTTTTCTGTTCGCATTGAATAAGAAAGTTTTTAAATTATAAAAGATTTTTGTGTTATTTGTGTACAAATAACTTGCCTATTAAACTTAAATTTTGAAGGTTCAAAAAAGGCGAAGCGGGGATAATGTCGGACGAATTTGAGGCTGGGTGTAGAGTTTGTGAAGTTACGCTTGTAGAGTTATGGCGTGTAGGGTAAGAAGCTTGGTTTTACATGAGATTTCATAACTTTTTGACAGTGATAGTCATATGGTATCGTCTTGGCATAATTTTACATGAAAATGTTTTTGGTGGGATATTAGATGGTGCTAAGTGCAATCAAAATAAAAGTTATTCGTATTACAAAGGATTGCGCGGCTTACCATCTCACGCTTCGCCGCTGACATCTAGCCCAAATTTCCAGCAGCTATTTCGTTGTATATGTCACCGTAAAATTGTAAAAACCGTTAGATTGTAAAATAACTAACGAGATTGTTAAAATATGACGAAAGATTAAAAACTATATATTTATAATCTAACGAAAAATAATGTGTGAAATTATAGGCAGTATATTCGCGTCGGAAGTCTATCAACATTTTACAATTTCACTAGTTTTATTACAATCTAACGGTTTTTACAATTTTACGGTGATATATAGATACGGCCTAATACTCGAGCTGTACAAGCTGGTGACGGACAAGATGGCGGACGAACTGGAGAAGACCCCAGCAGCGCCCAACATGTTCGTCCTCCACATATACACGTATATCCTGGAACAGTCCAAGGCGATCGTGGTGCTCTGCAACATGCTGCGAGTCTTGGAGGACAAGTACAGAAGGGCGAAGAAGAAGGGAATCTTCGAGAACGACGAGATCCTTGAACGTGAGTTGGGGTTCTTGATGAAAAGTATGATTGGTTTAAATGAAGCCCGCACGAAGCGCGCGAAAGTTAAATCTTGCGGAAACTGTTTTTCCGTGATCTATAAATCTATATTCGTACCAAATTTCTTCAATGTCGGTCCAGTAGTTTCGAAGCCTATTCGATGCAAACAAACAAACTTTTCCTCTTTATAATATTAGTGAGTCTACTGAGGGCATAGACAAAGTGAATAGTGATATGTCACTTTGTCTAATGCTAGACATAGGTACATGTAGGGGTATACACGATAAGTTTGCCTGTACAGCGAATCCGGAACGTGTATGTTGAGCAACTGTGAAGGATTCCATACAGCATCAGCTCAAGCTTACCCGACAAGTATAACTGTGCAGGCAAACCTTTCAGGTAAACCCTCATGTGTATTGCTAGCTTAAGGCCCCTGGCATTTACGCAAAGTAACAATATAAAACCAAAAAAAATTATATACCTACCTAACCCTCGAATTGCCAAGAAGTGAGCGAGCATATAGTGATGATTTTTTTATTGAGTGTTGACACAGCCTATAGAACTATTACCTACAGTCGTCCAACGGACACGTCTAGACAGAACAATCGTGCGGGGCGTGCGGGGTGAGAGAGGGGCGGTAGCGAGCCCAAGCTGCCATACACTCGCTTGGGACACGTCAGCCGGGGTTGACGCTTTTTAATTTGATTGTTTTAAGTGGTTTGCGACAGTGTTTCGTTTGAGTTGTATGTAGGTACTTATTTACAATGGTCAATTATATGAACAGCTAAAGAAGATTAATTTTAATACATAACCATGCGCCTGTTTCCCGTCAGAATTTTTAGTAAAATTGTATCTACGTATGAGAATTTACTAACTACATCGTCAAATTCAACAATCGCAATCTAAAAACTAGTAAATCCAAATGTCGAAAATACCTTTCAGTTTCGCATTTGTAGCTTTTGCAGGGTTCGTAAATATCCGATATTTATAATAAATATCAAAATATCAGATATCTTTGATATATATCCGATATTTTTGATTTTTTGATATTTTCAAAATTACATACAAATCTCATAGGTACGGTATGTTTTTTCGTAATAGTTGAATCGAAATAATTTGTATGTCTGATAATTTGAAGATAGGGAAGTAAAATTAAACTCATTTATTTATTATTGATATTAAAAGTTTTCAAATCAATTAAAAATCAACGATAGATACTTTTGAGAATCAATTTACATAAACCTTAAAACCATAAAATGACTTTTGTTTATAACCAGAAGAAAAAAAAGTGTATTAATTTTATCAGTCGAATTAATTTTACACATGGTATAAATGGTATAACAATAGTATAATAACAAACAAGGAATTTTCTTCCGAAAAACAGGGGGTCACGTGGGTGTCATAAGCCATTACAAGCTGCGTCGACGGCTATGATTAGTTAATGTCGTGTCAAATAGCAAGTTTTTGATGACCTAAGCTTGTAAAACTCTCGGAAAATAAGACCTGTGTTGATGTAAGATTTTTTACATTTAAAACATTCTTTTACATTTTTAAATATCAATATCAATTTTGATATAATATATCAAGCATAAATATCAATTGATATATATCATGATATATATACGATATACCTATATCAATTGATATATATCATGCTAACCCTGAGCTTTTGTATACGCATTTGTATTTTTTATAATAAAACTCTTCATTAATACTTCTATATTTTTTTTTTGTTTTATTCCTAGTACTCTACATACACATACTACGAATACCTACACAAAATGTAGAACAGATTATAATAAAACACATTATTGTGACAACCCTGCAGCAATGACGAATACCTACACAAAAGCGGCATTTCGCGCGACTTCAAACGCGTTGGACCACTGTATCTCTTTATTACACTGTGGTGTTGATAACTAATACACATTATCATAGCTAAGTTTACACTTTCGATCATGTCAGTTTTCAAGCAAAAAAAAACTAAGTCCAAATCCGTTTGGGAGCTATAATGGCCTATGATGCCACGGACATTCGCACGGGGAGACAGACAAACATGGTGAAATTGTAGTTAGTCTAAGTACTGGGGCATGGCAAGAGACCAGACTGTTTGACCTGGTCCATTGAAGACTGGGACGGGCCCTTGTATGGGACGCTAATTGCGTCGGTAAACTTGCTCCGTCCCATGTCCAGGCCACCTCGAGTACTGCACGTGCGTACCACAAATCAGGCGGAGAACCCAACGGCGCAAATGTGAGACCCTTAGTGGGGATATCATATTTGAGCCTTAAGCACTCTGTCTGATGGAGACGACCTAGGCCCTAGAAGTTTTTATTTGTAACCATTTAAATTTTTGGAGGTACTTTTAGTTTTTTTTTCTAATTTTCCCTTTGCTTGTAAATATTTTAAAATCGCTAGTCATGTTATTAAGTTTACTGTTAGTAATAAATAACTGTCCAGGACTTTCACTGGGAAATAACTGATGTTATAAGAAGTAACATAGGCTACTTTAACCGTAGGGTTCCGTTTAAAAAAATTAGAGCTCGGTTTCCGTTAGTCCTACGCTACGCAAACGAAGTTGCGGGCACCAGCTATCAGCGGCGAGGGGTTCCTATAGCTTCATTCCTATCGGCTTCCCTTACCGCTTACCTTTTGAAGACCCTCATCCAAATTCCTACCTATTATACAGGCTACGGCTTCCCTATAAAGGAGAACCAGCCTTCGCCACTGCCAGCTATGTACCTAAAATTCCCAAAAAATCCAGGTGAAAAAGAGTTAAAAGAGGTGAAGTACAATACCACCGCCCCCGCCGAGGCGCAGGCTCACGAGGAGTACCTGAAGAAGTGGAAGAAGGAGAGGAAGAGACTCATCCGCCAGGAGAGGCAGAGGAACAAGGCCTTCGCCACCTTCCGACCCTACAGCAGCACCAGGAAGACCACGCCCAAACGCGGGTTAGACCTTTGACCTTAAAGTTGTTCACGGACTTAGTCTCTAAGTTCTCCAACTGAATTTCTGAAGTAATTAGAAGCCATCAAGTATATGGCAATTGTAGATCGCTACTTTATGGAAACTGCGCAAACAAGCAGATCACCTGATGGTATTAAGCGATTGCTACTTACGGACACGGACTTACAAATGTCCTACTGGTCTTTTACTCTTATGGCTTACCTAACTTAACAGAAAACTGCTTGTGTAGAGAGGCAGACTAGAGAGTTCCAATCTTCTGTTAGGGCGAGGTAGGTTTTTTGCGCTCAAGCCAAAATTTTAAATTTAAATTCGTGTAGAGTGAGGTTTTGTAATTACATACTTACATAAGTTTTTCAGTCAGTGGCCAAACTTTCAAGAGCGAACATTTAATAAATTTACACCGAAGTTCTTAAAGGTTTCGTGGTAGAACTGGTAGAATAACAGACATGCGTCCCTCCATTCCAAGATACAAGAACAGTGAAACCTCAACCAATGTTTAATATAATTATTTTTATATTTTGCAGTCCTTGGCCGCTCATCTACGGTTGGTCTATCGAGGACTGGTAATAAAACGTACAAACTACAGCCTACAAAATAGAATACAAATATTTTAAAATATTTGAATTCCATTGTAAAAATTAATAAGGGCGAGGACACAACACTGCATCACGGCGCGGCGGGCGCGTCGCAACGCACAAATGACGACGCATCGTTCGCGTTGTACGTACCTACGTATTGCGTAACGTATTACGTATACTAAGGCCGATGTATCATGTATCTTGGCGAGTCTGAACATCGCGCAGAAAGTTGCGCAATAGCAGTTTTTAAGTGTTTTCGTATTTATTTTATTTGTACTAATTGGTCACTGTACCTATTAGGGAAATTTTATTCGTACATTAGATAATTATATAAAAAATACAATAACAGTTTTCTTCACGAATTGTACATGCGCTAAAGTTCGCAGAGCCTATGTTCACATTGGCCAAGATACATCGGCCATAGTGTATGTGTACATAGCGTCGCGTGTCGTCGACGTCGACGTCGCGTGGTAACGCAGTGTTGTGGCCTCGCCCTTAGATATTAATTAATTGTTTTAATAAAAAAAATACTGACAGACTTTATATTTTTATACTTTTAACACATACCATAACAAGTATGATTAAGTAAGATTAAGTATGATTTTATAATATGTATATTAATGTTTTTTTTTCTAACGAAAATATTTGAAATATTATATTATTTGTTAACTGCTTAAAATTGTTACATCATAAATATTTAAAAAATACGCCATCAAAATATTATATAGCCAATACGTATGATACTATATAATACAGGAGGCTCCAAAATAATAGCTCTCGGTTTTCAAAACCGAGAGCTAATATTTTGGAGCTTTGACAAATTACCATTTCTGGGAAGCGATGAATAAAAATTACCCTGAAGAGATAGATGTACGTAATATTTTAGGTGATTTTACTGACTCAATTTAATTAATTAAATTATTAAACGAATAAAAAAATGATCAACACTTTAAATATGTAGTTACCTATTCACAATACAAATTCTAATAGCATATTTGGTTAGTAACATATAAAATCAACGTATTATAAAAAACTAATAGTCGACTCTAAATACCGAGAAATGATGAGCTACTATTTTCCGCTACAAATTACTTATGACGTAGACATTAACCACAGTTGACAGTAATTATTGTATTGAATAGCCTCCATACATTCTCATACATCCGAATGAAGGTCCAAAACCCCAAAGTAAGCCTATGTAGAATCTAAAATCCTGTTTGCCCACACTATCTAATACAGATAAAAATTATGATTTTGAGAGTGTTATCATGTATTATCACGCGTGGAGTATATGTACACCGCTAAATTAAGAATGATGTTTACACTCGCAGACACTAGACAGTCGTTTGTTGGCCGCCAGATTACTACGTCGTTTGTTTCGCTATAATCCGACCGGATTGAGTGGTTACTCTGCGTGGCACGTGTTCTTGACATTTGAGTGACGTTACAAATTGTACACACTACAATTTCGGTGTGATTGTTTCACAATTTTACCGTAAATTTACACTTTTTTTCTTGTGAATTTTTCTGTGTTAGTGTTGCCATATTGATTTATTGGATTATTATATATTTATCATGTAAGTATTATTTATAGATATGACGTAATACGTGTGGTGGATAACTTTTATACAGTCCAGTTTGTTTAGTGATCAGCTAATTGCTACTAAGTATTAGTAATATTACGTCAATTGGAGTCAACATCTGTATTAAAAACTTTTATATTTTGTCATGATATGAGCTATGGCATATGACCTTTAAAAATAATTTAATACATTGCATTGTAAACGAACTAAGACTTTGTTTATTTACTACTATTTACTTACCAATTGTATAAAATTATCAATATTCAATATACTTACTTATTACTTACCTATTAGAACTTTTAAATAAATTCAATTGAGACCTCAAAAACTTCAGAAATTTGTCAAAAATCAGGGTAGCACAGACGAGATAATTAACTATCATAATTGCCGTTTGCGGTAGTAGGTACCTGTTTAGATGTTTCGAATATAGATGCATATAAGATCATAAGATGTTTAATTGAAATGTATTCTCTTTTCTCTCTTCACTTTGTCCCCCGCTTCACTTTTCGGTCCCGAATCGGCTTTCCATAAAAGGATGCCCGATCCCGGCATGCTCTTTTCAATATCTTGGTGTATTCTGTTTCATGAATTCCTCCTCTAAATTATGGAGGTTAGTTAGTAGCTTTGGTATTTAATTATTATTTCCTGCTATGGTTAATGGAAACGGTTATTTTATTTTAATCTAATATTATCAATCAGGGTTTGCTAAGTCGGGTACATTTATTAAAAAGTATTGCGATTTGCGCATATAGATGTTAACGCTCTTTCGAGTATTCACAGTACAACAATATAATGAAATAGACCTTCAATTTGCAATTTGCACATTACTACATATGGGCTTACCTCGAAACTATATATTATATAAAAAAAAAACTAGGTGGAGAAGAAACAAGATTTTGTAAAGACAGAAAGGCCGAAATACTTGAGCCTTTCTGACTTTACTAAATAGTTGGGTCAATCTTTTGACGATGTTACAGTTACAAGTTATAGTATACCTACTTGAAACTAATTTTAACGTTTGTCCCTTTGATAATATGTATATTCCTTCTAACTAATAAAAATATTTACACAACGGATAAGCAATACAATATTTTGTCTTTATCCGACAGCGACTTTTCCCACGTATCAGACAGGGACAAAACATTGTATTACTTATCCACTGTTTAAATATTTTTATAAGCAAGGGGCTTGTTTTATTAAATATAATATTGTCACACAAAATTGTAGGCATAAGCTTGATGATAAACTTTGAATTAAGTAATCAATCTGAATCACGGTATAACATCATGAGTTATGACAAAAATGTGGGACTTCTATCAAACTTTTTGGCTATTTTTAGTTCTATAACATAGTACCAATTTAACCTATTAGAAACCACCACACCGTTACGTCCGTAACAAACCATATTATTATGTAATTTTGTTTTTACCCATACCTTATTTGTAGGAGTAGTGAGTAATGTGGAAAAAAATTACAGTAATTATATCAATATTCATACAAGATCCTCTGTACTACTTTATAATATAGGTAGAATATATTGCGAAAGATTTATTCTAAATATATCCCGATTCCCGATAATCTTCAGAATTACCACTCAAACATATTGAAGCTTTGGACTCGTCACACCTACACTGTACTTTGTAAGAAATTATACCAAAAGCCAAATACTCCTCTTAACTATTTTCGGTTCGGTTAATGCGCTGGCTCATTTTGAAACAGGGTTTTAACCGATAATAATTGCAAGAATTGCCCTATTATCAAAACTTTCTAAAGAATATTTGGAGCAGCCTGTATATCGTAACATTTGTAACGCGTTCAAACAATTTGACGTAACTTATTGCAATAATAATGTTGAATTATTGTTTGGTCAATTACCTTATTCGGAATTTCGGAAGAGTTTTTTTGTTACAAGTAGTTTGTTTGTTTGCAATGAAACAAACTAAAGCGTTTTCTAATAATCTACTGCGGCGGCGAAATATTATCCAAATGAAAACTATGTAACATTCTTGCTATTTTTAGGGATCCGTAATACTCAAGGAGTAAGGACCCCTTATAGTTTCGCTCTGTCCGTCTGTCTGTCTGTTTATCTGCTTGTCTGTCGGTCTGTCCGTTTGTTTTTCTAGCTTCTGTAATTATGAATATAAATAGATGAAATTAGGAATAGTTATTTAATGTGTATAGATCTCAGTTTTGGCATCTAAAATAATAATAATATAATTTTATATTTGAGGGATGGCTCTCGTATCTCGCTCGATACATATAAAAATATTTTTTCATTCTACCCCATCGTGTGGTGTATGGTATGACCCATATGGGGATCGAAAACCGGTCATATTTAAAAAAACCGGGTTTTTCGGTCCCAGCCATCTTCAAAACCGGGTACCCGGGTTTTTTCGGGTATTTCGGGGTTTTTGTTGATTTTGTAGAATTTGGTTAGGAATGTCCTAAAATATACTTTTATCAGCTGCTTTCTGTTGTTACAACGTAATACTGGTAAAATGTGATCCCACGATAAACATTTTCATGTAAAGTAATTAATAACTTCACAAACTCTACACCTTAGTCAAAATACGTTGCCTGACAAAATGGCCAAGCCACATAATTTGACTAAAGTGTAGAGTTTGTAAAGTTAGGCTTGTAGAGTTAAGGCATGCAGAAACAGAAATACGCTGCCTTCTTGAAGGTGTGCAGGTCCTAATGGTCCGGAAATACTGTTGGCGACAGTTCATTCCAGAGTTTTACAGTGCGCGGCAGAAAGCTTCGGGTAAAAGCGCACGGTGGAGGACTGCCACTCATCAAGGTGATGAGGATGATAAATATTTTGTCCCTTGGAACGGTGGCGGAAAGTTGCAGCAGGTATAAGTTCGAACAATTCCTCAGAGCACTACCCGTAATATAACCGATATAGGATGCAGAGCGATGCTCATCTCTACGTAGCTCTAAGGAGTAAAGCCTGTTTGAAATACTATGGTAGTCGACAATTCGAGCGGCCCTTCGTTGGATACGATCCAGAGGGAGAAGCTGGTACTTTGGCGCTCCTGCCCAGAGATGAGAACAATATTCCATGTGAGGCCGAACCTGCGCCTTATAGAGTTGTAGGCGTTGGACCGGACTGAAATACTGCTTTGACCTGTTCTTGGCCTTGCCCTTCAGATGATATCGGAACTAGACCTCGCTCGATATGCTAATACCAAGTATTCCAATTTCCAATGTTGGAGGAGCAGTTATGGGTATGCTTTCAAAACGAGGACATACGACAATCGGTAACTTATTAGCGATAAACGCGCAAACTTGTGTCTTAGATTAGAGGTGTTGAATTGGACTAAGTTAAGTCTACCCCATTCAGAGATCTTCTCCAATGAAATCTTAATTTGAGAGACAAGTTCGTTTCGACTCTCAATGACGTTTTGCCGAGAGATGTTCGGGCGACCTATATATAAGGCATCACCCGTACTGTCGTCAACACATATTATCATTGATATGCAGTATGAACAGGGCAGGCGATAGCACACCAAAGCTGTCTACCAAGATGCCAGGACTGTGCCATAAGAGCAGGTAAGCCGAAAAAGATGCGTTAAGACCGGTGCCAACTCTGGAGCACACATTTTCAACACAATGGGACGGATTCCGTTAGGCCCACTCGATTTTTGGGTATAATGGGAACGGAGAGCAATTCGCACTGAGCGCTGATGGAACCGAATATTATATTATACCAAGTTATGAAGGTCCAAAAAATCGATGAATCGCTTCGAGAAAAGGTAGTCTTGCTCTTCGCTCACTCGTCCTGGCGCAGACAGGGCGGGGGCACTACCGTGCCCCCAAATGTTACTACATACAACATGAAAACATTATAACTATTATTCTAAAATTCTACATTGACAATCACAAGCCACTATAACGTTCGGTTTGTGACTGTAACTGTTATAAACTGTTGTAGAATTTCATAATGAAAAAAAGCTCAATATTTTGAAAACCGGGTTTTGTTGTAGGCCCGAAAACCCGGGAAAACCCGGGTTTTCGGTTTCGGGTAAAACCGGTCTCGATGTCCTAGACCCATAGATGTATTATACTAAAAAGAGGCTTTACCCCCCGTAAAGCGCCCGTAAAGTTGGTCACTCCTGGCATTTCTAAAGGAGATAGAAACTTATAAGTTTCGGTGCTGATTGCTGATAGATCATGCTAAAAACTCTTCAGGAAAATAGGGTTGTGTCCTAAAGTCGAATATCACATTCATACCAATTGAATTTCAAAATTGTTGAATAGCGATATATAAATATAAAAGAAAAAGTTATTTAGGTTGACGCGATAAAGAATTATAAGCAAATAAAAAGTATTGCCCATCTCTTTCTCGCAAAACGATTTGTGACGTCACGCCGTGCTACCGCCATACATTGCAGTATGGCGGTAGCACAGCGTGACGTCACAGGCCGATATGTCGCTCTCTTTCTTATTGTAAATTTAAATTGTTTGTATCTTCGTTAATTTTTAAGATTTATAAAATTTGGTTTTAAATTGTTTACTATCATGTTGTCTAGCATTGAATAGACGAAAAATATTTTTTTTGTCAACTAGCCTATTATTGAGAGCGAAATCGGACAATAACTTTTGAAGTAATTATTCTTCTGTTCTTCTTAAGAACACGGTCTGCAGTTTTTTTCTAGGTAGCGCTCGTTTCGTTCAGCTTTCACTATGTCTATATGAATCTTGATATTATAGTCGTGACATTTTACTTTTAAAAACAACCCTATTGCTGACCTTCTATACCAGAGATGTTAAGGATATGAGTATGACATTTCGGATCTGTACATAATGGATACTGATATTAAATTATTTCGGATTATCCGTTAGTTTCAGATAATTTTATATGCCAAATTATCCGAAGCTTTCATATCGGATTCGGTTACGGTTACGGATAGCTATTTCGGATATCCGATAGTTACGGTTACGGTTACGATAATCCATAACATCCCTGTTCTATACTATCTATGGTTTTCTGCATTACGTCAGTTCATAACTCATAGTGTGCAAAAACACTCATGGAAGCAATGACCAATACGTCGGATAATCTTAAAAGGTTTTACCTCAATCAAATACTAACGATTCGTGTAGACTGTTTGCCTACATCTCTTGGTTCTGTAAGTCGTAACATTACGTAAAAGCCAAGGTGAAAGTAGATTACGATGTACGCAAACAAAAATTTTGCGATATACTTACCTTCTAACTGTATATAATTCACCAAATATTTTCATGTAAAATGTTGCTAAGACACATCATAACACTCACTGTCAATAAATTTCCATGTAGAGCCAAGCTCCTTGCTCGGTACTCATAGTACATGCCAGGTAATAAAATACAATAGTTTTTGCACAAGACAACAGTGCCAACTTAGATTTTGACAGATATAGAATAGGATTTGATAAATATTATTTACTAGATGTTGCCCGCGACTTCGTTTCAAAAGTTAATTTCGCAGAAACCGTACATTTTTCCATCATAAAAAGCGCCTATGTCTTTCCCCGTGATCTACTCTACATCTGTGCAAAATTTCATCAAAATCGGTCGAGTAGTTTCGAAGCCTATTCGATGCAAATAAACAAACAAACAAACTTTTCCTCTTTATTTTATATAGTATAGCTTTTGCCCGCGGCTCAGCCCGCGTAAATACAGTATCCCACGGGAACACTGAACTTTTTGGAGATAAAAAGTAGCTGTAACGCAGAGCTTAATCTACAACTATATCAAATTTCAATCGAAATTCGTCCAGTAGTGAAAACTACTGCGAAAGCAAGTAAGAGTTATAAACATCCATCCATCCATCCTCACAAACTTTCAGATTTATAATATAAGTAGTAGTAGGATAAAAGTAATAGAAGTCAAAAACTTTAAAGTCCAGACAAATAAATAATTTAAGCGTTACAAGAAAAAACTTTTATTTCAAACCAAGGCAAAGAATATATAATATTACTAGCGACCCGCCCCGGCTTCGCACGGGTAGTAACTACTAACTAATAATATCTATTCTGTGGCACGGGTACAATACTGATACTAACACTACAGAATGTCACCCACTTCGCAACGGGCCGTGCAGCAGAAATCGTAATATTTTAATTTCACCATAACTTCAAAACCAAAAGTCCAATTTTAATCGTTCAAAGGCCAAATATTATCTACATAAACTGTACTTAGTGATTAAATAATTTATTTTGATAAGGATTAATAGCATGAGTAAAATAAACGCGTTTAAATATAGTCCAAAAAAAATTCAATATTTCTAAATAAAAAAATGGTTGTTGTGCCTCACTCGACATAGATGGGTATAGTGTGTCGCGGACTTTTTTGTAGATATTTATAAGATCTACAATTAATTAGAACATTGTATGGTTCTATCTTTTATAGTTTAGGCAGCGTACGCAAAATGAGTAACTTTTCTGGTTGATTTTTTACACCTTGTGTTCGAAAACCCCAAATATCTTACGGAACCCTGTTTTTTTCCAAAATAAAATTTAGCCTATGTTACTCGTAGATAATGTAGCTTTCGAATGGTGAAAGAATTTTTGGAATCGGTCCAGTACTTTTTGAGCCTATTCATTACAAACAAACAAACAAACAAACATACAAACAAAGTTTTCCTCTTTATAATATTAGTATAGATAGAAGTAAAGATTAGCTCGGTAGCTACGGCTACCCAGTAGAGTACCCAGTACCCACCCACGAATCGAGGTAATTAATATATAATACGACCTTTCGGTCGTGCTACTGACTAGCCAATGGCCATAAACGTGTAAGCCAAGTTCATACTTCATCATAAGACAATCTTACATCATACGTATTGAGGAAAGCCCGCAGGCCGCAGCCCATTCCAATGCTTTTATTGCAACATTACTTTTATTGTAATATGAACCTTTGACATTTCAGCTTAGATGCTAATGTCCGTTCAGAGTCATTTCACCCCGGAGTTTGATGCGAGTTTCTTACGCTGCGCCAGTTCTTCTCGCCGGGCTAGTTTCCGAACCGGTGGTAGGCATCATGTAGACAATTATAGAAGTGTTGATTTAATACTTAACATACAAAATTAAAAAAAAAAAAAATTAAATTTGAATTTGTTCCTATGAGAGTGATCAGCGTCTGTTTAGTGTCACATTACGCAAGGAACAAATTGTAATTTAATAATTAAATTTTGTTCCGTAGTTTCATGTTTTTAAGTTTTTACTTTTGTACTATACAACAATCTTGATGTTTGGCTGTTTTGTACAGAACCCTCGTGCGCGTGTCCGACTCGCACTTGGTCGATTTTATTTATTTATTTATTTATTTAATAATTTAAGTACACACAATAATAAACAAAGAAAACTTAAAACTAGGACACAATTTAGTACAAAGGTGCTACTTATTCCAAAATTGGAATTTCTTCCAGTAGACCTGATACAGGAATTAAACAAAAAATTAAACCGACTTCCAAAGTAAAAATACACAAAAAAGTATGAAATAAAACTTAATCTCTAAATAATTCCCCTTTCAAATTCGGATAAAATTTTTACTATTTCTCTACTCAATCTTCTTAATTTTGAAATCGGTACCAGCCCAAACAATATTCTACAATATTTTATAGAACTTACGTTCATATTTGCTGGTACCGACTTCAAAATTAATAAGATTGAGTAGAGAAATAGTAAAAATTTTAGCCGAATTTGAAAGGGGAATTATTTAGAGATTAAGTTTTATTTCATACTTTTTTGTGTATTTTTACTTTGGAAGTCGGTTTAATTTTTTGTTTAAAAATAATAATTTCACCCTTTTTAGAGATATATTTTCTTAAGTTATTATTAAGGCCGCGTAGACCCAATTTTACATGACTTTGAATCGATAATAAACAAACAAATAGTAACTTTAAAAAGCCAAAAAAAATACACATTGTTGTTTACTTAATGTTCTTTTACAATTTGTGGTTCGAAACATAATATTGAAAACTTCACTCGATCAAAAATAATTCCGAAGAGGAGGCTAAATTTGAATATTTTTCTTTTTGTTCATGAAGTTCATGATAGTTTTACTTTCAAAAATCATATCTACGAAAAGCTAATAACTTAAAAAAGAATAATTTCTGGTTACATTTTGCATGTTGGTTTAATTATTTTAACAATAAATTAATATTGAAATGCAGCGTGCGTAAGCCACTAGAGTCGCCCCACAGTCGCCCGCTAGGCGTTGACGAGGACAGACCTATGTCAGTTTTGCTAGCGCACGCCTTACCCGCGTATTTATCGAACAATTCTTTCGTTTCTAACGCAGTGTAGGAAAGTCAGTTTTGTTTTTTTTTTTATTTTTGAACTAAATTATACATATCATACACAATAACATGTTATATTTTATCGTCGCCGCGTCATTGCTTTTGCCAGATGATACGACCTCTGTGGCTCAGTGATTGAGCGTGTTGGTGCTCAAGCCGGGGGTCGCGGGTTTGAATCCCGCCGAAGGAACAAAAAGTTTCCTGTGTTCCCGGGTCATGGATATGTATAATACAATAAAAATCTAAAGGAAAGTCAGTTTGTTTTGTATTTTTTTATGTTTCTTTTTATTTTTGAACTAATTCTATACAGATAAATAAAATTGAAGTGTCTGTTTGTAACTTCAAATTAACAGCTTTTCATATAAGGAATCTAAAAGTATACTCGGTACTTATAATAAAATACCAATTTTTAAAATTTTTGTCTGTCCGTCTGTCTGTCTGTCTGTCTGTTTGTTCCGGCTAATCTCTGAAACGGCTGGACCGCTTTTCACGGGACTTTCACTAGCAGATAGCTGATATTATAAGGTCTAACATAGGCTACTTTTATTTTAGGGTTCCGTTTAAAAAAATAGGGTTCCGCTTTCGTTAGATCTGCGCAAACGAAGTTGCGGGCATCAGCTAGTTATACATATAACCATACACAATAACATGTTACATTTTATCGTCGCCGCGTCGTTGCTTTTGCCAAATGAGACGACCTCTGTGGCTCAGTGATTGAGCGTGTTAGTGCTCAAGCCGGGGGTCGCCGGTTTGAATCCCGCCGAAGGAACAAAAAGTTTCCTGTGTTCCCGGGTCATGGACATAATATAATATACAATAAAAATCTATAGGAAAGTTTGTTTTGTATTTTTTTATGCTTCTTTTTATTTTTGAACTAAACCTATATACAGATAATATACAGATAAATAAAAATGAAGTGTCTGTTTGTAACATCAAATTAACAGCTTTTCACATAATGCATCTGAAAGTATATTCAGTACTTACAATAAAATACAAATTTTTAAAAATGTCTGTCCGTCTGTCTGTCTGTCGGTCTGTCTGTCTGTTTGTTCCGGCTAATCTCTGAAACGGCTGGACCGATTTTCGCGGGGCTTTCACTGGCAGATAGCTGATGTCATAAGGTCTAATATAGGCTACTTTTATTTTAGGGTTCCGTTTAAAAAATAGGGTTCCGCTTTCGTCAGTTAGGCGCAAACGAAGTTGCGGGCATCGGCTAGTTATAGGTACATATAACCATACACAATAACATTATCGTCGCCACGTCGTTGCTTTTGCTAGATGAGACGACCTCTGTGGCTCAGTGGTTGAGCGTGTTGGTGCTAAAGCCGGGGGTCGCGGGTTCGAATCCCGCTGAGGGAACAAAAAAAATCTGTGTTCCTGGGTCATGAATGTGTATTAAATATGTGTATAATACAATAAAAATCTTAAATATGTGTATAATATAAAAATTATTAAATATATTTCTGTTGTCTGGTACCCGTAACACAAGTTCTTCGAGAACTTACCACGGGACCAGATAGACTTGGTGTGAAGCGTCCATAGATATATTATTGTGTATTATGAGAAAAAAGTAGCTGATGCGTGGAGTAGCCTTAGTACATTATTGAATAAGCCAGTAAACAGTTTTTATGAATTTGTAACATCTACCATCTTCTTTGCCGTACTTTTCGTTTCTTTTTATTTCGATTTCTGTTTTTACAATAATAATAATAAATAACTCCCCACGCCGATTTCGGTGACGGTGGCTGGTTTTATTGTAGCCTAGCCAGTTACACAGTAGTATTTTTATAGTGCCCAAGTGTGTGCGCAGTACACAAAGGCACTCTTTTTTTTACTCTCGTAATCCAGTGGGACGGATAACCGACACGACTGACGAGAGATGAGGCGCAGGTCCGACTTTTTACCTGCCCATCCGACGCATGGATCATCTTTCTTGTCAGACAATCAGGTGATCAGCCTGCATTGTCCTAACCAAACTTGGAAACAACATTTTTTGTTGTTCCAGTGCGGGAATCGAAATTAGAACCTACGACCTCCGAGTCGAGAGCCAAGCTCTAACCACTAGACCACGGAGGCTGTTTGTTCTATTTACAATAAAATATAAGGATACGTGCTCAACATCCGTCATGCTTGCCTTTGCAGAACACACCAAGTCACTCGCAAGTAGGGGTTGCAATCCGGATACTTCGAAATTCTAAAAATTCTAAAAATCCGGATTTTCATTTAAAAATCCGGATTTTCGATTTTTTCGAATCTTGGTTACTACTATGAATATTACATATTTTAATTATTGTAATTAGTATGTACTCTAGACGTACAATATTTGAATAAGGGATATAATTAATCGAGTGAACAAAAAATAAGTTGGTGACTGCACGTGAGCATACTGTATTGCTGAATTTGGCAGCGAATTAATATGTTGGCGACTAAATTACCAAACTGGTGAAATCACTCAAGTGACAAAAAATACAAAAATCGGCAGATAAAAAGTAGCGAAATTTAATCCAATTAGCAACGATGAGTTGGTGACCATTATACCATGTAAGTAGCTAATGAAGATTTGATTGATAAATTAATAGCTGCTAAAAATTCAATTTGCAAGCTACGGAAAATCCCAGTTTTGGATACTATTGGAGGTTTTTTTTCTTTGGTATGGGTATCGTTTTCAAGGTTTTTGGGGGTGCAGAATAATATGAAAATAAAATCCGTTTTAAAATTCCAAAATGGCGTATATTTTTTTTTATTAAAAATGGATGTCTTTTTTCATGTTTCATATGCTGATTATAAAATTGTCTTCCAATGAAATTGGATTTTCCAAAATGGAGACTATCCAATCTTCGTAAAATTAACATGTAGTTTGTAGAGGTGCCAGCTATGTAAGGTATAGAAACTTTTCGAAATTCAGGATTTTCAAATTTCTTTTTTTGGCATTCATGAAAAAAAATATGCGATTTCCGGGTTAAGGGGGAGGAAATTTTTATTATATTTCCAGTAATAGTATTATTTTTCCGCTTCTAAAATAGAAACGATTATAGAAAAAAAATATGGCAATGTTCTACTTTGACACGAACAGTGTATAAAGCTATAGAAATTTTGGAAAATTCATGATTTTCAAATTTATTTTTCTTCCATCGTGAAGAAAATATGGTGTTGCGGGGTTCTTAAGGGGAGGAAATTTTCATTATTTTTTCAATAGGATGCACCGTTTCCGAGATAGAATCAATTTTATAAAAAAAAATTAAATGCTCTACATTGAGATACGAGGGATGTATAAAGCTATAGAAATGTTGGAAAATTCAGGATTTTCGAATTTCTTTTTCTCTCATCTTGAAGAAAATATATGGTTACGGAGTTATTAAGGGGGTGGTAATTTTCATTATTTTTCAAGTAGGATGCACCGTTTCTGAGATAGAAGCCATTATAGAAAAAAAATACGATAATGCTCTACTTTGAGACACGAACGGTGTAAAACGCTATAGAAAATTTGGAAAATTTAGGATTTTCAGATTTTTTTCTTCCATCATGAAGTAAATATGATGTTGCGGGGTTTCTAAGGGGGAGGAAATTTTCATTATTTTTCATTAGGATGCACCGTTTCCGAGATAGAATCAATTTTATAAAAAAAATATAAATGCTCTACATTGAGATACCGGGGATGCATAAAGCTATAGAAATGTTGGAATATTCAGGATTTTCGAATTTCTTTTTCCCCATCATGAAGAAAATATATGGTTGCGGGGTTTTTAAGGGTGAGGTAATTTTCATTATTTTTCAAGATGCACTGTTTCTGAGATAGAAGTGATTATAGAAAAAAAATATGGCAATTCTCTACTTTGAGATATTATGAGCGATGTATAAAGCTATGGAAATTTTGGAAAATTCAGGATTTTCAAATTTCTTTTTCTTTCATCATGAAGAAAATTTGAGGTTGCGGGGTTACTAAGGAAATTTAAAATGGATGACTTTTTTGTAATCAGCACCCCTAGAAACCAACAAAGGGACAACCATATTATTTTTATAAAATTAAGTATGTCCGCCATATTGGAATTTCAAAATGAATGTCATTTTCGTATCCAGCATCCCCAAAAACCTGGTAACGACACCTATGTTAATTTTGCAAAAAAATGAATTACCGTTATTTTTAAATTTCAAAATGAATCTACACAATATCTACACCCCCCCTAAAGTCTAGGAAAATTAAAAATTGGGAATTTTGTACGCTCCTTTGTTTTTTTATGTGCGCTGGTTTTGCTGCTTGTATGTTTTTTGAGTTACCTACATTACGGAAAATATATGTACCTATTCTTAAATTAAATGTGTACTCACAAATTGTCGCCAAGATGGTTATTTGTTCGCTAATATAATATCTGTCTGCCAGTTTGGAATATTCAGTGGTATTATTTAGTCACCAGATTTGTAATTTTTTATTCCTTACATTCTTTAGCCAACATGGTAATTTAGTATTCAATATTCGGTATTTTCACATCCAAAATTTAATTGTTTTGTCGTGATTGTTTTCCGTAAGTGTTTCGTGTTGTGCGACAAAATCCGTAAGTGTTTAAAACAATGAACAATATTCGCGTAAACATAAGAAATCAATATGTTTTGTCGTGAGTTTAAATACATGCCTTTGGATAATTTGATATTATTTGTTGTCCTATTGAAATTGTTGACACATTTTTCCATTTATTCAAGTTATTTGGTAGAACATAGTCAATCCATTAAATGGTGATGCGAGGGATGAAGATCTGCTAAAATATTATGGCCGCTATATATGTATACTAGCTTTTGCCCGCGACTTCGTCCGCATGGAGTTCGGTTTCCATAAAAAATTTAAACCCCTATTTCACCCCCTTAGGGTGCGAATTTTCAAAAATCCTTTCTTAATGGATGCCTACGTCATTACAACTATCTGAATGCCAAATTTCAGCAAAATCCGTTCAGTAGTTTCGGCTGTGCGTTGACAGATGAGTCAGTCAGGTTTACCTTTTATATATCTTTAAGAATGTGATTTGTGAAACACGCCCTAAAATCTAAGTGCAGCCTAAATCCTGACCGATAAAAATTCAAGTATCTATCTAATTTAATATAATATAATTCGCGGGCAATACCGCGGGAACCATACAGTTTGCCGCGATAAAAAGTAGCCTAGGCTATAATATCCCTTCCCCTGGTCTACTCTATATTTATGCAAAATTCCATCAAAATTGGCCTAGTAGTTACGGAGCCTATTCAATGCAAACAAACAAACATACGAACAAATCTTTCCTCTTTATTCGCACGGGTACAATACTGATACTAATACTGATATAATAGTAATATGTATGTTAGTCTATAAGGTATTTATAATATGGGCATATGCAGCCCGAAATAAATGGTATTTAATTTAATACTACAGAATGTTACCCACTTCGCAACGGGCCGTGCAGCAGAAATCGTAATATTTTAATTTCGCCATAACTTCAAAACCAAACATCCAATTTTAATCATTCAAAGACCAAATATTATCTACATAAACTGTACTTAGTGACGAAATAATTTATTTTGATAAGGATTAATAGCATGAGTAAAATAAACGGGTTTAAATGTAGTCCAAAAAAAATTCAAGATTTCTAAATAAAAAAATGGTTGTTGTGCCTCACTCGACATAGATAGGTATAGTGTGTCGCGGACTTTTTTGTAGATATTTATAAGATCTACAATTAATTAGAACATTATATGGTTCTATCTTTTATAGTTTAGGCAGCGTACGCAAAATAAGTAACTTTTCTGGTTGATTTTTTACACCTTGTGTCCGAAAAACCTAAATATCTTACGGAACCCTATTTTTTTCCAAAATAAAATTTAGCCTATGTTACTCGTGGATAATGTAGCTTTCGAATGGTGAAAGAATTTTTGAAATCGGTCCAGTACTTTTTGAGCCTATTCATTACAAACAAACAAACAAACAAACAAACAAACATACAAACAAAGTTTTCCTCTTTATAATATTAGTATAGATGTATGGACTGTTTCTAAGATACTTACCATTTTATATTTTTTCAGTAGTAGTACAGTTCAGTAATAGGTGATCCAATTTATAAAAACACTGAATATGGTTTCAGTTTCACTTGCACAAGTAGTAAGAAGTATAATAAGCAAATCCAAACCCAATTAAAGCTTTGTATTTTTATATTTATTGAATTCTTACTAACGAAAGTCGAAACATATTATTGCAATTTTAATTTCTGCAATCATAGAATGCCAAATTAATATGACAGCTTAAAAAGAAATGTAGTGGTTTAACTATATTTAATTATCTTCTAAATAATGAATATCTAAGTCCAAATACCTAAATCTTATCTCTATGATATCAGGAAGAAGTTTTGGAGTCGATAATACCTGACTGGTTGGTTTAAGATTAGAGAGAGTTTTGCCGAATGAATGAAGGTAATATTTTTTTTATTATTAAAATTAATTTGATTGAACTAAACTAACCTAAACTAACGAGTCAGTAGCAAAACTAAATGAAAATCAACGCTCCTGTTTTTGCGTAGAAATAATTATTTTTAGATAATATTTTAAATATATGTATATGTATGGACTGTTTCTAAGATACTTACCATTTTATATTTTTTTCAGTAGTAGTACAGTTCAGTAATAGGTGATCCAATTTATAAAAACACTGAATATGGTTTCAGTTTCACTTGCACAAGTAGTAAGAAGTATAATAAGCAAATCCAAACCCAATTAAAGCTTTGTATTTTTATATTTATTGAATTCTTACTAACGAAAGTCGAAACATATTATTGCAATTTTAATTTCTGCAATCATAGAATGCCAAATTAATATGACAGCTTAAAAAGAAATGTAGTGGTTTAACTATATTTAATTATCTTCTAAATAATGAATATCTAAGTCCAAATACCTAAATCTTATCTCTATGATATCAGGAAGAAGTTTTGGAGTCGATAATACCTGACTGGTTGGTTTAAGATTAGAGAGAGTTTTGCCGAATGAATGAAGGTAATATTTTTTTTATTATTAAAATTAATTTGATTGAACTAAACTAACCTAAACTAACGAGTCAGTAGCAAAACTAAATGAAAATCAACGCTCCTGTTTTTGCGTAGAAATAATTATTTTTAGATAATATTTTAAAGATATAGGTGTCAAAAATAGCACCAACGATTTGTGTAAACCACTGTTATTTTTTTTTTAAGTAATGTAGTTTTCATCTTATAGCGGAAACTTCAAAGTGCAATGAAGAGTAAGATGTTACTGTTTATTTGTAAGTAAAATGTTAAAATAAAGATCTTACAACAGTTATAGATTTTAAATTGTGCTTAGAATTGCTTATTATACTTCTGTTAGTTTCCGAGGGAATTAAAAGCACCATTTACATGTTTAATTATTACCCAAACAGGTGGGTGGTTTTTAATTTCAATAACTCGAAAGTAGTCCAATTTCGTCCATACAAAATTATATATCCAGCCCCATTTTTCAAATGATTTGTCTTCACTCCCCGGATCTCGATTTAAAGGAATTTCAGTTTCCTACGTTTTATTAAACTGTATTAATTTTCGTACGTTAGTACTTTCACATAGAAATGGAACTTTACGAAAACGGTAGTGGTGAACTGTGGCGTAGATATGTAAAAAAAGCGTTAAAAAGATCACAGGCTATTCCACTTTTTTATAATTCTTTCTGCTGGAACATTTAGTAAATAACAATATATACATACCTTATTTAAAATAATATACTAACTATAAAACTGAACATTGTAGGATTTGAAACGTAATCAAAAATATTTCTAAAAATGAAAAAATAAATATAATTAAGTATATAATTTTGATAAAATCTCATTATGTTTTTATTTATTCAGATTGTAATTCTAATACTTACAACTTAAAATAAGAATTTATTTAAATTAAATTATAAAAAAGTAACTCTTTTTTTTACTAATAAATAAGTTTTGCTACAACATAGTAGTAAAATTAACATTAAAGTTTTATAAATTATGCAACAAATTTAAAAAAAATGAAAAAATCTGAATTATCCGGATAATCCGGATTTTTGGGAGAAAAATTCGGAAATCCGGATTTTCAAAAAGTCAAACGTTTGTGGAAGTTTGGATTTTGCGGCAAGTGGCAAACGTGCGGACTCGGCAGTAGGAATACATTTTTTGCAAGTGTCTGCCTAAGTAGTTACCATCAAATCGCCAGCACCTATGTACCTGATACAGTATTTTTATCTCACGAAACGACACGTACTTTAGTGACCACACGAGCTAACGATAGGTACTCGTCTCCATGCACACATCGAACACAGCGTGTTGCGTGCGCTATGTAAACGGCTCAAGTTACCCAAAAAATATGTATAAAATAATTATTCCTCTTTAAATGATGTAAAAAAATCTTTTAAGATTGACTCACTATAACCTTTTTTATGGTAATCAAATTTGGTCGAAATTAATGCATTATTGCGCCATCAGTTGACGCGGACGAAGTCGCGGGCAACAGCTAGTCCATACTAATATTATAAATGGGAAAGTGTGTGTTTGTCCGTCTCTCACGCCAAAACTACTGAACCGATCTAAATGAAATTTGGTACACAGATATTCTAGAGCCTGATAAAAGACATAAGCTATTTTTTATCGCGGGGAAATGTACGGTTCCCGTGGGATACTTTATTTACTGTTTCACGAAAAAACTACTAAACCGATCATCATGAAATTTGGCACAGACATAAAGTAGACCATAGGGAAGGGCATAGGCTACTTTTTATCGCGGGACATATACGATTCCCATGGGTTACTGTACATACGCGGGCGGAGCCGCGGGCATCAGCTAGTAATTGAATAAAATTTAAGCATTTTTTACTTAGGTACCTACCTATAATATCTATTCAAATTATGTGTGCTATGTGTTGCATTAAAACAGTTACCTATGGATTTTATTATCTTTTTCAATACAAATAATAAAATAAGATGACCTACTGCCGACACGACTACACTGTAACACTTTGGGTTCGTGTAAGTTCACGCCGGCGACGTAGGCGCGCGGCTCGCTTTGCGGCAATTGCGGGCAACTCTTGGAAGCGTTAAATGCCTATTTCGCTTGGTCTACCTGGTCTTAATACGTCTTAAGAACGTCTAAACTAAACGATCGAATGTATAATTGAATACGCGCCAAGCTTCCATAAGGTATTGCTATTAAGATGATGATGATGATTACTGTAAGTTATAAATTGGCATATGCTTGCAGTTTATTAAACAATGCCGAAATTTCCAAACGCATATCTTTAAAGACTGAGGAGTTCTGTACAGTGCTTTTGGATCCAGGGTATACCTTGGTACAATATCTTATTTTTTGGTAGCATATGCTTGTGTTACTTCAGTAAAAGTCAAAATCACTATATGCGTGGATATAAATTTCGAGGAGTTCCCTCGATTCCTCATGGATCGCATCATCAGGTTCCCACTTTAGTGACTAAAGGACCAATTTCGAACTAAACCCTTTACAACAAACAAAAGAATTTTGCAAATAGGTCCATAGAGTAATGTTCAAAGATCTCCGTGTTAGTGTAAACTACTATGAGAAATACCTTTTATATCATCATAATCTGATGATGTATGGTGTGATAGTGGTGATGATGATGATGATTACTCTAACTGACAGGGTGGCATATGCTTGCAGTTCTTTAAACAACGCCGAAATCCCCAAACATGTATCTATAAGGAGCCAGGAGTTCTGTTCTGTACTTTTGGATCCAGGGTATACCTTGGAGCAAAATCTTACTTTTTGGTAGCATATACTTGAACTACTTCAGAAAAAGTCAAAATCACCATATGTGTCCATATAAATTTCGAGGAGTTCCCTCGATTCCTCATGGATCCCATCATCAGGTCACCACTTGATATCAAAAGGACCAATTTGGGATTACACCCTTTACATCACAGAAAAAAATTTGAAAATCGGTCCACAGGCGGCGGAGTAATCGTTGAACATACAAAAAAAAAATAAAAAAAAAAAATATATACAGCCGAACGTATAACCGCCTCCTTTTTTGGGAAGTCGGTTAAAAAATAAAGAAAAGTAACAGTATCTGGTGCGTACGATTATTACAATGAGAAACAGAGATTATGTTCTACAAATATATATATATATATATATAATATTATTATACAAATACTTATATAAAATATTACAATATACTAATATATACAATAGTTTTTAATAGTTTAATAAAAACATAATACAATAATCGCATAAATAAATTAAATTAAGGGTTTTATATGATAATTATCAGGTTAAGTTGAGATAGTGCTCACGTAGAGCCCCAGTGTCTTACACTCCCGTATGTCAGCTGGCAAGGAGTTCCACAGCTTAGCAGCATGCACCGTGAAGGAGTAGGCAAAGAAGTCGGTACGATGGGAAGGAATATTTAGAAGAGTGCGTCTAAAGGGTCTACAAGATATGTTTTGGAAATTAGGAAAGGAGAAACGTTCATTTAAGTAAGAAGGGGATGTGGGACTAAACAGAGTATTGAAAAGGAGACAGAGGATTCGATAGTTTCTGCGTAGTCGAATAGGGAGCCACTGCAACTGCTTTCTATATTGAGACACGTGATCTCGTTTTTTTAGGCCAAAAATAAAGCGTATGGAGAGATTCTGCAACCGTTCTAATTTGTTTAGAATCTCCTCATTCGCATCTAAATAGCAAACATCAGCGTAATCAATAATAGGTTGGATAAGGGTTTGCGCTAATAGGATTTTAGTAGGAGTAGGGAGAAAGTTTTGGAGTAACTTGAGTGAATGCAGGGTGTGGTACACTTTACGACTAATGTTGTTGGCATTAGCATTCCAAGACAGGTGTGCGTCAAAAATAACTCCCAGGTTTTTGGCAGTGTCAGAGAAAGGTATCGTAGTGCCGTTCAAGATAATGGGAGGAAGAGTAGCTTTGTCAAGTAGCGCCAGCATCCGTCTGCTTCCTATTAATAATGCTTTCGTTTTAGAGGGGTTTACGAGTAGACCAAAAGACTGCGCCCATTCAGTTATACGTCTAAGGTCATCATTAATAAGAGCTATGCCAGATGCTGCGTTAGGTATAGTAAAATGCTGATATATCTGTAAGTCATCCGCATAGAGATGATGTTTAGACTGTATTACTTTTATAATGAAGTTAATAAAGATAGAAAAAAGAAGAGGAGAAAGTACTCCACCTTGGGGAACACCTGCATCGAGATCACACCAATCTGAGGAAACATTATTGATCTGTACTCGCTGCGACCGACCCCGAAGGTAGGAGTTAAGCCAGGACAGGACGGGAGGGGACAAATTAAGAGACTCAAGCATACCGAAAAGAATATCAAAGTCAATGGAATTGAAGGCACTACTAAAATCTAAAAGGATAAGGGTAGTAAGAGATTTGTTTTCCATGGCCCACCGAATGTCATCAGTGACATTTATTAACGCGGAAACGGTGCTGTGCCCAGAACGAAAGCCCGATTGCAGTGAGCTTAAAAGGTTATTTTTATGTAGGAAAGAAGAGAGCTGTTGGTGAACGATATTTTCCAAGACTTTAGATAGGAAAGGCAGTATAGAAATAGGACGAAAGCAAGATTGAGAAGTAGGATTGGGGACTTTTGGTAGAGGAAGGACATTTGCCCTTTTCCAGGCCTGAGGGAAACGGCAAGAGGATAAAGAGAAATTGAGGATATGAGTTAAAATAGGTAATAAAGAAGGGAGAATCATTTTAATCATCTTGGAGGAAACCATGTCACAGCCAGCAGCCTCTGAAGAAATTGATTGAACTGCTATTCTGACCTTAGATTCAGTACAAGAGGTAAAAGAAAAGGATGGACAAGTAATAGGTAAGTTTGACAAAGATTGCAAGGTATTGAGCTTAATGTTGTTATTTAAAATGATTGGAGGTTGGGAAAAATGTTTATTGAGTGCATTCAAATCGTGATCATTGGAGTCGGAAACAGGAGATTTGCCAATACCAACTGATTTAAGGAATTTCCAGGTGTCGGCTGTGCCACGGTTTTGAAGAGAGGAATAAAAGTAACGTCGTTTGGCATTGCGACATAAATGATTGCAACGATTACTTATTTCTTGCAACGATTGCTTATTTTTAGGTGTATGATATCCTATTTTTCTAATTATCTATCCTAATTCCTAACAGATAGGGTTGCCAGGCGTCCGGATAAAGCCGGACATATCGTGGGGTGACAAGTAAAACTCATTAATTGTATTAGGAGCTAATTAGAGATAATTAAGGTTATAACATATTTGGTTCTTAAAATTCAGATTTTAAATCCTAATTTTTGGATTTATGGTATCTTTTAGATTAAAGAGTGTCTGACATAACCGAAAACACGTCTTTAAAAAAAAGTAGAAACTTTCATAGTAATGATTAAAAATGTACTTAAGGAGTTTTACCTGTCTGTAGTTATGTACAGTATGCTCTTGTTTAGGTATTTAATGAAACCACAAATTTTATCGTATTAAACAAAACAGCAATTTATTTAATTTTCTTCACCCTCATCATCAGTGTCGTCAATTGAAGGCTCTGGTACGCAATCTGAGACACCATTTATTGATGGCAAACTTTTGTACCACGGAATAAGTTCCTCTGGTATTTGACCAGCATTACAAAGTTTTACAAGGTCTCCTTTTTTGCCGCCGATAAAGGTAACAAACTTTGATATGCTGGTTTCAGCTGAACAATCTGTGTTCGTCGGCGTCTGCATTGACATTTATTTCAGTGTAATCGCTTCCGTGGTCATACCTGTAAAATTAAAGGTGCCAGGAAACTCTTTTTCTACTTTAATACATTTAATTTTTAACCATGAGACCTTATTACCATCTACATCATTGTTTTTATTCTTAATTGTAGACGCCGCCAATTCCTGTAAATTATAAAAATCTTTGTATGTTAAAAGATGTATTTTGTATCCATCATTGCTCTTTTTTCCCCTCTTTTATATCAGGCAGATTTAAAAATCTCTACCCAATCTGTCATGCTGAAGGCACTTTTGTGTTTCTTGGCTGCTTCTATGGCTGAGTGCAATATAGGTATGCCCTGACTCCAAAAACTTCAATTCTATTTTCTTCAAACCTTCAATATTTTCTATAGCATAAAGCAATATGGCCGCTACTTGCTGATTCCTATTTTGCCCCCCCGCATGTGTCACAGAATAAAGAGGTTTCAGTTATAGTAGAGGGCAAGTTTTTTAGAAAGCAGTACAATATGGAACCAATCTCACTACTACCACGTTTGCCGTTGAGTTCATTCCATGTGTAACAGTGAGCTTCTTTTTCATCTCCAACATAAATGGTTAAATTGTAAACACATATTTTGCGTGAGTAATAAAACAAAGAAACACCAGAACATGGAATTTGGAGGTCAAATGTGCAAGTGAGAAATAAAGGATCTTCTTGATATAATAATTTGTCTCGAGCTTTAGCTTCATTACATTGACCTTTTCGTATTAAATGCATTGAGTATTCCACCTCAAGACTGTTTTTATCTCAACAGTAGGTGCATTTTCATATTTTATAGCATAATGCACAGAGGTTTTTTTTTGGTTTAAAAAAAGAAAAATTGTAATGGTTACAAAATATCCTTCTGTATGTTTTTTCACTGACAGGATTAGCAATATTGTTGCAACATCTTAGAAATGGACAACGTAGAATCCAGATCTGGGGGCACGGCAGTGCCCCCGCCAAGTCGAGCGCGAAGCAAACACTGCCGTACCATCCTTTACTGGAACCATTTCGCCGCATTTTCAGGCCCCTATTTGAGAACCTTTGGATAAGACCAGAACGCAGAAATTTCGTCATCCAATAAGCTATAATCACATACTTAAAATCCAAAATTTCAAGTCTGTAGGTCATTTAGTTCCGAAGTTAAGCGAAAGCAAAGTTTCGCATTTACGACACTCACTCACTCACTCACTCACTCACTCACTCATGATCATCAAAATAGAACTAGTACTTCCCAAAAACTTAGAGAGCTGAAATTTGGTACAGAGCTGGGGTTTAATGGCTACATAAAGGGAAAACTATAAAAACTGGGATAATCGATCTGGGGGCACGGCAGTGCCCCTACCAAGTCGAGCGCGAAGCAAACACTGCCGTACCATTCTTTACTGGAACCATTTCGCCGCATTTTCAGGCCCCTATTTGAGAACCTCTAGATAAGACCAGAACGTCGATCTGGGGGCACGGCAGTGCCCCCGCCAAGTCGAGCGCGAAGCAAACACTGCCGTACCATTCTTTACTAGAACCATTTTGCAGCATTTTCAGGCCCCTTTATTCTACTCGAACATTACACAAATTAAATAAACGAATTACACTAAAATCTAGGAAAATAAATCAATATGCCCACGTTTCTACAAAAAGAAGTGAAATCCCACCAAAAACATTCTGTAAAAAACTAGCCAAGTCTCGATGGAGCTGCTTGTTTATCTCTAAAAAGTAATGAAATCTAGACAAAATCGTGCCAAGTCTAAGGTTCCTTACTGCGGTTTCTTTATTATTATAGTTAATGTTGTGTGACTTGGCCGTTGAAGGGTACACAAGGGTACAAAAGGGGCTCCATGACACCATTGCTCCAATACGTGTGTTGTACAATCAACAACAGCCTAAAATGAGACACTAGCGTCCAATTACCAATACCAGTATGGGCTATTATCTCACTTAACAAACATAGGTAGTTACAAATGTAAACAAAATTGACTTGTACCCACTAAAGTATAAATAATGTTCAACGGCCAAGTCACTCAACATTAACTATAATAATAAAGAAACCGCAGTAAGGAACCTTAGACTTGGCACGATTTTGTCTAGATTTCATTACTTTTTAGAGATAAACAAGCAGCTCCATCGAGACTTGGCTAGTTTTTTACAGAATGTTTTTGGTGGGATATAACTGTCTTGAATAGTGGGACTCCATGACTGGGAAACTCTCGATGTGTCTTTATACCATAGCAATACCATCTTCACTAGTTTTATTGCCAGGAGGTTTCTGTCCTCTCATGTCAGTACGATCATAGGTACCAAAATCATTACATCCTTTAATGGCTGTGTTTACAGGCCCATTCGAAATACAGTTTAAAAAAAAAATCATCTTGTTATTTAGAAAATGCTGAGGGTAGATATAGGTCTACCCTCAGCATTTTCTAAATAATAAGTTTTAGACACCGTACGTGCTTTATTATTATCAGGGGCTATTGAATTTAATGATAAATCAACCATTAATTTAGTCCTTGAACTATTTCTCTGCTTACTTATCTCATATTTTATCATAATTACTTAAAATATACTTAACTCATTTAATAAAAGCCGCCAAACAAAAATATTGCCGCGACATGATTTGACATTGACATTGGTCGTACTTGACGTTAATGACGCGCCGTAGTTGCCAGATTCTCTTTGTTGCCAGGAAAATGTCATTAAGTACAGAATTAATTTTACCTGCCGGTAATTTTGTGCCCAGTAGTAGATGATGACATTTAAAATTTTATAAATGGCAAGAACGGAAAAGTATGTTCATAATAAATTTTTCTTGCGAAAGATTACGCAAAAATAATGAAGTTAGTGAGAAAAAGTACTTTTTCCCAAAAACTGTACTTAATGAGTTTTTCTTGTCACCCCACGATATAGGCTTTATAATTATTGCTTATTGCACAGTGCTTTATAAACCCAAAAAGTGACATCGTTTTTTTATTGCAGTTCTTTAAATATTATATTAAAAGATTTCTTTAGTAGAATTCCCGAATTTCTAGTGTGCCTAAATTTCGAGATAGGGGCGTTCGAAAATGCGAAAATTTTCATCAGGATTTACAGATAAAAAATTAACTAAAAAATATTTTATCGTTACTAGTTATGTATAACACGGATCCCTACCTTCAGACCCCTATTTTCAGACCTCTAGAGTAAAAATTTGCGTAGGTAAATCTCTTACAAGTTTTCATCCCCTAGTTCAAGGGTTTGAAGGATAAAAGTACCGAGTTTGACAATTTTATGTTGTTTATGTGCTAATATTACGAGCTCACATACCAAAATTCAGCTTTTTGGACATCTGGAAGTACCATATAATTTTGTTGATCATCATTCATCAGTGAGTCAGTGACAAAATCAAGGGTTTTTAGATATCAATGTAATCTAAAATATAAGACCTATGCACAACCTCGAAACATTACACGTTTAATAAGTCTGCTACTAGGAACATATCCTAAAAATTTTGTTTATCTGGTATAATCAAAACCAAAGTTATAAGGGTTCAAAAATCGACGAAACGATTCGAGAAAAGATGGTCTGTAAAGCGGTAATGCCCTTGCGAGTGAGTTGCGCTTCGCTTAGCTTTTCTTGGCGGGGCACTACCGTGTCCCCAACTCCCCAGATCTATGTAATAACTAGCTCATGCCCGCGGCTTCGCCCGCGTAAGTACAGTAACCCACGGGAACCGTAAATGTCTCGCGATCAAAAGTAGCCTATGTCCTTTAGATCATGGGGTCTACTTTATGTCTGTGCCAAATTTCATGTACGTAACTGTTTAGTAGTTTTTACCTGAACCTTTAAATTAAGTATCCCACGGGAAACGTACATTTCCTCGCGATAAAAAGTAGCCTAAGTATGTCCTTTTCAATGGTCTACTTTATATCTGTGCCAAATTTCATGATAATCGGTTTAGTAGTTTTTACGTGAAACTGTCAATAAAGTATCCCACGGGAACCGCACATTTTCCCGAGATAATAAGTAGCCTATGTCTTTCTCAGGCTCTACACTATCTGTGTACCACATTTCATTTAAATCGGTTCAGTAGTTTTGGCGTGAAAAAAAAAAAACAATTCTTTAAGCGTTACTTTGTAACCCATATGGAAATAAAACTTTTTTGATTTTGAAAGACGGACAAACAGACAGACAGACACACACACTTTCCCATTTATAATATTAGTATGGATCAATCAAAGGTATCGGCCAAAATAAAAGGTGTCCGGCTTATTATTAGAATCTTGTTAGGTTTTTTTAATTTAAAAATGTTGATAAATGTTAATCTAGAATTTAATTTTGATTGATGACTTTATAACAATGGAGACTGATTTGACCTTCGATTTTATTTATATTTCATTATAATTTAAGAAGATTTATGCAGGGCTATTAGGTTTGGCGACCTGGCAACCCTACTAACAGCCCTATTTCGGGCCTAAAGCTAGCTTCTCACGGCGCGAGATATCACAAGTCGCGCCGCGCCGAGCCGATTTGTACGAGCGAGCACGCGTCAACAGGCGAGTCCGCGCTACCCGTTCTCACGGGCGCGGCACGGCGCGAGTCGGCGCGGCGCGCGTTGGGCACGGCCGCGGCCAGGTCGACATAAAATATTAAAAATTCGGAAATTTCATTAGTCCACTCCATAATTAAATACGCAAGAGTATCTTTCACGCTGGCACAAAACGAAATGAATGACCAATGCTTCGCTCACGTCACTCTGCGCCCCGCGCCACCCCGAGCGCACTCGAGTCGCCACGAGTGCGCTCGCGCCGCGCCGGCCCGCGCTTTTGATATAAGATTTATGCCGCGTCCGCACGTTTGCCACTTGCCGCAAACTCCAAACCTCCACAAACGCTTGACTTGAAAAAGGGAATCAAACGTCGCCATCCGCACGCTTGCGAGTTGCGAGTGAGTTAGTGTGTTCTGAACAGGCAAGCATGACGGACGTTGAGCTCGTAGGTATCGGCTATAGCATTTGCTTTGAGTTATTTTTATTGTAAAATCAACAGCCTCCGTGGTCTTGTGGTTAGAGCTTGGCTCTCGACTCGGAGGTCGAAGGTTCGATTCCCGCACTGGGATTATGAGAGTAAAAGAGAGTGTGCTTTTTTGTACTGCGCACACACTTGGGCACTATAAAAATACTCCTGCGTAACTGGCCTGGTTTCAATAAAACCAGCCACCGTCACCGAAATCGGTGTGAGGAGTTATTATTATTATTATTGTAAAAAATACATTAAAATAAAAACAAACAAAAAAACGGCAAAGATGGTTAATTTACAAATTAACCGTATAGTGGCTTATTCAATAATGTACTTAGCCACGCACCGGCTACTTTTTTCTCATAATAATAATAATATCTATGGACGTTTCACACCACGTCAATCTGGTCCCGTGGTAAGTTCTCGAAGAACTTGTGTTACGGGTACCAGACAACAGAAATATATTTAATACTTTTATATTATACATGTCACCGTAAAATTGTAAAAACCGTTAGATTGTAAAATAACTAACGACATTGTAAAAATAGGTCGAAATATTTATAACTATATATTTATAATCTTACGAAAAATAATATGTTAAATTATAGGCAGAATATTCGCGTCCAAAGTCTATCGGCATTTTACAATTTCACTAGTTTTATTACAATCTAACGGTTTTTACAATTTTACGGTGACATATACATATTTAAGATTTTTATTGTGTCTATCGGCATTTTACAATTTCACTAGTTTTATTACAATCTAACGGTTTTTACAATTTTACGGTGACATATACATATTTAAGATTTTTATTGTATCTAAGTGTATTATACACTTATATACAATAATTATGCTTGTTTTTCGGGTCCCAAATGCATGGTTCAGCCTGATAACATTCGAGAAAAAACAAGATGTCTAATATTTGACCAATCACCACTCATTTTGTGCGAGCGTATGCACGTCTGCCCGTCTCCAGTACACAAACCAGACTGAGCGCGCGCAAACGTGTGGACGCATCGCAAGCGCTTGCGACAAATTCCCTTTGATTTGTGTCAAAAAACCGACACTCGATCGGAACGGCTGCAAGCGCTTGCAAACCTACACAAACCAAGGCAAACGCTCTATCCGCACGTTTGAATTTGTGAGAGCTTGTCGAGGTTTGGCAAACGTGCGGACGCGGCATTACACTCTCGCCTCGCAACTCACTTCGCCCTTCGCCTCGTTTCTCACCTTGCGCGACGCGCCTACGAGTGGGTGCTTACACTCTCGTGGCGCGTTCAGTTGTCTGTATGCCATTGACAATGGAGGACGTCGAAGTTTTAGCGGCAACAAGTGTAACTTTGTTGAGTTTTATGGTTAATATAATTATGCTTTGGGTTCCATATATTATGCGACTTGACCTTGTTTTTATTTAAGTCCTAAACGTTTCATAATTGTTTTATTACACAAAAAAAATATATTACATTATTTTGAAACCTAAAATAATAATAATATATTATCTTAGACGCTTTAGACCACATCAATCTGGTCCCGTGGTAAGTTCTCGAAGAACTTGTGCTACGGGTACTTTATTATACACATATTTAAGATTTTTATTATATTATACACATAATATGAATTAATATTAATTCACATCCATGACCCAGGAACACGGAAAAACTTTTTGTTCCTTCGGCGGGATTCGAACCCGCGATCCCGACTATAGCACCAACATGTTGAACCACTGATACACAGAGGTCCTCAAAACCTACATTTTTTTTTAAAAATAAGTACACTTTTTAAAAACAGCCGAAAACACAATTCGACATATTGGTTGATAGATTATTATTATTTACAATCGATTTCTGTGTAGATCAGGTATTTGATCTCAAGCATTATCAAATTTTTTTAAACTTGTCTAAAAACAATGAAAATTAAAAAATTATATAAAGTAAATTTATATAAAAGTAAGTCACCGAGCGGGGTTCGAACCCGTAACACTCGTTTCTTGCCATCCGCCTCTTAACCCGCTGAACCAAACGGACAGTGGCCGGTAGGACGAAATTAGCGAACATATTCTGCGTGGAAAGAAAAACGCATGAAAACTCAAAAATACGCATTTTCCCAAACATAAGACTATACATACAAGAATTGCTCGTTTAAAGGTATAATATTTGCTTAGTGTGTTTGTATCGTGACAACCTTTCCGGAAGTAACTTCGGTGTTTTCATCATAGAAATTAAAAAACAAAAATACTTATTTTATATAATATCAACTTTATTTATCAATCTTAAGTTTTTAATTTATGATATCGTTAGAATACGTTTTCCTAAGCCAAGTACCTACTTAATGAAATACTCCCTTAATGTATGAAATTAAATATTTGAGTCAAGTAGCCTATATATATTATTCTTTTTCTTTTTGAAAAAGTTCTAAGAAACGCATTATTTCGCGTGCGAGAGAAACAACTGTCGCGCATGAGAACTAGCAACAGACTGAAGTGAACGCGAGAATGTGAACACCCGCTCGTATTCGTCGCGAGGTCCTTTGACTCGTGCGCAAAAAACCGCTCCGGACGCGAGCGTCGTGAGTGGCGAGTTGAATGGCGAGGCGAGGAACGAATGCCCGTTTACACATTCGCCTCGCGACTAACTGAGGGCCTCGCCTCGCCACTCGCGCGAGAGTGTAAACCACTTATGAAGTTACCGACTTCGATCGGATCGGACGCGCTTGCTCGCGCTAGCTCGCGTCGCCTCGAGCCATTACCTTCACACGGCGCGTAGGCGCGCGGCGCGACTTGTGATAACTCGCGCCGCGCCGTGAGAAGCTAGCTTAATATAATAATGCTTCTCACAGAGTACCTTGATATATACTGGGAATGCTTCTTTAGATGAACGAGCACCTATACGCGCCGCAGGAGCCGCACGCGCCGCAATCATCGAGTTTTGTAAATCTTTGTATGAAATCGTCCGCGGCGTTGCTTCGCTGTCGGTCCGTCTGTCTGTCTGTCACTAGGCTGTATCTCCATAACCGTGATAGCTAGACAGTTACAATTTTCACAAAAGTTGTATTTCTGTTGCTGCTGGCCGATTCTATATCGTACATTTTGAGAGTAACTGAGTACATCACTGAGTAACGAAACGGGGCGGGGAGTGAGTAACGGAAAGTCTCACTTTTGTATTCACTATAATAACTCAGTGATTAACTCACAAAATGTACGATACAGAATCGGCCAACAGGTATGATAACAAATTAATACTAAAAACAGAATAAAATATTTAAGGACGGCAAATACAACAAACGTGTTCTTTTTTGTATTACGGAACCGTTCGACGCTAGTCCGACTCCCACTTGGCCGGTTTTTATTACTCTATAGTCTATAGCTCTATACCTTAAATTAGTATCTTTTTATTTTAATTTGTTTTCTTTCACTCATCTAAATGAGTTATATTCAGAATACGAGCGGTCAAGGCTGACCGAATCGATACTGGGAATTTATAACTCCAATTTCCATGACGTGCTATTTCGAGGGAGTAGGTACCATCTCCATACATGAAAAGTGTCCGTAAAAAGCGTTCAATAGGGGGCGCTGAAGACTTAACGGAGTGTAAAGCGGCAAAATTTAAACAATTATCTAAATATTAGCATCTTCTTCGGTTATATTTATAAAAATATATTCGACTACGCGAGTAAGTAGAATATTCACGATTTACTAAATTAACTACTTTTAAGTCTACTAAAGTCGTCAAATTTTTTAAATAACTAAGCTCACTCCATCTCTTGTTCCTAACTTCATACCATACCCTTGTTGTGCATCAGCGCCATTGTGGAAGATTTTTGAACTGTTATTAAATAGCATACAGCTGGACACTTTTCCAACTTTTGTCCCATAAGAGATGGTTCTCCTATATTTTCCACATACCTCTTCTGTCTTATGACTTATGAAACGACTCTGAAATATTGTTTTGGAAATTACATATAATACAGCAAAGTCTCTAAAGTCTAATGCGTCAGCGGCATGACCACCATAGAAATGCGTTTTGTCTAGACAAGTTTTGAGTAGACATAGGTACTGACAGGATAATATTAACAAAACGACAGATTTCCTTCGTCAATCTATCATATTTTTGTCTATTCTACCTTAGAAACCATACGGTGGTAGGTATGCTACGCCTGCTGGACCTTTAGTCAAGATACATTCGATGATTTCGACGACGAAGTTCAAAATCAAAAATGTATGGGATTTGACATAAGTCATCGCTAAGTGACATGCAATCTGGCTGTGTTCGGCGGAAAAAAGCGCTTGTTAGCACGTGATAGCGCTGAAAAAAACAGTTTATCGGCCAGGACACGTTTACTAACTTCAATACCACTAATTGCTAACATAATCCACCATTTTGCTTATTTTACGATTTTTTTCTTAGCACTTTTTGCCGCCAAACACAGCCAATGTTTTATATTCCGAGAATTTGTCTATAGTTTATCTATTCAAGACAATAGTTTTGCATATTATAAACATAACATAACATGTTTCAGAACTCTTAAGAAAATCAGTAGCTTTTCATCGATAGATGGCGCTTTTTATTTTTGAGGAAAAGCGTTAGATTTAAAAATCTTCATTCTGCGGGACTTTGTTAATGATCTGATTTATTTACCTATTGTTTAAACTTAAAATAATATTTTTTTTGCTTATTAACGTAGTCAAAATAATTACATACTCATTATGGCTACTTTTGGAATATATTTTTAGAGATGGCAATTATAGTACGGGAGTAGCGCTGCATTTTTTTAGGAATTTTATACCGAATGAATTTTACTTCAAACAGTTGTTTAATGTTCGGAAATTAGTAAAGTGAGCGTCAGTTGTCGCACCAGCGGTGGAGCTAAAGGAGACAGCATGACAAAGTCATTGGAAAAAAATCTGCTCCGAGGAATTTTATACCAAGCGAAAGTTGTATTAAATTATTGTTTCAATCATATTTTTTATAAAAATTATCGTCAGCTGTAAAGACGAGGGGGGGTTCAATGTCAGTCACGTGCATAAACCTCATTTAAAATTTAAAAAATAAAGTTATTTTATACCTTATGAAATTTATATATCTCAATTTTCATACTTTTAAAATAATAAAAAAAATAGTCAGCTGTACGTTTGACGGGGGTAACACCGTCAGTCAGCGTGTTAAACATGTCGCGCGCTCAATAGAGGTGGGACGTATAAATTTAACGTAACAGTTAAAAAATAACAGGTATTTGGAAATAACACATAACAGACGATATCCAGTTATTAAAATAACAGTTATTAAATAACATAACAGAATACGTCACTATAGGCGTATTGCGTTACAAGTAAAAAATAACTACCTGCGTACAGCGTACGTGCACTTCGAGTGGCCGAGGACAGGGAAAAGTGGAGAAATATCGTAAGGATAAAGACCATGGAAGGTGGTGGTCACGACCCTCAGACATGAGGAGCACGACTGATGGAGGAGGACAGCGTACGTGTTACCGATATACTATAGTCCGATGTTGTCTCTCTGTTACACAATACACATACAACGACTCCATAAGCAAAAACGAAATGCACTTAGTATTTAAATACTCTGTATATCTTTCTTACACTTATAACCATCTATTATTTTCTGGAATGAAAAGTACGTTTGGTGGAGCCTTAAAAATTTTGCATGGGAGGGAGCGTCTCTCGGGGTCCTTGTGGTATATACCAGATCCCGACAGGAATTTGGGGAATCTATTAGAGTCAAAATGTAGGGCTCGTCCTCTCGATTCCAATGAACTGTGGATAAAAACACGTGTAACTTGTTATCCACCGCACGCAAACCACTGCATCACGGAGGCTATTACCTCCATATTAACCATACTAACTACTAACATTGGACTGTTATTTTTTAACAGGAATCCAAAACAGGTAGTTATGTATAACAGTAACAGGTATAACTGGTATCGTATTTAACTCACCTCTAGCGCTCAACGCATTCGAGCGTTGCATAGTCGCATTGGAACATAAACTGACGATCTTTACACCCACAAACAATCAGCTGACGACGATTTTTTGTTTCTTTAACATTTAAATTATCTTATACTTAAAATTCAATAAGTATAACATCAATTTCATATAAATAACACCACAGTATAATTATTTCGTGTAGATTCCAAATTACATACAAAAATATTTATTTATTAGAAACAAAATGCTAATTACTTGAAAAAACTTTTTTTAATCAACATAAATAAGACAAAAAATTAGATTTCTATTAATACGTAAAATATTATTCTACTTCTTCATATGCATCTTCTGCTGTGTCTGTGTCGTTTGGTAATTTTTTTAAATATGTATAATGTATAGAATTTTTATTCTAGTTTCTAGAAATATATAACATACTAAGGTTTTACTTACGTTTCATCATTGAAAATCGAAAAAACAAACGCCGTATACTGGCGCGAAACAGTTTTTTGTGTACACATCAAGTTTGCTCGTATTCATTTAGTATTTTTAAAATTCCAGTTACGTAGTCATATAGGGAATTTATTCTTGTTTTTAAATATATGTCACATGCATAAGTTATATTAGCAATTTATCAATATAACCTTGAAAAATAAGGGCGGGAAACGCGGCCGAGTTAGCTCGCGATGGCTCGACACGAGACTTGTTTAGATAGTTAACGCGAGTTTACGCGCGACACCCAGGAGAATAGGGTATACTTACTACCAAAGGTTATTCTAGTGGAGGCCAGAATAATATTTTTTAGGAAAGGTACGTTGAATTAGTGAGACTTTTACAGCTTGAAATTCCTTGATGCTACAGTACATACTAATATAATTTGGAACCGACACAAAATTAATAAATGTACCTACTGTGGTGTTATTTAAATGAAATTGATGTTATATTTATTGACTTTTAAGTATAAGATAATTTAAATGTTAAAGAAACTAAAAATCGTCGCCACCTGATTTTTTGTGGGTGTAAAGGTTGTCAGTTTATGTTCCAAAAACACTCGAATGCGTTGAGCGCGCGACATGTTTAACACGCTGACTGACGGTGTTACCCCCGTCAAACGTACAGCTGACTATTTTTTTTATTATTTTAAAAGTATGAAAATTGAGATGTATAAATTTCATAAGGTATAAAATAACTTTATTTTTTAAATTTTTAATGAGGTTTATGCACGTGACTGACATTGAACCCGTCATTGAACATCGTCTTTACAGCTGACGATAATTTTTGTAAAAAATATGATTGAAACAATAATTTAATACAACTTTCGCTTGGTATAAAATTCCTCGGAGCAGATTTTTTTCCAATGACTTTGTCATGCTGTCTCCCTTAGCTCCACCGCTATCGGAGCAGCTGACGTTCAGAGCTGTTATGTGTCAGGGGAAAACTATTATTCTTATGATTTTCAGCCGGTATAAAATGACTTGGTCAACTATAGCGCTACCTCCCGTAGTATTAAGTAGGTATAGCAATTGGCATTAATTATTTTTTAATTAGAACGTTTTAAATTGTCAACATATGATAAGATAACATTTTTAAAGAAAGATAATATTTTATCTGTGTAGGCGGAAGTTATATGAGTATACTTATAATGTACAGTTAAGGCTAATTTCAACTCAATCTGCGCTGTACCACGCTGTACGATGGATGACAGACATAATTATTACACAACATCGAAGGCCACAAAATCGTCATGAATGTCGTTTTAATACATTGAGCATGCGAGTTGAGAATTTAACAGGTTGTTTTTTTTCAATTCAAATTTAACATGTTCTACCAAAATATCGACAAATATTTTGGTAGAACATAACCATGGACGTAGAAAAAAAGGTTTTTTGGTTTTTTGGTTTTTTTGGTTCATGAATATAACATATTGTTAAATTTAGATTTCGGGGGGTAAAGACAAATTATTTGAACCGATATTGGACTTGGACCTTTGTCCGTTTCTGAGATATTCGCCATTTTGTACTTTTTATCGAAAATAGTGACCTGACCTGTTTGGGTCATAATAACCTGAATAATTCCCCTTTTAAATTCGGCTAAAATTTTAACTATTTCTCTACATACTATATAGTAACGCTGTATCTCTTTAATCTACTGGTAGGAATCCGGCTAAGACTGGAAGTGCTTTAGTAAGTACTAACGGTACGGTATGCCTTTCATAAAAATATTAAAGCGAGACGTTGGCTTTGTAAAAGTTTACGACGAGCCGCTCCTATTGCAGCCCTATCCGCCCAAGCCGGGACGCAATATCATATGCTGCCGAGAAATCTGTCGTCAGCATAACCTATCAGAGAGCACAGAGGAGGCAAGGGTACACATAATAAATCATCAAAGCTTATATTCCACAAGTGCGGCAATAGTACTGATCCTCAAGGATGTTAACGCTCATTCGGCGTGCCGATATAAGTATTTTCACGGCGGCGCGGCACGGCAAAATCGACGACGGCCGCGAGGCGCTAATATCTATAATATCTATAAATGCCGATACATCTGTTTCTTGTTTTTTAGGCTGGGTAGCGAATGCCAACCTAATAAAAAACAAACTAAATTGCTATAATCACGGTTATGAAAATTGACACTAGAACATAATAAATAAATAATAATATCTATGGACGCTTCACACCACGTCAGTCTGGCCCCGTGGTAAGTATCCGAAGAACTTGTGTTACGGGTACCAGACAACGGAAATATATTTAATACTTTTTATACTATACTTATATTTAAGATTTTTATTATATTATACACATATTTAATACACATCCGTGACCCAGGAACATAGATTTTTTTTGTTCCCTGGCGGGATTCGAACCCGCGACCTCCAGCTGAAGCGCCACTGCGCTAACCACTGAGCCACGGAGGTCGTCATAATATTTTATACTCACATCATTTTCAAACTGGTTAAAATAGATACTTAACAAAAAGATAAAAAACAAAAATATATTGGAGTTAATTTTTCATGAAAAACTAAGATACATCTAAGAAGAGCCATTTATACTTATCTCCTTGAAATGAAGGTTAAAAGATATCTGCAATCTTATAGAATATATTTATTTGTATGTGTGTTCTTCTTGTTCTTTTTTATGAAATAGAGGGCAAAGAGCAGACGAATCACCTGATGGAAAGGGTTTACCGTCGCCCATAGACAGTTGCAACACCAGAGGAGTCAAAGTCCGCCAACAGCTGATTAATAGTGACAAATTGAAGCAGATTTGCAGACTGGGCGGTTGAGATAAACCTATAATACGCAATAATGTTGTTATGTAAATATAATACAAACAAAAGATAGTCACTATCTCACAAGTCACAACTTTGTCCACTATAAAATATGTTCGCCAGTAACTTTATTAACGACTATCCAAAAAAATGTACGAACTCAATGTTGAACGTTGGTGTGAGTTAGACTTTTTAAAATAAGCCTATCTTTGTACAAGGTACGCTTTGATAAAACGGGAGATATGTGCAATAAAATTGATAGTTATTTATTACACAATATTATGCAATACAACAAAAATCAGCTCTCATTTTTCTATAAGTACGGAAAGTACCCAATTATGTGAAATATAAAACCTCAGACCGAATAATATAAAACTAGTTTATTGTGAGGAAAGAAACGATGTTGTCTCTTCTACTACTTCATTACATTGACAAAACAATTTTATATTGACGTAAGTAATAACTATGTATTAACCTATGATTAACTGGTTCCAACTTTCAAGCGATAAACTACAATAACACAAGGGAATAAACATAATATATTAGCATATGAGGCATGGGCGTAGCCAGGGGGGTGGTTTAGGGGGTTCAAACCCCCCCCGAAATGGGCCGGCTGGTATATATAATACAGAGATCTGACCAATATACAGAGGCGTATTTAGAAATTTTGCGCCCGAGGCCAATTAACATATTTTGCCGCCCCATTAACCCTATCTGTTTTTGAAGTTATTTGTGATTTTTGAAGTTATTTTAGAAAAATAATCAACAGCCAGCCAAAATCAGAACTTTGATACTAACCCCCCCCCCCCCCCCCCCGTAGTCGTTTTATTTTCTTGAACCCCCCCCGAAACTAAAACCTGGCTACGCCCGTGATATGAGGCACATTTTAATTTTTATTATAACCTTTTGAAGCAAGATTATAATAGTTATACGCTTATAGTATAATAACTAGCGACCCGCCCCGGCTTCGCACGGGTACAATACTGATACTAATACTACAGAATGTCTTTAAACCTCTGACAAAACGGAAATTCAGTCAAAAGTTCAAAACAAACAGAAACAAATTAATATAGGTACCTACTAAAACTCAATGAAATAAGTAGGTGGGTATCCTTTTATCGTATGAAATACCTATACTCTTCAGGACTAACAATACAACAAACACTAAATAAATAGGTATTCAAGTAACTATCCATCATAGTTACAACGAACACAAAACAAAAAAAATTACCCAATAATCTAAACTCCGCACGCGCCTTGGTGACACCCACTTCGCAACGGGCCGTGCAGCAGAAATCGTAATATTTTAATTTCGCCATAACTTCAAAACCAAACATCCAATTTTAATCATTCAAAGACCAAATATTATCTACATAAACTGTACTTAGTGATGAAATAATTTATTTTGATAAGGATTAATAGCATGAGTAAATTAAACGCGTTTAAATATAGTCCAAAAAAAATTCAAGATTTCTAAATAAAAAAATGGTTGTTGTGCCTCACTCGACATAGATAGGTATAGTGTGTCGCGGACTTTTTTGTAGATATTTATAAGATCTACAATTAATTAGAACATTTTATGGTTCTATCTTTTATAGTTTAGGCAGCGTACGCAAAATAAGTAATTTTTCTGGTTGATTTTTTACACCTTGTGTCCGAAAAACCCAAATATCTTACGGAACCCTATTTTTTTCCAAAATAAAATTTAGCCTATGTTACTCGTGGATAATGTAGCTTTCGAATGGTGAAAGAATTTTTGAAATCGGTCCGGTACTTTTTGAGCCTATTCATTACAAACAAACAAACAAACAAACATACAAACAAAGTTTTCCTCTTTATAATATTAGTGTAGATAAGATAATAGTTTCACTGTTTCACACTTGCAAATCTTGCCACGAATCTTGCGGGCAGCGGGGCTGCAGCGGTGGCGGAGCGGGAGCGGCAGGATCTTATGCATTTAATCAAATGGATTATGGTCCAGCCCTCGAAAACAGCGGTGCAGGCGCGGGCAACGAGCGGTGCACTCCAGTCGAGCGGCGACCTCCCGTGCGTCTGCATTACAGTGTTCTGAAATTTATTTTTGTATTTCTATTGGTGTTTATTTCAATTCATCTTTGCCCTATAGTAGGGATTCACTTCTTCTTTTGTCCATAATAAATCGAGCATTAGGAATAAAAGATGTTGTCGCCGTTATGCTGACATTTTGTGCACGAATAAAAACAAATATCTCGACGTCACAACCACAACCACGAACATAACACTATGCCGCAATAGTGCCGCGCAATCTGCCCACTAATTTCGAGAACGGTTCTGCGTTGCCCGCGCCGCCGCCCTTGCATTCGAGGCAGAGTCCTAAAAAGTCGAGGAAAGGCGCATAGCAGCGCAATAGGCAGCCCGGTTTCCGAATTATTCTGTCGGAAATTTTTCTATTCATTAGCGTTATTGGTTTAATAACAGGTTCTGAACAAAAAGTTTTAATATAATAGAGGAATTATATTAAACTAATTTAAACTTAATTGACATGTATCCATTTATGGATTCCAAAACTCGTCATTGACATTTATACTGATAAGTAGATGACGCTGATACAGAACAAAATAAAAATGTTTGTCATAAAACTAGGTGAGCGAAAACCACCTCGCTTGGTCTGAGTGCCCCTTTGTACCCTCGCGCCCCTAGGCACATGCCTAGTTTGCCTTTAGGATAATCCGCCACCGAGGATAGTTTAGGGATCGCTCTCATAGGCCCGACTTGATACACAAAATAATTAAAATACTTTACTGAAAATGGTTCTTGTATTACATAAAATAGCTTCATTTCACTCCCAAAGTAACAAATGTTTTTCGTAAAACTAGTTAACTACATTGAATTAAAGCAAAACAAAATACTTTATCCTAGAATTTGAAACCACTAGATGGATATTTTGACACTCTGCGCCAGACAAACTTAGTTTATCTACTATCTAGAGTTTATGTAAAATCTTCAGAAAAGGGAATATGCATGTATTTTTTTTATTTTTTAAACGTTTTTACTGGTTATAACATTACCAAAAATATATATAACACATCAAAAACATTATCCATTATGCTGGAAAAAATGTTTAAAAATCACTATAATTTTTTCGCGGTTTAAACACGCCATTTTCGCGGGCTTGGGTTGTGACGCGGACGTCATCGTACACGAAAAAGACAGTTGACAGATAAAATCATAGACGAGTCAGAGCATAAAATTCAATTTAACGTCAGTCATGTCATTGTCACGAAAGACAGCGTCGTGTAGCGTGACGTCACACGCGCGTCACCATTGGTCGCGACTCGCGACCAATGGTGATGCGTTTCGCAATTTTAAATATCCCGGGCTGATTTTGCATTTTTTATATATTTTTTTTCGGCTTAAATAGGAACTAAATTAAAAAAATCCTTTTAGTTATAATGTGACGACAATAAAGAACAGGGAAAAAATATTTCAGGCAAATTAAATTTGTATGCATATTCCCTATTATAGAAACTCCGAGGTAAAAATAACTTTGAACGGAAGGTACAAAATGAAGATAAGTTACACAAGATGGCGCTAGTAGTATCATTTTTCATAATTTAGAATGAAAGTTAGCTTTTGATTATAATAGTGAATCAGGCCCTGCAGGTCTAAAATTGCCACATTGAATTGCATTATGAAACATGTGTTCAATTTCAATAGTTGACGTTTCATAACACGATACGCTCAAAGTGGCCATTTCAGACCTGCTAGTTAACAGCTGCTAAGTAAAGTTTAATATAATTCTTAATGTTACTTTGTTTTTTTTACAGAGCTTTGGTAAACTGACACTATGATAGACGAATTTTTACCGACAATGCGGAGCCTCAGTCCGGACCCTGTGGACGTGGCTGCCGTCAACAAGAAGTACATACAGGTAAGATATTTACTAGTATATGAGCCTATTTCAAGTTTCACTGATCTTCTAATAAGTGACAAACAGCTTATCCGGAAGTTTTGTCTCTGTCATGAAGAATAGAGGTAAGGAGGACCATCTCGTGTATTAAAAAGTATCCGTTTAAAGGAAGCAAGATAAGATGGCGCTTTAGTAGCGAGTGGAATAATTTCAAAAAGAGCGCCACAAAATGGCCATAAATTATTAGAGTAACTAACCAATAACTAACTTTCAAATAACTTCACCCCATCTCTTATTGCATGAAGCATAGATACCAGGAGTCCGAACGGTATAGGCTTTTCCATAGTAATCATGTACACAAAAATAGGACCAGATCTTAGTTCTCTTTTCTGCCGCTAGCTGTGCGAGACCGACGAGTACCGAGTGTTGCCAATACTATTATACCGAGTGTTGCCAATACTATTATTTATTACAATTATTTTTAAATTACCGTAAGGCAATTACCGTGTTCTACGGTATCTATTTTTCGAGAACAGTTTCTAAGAATTTCCTATAATTAGATTTAAATCCACGTTTCTCTTAATATTTTCTTCCAGAGCTGTCAATAGCAACATTTAAACTTCCCGCGTAATTTCAAACGAGTGCTTGTCGGACCGTCGCGCGCTCTACCGGCAAAAATCTGTCCCCGTAATTGAGACCATTATTTTAACATAACGTTCGGACTCCTGGTTTCTATACTTCGTGTCTTATTGCTAACTTTATATCATTTCCACCCTCTACACTAGCGCTATTTCGGTGAGTTTTCGAACTATAATTTGGTCTTTACGGGTGGATACTTTTTCAAGTTATACATACATACATACATATAATCACGCCTTTTTCCCGTAGGGGTAGGCAGAGACCACTTCTTTCCACTTGTTACGATCCTTACATACTTCTTTCGCTTCGTCCACTTTCATTCTTACCATCCATTCCTCCTCTAACATTCAACGTAGCCAAGCGTCTCTCCGTGGTCCGCTTTTCGCCTCCGAGAAACGAGACGTGATGGGTGGCGAACCACATCGCCGCCATTTTGGATAATTAAATTATTTTTGATTATCCATTGCGTTTCCACGGATTGGTGGAGAGGGCAGGAATAGGGAAAGGGAAGGATAGGTGGTGTGGAAAGGAAGATTGGTAAGTTAGAGTGGGAAATAGGGAATGTAGGATATTACCGCCCAGGAGGGCAAGGGATAGGACAGTAATAGCTAGGGAAGCCGGGGTCGCATACCCGTATACTATACCACAACTACCGGACAGGTAAGTTGGGAAGAGTATCCCATGACATTTTCAAGTTATCCGCCATATAATTCTTACCTCTATTCTCCTTGGTCTCCGTGGAAAGTGTAAAGTACCTACATCATATTTAAGTATATAAATTAGAATAGTAGGATTTGAATAATAGTCATGAATTTGTGCAACCTGATGCTTCGTGGGGGGGTTGCATCAGATGTCGTTGACATTTTGTATGTCTCTGTGCCTTGAGGAAGAGAGATGGAGGTATCCGGCCGATCGCTGTCGGCTCGACATACCGGGGCCTCACTGCCAAAATAGCCTGCAGGTCCATCAATTCACTAGCTTCTTACTTCCAACCGAAGCAGCTTGGTTTTGCCTGCAAAGGTGGTTGTGAGGCAGCCGTTCACTCTTTTCGTACATTTATTAAAAACCAAAATGACAGTGTATTTTTAAAGGTGGACGTTAAAAACGCTTTCAACTCAGTTAATAGGGTTGCCATGTTGGCCCAAGTAAAAGCCAAAGCGCCTGCCATTTTGCCTTTTATGCTTCAATGCTATAAGGAGCCCACCAAGCTTATCTACAAAAATCATCTCGTCTCGTCAGAAGTTGGCTGCCAACAAGGCGACCCTTTAGGTCCAGCAATTTTCAGTCTTGCTATACACCCGGCCATCGAACTTCTAAATTCAAAATTCAACGTTTGGTATTTGGATGACGGGACCCTTGGAAGCGATGCATCTACGGTACTCTCTGACTTCCGTACACTAATCCATGAGTTCAAAAATATCGGCTTAGAATTGAACTTTGGGAAATGTGAACTTTTTGTCCCTGATAATTGTGAGGACAGAGAAGCCGTTATATCCAGTTTCAAAGAAGTAGCCCCACAATTATCAGTTATCGAGAAAGGTTCACTTCTTCTCTTAGGTTCCCCTATTCTAGACGATTCCCTTCCGGAATTTATAAACAATAAATTACAAAATTTTAGTGAAACTTTAGACCGCCTTCTCCAAATTAACTGTCACATGGCTTTTACTTTAATTCGATATTGCTTATTTGTTCCAAAATTTACGTATGTCTTGCGGTGTTGCCAACTTTGGAAGTTCCCCCAACTCCTCAAACGTTCAGACGACACCATAAAACATACGCTTTCTTCCATTCTTAATATAAATTTTGACACATTACAGATTACAGTGAAAATTCAAATTTTTTGTATGGAATCTCCCCTTAAATATTTTTAAATGTTACTATTTATCTCTAAATAATATAATATATTATAGCTCAATATTCAGTGAATATTTCAAGCGTCCTATCCTGTATATTTCTTCCATGGTCCTATTTGTTGCCGTTTTAATATATTAAAAAAAACACGTTTGTTGTCTGGGAGCTCCCATATATATTTTATTCTGTTTTTAATATTCGTTGTTATAAAATTTATGCGGCGACAGAAATAGGTACAACATCTGTGAAAATTTTAACTGTCTAGCTATTACGGTTCACGAGATACAGCCTGGTGACAGTCGGACAGACGGACAGACAGGCGAAATCTCAGTAATGGTTAAACGTTTCTATCCTTTGGGCACGGAACGCTAAAACTTAATGCAGATCGGTTTTCCTCAACCAAAAACTAACTAGTTATATGATTAGTAATAACTAAATTTGCCACATTGAATAATAATAATTGCCACAATAATAATTATTAATACGATGCAAGTATAATATACAGTTAAATAACTGTATAATAATATTAGCGAATATTTATCTTGTGATAATGTTTGTTGATATCTTTTACTACGACTCAATATTGTTATCTGCGTTCTGATAACTATAATCGCCATAACGCCCCTCCGTAGACAGACATCTGCTTAATAAAATTAAATAACCTAACCAAGAGCATGTCAGGACATGTCTAAGGAGGGTTCCGTAACTATAAACGCGTAATATGCTTTTTTTTTAATTACTCCAAAAGTTACTGTCCGATTTGATTCACAATAATTTTCCTAAAGAGTTTTTAGCATGATCTATCAGCATGGAAATTTGCAAGTTTCTATCTTCTATAGTTTAAAAATGCTAGGGGGGGGGGGCAACTTACAAACTACTTTGGAGGCCGATTACTCGAAAATGGTCAACTTTATAAAAAAGTAACGTATGAAACCTTGCCTTTATTTTAAAAGACCTATTCTACGATACCCCACACGATGGGGTAGAGTGAAAAAATATTTTTCATCCCCACTTCACATGTATAGAGAGCCACCCCTAAAATATAAAATTATTATTTTTTTATGATCCCAAAACCGTGATCTATACACAATCTATAACTACGCCAAATTTCATCAATTTATATTCATAATTACAGGAGCTAGAGGCGCGGACAGACAGACAGACAGACAGACAGACAGACAGACGGACAGAGCGAAACTATAAGGGTTCCTTAAGTATTACGGAACCCTAAAAAGTGAACCAAACTAAGTACATAATTAAAACTGAAAAGAAAAAAACAAGCACTTAGATATCCGGTGGTCTAGAATTCTATAATATATTATTGAATTAATACTATTGGATCATACAACAACTAAACAGTCAGGATCCATTGAAAAATTAGATTGGCTGTCGAATAATGGATCCCGACTGTTCAGTAGTTATGTTCCAATAGTATTAATTCAATAATATATTATAGAATTCTAGACCACCGGATATCTAAGTGCTTGTTTTATTCTTTTCAGTTTTAATTATGTACTTAGTTTGGTTCACTTTTTACGCAGTCGGGTTTTTAAATTATTATTTTTTATTTTATACTTTTTAGTTATGAGTACCTAGCTAGCTATTTACCAGACTGGATTTCCTATCAGCATCAGTACTATATCACAATTGCACTGGAATGTGAGAATGGTTGTTACGCAACTTTAAATCTCTATAGATAATAAATGGTCAGTCAAATCGAAAAATGTTGAGAGAAAACTAACAATGATTTTTAAATACCTATTCAACGATACCCCACTTGATATAGTTTGTTGACTTTCATTTTTTTAATTTTCACAATATGGCGTCCAGTAGTCGCCATATTGAATTTTCACCAACGTCATGTCTTTAGTGACACTCGCCGGACTAAGAGGAATCGATTGACGTGTGAATCATAAAAATCGGCCCAGGCGTTTGGTCTGTATAGTGCTTCAAAGGAACATACATACATACATACATACATACTTACTTACATACATACATACATACATACATACATACATACATACATACATACATACATACATAGGCTGATAAACACATTACCACTCCTTTGCGTCGCGCAGTCGGGTAAAAAGAAAACTAATCAAGATCCGAGTTCGCGTCGCGCGTCGTACCTTCTTTGGACTCGCGTTACCAGATGAAAAAATCAAAAGTCCGGAAAAAAGACCTGATTTCCATGGAAAAGTCCTGAGATTTTCTACAGCTTGAGAATTTTCTCTCAAAAACGTATTATTATCTTGCGCACGCGTTTTACGCGACTTTTTTGATTTTAACTGCAATTGTTACCAAAAGAAGATTATTTTTAGTTTGTTTCACTTTGATAAATAAGTATTGGTTTTAACTGCAATTGTTACTAAAAGAAAACTATTTTTAGTAGTTTAATAAGAGAGATCTTTAAAATGTAACCTGTGTTTTATTGAAAATCCTGAGCTATCACTAGATTTGCTAAATCCGGCCGGAATCCTGAGAAGAGTCGAAAAAACCTGAAATCTCAGGACAAATCCTGAGATATGGTAACCCTACTTTGGACTCGCGTTGCGCGCTCATAGGGTTCCGTACAAACGGCAGAATACACGTTTGTTGTACCTTTATGGTCGTGGGATGATAATAATAATATCTATGGACGCTTTCACACCACGTCAATCTGGTCCCGTGGTAAGTTCTCTGAGAACTTGTGTTACGGGTACCAGACGACGTAAATAAATACGTATATTTAATACTTTTATACATATATTGAAGATTTTTGTTATATAAATAACACATATTTATCACATCTATGACCCAGGAACACTTAAAACTTTTTTGTTCCCTGGCGGGATTCGAACCCGCGACCTCCGGCTTGAGCTCCAACGTGCTAACCACAGTCCACAGCCACAGAGGTCGTCAATGATGGGATGGGACACGATGGGACTTGGGAACTTATATACTTATATATTTTTTAATATAACTTTTTTTATATAAAAGAATCTTACAATAAGATATTAGATAACAATTATTATAATGTTTATAACTATACCTAAACTATTTAAAATATTTAATATTTATTTACTTCTGTTACAGTATGTTATAGCGGTAACAGAAGTACCTACATCGTCTGTGGAAATTTCAACTGTCTAGCATATTCTATTATCCCACGCGTGGGCCGTGATAGCTAGGCACACGAAGTATGACGGTTGAAGTTCGGACCGAGCGCGAGCATGACATACAGACAGACAGCGAAGTCTTAGTAGTTCCCGTTTTGACCCTTTGGGCACAAAACCCTAAAACTTGACATACCATGTCGGGTTATGAATTATGATTAAGTCAATAACAAGGAATTTAGTAAATAAATTTAGGTAACAATGGGTGGATTGGATATTTGGTACCCTTTCACGCAAAAAAAATTGAAAGATTTTCAATATTTTTTTTAACTCTGGAATAACACATAGGCTATTTTTATACTTAAGGCGATAGTGTTCCAGTGGGATACTGTATTTACGTGGACGGAGCCGCGGGCTAAAACTAGTACCTATGTATAAATAAATATATGTAAAGCTTTAGCACTTCAATAACATACATTATAAACTTCGTCACATTTTACATAATTGTGTTGTGCCTGATGTAGATAAACTATTTGACCTTGAAATGATAAAATTATCATAATATTGTAAATTTAATAAAAACTACACACCATGGTTGTAAGTGACATCTGTTAATAAATAGTCGTACTAAGTTCACCACATGTTTTGTATTAGGTTTGGCTATTTAACAAGAGATGGCACTGTACTTTTCAAGTTTATTAAAAATACCAATTATGGTTGAAAACACTAGGGAAATTGCATTATAACGCAATTAGCAACTGCAATTAAAATGAAAAACGTTTTTTCTTATCTTCAGTACCCTTAGAAAATTTAATAAAAAAATATTTTCTCGTTTTGTTTCACTCGTATTTTACTTCATGTCGTCATGTCAGTATGACGTGTAGATATGACTCAAAAGTCAAAAGTACAATTCGATCCGAAGTCAGTAACAAACTGAATACGCGTTCGTGTTAAAGTGCCGCTTGGTGTAATATTCTTATTACTTTAAAATCATTGTGAAATATAATTATAACCAAAATTATTTGTTTAGCGAATTGTGATTAACGTACTAAACTGTGATTCTAATCGGAAAAACTAGTGATAATCTGCGTACATAGAGTGAAAAGTGTGGTTTGTGCAGCACATGAAACGAACGTAAATTTGCAGTTTTTCCATTACATTTACTAGTTTTTTAAGTAATGTTCTGTTGTTGAAGGTAACGGAGCGTGTTAAACGTTTTAATTATGCAGTTTCGAACAAACTAATGCTCATGAAATGAAACTTAAAGTATTCTGAAATAGGTTGAATAAAAAAATACAGTAAGAAAATACGATGCGTGAGAGGAAAATAACAAGGTTATTACCATTCTGGTTTGGTTAAAGTTAAACCAACTATATTATCTTATCTCGGAATCGTGTGCTAGGTTATAATTTACAGTTAAAAGTATTTAGTAGGTAGGTACAAAATTTTTGCGGTTTCCCGATTCGATTGTGTGGTCTAATAAGAACAGTTCACACGGTCTTTGCGTATTTTTTTTTTAATTGTATACAATTAAAAAATAAAAATAAAGTAAAAACAATTGGCAAAGACCGGCCAAGTGGGAGTCGGACTATCATTGAAAACAAATCATATTTTTTGGGAGGGTCAATGGGAGGGCAAATGGAGATATAGAATATGTATTTTACTCTGTTTTTAGTATTTGTTGTTATAAAGCAATTGGCCCACCACACTTACCCACCACTGCAACTCCTGTGTAGCCAGGATCGACAGTGGTAACCAACCGCAAAAACCCTTTGATATGATCTCAGGGGTGCCCGGGGGACATGCTAAATCTGTCTTGGAACCCGCAACGAAATTAATCAGAAGGTTGTAGGAGGAGTGGGAAGTATTCCAGTTTCCCTCCCCAAGCAAAGCGGGAGACAGCAAAAATTGTGATGACAGAATGTTATAAGCGGCAACAGAAATACCTACATCATTTGTGAAAATTTCAACTGTCTGGCTATCACAGGAGATACAGCTTGGTGACAGACAGATGGACAACAAAGTCCCGTTCCCGTTTTTACGTGTTGGGTATGGAACTTATTTTTAATGTTCTCATTACTTACTATTTAGCTAAGCTTATTGTAACTAAGTACATAAATTTTTTAATGAAATGGTCCCAGAAATGACCAGACCAATTGCCTGATGGTAAGCAATTGCGAGCAAGCAGTTGCGAGTGACCATGGGCGGCCATGGTCACTCGCAACTCCAGAGGAGTTACACTTGAAACTCCTCTGGTGTTCCTGGTCCTTAAAATCCCCCACCCCAATTAGGTGTCCAATCAATTTTCATATTGCTTTTCTTCCTTGTATTGTATTAATATTATTTTAATAATCAATTTCTAGAAACTCTGAAAACCTCGGAAAACCTTGTATGGTTAAATAGCCTCATGTTGCTTATGCCATTGTTGGCAAACCCATATTACATACTCGATATATAAGGTCTCGAAAGATCAATTAAGGGGATACTGACACATGATCCACTGCTTATGTAAAGATTTTGAGTCAGAAAAATAATTTGTCATATTCAAACTAAAAAAATCATTTCTCCACAAAGTGCAACTCACCTACTTATAATAATATATTTTTTTTGAGTATGACAATTTTTTTTTCTGCTGTAATGTCTTTACATAAGCTGTAGATCATATACCCGAAATATCCGTAATTTATTTTACCAAACCTATGGCATATGATCTACTGCCTATGTAAAGACGTTAAAGCAGAAAAACGAAGAGTACAACAATTATTTTTCTGCCTAATGTGAAATGTCTAAATACATAAGCAGTACATTGTATATATCCGTAGTTGATTTTACCGAACCTTATATATTTTGTGTCTATGGGGCCGTCCATTAATCACATGATGTTTTTAACAACTTTTTCCCAACCCCTCCCCTCCCCCTGGTGATACGTGGTGAGGTTTTATACTACCCCCCCTCCCCCACCTAAGATCATGTGTATTTTTTTACATAGTAATCAGGTCATGTTTGAAGAAAAACTTTAAGTTAAAAAACAATTTAATCGAATAATTTAAGCAATTAAAAACTATATGAGTCATTTGTCTTGTAAGTATTTAAACAACACTACGAATCTGCGACCGATAATAATTTCGGTATGCGTAGACTATTCGAAAATTAATATATGTGATGTCTCCTTATACCCCCCTCCTCCCCTTGGTGATACTTGGTGATTTTGTTCGGACCCCCCTCCCCCTTTAGGCATCACGTGATTAATGGACGACCCCTATCCAACATACACAGATAATATAGGTAGGTACTTAAAGTAACAATAGTTATTAATAATATATGTTTATTGTAGTACAAATTGGGCGAATTATTATATTTAAATAATTGTCTTTAAATAAAATACTTATAATAATTAACCATAATTTATTCTTGGTTCTTGCATTCGATTTCATTTGTTCTCATTCAACGTAATGTGCTTTGTCTTACACAATACTCATACAATCAAGTCTGCTGATGCTATGACAACGAACAGCTAGTGAATCATACGGCAGCTGTTACAAACCTTTTAATACCTCTTGGCAACAACAAAATTTAATAGGGTAGTTTACTAGTGTCGAATATCACATTTAAAATTTGCAATTCAAAACAGCCTCTGTGATCCAGTGGCTTAGAGCTTGGCTCTTGACTTGGAAGTTGTGGGTTTGATTCTCACACAGCAAAATTATGTTGTCTTTGTATTCTGTTCCAATATATTTAAACTCTGTCACTATTTAGATCTTAGATAAAACTTGACTTTAAATTTTGCACAAAAACAGGTTTTTAGATTACATAATACTAGGAATAAGTAAGTAGATTTCATTTATTGATTACCAGATGTAACGCGACTTCTTGCGTGACAAAATGAAACCCGCGGTAACCGCACATTTTTCCGCGATGAAAAGTAGCCTATGTCCTTCCCCGTCGTCTATTCTATATTTGTGCCAATTTTCATCAAAATCGGTCCAGTAGTTTCGGAGCCTATTCGATGCAAACAAACTTTTCCTCTTTGTTATATTAGTATAGATTAGAAGCATATTGTCAATTAAAACAATTCCTATTCCTAGTTTATAGTTGTTGACAGGTCTGGTGTACCAATTTAAACGTAGCCAAAGGCCAAGGGGTGTACCAGACAGGTTTGACTGCAAAGTTACAGCTGTCAGGTAAACCGGAGATGAGTGGTGTTCAAATCCGCAGTGCATGGGTGTGCACAGGTGTGCACAGTTGTGCAACACACATGTTCCGGCTTACCTGTAAAACTCAACTGTACAAGCAAATCTGACTGGTACATATTAGGTTGGGGAAAAAGTTTCTTCGCATTTTATGTAAAAATTCAAAAGGTTTTTTATAAAGTTTATTTACAAGTGACTAAAGTATATAGGTGCCATTTTGTTCGATAACTTTTTGCCATCTTGTTGGTAGGTACATGATCCCATTGCTATAAAATTTTTAGGGCTTCTGATGAAAAAACTGCGACAAGTGGTTTTGGCAGTCCTCTTGTGATGTCAACCTGACACTGCCTAAGGAATTCTGCAGCGACCGAAACAGGTGGAAATCTGAAGGTGCAAGGTCAGGACTATACGGCGGATGCATTAACACCTCCCAGCCAAACTCCCGTAATTTTTTCTGAGTGGCTAAAGATGTGTGAGGTCTAGCGTTATCATGGTGAAAAACCACACCCCTTCTGTTGATTAATTCCGGCCGCTTTCTCTCAACTTCTTGCTTTAATCTCATCAGTTGTTCGCAGTACAGTTCAGAATTGATGGTCCTGCCTGGCGGTAACAGCTCATAATGAATAATGCCCTTCCAATCCCACCACCCACACAGCATCACCTTGTTGCGAGTTAACCCGGGTTTCGCCACAGTCTGTGAAGCCTGACCGGCCTTTGACCACGATCTTTTTCGCACGTTCTTGTCGTACGTGATCCACTTTTCATCACCAGTTATCAGCTTCTTCAAAAATGGTTCGGTTTCATTACGTCGTAATAAAGAATCACAAATGAGTACACGGTTCATTAGGTTTCTTTCAGTGAGCTCATGAGGCACCCAAATATCGAGCTTTTTTGTGTACCCAGCTTTTTTCAAATGCGCCAAAACCGTTTTGTGGTCAATCACCAGTTCTTCAGCTACATCGTAACTACTAATTTGCCGATCTTGCTCCACTTTTTCAAAAATGGCAACAGTTTTGTCCGTAACAGGGCGACCAGAGCGACGTGCATCTTTGATATCAAAATTTCCGGATTGAAAACGCTTAAACCAAATTTGCGCTACTCTCACAGATACTGCATTAGGTCCATAAACATCACAAATTTTTTTCGCGGCTTGTGTTGCATTTTTACCTTTTTTGTAATAAAATTTTAAAATGTATCGAAATTCTTCATAAGAATCACTCATTTTAACAATAAGAAAAACAAATGAAAATCTCAAATTTACCTAATTTGAATTTGGAATTGTCTTCTGTAAAATTAAAACTTTTTAATGATACCAAAATCAGCCAGATACAATTGGTATAGCCCAAGATATTTTATGACAAGTTCATACATACTTTAATGCGAAAAGACTTTTTCCCCAACCTATTATACCAATTTCATCAAAACCTGTTTAGTAGTTTTTGCCTAAAAGAGTAACAAACATCCATCTGTTCATCATCACAAATTTTCACATTTAGGTATAATATTAATATAATAGTAAGGAATACTATTATATTAATATATAATAGTAAGGAATACCTACATACTTAAAGTATGTTTACACATACTATGAAATATATTTTTAATACTAGCTGATGCCCGCGGCTCCGCCCGCGTAAGTAAACCCACGGGAACTGTACATTTCCCCGCGATAAAAAATAGTTTATGTCCTTGTCTCTAGAGCTCTACTATCTGTATACCATTTCATTTAAATCGGTTCAGTAGTTTTGGCGTGAAAGACGGACAAACAAGACAGACAGACACACACTTTCCCATTTATAATATTACTTACACTAGTTTACATGACTTTTGTTCATGAAATGGAATATATACGGTTACGTTACTTTGGGTATCTACATCTCAGAAAAAATATTTAGAAAAATCCAGCACGTCAGTTTTTTGAAATATTTATTAAGAAGATTTTTACAAAAAAATACATGTAAATAAACAATAGATAGTTAAAAATTGGTAATTTTTGCTCTTTTTTTATAAATATTTTCATCGGTATCTCTCACAACACATCAACAATAGTCACCTAGCATATTTTGATCCCAAAAACCTTGATAGTTTTGCTCAAATGATTTCAAATCTTGGTGAAATCGCTCACCGTATTCATCGCTCACACTACCAAGATTTTCTGGCAAAAATTCTAAATGGGCATGCAAAAAATGAATTTTTAGTGACATATTTACACCCATACGCTCATAGTTTTGCAATAGATTTTCAACAATTAAATGATACTCCTAATCCACGCCTTACTTCTAGAGCGATAAACACTAACTTTGATTCTAGTATCAAGCAATTTCAACTGTTGCAGCCTAGAGCCAAGTAATTCCGCTTTTGACTTAGACAACTGTAAATATCTTATAAGATCGTTAAGTTCAGATTGAGTAATCAAATGTGGACTGTCCTCATCATCGAAAAAATCTGAACTTGATTGTTCACTGTCACTATGCTTGTGCATTGTAGGTAATACTACTTGTTGTATCTATGTGAGTTTGGTCACTTCTGCTGGGTGGTGTGGGAACTGGTAAATCCTCTGAATGAAGGACCGACTTAGCCACTGACGGAACGTCTGCATATTTTATGCTATCTTTATTTTTTGAATTAAAACCGAAAGTTTTTGTTCAACAAAAGTAACAATCGATTACGTGGTTAGTTGGCTCTCTCCATATCATTGGTTTACCAAATTTCAGTGATCTATTTTTAACTGAATACCAGGAGCTGAGGACCAATCTACAATAAGTGCAAATCACATGAGGAACCCAATCTTTATCTTGATTTGACACCGGAAATCCAAAATAAAAAATAATGTAAATAGGCTTCTTGCAATGGTTTTGTTATAGGAAAACCACGATTTAACTGAACTATTTTCCCACAAACATAACAAAATCGATTTGGATGTAGTTTACACACTCTAGATGATATTTTTATATAAAAATAAGACTTTTGAATCACACAGTTGTACAAAATAGAACGATAAACGTAATAAAACAAGTGCGGGTGGATAAAAAACAAAGACCTCTATATCTCAGAATTGTGACGTGCTACGAAAAATAAAAAAATATTTTTTTAATTACCGTCCATAGCCTACCTAAATAATATATGTTTCATTTCATGAACAAAAAAAAATATTTTTTTTGTAAACTAGTGTTATTAGTATGGATATCAGCTGCTGTTTAAAAACGTGTTTATCAAGTACTTTTATTAACCTTTAAAGAATTTTGTTGCTAGAAATATTAAAGTGTAACTTAATCTGTATAAAAGGCTTTTTGGCATTACTTCGAAGTTCGAATATAAAAGGAGCATGGTGGCGTAAGTTTACAACTCAAACACACTTGTAACTGATCTGTTATTGCATTAGTGCAAGGGCGATTATCGCTTACCATAGGGCGATAATCACTTACCATCAAGCGGTCTGCCTGGTCGTTTGCGTCGGTTCGTGTTTCATGGTCTAGCGTTATCATGGTGAAAAACCACACCCCTTCTGTTGATTAATTCCGGCCGCTTTCTCTCAACTTCTTGCTTTAATCTCATCAGTTGTTCGCAGTACAGTTCAGAATTGATGGTCCTGCCTGGCGGTAACAGCTCATAATGAATAATGCCCTTCCAATCCCACCACCCACACAGCATCACCTTGTTGCGAGTTAACCCGGGTTTCGCCACAGTCTGTGAAGCCTGACCGGCCTTTGACCACGATCTTTTTCGCACGTTCTTGTCGTACGTGATCCACTTTTCATCACCAGTTATCAGCTTCTTCAAAAATGGTTCGGTTTCATTACGTCGTAATAAAGAATCACAAATGAGTACACGGTTCATTAGGTTTCTTTCAGTGAGCTCATGAGGCACCCAAATATCGAGCTTTTTTGTGTACCCAGCTTTTTTCAAATGCGCCAAAACCGTTTTGTGGTCAATCACCAGTTCTTCAGCTACATCGTAACTACTAATTTGCCGATCTTGCTCCACTTTTTCAAAAATGGCAACAGTTTTGTCCGTAACAGGGCGACCAGAGCGACGTGCATCTTTGATATCAAAATTTCCGGATTGAAAACGCTTAAACCAAATTTGCGCTACTCTCACAGATACTGCATTAGGTCCATAAACATCACAAATTTTTTTCGCGGCTTGTGTTGCATTTTTACCTTTTTTGTAATAAAATTTTAAAATGTATCGAAATTCTTCATAAGAATCACTCATTTTAACAATAAGAAAAACAAATGAAAATCTCAAATTTACCTAATTTGAATTTGGAATTGTCTTCTGTAAAATTAAAACTTTTTAATGATACCAAAATCAGCCAGATACAATTGGTATAGCCCAAGATATTTTATGACAAGTTCATACTTTAATGCGAAAAGACTTTTTCCCCAACCTATTATACCAATTTCATCAAAACCTGTTTAGTAGTTTTTGCCTAAAAGAGTAACAAACATCCATCTGTTCATCATCACAAATTTTCACATTTAGGTATAATATTAATATAATAGTAAGGAATACTATTATATTAATATATAATAGTAAGGAATACCTACATACTTAAAGTATGTTTACACATACTATGAAATATATTTTTAATACTAGCTGATGCCCGCGGCTCCGCCCGCGTAAGTAAACCCACGGGAACTGTACATTTCCCCGCGATAAAAAATAGTTTATGTCCTTGTCTCTAGAGCTCTACTATCTGTATACCATTTCATTTAAATCGGTTCAGTAGTTTTGGCGTGAAAGACGGACAAACAAGACAGACAGACACACACTTTCCCATTTATAATATTACTTATTAGTATGGATATCAGCTGCTGTTTAAAAACGTGTTTATCAAGTACTTTTATTAACCTTTAAAGAATTTTGTTGCTAGAAATATTAAAGTGTAACTTAATCTGTATAAAAGGCTTTTTGGCATTACTTCGAAGTTCGAATATAAAAGGAGCATGGTGGCGTAAGTTTACAACTCAAACACACTTGTAACTGATCTGTTATTGCATTAGTGCAAGGGCGATTATCGCTTACCATAGGGCGATAATCACTTACCATCAAGCGGTCTGCCTGGTCGTTTGCGTCGGTTCGTGTTTCTAACTAATTAAATTTAACTAACTCCCCATACCGATCTCGGTCACGCAGGAGTAATTTTATAGTGCCCAAATCTGTGCGCAGTACACAAGAGCACTCTCTCTTCCTTTTACTCTCATAATTCAGTGGGACTGATAACCGAAACGACTGACGAGAGATCAGGCGCAGGTCCGTTTTTACATGCCCATCCGACGCATGGATCATCTTGTCAGACAATCAGGTGATCAACCTGCATTGTCCTGACCAAGCTTGGAAACAACATTCGTGTTTACAAAAGCTCGGCCATCCACATAAAACTAGATTTCCGTAGAAATGTATGCTTCGGTCAAGGCTCATGACATCATCGCGTGGTGAGAGATTCGAACATTTTTTATTTTCGTGCTCTCAGTTCATCGACCGGGGACGACCGCAGCAAGGACGTGTGTTTTCACCAATGTTTACACTCGTATTATCTACGCATAAAGTTTATTAAGGGTTTCCCAACCTTATTTTTTCAAGGACAATTGACAATGGATACGCCCTCGGCTTATAACTTTATAAATATACTAGCTTTTTCCCGCGGCACTGTCCGCGTAAATAAAGTTACTACGGGGATACTGCACGTTTTCGAGATAAAAGTATCCTATATTAAGTATGTTAATCCAAAGTTTGGATTTCCAAACCCTAAATTACTACCATAATCATCGAAATCTGTTATGTAGTTCTTGCGTGAACGAGTAACAAATATCCATCCATAATTATCAGGATTAATCGGAAATTTGAAATCGTTCGTCGTAGTAACGATGATATTTACGTCTATAGAGCCTACAGCTGTTCACGTATCCTACTTAATTATGATACTATAAAACAAGAGCTAAGTGGCGTAGTGAGTAGACCGTTTGATTCGAGAGAGTGCAGGTTCGATTTCCAGGAAGCCCCCTTTTTCCAATAAACCACAGAAATAGGGTACACTTTGCATTGTCCCTGAAATGCTTAGCAATTATAAAGATCAATAATAACTTTGCTATTTATGTTAGGCTTAAGGCTATGTTCCCACGAGCGTTTTTTAGTGGTCGCGAAGAACTGTGCGCTAATACAATAGAGTTGAAAATTGTGAAGAGTTGTCAAATCTGTCATTTGCTCTTGACAATTCGATTTTCAGCTGTATTGCACTATCGAAGTTCAATTTACGGGCAGTTTCTTTATCACGACCACAAAAAAACTGTCGTGGGTACGAGGGCTTAATGTTGACAAAATTTAAAATCGCAAATGACGATAAATAAAAGCAATTATAATAATACGTAACATCTAGTAAGTCTAGGTACTATTTACTAAGTATGCGCAACGTAGTACGGTAGTTGATGTATTAAATGGCCGTTACTTGTTACTTTGTAGTTGTAACACAGGAACTAGTCTACACGTGTAAGCTAGACTAAGGGCCGATCACACCTGCGGCCATCTGCATAACTGTCATATAATTTTAAACTTTATCTTCATTGCTATAAAACACAGTTTCGCTTGAGACAACCGACGCTGCCCACGGCCGCCGATGGCCGCGCCGCTGCCGTGGACAACCGACGCTGCCCACGGCCGCCGATGGCCGCGCCGCTGCCGTCTCGGTGTGATTCACCCTTAGGCTGGGTCTATAATATGATCCGGAATCCGGCGGGCACGGAAAAATTCATGGCACTGAAAATAGAAGTCTGGTCTCTGGACTAATACTATACAGCTGAGAATCGAACACATAAAATGTGTCGAGTCCGATCTCAATGTTGTACTGCGTACATGAAAGCTCTGCACTCTACACTTCACTTCTAATCTATTCTAATCTATTGTATTAAGTCCAGAGTTCTAGTTTATTTACCCCGGCCTCCCGGATTACGGATCATATTATAAAAATAATAAAATAAAATAAAAAAGCTCCCCACTTATTTCGGTGACGGTGGCCGGTTTCATTGAAACCAGCCCAGTTACGCAGGAGTAATTTTATAGTGCCCAAGTGTGTGCGCAGTACACAAGAGCACTCTCTCTTCCTTTACTCACATAATCTAGTTGGACGGATAACCGACACGACTGACGAGAGAGCCCATCCGACGCATGGATCATCTTTCTTGTTAGACAATCAGGTGATCAGCCTGCATTGTCCTAACCAAACATGGAAACAACGTTTTTTGTTGTTCCAATGCGGGAATCGAACCCACGACCTCCGAGTCGAGAGCCAATGCTCGAACCACTATACCAAGGAGGCTGTTAAACTGTTTAACATCATATTATAGTCCCAGCCTTAAGTGACTTCAGTCAAGTCGCTTGTTCAACGCTCCCGTTTTCCTGCACGCATGCTTACGCAGACTTCTCTCTCCGGCATACCGTAGAGCAGGGTTTCTCAAACTTTTGGCTCCACGAACCCCTGTTAAAGTTTCCAGATGACAGCGAACCCCTTGACTAACCAATTTATATCCCCCAAGGTTGTTGAAGAAAAAAAGGTTTTTATTACAATATAAGGTAACAAAAGAAATATTTTTTAATATTAGTTTTAACCTTAAGTAATTCTGACTCGACATTAAGTTGATTTCTGTATTTCGTTTGCATCATGACCAGTGTGAAAACTGAAAATCCACCCTTGAGTCATCAAGCCGCCATTACGTAAATCTTGCCGCGAGCCCCCAACCGACGAATGGCGAACCCCTAGGGGTTCGCGTACCCCTCTTTGAGAAACCCTGCCGTAGAGTGTATGGCCAGTTTAATGATAAATAATAATAATAAGCGTTTCGGCCAAAGTCTCGTCATAAAGGCGCGGTTGCAACTTGCAAATACGGATTGCGTCAGAACTCGGATTCAAAACAAAGACAGGTCGTCCACCCTCGAGATCAGCGATACGTGAGCATTGTCTACGGTAATACGATCGTACCGATGATCTCACATTTTATGTGTATGTAATACATGCATTACGCATAAAATCTGACACTATGTATTGTTTGTTTACCTGATATAGCTTATTGTCCTAAATGTCCTAAAGTAGCTGTTGCCCGCGGCTCCGCGTAAATACAATATCCCACGGGAACACTACTTTTTCGAGATAACGAGTAGCCTGTGTTTTAATCCGAAGCTCAAGCTACTACCATATAAATTTCATCAAAATCCGTTCAGTAGTTTTTGCACGAAAGAGTAACAAACATCCATCCATCCATCCTCACAGACTTTCACATTTGTAATATGTAAGTATGGATGTAGGTATGATTTTTATGTGTCCATACCTACTCCATAGCTTAACATTTATAATTTTCACAGAATCAGAAAAAAATTAATATTAAATTGGTTCTCCCATAGGTACAGTACAACAAACGTTATTTTCTTGCCATTTTGTACGGAACCCTCCGTGCGCGAGTCCGACTCGCACTTGGCCGGTTTTGATGGTAGACGGTAGTGATGTTCGGGACATTGTTTTCTTGATGTGCCCACTGACAGGAAAACCCTACTCAAATATGATTATTCCAATTGATAAACTTTTGAATATTCATAAATATTTCCCTAGCGACGACAAGTTTCATGTTCATGTACCTAAAACATCGAATATTATTGTTTCGGTGTGTTTAATCTATACTAATATAATAAAGAGGAAGTTTGTTTGCATTGAATAGCCTCCGAAACTACTGGACCGATTTTGATGAAATATGGCACAGATATAGGGTAGATCACGGGACATACGATACTTTTTATCGCGGGAAAATGTACGGTTTCTGCGAAATTAACTTTTGCGCGCACGAAGTCGCGGGCAACATCTAGTTTATATATATTTTTCAACGACACCCAAAACCTGAATAAATGATTGTTTGCTAATGTAATGCTCAATTTTGTTGGCTTTTATAACAAGGGACAATTTAATATTACGTTCAAGCTACGTTTTATTATCTTTGGAATAAATTAAAATCGGCCTCACTGATTACTGACTCAACGTTGCAACGCCTTGGTTGACCGCATTTATACATTTACACCTTACATCGCTTCCGTGATGTTCTTAGTCATATTAATAAACATACCTAAAGCTTAGCAACTGGAAGTAGTACAGAGTAGTAAATATATATTATACAATTACGTACAGAGATATACCCCTAGCTTTCATAGAACGATCGAAATTGATCAAAGGAGATGTCTAGAAAATAGAAATGTGTAAGTATATAGGCGTGGGCCAGCACTATGTACGATATATTATGTACTTAAATATAGCTACATAATATAGTAACTGTTTCCTATTCCTTCTTTGATTTTATTTCACTTCGTTTCAATGTACATTTAAAATTACTTCGTCAAGGAGAGCAACACAACGTAAAATAAAACATGGCAGATCAGATCAGAAATAACCAAAGAATGTAATTCTTCTTAAAACAATCTTGACAAAGAAAGACGTATGACATTCAAGAAGACGTCTCTTCCTAAAACTGTCAACTACGTCAAAAGTCAAGTCAAAACATATGTCATGGCCGCCATAAAAATAGTGTTTATCGCAATAAAAAACTCTTCGAATAATCATTTTTGTACGCGTGTACCCTTGTTCAAATTTTTTTTTTTTGTATTTTTATGAAATTTCCATATTTTTTTTCTATTTAACCTACCTATGTAAGTAGTGTACATAGAGCTGGCCCAAAATCAAAGATCTCTTTTCCAATTTGATTGAAATTAGAAAATTTTGACGTCCCCTTCAACGGCCCACGATTTTTCTACATATATATGCTTGTAGTGGTGCAACAAAATCAAAAGCTAACTATGTAACTGTTTATCTGTTATTTAATCTGTGCCGTATTCATAAAAATAATTACGCAACGGATAAGCTAATCCATGTTGCAGTCTTTTTGTCAAGTGACTTTTCCAATGTATCAAACAAAGACAGGAACATTGATTAGCGAACGGAACGGAACAGAAAGAAAGACGAACAGAAGATTAAAGAAAGACGAACAGAAGATTAAAGAAAGTCGAACAGCTGATAAACAGCTCTATAGTTAGCATTCGATTTGATTGCACTACTACAAGAATACGGTGTGTCCATGATTGTGTGGAAAAACTATATGGCAAAATGAGGTTACATCTTTTAAGAGAGTCTGATTAATCAAGTTCAAAAGCCACATGAAAACCTTTTTTAGTGAGTGTGGGATTAGTTCAACGGTCCTAATTACAACAACGCCTACACGACAGTATTGCGTATTAATCATACCCGTGTTTTCATTTGTCTCCATCAGCAATCAACACAACCTTCATCAACATTAAATGTACCTACTAGTTTATCGACGTTAACAAAATACATAATACCACTTATGGAACGTACCAGTAGCAAAGGGAAGTCGTCTCTATTAAAGGGAAGCCCTAGCCTGTACCTACACGTAAAGGCGTGACTCCTGCGAAAGTTCTTTCGAAACATTACACAGAAAACATGAAACAAAAACATTTGTTTTCATACACAAGCTGTCTCCAGCTACAGAAAATGTTTTTGATCGAATCAAAACATTTTGTGCAGACAAGATCTGATTTCCGATGAGGAAGACGTAAGCACTCGCAGTTTTAGCGATTGCAGATGCAGAATCTAGGAGAAAACACAGGGGTTCTGAAAAGGCCACTTTAGGTTTTCCTATAGTAATTTTTTCAAGTCATAAATATGTGCGCCGTTTTACGCATTTCTATTGAAATCTGTCAAAATTGATGTTTTTTAATTAAGTTAGGACATCAATTAAGAGCGATCACAAAAACAGACACAAAAATCACAGCAAGCAAAACTATAATTCTAAAAAACCTGTACCTAGGTGTCATGTGAGTGATGTGAACAGTTGTTATGAAATGAAACGTCTCTTCCCCCTATACCCGCGCGGGAATGTTTTCCGTCCGTCTCCGAAAACAAAAACATTGTTTATTCCTACACAAATGTGTATAGCCACGCCCCAATGTTTCGATGTTTTGTGTAATGTTTCAAAAGATACACGCGCAGAGAAGCGGCTTGAGATCAGTTGCAGAACTTATTTTATTTATTTATTTATTCTTTATGTACACAGCAGACATTAAAAACTTTTAATATCTTAAGAAATTTAGTACCTCGGATGAAAAAAGTTTCGTATACGTTCAAGTAGGTATTCCTGATCTAAAAGTAAATGTATAAGATTACGAAGTTTTAAACTATACTTTCATAGTTATTGTATTTCAATTATAATGTGAAGTCGGTGTGAATCGTGATATATGTAGAATATAGATATATAATGCACATTGCACACTTCCTGCTGGAACGTACCCACAAACGTGACCACTTTCCATTACCAGACTGATCACAACTGGCCATAAATATTCTTGACTCTACAGAATCTTTCAACAGAGGTTCTTCAGTTTGCTTTAATAGATTTTATCTCTAAGTTTTTATGAAAGTGATCCCTATGTCGCTAGCATACAGACCCTGTCAGAGGTAAAATAATTCTGAACGGCTACTGGTGTTCTGACTATTGTTAAAATATTATTTGTATATTCACAAGGGTGACATCTTGAAAGATAAAGTCCTTTTTCTTTATGATTAAAAAAAACTGAACAAATTGTAGCGACTATAATTACCAGCTAGCATCCAGATGTGTTCTCAGTCTTAAAAGTTAAAACTTGATAATTCAAAGAAACTGCATTTATTTTTTAAGCCTTAGATAGAAGCCGAGAGAGAAGAGCCGTAATAAAAAAAGGGCAATAAATTTTCCTACAAAGTTAATATTGCAGAAAAATTTAAAAGCTACACACTACAGATCTATAATATGGTACAGGTTGTTGCTGATTTCTGGTGCGCCACCACCAAAATACCAGCGACCTTAATAAATGTTTTATCAACGACCTTTGCAACTTTCCGGAGATTCGGCGAAACTGCAGCGGTGGTGCCAAGAATCTGTGTACATTTCTAAAATCGTCTTGTATTTTGAACAAAGAAATATTATGATATACTTTGGCGCGGTGTTTGGATGACCTCTAACAAAGAAAGTGCAATAATAGGTAATTTGTTTACTGTTTACTAAAATTTCCTGTAGCTGCAGAAGTTATATCTTTAGCTTTGATTTATGAAGGTCTTAATTTGAACTTGGAACTTAATATTCGTAATAGGTATTAGGTTTACACTCTTAAATTATAAAGGGCCACGTAATTTTGAATTGTGAGTTGAGATTTGCGTAATAGTTTTACATTAGTAGATGCTAAGAGGCCTAAGGGCTGGGACTAAACTATTTTCTTATATTATTCCATAGGGTAAGGGATATAAATAATCCTACCTTACCCACATCGACATAATTTTCTGATACTTCTCATTTCGAACGAGCTATTTTATTTAGATTTTAGACTATACATTTTCAGGACATCTCTATATTATAATGAAACTGGATTTTTTCTGATCTAGTTTTCTCTATTTTATTCCTTAAATATTCTGTTCTATTCCCATGTTTCTTATTCTGCCACTTCCGCCTGAGGTAACTGCATCCAAGGTGACCAGCATCTGTCTTGGTGACACAATGAGGACAGACCTCATATAAATTCTCAGAATATGTGTTTATGTTTAACCTACATTATTCTGATTCGTACTTGTCATACCAGAATTTTGTGCAAACTGCAAACCATCAATTCATGTTTTCAGACTTATAAGGATTATGTTGAGAAGTTATGGCTTATAGAATATGCCGAGGTTGGTCTAGGTGTCATAAGCATCACATTTTGGTCGTTCCTTCTATTCTGTTAAAGGCATTTCCTTTTTAAGTTCTATTGTATTTATGTATGATGTGATGTTAGTGTCCTTAATGATTTATGACTATAGCTCGTGCAATTTTACAGTTTTATTCTATTTATGATGCGCCAGAAGGAGGGTAATGTTTTCGAGAGTATGTACCTATGTATGTATATATAAATTGTTTGGCACGCTGTGTGGCCTGAACGGCTCGATGGATTTAAGCTTGAGAGGTGTCGTTAGATTCGTTAGGTACATCAAAATTATTATTTGACGCAGTTTTTTTTTGGAACGAAGTTCCTTATCGCGCGTTGTGAAAGGGGGCTAGACGGAAAGTTGTTCTTACGAAAAGTTGTCACGGCACTTTTTGCTAGTCCGTGTGGACTGAGGGACCTACTTGAATTTCCCCAAAATAAGTATAGCAAGTTTTAGTAGAAGTCTAAAAAAAATTGTAGAGCAAATCTGGGAATTTGTAAAAAGATAGTTTAAGAGATACAGCCCTCAAAGTGTGGTCCCTCAGTTCACACACCGCTATTTTTTCATTTCTATTTCGCATTGAACAGTGTGGTGTCGCGACGATTATTTTTGTTGAGTGTATACAGGTTTTTTGTAAATAATAAATAATAAAAAACTTCGTTCCATCCGGGTGTCCCTTGACACCTCTCAAGTTTATTTTTAAATTCTTATATTACTAGTTATAATGTTATAAGGCTGTCAAGTTTCAGATCCAAAATTTCCTTTCATTGTTATTTGTTGCACTATTTGTAAACAATTCGAGCATATTGCTGACACTAATAAATTGCAAAGTGCATGTAAAGTGTAAGCATTTGTTACATTTTGTGTCGTTGCGAAATGTTTTTGCAAAATCCTTGAGTATGGCCTCATTCTCAAATGCAGACACAAACAATATTAAATCAAGATTATTAAACACTGTTATTTCAAGATGATATGAGCCTGTGTGTGATTCTAGAGCTCCTTTCATAAAATTTAAAGTGCGCAGCTTTCTTTTGCAGTATTGTGGGTCTATTTAACAAGGGACACAATCCATAGGACCGAGGATACCTATCTATCGTTGTGTGGGTTGATTTTCTTTTGGTCCAATTTCTTTCTATATTTTACAATCTCCTCATGTGATTTGATTGATTTTTGGTTGAACACAAAACGAATCCGTACTAAATCATACCAAATAAGGTAACGTGGCACCATATTGATACCATATGGACTTCCAAACATGGAAGAGCGGCTGTCATTGATATGTGCCCTCTCGCTCTTTATCAATTATATCAAGTAAACCTTATGGTAAATACGGCGTTCAACTTATAGTCGGCATTACTGTGATGTCTAAGAATATTTAAACAGTATAAGAAACTTTATCTTAAAAATATGTATTAAGTAAGTACCTATTTTTATTTCATAATAATATAACACAACTTTTTATACACACTTTTCCACTTTATTTAGATTTTTACAATAATTAAATATAAACACGACCGGTTTCGATTAACTCATCATCAGGTGTCATAGTTAATCGAAACCGGTCGTGTTTATATTTAATTATTGTAAAAATCTAAATAAAGTGGAAAAGTGTGTATAAAAAGTTGTGTTATATTATTATGAACATGAATTTCCACCAAGAACCAACAGTACATTCAATCAGCTATTTTTATTTTCCTAAGATTTCAGCAATTGATTTTATTATGGGAATTTTAAAAGAATTACGCTTTAAAACACGGTTTTTACGCAAACAATACAGAGTTGTAATGTATAGAACCTCCTTTGAAAAGTGGGTCAATTGTACTAAAACTAAAACCCGTCCTTGCGAGTAGCGTCCATGTAGACTGTGAAGTGTGGACTATGTAGCTAGTAGCTACATATTATCTAATACAACTTTAATATGAAAGCCAAGGTTCCACAGTACTAGTGTATGACATACATTTCTTTACAAGGACATTAAGATCGATCATATAGACCGATCTTAATGACCCAACCCCTTACTAATAAACGCTCTATAAGCTTTGAATAGTTATACAGTGTTTTGTTCACGTCACACAAGTGACATTTTTAATTCGATAGAAGGAGACAAAACGCTGTGTAACTATTCAAAGCTTATACAGCGTTTATTAGTAAGGGGGCCAATGTATTCCAAACTGAAACAGGTTCAGGACAAACAAGCAGGCGGATCACTGTCAGTAAGCGATTATAGACACTTAAAATCACGAGGAGGTAGATACAAGTGCGTTGACGGCCTTTTAAACACATCCATTTCAAGGCATGCATGATGCAGATACGAAAATGGCGTTGATTGAACTCGATCCACAACTGTGCATTATGTCTATTTTCGTTATTTCTGTCCTTATCTATTTACTTATGTGGGAAGAGGAAGGTCGATTTATAACCATGTCCTAGTCAACCAAGGTGATTCACTTCTGATACTAACTGAACATTTTCTTTTATATTCTTTGATTGCAATCAGACTTTACCTTTTCTGACCAATGAAAACTAAAACAGATTCTTCTTCAGATCTTGGTGAAAATGCGATACTAAACGAAATAAACAAATTAAATTTTTTAAGTATCCCCGAATTGTCAAGGAATGAGTGAGCTAATGATTATGCCAGCTTTCAAACAAATAACTAGACCAAAATTGTTCGTCCGTTTGGGAGCCACGATGCCACGGACACGTCTATATTATAGTGCGATTCAAATGGAAATAAGATCGAGTTGGCGCCATGTTGTTTCGAATTCAGACTGTTATGATAGTTAAATTTATGTTTAGATACTTGATTACTATTTAACGTTTTTATTTAAATTCGATGCAAGACTATTAATATTTATATGCATAAGTTTTTCTAAAAATCGCACTTTTCAATTGATATTTGTCAGAAAAACGTCATTGACGTTCCTATTCTCATTTGGAACGCGTTATAACACTGTTTTCGTCGGGGCTTAATAATATTCCAACGCGACGTACCTACTCAAATTCTCACTATTTTCCTTCTGTTTAATTAAATCTAGATACAAAGTACACTATTATCACAACTTAATACAACAAACAAAGCAAAAAGGTTTCTAATCAGTCAAGGCGGCTACTATCAGTCGGTAGTCAGTACTCAGTAAATCCAATTTATACTAGCATCGGCATGCGTAACAAAAGTTGCCTTAGTAGCTAATATTTTGATACCAAGCACTCTATTATGTTAAAGATGGCCATTAAATTTTCCGCTGTTATAAAAAATTATTCTTAAGTTGGTGCGGGTCGTCGAACTTTGCAATATTTGAATGTCTAATAGCCGCGTTTCGCGCGTTTACGCCGTTCGATTTTTAAAACGACCGCCTGAGTTCAAGGTTACGTTTTTAAATACCAGTGTTTGGATCTGCGCAGAACGCCTGGGTCTTACGAAAGTATAATTTATAGGCAGGTAAATATTACACGCTATGATAAGTCTACTATGAAGCATTTTTAGGAGTTTACCGAAAATGACCCTCTAAACGAGGTCATCCATATAAAACTTCATAAAAATACAATTTACAAAAATCAATTTGCTCGTTTCTTAATTTAAGGCTCTTAATAATAAGTAATAACATATTAAGAAAATAATAACTATTTATACGTGTTTCATCTTAGCTAAATCGTTATGCAGTATGCTGCCTGGTATGCTGTTTAATTAACTCAAAAACGGATTAACTGTTTTCGCATTTCAGCAAACCGTTTTATAGAAAGTTCGCGAAAGTAAAGACGTAATTCATTGTTACCGCGAAAGCGGGGTTTTCTGTCGTTTACACAATTTTTCATAGTTAACCTCTCAGCAATAAGTAGATTTTTAACCGTATAGTCGGTTTTCCAGCAAAATATGTCACCTAAAATCTACTTACTTACGGCGGCTACCTGCAAATATTAAGTTCATTTTCTTCACATCTGGGCCTACGCCTATTTTGAGTATGATCTCCATTTAATGCGATCCTAGCAGCCAGGTAGACAGGCCTGCAAAAGGTCGTCTATGAAAATTATTCGGAAGGTATATGTAACAAGAACGCAACCTTCTTTCTTCACCCTACACATTCTGTTGAAAACCGCAATTTGTTACAATTTCAGCCAAGGCTCATTATTTTATTCTCAGCTTCAAACTCTTATATTATATGATGAATATAAAAATCATATGTGGAAATTTCACATGTTTCACTTCTGATGTACTAGCGGTGGTGTAATTGAAAACGGTTTTGCTTTCACAAATATGTTAATGGCCGCGCCACAATTAACGCGCCACTCCACCCCCACGCGTGGCATTATGAATATACCATATTTTATAAATATTTAAATAATTAGTTCGTGTTTATTATTTGTGGGATTTACCGCCTCAATCTACGTCATGTAAGATTTGAGTCAAACCGTTTAATCGTCCCGGGGGCCCTTAAATTTAAGAGGCGTTTGAGAATTGGGACGTCTATTCGTCTAAATTAGGGCGATTTTTTGGTTTAAAGAAAATGCATTCTTTTGATTTTGCGTAAAAAACTGACTTCACTGAATAATTAAAGATATAAAAAAGAAAAAAAGTAACCTATATCAAGGGTTCTCAAAGTGAAAGAACCTAATGCATTGACTGCGCTTCTATTTCAGAAGTGGGATACACTTTCAATTCAGAAGATACAGTAGCTGGTAATGTTTGGCAAACTTGTCTGGCAATGTAAATATAACATATCGACAGTAAAGCAGGGAAAATAAACAAGGATTTGCACGCGCGTGCATTTATTTTTGAGACGACTGATCTGAACTTCCAAGGCAATAAAATTTCAATCTTTCATGATCATCAATTAATTTCTATTTCATCATTCGATTGTTACCAGAATCAATTAATCCATCCTGAAAAGTCGATTCTTGTAAAGGTTTGAAAGGAAATAATTCTATAAATTGATACAATAGCTGCTGGTTGGAGGGCTGAGTCAAATGAAGTCAGTTAATGATTAGCTGACGTATTGTATGTAGATTTGTTCATTTGTCTCAATCTCCCTTTATATCAACACATTATTCGTTATATTTATTATTTTTTCCATAAACACGAAAGCCACGCGCCAATAAAAGTTTACTGCACCATTTTCGGTCGTCATTGAAATGACATGAAGGCCGTTTGCCCGCCATGGCGGACATCCAACTTTTTAATTTTTATATTTTTAAAACATCACTTCTTTGTTAAGCCGATAATTACCACGCGTGTGTAAAATTTATTACTTACCAGTCATTAGTCTAATCGTGAAATGAAAAAACATGCCAAATCTAAGCAGTTTTGCTCAGTTTAAGAATAAAAATAGCTTATTCAATCTCTAATTTAAACCACTAGATTTGCTGGACGAACGCTAATCAGTTCCTTAATCTGTGCTCAATGTCGTATTTTCTCGTCATTTCATTTATAAACATTACATGCAGTTGCGCAATGTATTAATTATCGATAAAGAGAGCGATTGTTTTTGTACACATTTGTATGTGTCAGAATCAATGCATTAATTTTTATGTGTGATCTGTATGATTGTGGTTCGACTTTGGGTATCTGAGGACGACAGTTGTGAAGAAAATAATAGTTTATATAAATCCAACTTTTTGTACCTACATTTATGGAGAACTGAACGGAGAATGTTTATAAATTCATCGATGCGATTACATATCTTTTGCGCAATAGACTTATAACAATTTATAAGTTATAACACTTCTTCTTTTGAGTAAGTAATAGGTATATTATGTGATAAAGGCTTCCTTCTTCTCAAATCTTTTTAGATTGCTCCCAAAATTCAATTGCGAAGTAGATTCTGAAATCCTTGTCTTTGTCATCTTTAACAACTAGAAACACATAATTGTTATAATTGGCACTAACATTTGCTTTTAGACGAGTATTTAAATACGTAATCATTAACTTTCTACTTTGTAATGATGAGCACGCGCGCTATGCAGCACGTGGCATGACGTCTGTTATTAAATCTAGACCAGTGTAATATGACCTATAAATTCACTTTGTAAATCTATCACCAGTGGTTTCGATTTGCGGTAGCCCTTTTGTAATTGTTTTTACTTTTTATATTAAAATTATGACTGTAAAACTAAAAGGCTAACAGAAAATTCAAATCACTTTACCTACATTGTTCATCTAGAGATCTAAATTAGATATTACTGCAATCATTTGTGATTTATTCTGTCCGTTACGACGATGCTCTTGAATTGTCCGATGCGAACCGGTGAGATATCGCAACACATTCACAATAAACATTACGAACTAGGAAGACTGAGGTGCATGATGCATATGACACACATGGGACAGTCCAGAGTACGTAGAACCTACGACCCTCAAAGCGTGTTCCATTTATATCAGAGCCGAGGTTTAAAATTAGAGGCCACGACGCACTGGTCATTGAACGTTGCGAACATCGCTGCTACACAGTTGCCCGCCGAGCGCCGGAGTACGCGCGCGCTTTTCTACGCGTCAACAAAGAAATCTCCGCGCGAATTACAATTTGACGTTCGAAATTTGAAATTCTAAAAATTTTTTTTTTATTCCATCGACCGCGTTGAGCAAAGACTTGTGGTGTTCGCTAACGTTATTTTCCTCAAAACGTAAATGCGCGACTTTTGTTTTTGCAAATCGCAATAAGTGACTTATCATAACACTTTCATGCGATTCATAACACAAAGTACATTAAATATTAAATTTTTCATATTTAAATTATGCGTTTTAAAATATTTTAACGTTTCTTTTGTCGAGTGTTTTTTGTTTTGTACAACTCTATTCTTTAAGTTTAAAGGTTAATTGTATAAATTATGCCATTACATTTGTACGTATAGAACTGTAACGTATTCAAATGAATTCTTTTTAGACGCTCTAAAATGGAATACTTATCGAAAGTTAGTTTGTTCGACACTGCATAAATTTTTGTTTATCAGGTACTTAAGAAAGAAGTGCAAACGTATTGGCTTCGGGCCAATAAGATCTAGGCTCGGACCCAGTGACTCAGTGACGATGTGTTCCCGCGAGATGTGCTCCGCGAGCCCGGCTGACGTTACCCCCAACACGTGACAACACGTCAAAATGTCACCGGACAAACGTAAAAAGGAAAGTGGAAAAGTGAGAACTCGATGTTAGTGGTGTTGTAATTTTAACTTAATGATCTCAGTATTTTAGTGCTCAAAATTCAAAGACTGACAAAACAACGATGATCGCCCTAAAGAAATTCTACGGCGACGAGCTCCTCCGCCTGGCCCTGGTGCTCAGTCTGTTCAAGTCGAACCCCGAGGAGTACCCGGAGCTGGAGACGCAGCAGCTGATCTCCGGCCTCCACATCTCCAACGGCTCCGACTGGTCCATGGAGCACGAGCCCCGGACCCTGATCCGCCCGCGGTACGTGCACCCCAAATCCCTGGACAACGTCTTGATCAACTACGAGAGACAGCTGTTCGAGGAATTAAATTCGCTCGGGCGCTACAATTACCTGGCGAACAATGAGCGGATGTGGTATAATCAGGGTTCGGTTCACACATATTTAGTTAATGACGTCGCCACCGACACAGTCGCGCCGGGGCTGCCGCAGGAGTCAGACGGGGCGGCCGAGGACGACGTCTCCGCCGATGACAATGTCGCACAGGAGGTCAAAGTCACCGACGAGGACACGAACCAGGACCGTCCTCCGCCCGATCTAGTGGTGACCCTGTCGGAGGACTTCCTGCAGAATCACACCGAGTCGGACATATTCGCCGAAATAGCGAGCCGATCTTTCGACGTGAACGAGTTCCTGAACCCGAACGAAATGCAGATCAAGAAGGACCCGGACGAGTCGGACGTGATGGTCCGCGTGAAGATCGAGAAGGACAACGACGACCTGTACAGCGACAATGCTATCGACGACTTTGTGCCTTATTTTTCCATGAAGTCCGAGAAAATGGAGCTCGGCGAACCGAATTCTGTCTTCCATCAAAACTTGGCCGATCTCCAAGATTACGGGGAGTTGTTCGACGACGTGAAAGAGTTGAGGAACGACTTGGAGTGCTTGGATGTGAAGCAGCAGCAGGAGAATCTGGAGCAGTATCTTTTGGAGAACACTCCCCTGGACGCTGAGGCGTACGAGCTGGCTCCTATGTTCGAGGAGGAGTTGGTTTTGAACGTGAAGCGCGAGAGAGCTAGCACCAGCTTTACGGCGAGCTCCAGTGGCGTGAGCGACATGGATGCTTCCTCGGACAAGGAAGTCCCTGACGTGAAGCTGGAGCCAGACGAGGGGAACCACAGCGGCGATGAATTGACACAAGAGGTTAGTTTAAGATAATCTGAAACAGTAGATACTTTTAAGCGTATAATAATAATATCTATGGACGCATCACACCACGTCAATCTGGTTCTGTGATAAGTTCTCGAAGAACTTGTGTTACACGTGTGTGAATAGACAACGGAAATATATTAAGTACTTTTATACCATACACATATTTAAGGTTTTTATTATATTATACACATATTTAGTACACATCCATGACCCAGGAACTCAAAAAAACTTTTTGTTTCGGATTGAGCACCAACACGCTTCACCACTGAGCCACAGAGGTCGTCGAATTGTTGTCGTCGTCGTTGCATAAATTTACCCAATGATAAAAACGAGTATTTATAAGCAGATGCTTGTTTATTTAGATAAGACTGGCACATAATAATTAAACAGCCACAGGTAAAAAATAATGACCACCGTTTGGCCCGTTTGTGCCGTTCTACTCAATAAAATACATTCTGACAGATTGCACGGACAAAATTACTCCTTTGTCAATCTGTCATTTTGTCTATTCTACCGTAGAAGGAAACCATTTCTGCGGCTCGGTGATCATGTACGCGTGATGTATATTCCAAATTTGAAATCATCGTATCTCTGTAGATTACCGTTATCGTAGGTAAATTAGTTTTGCTTACATCCGTAGTATTATCTGAGTTCGTCGGTCTCTGTATCGCACTTATTTCTTTTTGATATGGACTGGCTTGTCTGATATTTCAAGTTCATTGTCTTGGTATTTTGATAAGGTTTAGTTCTCTTTCATCTGTTTAGTTTTATTTTTATCTATGATAAACCCACTATATTTTTGAAAAGAGTTTATAGTTATTTTTGATGGTATTCGAGTTAGGACGAATAGTTTTGCAATTTTATGCCTAACCTCATCTAAACATATTATTTATCTGTTGCATGTAATTTGGATGCTGTTTGTTTGTATGTACTTCCTATAGTCGAATGCGTCTTCGCACAATTTTACTTCCTTATTTACTATTTACATTAGTATTTCATCGCTACTATTAAATGCTCTAATGTTTCCTTAGTGCGTGCGCAAGTAAGCTGCTATGTGGATTGTTTTATTTTACATAAGAAATGAGTGTAAGTTCAAATAGGTTACTGTATTATGATAATGTTGAGCGCCATATTGGAAAGTTATTAGGTTCAACGCGATTGTTTTTAATATCATTTATTTTTTGCTGAATAGTGTAATTTGTTTTTTTATGTATAATTTATTGTAAGCTTTTAAAAAATAGTTTTAGCTTATAGATATAGTCCAAGCCTAGGACTATAATATTGCTTTGGGAAAAAATAGACCACTGAAATAGAATGTACAAGTGTCAGTGTCAAATCTGACAACTCGACACTCATGTGTTCGATTTTCAACTCTATTGTAATAGGGCAGAGTTCTATTTACAGTGCTCTTAATTTTCTCGGGTCCGCTAGATTCCGGATCATATAGTCCCAGCCTAAGGCTCTTCCCTTGTCTCTAATCAATTTTTTTACCGAGAATTTTCTTTAGAGACAGGTTATTTAGTTCCGTTACTGGCTGGATGGAATTCTACGTTAGGGCCTAGGGGTACACCCCCTTGCTTAGAGACAAGGGAAGAGCCAAGGGCTGGGACTATATGATCAGGTATCTAGCGGGCCCGAGAAAATTCAGAGCACTGCACAGGTTTGAATGAATGAATGAATGAATATTCTTTATTGTGTTCTTACTTACATACAATAAATAAACTTAAATTTACAAATAACTTAAGTAACTTGATTTGATACCGATTGCAAAAAACATGCCTTTTTTCATGCATTGCATGGATAAGTTTTTCATACTGTTTACAGAAATGAATATGCGATGCACAACATTATTATAAGAATAATTAATTATTCAATATTTATAATAAATTATTACTTTTTCTAGTTACTACGCACTATTAATAGGGCGTTTACACGGTCGTTTTTCATTTTGGAAAATCGACCGTGTAAATGCCCTATTATAAAGTACAATGAATAAACAATATAATGTTCATCATAATAGTGCGTAGTAACTACTTAGTAATAATTTATTATAAATATTGAATAATTAATTAATTATTCTTGTTATTGCGTTGTTCATCGCATTTACCATATCTGTAAACAGTAGGAAAAACTAGTCCATTCAATGCATGCAAAAAAACATGTTCTTTAATCTTTTGCAACCTGTATCAAACCTACACACCCCCAACGTAGAATTCAAAGGCCTATAATTATTATTAATTAGCCAGTGAAGGAATTAAATACCGTCTCTAACTAAAGTAAATTCTCGGTAAAAAAAAATGACGGGTTCACTCTGGTAGTGCGACAGAAGTAAAAACTTGAATATTAACGTTGTGCATTTTTGATATTTTGGAATGGTTAGGGAATAACTTTGCACGCATTGCTTTAATTATCAGTATTCAGGAAATCAGGACACGTGACCTGTCGCGCGAGTTTAACAGTTTTTAATTTTTATACATCCCAAGAAAAGTGCTCGGCGCCGCTAAAGAAGTATTTATTTCAAAAAATGATTGGAAGTCCTGCGGCTCCAGTCACCCGTGTAAAACTCACAGTAACTACTAATATGCTGGTAAAACAGATACTGTACCTAAATGTCCCAATGTAAATAGGGTTAAACTACATTGGGATTGTATATTATGTTGTATAATTTAAAAAAAAAACTTTAATAAAATCATATTGAGTTGATTTAATTTGAAATAATAGGTAATTGACCACATTTTTCCTACGGGTCAATACTCAATTCACACCGACACAACACGCGACGCGGCGCTGCGTTTTTGCAAAATTGAACTTTATTCATTAGTCATTAAGAGGCATATTAGTCATATTACATCTCGACAGTGATTTTTGCGTAAAATGGCGTTCTTGATCTCAGAAACAAAGATAAGAATAAAAGAGAAACAAAGATAGAGATTAACGATTTAGACATATTGAATAGAGCAGAATAGCTATTGGCCTAGTTCATAGCGGTCTCGCTTTTTGTACATTTTGCTAAACTTTTAAACCCAAAATTGCAGAGAAATATTTTCATAAAATATGCGAAGGCACTTTTTTGAGCTCCTGGATTGGACTACTGTTTTAAGCAAATGAAATAAAAATATGAGAATGTTATCCCCTTAGATATAGTTTGTAGCGGCCTCAGAATTTATAAATATCTTGGATTTAATATAAAAAAAATCTTATTCTAAGGAAAAAAAAAACTTCGAAAATAGCTTTAAGTTAACTGTAGTACGATAATATTATTATTTATTAAGCAGAAAGATACACATTTCGAATACAGAGTTCGAATGCAGTGGTCTCGAAAGCACAGAACACTATTACTCGCGGAGCTCGAAAGTCAAACTGTGAAATCGGTAGAGTTGCCAGCAAAAATCGGTAGATTTATACCCAAAATCGGTATATAGCGAATTGTAATTTGTAAAATACAAGGATACTCTCCAAAATGTATTGGTTTTCCTGTAATATGTCATGAGTTTGGAAAAACTTTTAGTATAACGAAACCCTAAAAAGGAGGGTTGTTGTCAAATCTCAAAATATAAAATTTCGGATATTTTGGTAGAGTAAATGTACCTATACTCTGAAATCGTATCGGTAGATCAGACCCCAAATCGGTAGAAATACCGAAAATCGGTAGGTTCGAGACCACTGTTCGAATGTCAGGTTGCACCGCGCTGACTGACGTCATATGAAACGTGTACCTTTTTGTGTAGTGAATAAAGTTGAATTTTGAATAGCTATCTTAAAAATGTAGCGCATCGTCGCGTGTCGTCGCGGTGTGAACTGGCCGTTAATATCTAAATTTTCATTCGCAACGCCTCTCAAAGATTTTTCTACGGTCGGGTTTTAGTTATCAGCTGGAAATTGGAATAAATTATAATAAGAAGATCGTTGGACCTAGGTACAGGGTCCTTGGTCCTTACTCCTTAGTCCTTAACTCTCAGCTGGTCACATGGGGGTCTTTCAAAGCCGGGGGCTTACGGAAACGAGAAAAAACTATATTAGGTAGATATAGGTAAGTTCGTGTTTTAATTTCGTGTTTTTTTTAATAAATTATTTTAAAGTTTTAACTTTTTTTTTGGGGTCTCTAAAGACCCCAGGTGACCTGGCGTAAAAAAAAAAGCGCGACCAACCACCAACCGAGGGTTAAGGCCCTGTCAGGCGTCCGGCGTCCCTAAAAGGGCTAAGGGTAGCGCCCTCCAGGACGTCTAGTATAGGCAGCATAGGGCGTTCACTCGTAGGGAGAAAGTTCAAGTTTAGACAGAGAGTTTAAGTTGATCGTTGTATATGTTATTAGCTGCTTCCCGCGGGTCTGCCCACGTAAATATACTATCGGGTATCCCACGGGAACACTGTACTTTTCCAGGATAAAAAGTAGCCAATGTTTTAATTCGGAGCCTAAACTATTACCATACCAAATTTCATCAAAATTCGTTCAGTGGTTTTTTGCGTGAAAGGACATCCATCCATATATCCATCCATCCATCCATCCTCACAAACTTTCACATTTATAATACTAGTAGGATGTCGTCTTGATTGCAATCATAAATACCTGCATGAGTTTTATTGTGGGAATTGACAAAAAAACTGCCTAGTGCGAGTCGGACCAGCGCACGTACGGTTTCGTACGCATTTAAATACGAATATTTTACACGTTTGCTGACTGTTTCGTTATCATTGGACGAAGTTTTTCAAGTAAACATCATTTTACAAATTAGGCCTCTACAATTCCTGAACTGAGAATTAATATTTCTAAGTCGTCATAGTTTTCCTTCAAAGTCCATTATGATTGTTTTCAGTTTCTTCAAGTCAGCATCAGCAGTAATAGAGCCCTATTCTAACAAAAGCTTTAAGGTTGAATATCTCGTAAACCTATCCTGGGTCAAAGAGTAAATATATCTACTTACAAGTGCCTGGGCATTCAAGAATCACGAAAATGACGACCCCTGTGATTTAGTGGTTGAGCATGTTGATGCTCAAGCAAGTCAGGGGTTCAAATCTCGCCGAAAGAACAAAAAGTTATATGTGGACATACCTACGTTAATTAAATATTATATACAAGATATTACGTACTATAATTATTTATTTAAGCTTGTGTATAATTATTATATAAAGCGCAAGTAATAACTCGCGCTTTAAGCTATTAGTATGGAGGATAGAGGAAAGGAGGACTAATCTCTCTAGGCTTCTAAATCTATCGTCTAATCTAGGCAGAAAAGCTAAATAGTGTCCGACGAAAGTAGTTGAATAACAGTTCCGAAACTGGCCATAATGGCGCTAGAGTCGTAAGAGGGTGTGATAGGAGACTTCACAAAACAAAAAAAAAATTATCTAAACTCGTTCTAATTTACTCCATCTGTATTGCTAACTAGCAATACAGATAGAGTTTAGATATTTTTTTTTACCGACTTCATTCATCCAGAAAATCATTCCTCTACCCTCCATTGCTATTATAAACTTCTGCATAATCTGTTCATAATAATCGTAGATGTAGTCATTCGTAGGATTAGTCTACATTGTAGACTAATCCTACGAATGTCCTACGAATAAACCTTTCTATTTAAAACGAATGTTGATAAACATTTTGTTACACATGGCTCTCGCGCATGGCCAATGACCGCGAATTGCGCATATCCCACACGTTTTTAATATGTATTTAAACACTTTCCCTGTACGTTTTGGCAATGTTGCAACACGCAATTTAGAAAAATAATGCTGGTAAACGACGGGAAAACGCCATCTAGTAACTGTCATAAGCAACACTAATTCATAAAATGGATTGTTAATTTTTTGTGTGAAAATTAAAATCACAGTTAAAATAGACCTTGCTTTGTTCTACCGTGATAATGGTTTCATAATTATTTATTTCATTAAAGTTTTAAAGATAAATACCTAGTAAAATTTTATAGTTATGAATACGACAAAAAACTTGAATTTTAATAGCTTGTAAAATACCTACTATTGAGTAAGATAAGTTGTATTGAGTATATAAGTGCGAAGTCCAAATTACAATGTTTTCATACAAAATGTTGTCTTACGTATCCAATGTTGGAAAATGATTGATTTGCTTACAAGTTCCAAAGTTCTGTATAACAATTAGTTCATACAAATATCCACCTTACGCCTTTTGTCATAACGCCTTTTTTTAGTGTTTTGGCCGTCTACGATTTCGTACGGATGCGGACTCTTGTTTTTTAATGTTTTCCACAAAATAATAAGTCTATGATTCACCTTGACCGCTACTAACCTCGAGATATCGTCAATAAAATTTACTGGAACAAATTTTATGTGACGCTCCTCTACTGTATTTAGATGGTGATATTGAATTTTAAAATTTGTGTTTTCCGTTGCTCTTATTTTATATTATACCTATATCATATTCTCTGAGCTTTTTACCAAAAAAAAAAAAATATAATAACACTAAGATGTGTCAACGCCATCTAGCATGGAGTAGAAATACAAAGGGATTTTATAGTTTTCTAATTTTAAAACTAGATGTCGCTTGATTGTTTACTTTTAATGGACGAGATGGCGCTTTGAGGTAATGGAAAAACAAAATAACTTTTTGGAATTTTTCTAATTTAAAATCACAATTTTACTATAATTTCATCATCTTTTAATACAAGTTCATAATGTATGTATTAGTACATACACAGTTTTAGGTTTAATTTGGTATATGTAACAAAGTACTAGTAAATTAACCAATAATAATTATAAGTAGGTAGGTACTTAGGTAGTGATAATAATAATTATTAAGAGGATGCAACATTTTTTAATATGGTTGATCACAATGATAGTGATGTAAAGTACTACCATATAATATGGGGTCGTCCATTAATCACGTGATGCCTAAAGGGGGAGGGGGGGTCCGAAAAGAAATCACCAAGTATCACCAAGGGGAGGAGGGGGTATAAGGAGACATCACGTGTATTTATTTTCGAATCTAGTCTATGCATACCGAAATTATTATCGGTTGTAGATTTATAGTGTTGTTTAAATACTTACAAGACAAATGACTCGTATAGTTTGTAATTGCTTAAATTATTCGATTAAATTGTTTTTTAAGTTAAAGTTATTCTTCAAGTATGAGCTACTTACTGTTTAAAAAAAATACACGTGATCTTTCGTGGGGGAGGGGGGGTAATATAAAACCTCACCACGTATCACCAGGGGGAGGGGAGGGGTCTAAAAAGTTGTTAAAAACATCACGTGATTAATGGACGTCCCCTATAGATATGGTAGTACTTTTAAGGCTTCTGGATTAAAACATAGGCTAATTTTTCGTTCGAAAAAGAACAGTATTAGTTTATAAGAGCAGGCTAAGTCCCAATTTTGCCAACATCTGTCCCTATTAATCGTTTTTCTAAATATCATGCCTTCTCTTTCATTAATACAAAGGAGAAAGAGATAACATGAAAGAGATGACAACAACATCAATGATAAACTTTAACAGTCATCGATGAAATTGGGACATATAATAAAATATTATTTTTTATTTTGGTATTGAAAAGATCCACAGACATTTCTGTCATATGTTGAAATATTATATCCACAGTTAATAATACTTTTTATTCTTACCTTAACTAATTATGTTTCTTTCTCTTTTTTCAGGACATGGACCTCATTGAGGTGCTGTGGAAGCAGGATGTGGACATGGGCTACTCTCTGGAAGATCCGACGCATCCGGTAAGATTCTTTAGTTACTTTTGCCGTATTATAATAGGACACTTACTAAATAATAATTAAGAAGTATTCCCATTTTGCTACTGAAATTATAAGCTGCTGGTGCGTAGGTAAGTGGGCTATTAAAATATGTCCTTTTTAGTGGAATAAACTGAGTAACCACTTGACAGTTCACACTATATAGTACTAAAAAGTATATAAATGATGTCTGATTATCTTATTCAATATAGCTGTCTTTGTCTGATATGTTAGAAAAGTCGCCAACATTGTAAATGCATATTATTTTTAGTAGGGGTATATAGTGTACCTTGAGGCAGTTCAAGTATTACATAAGCACTAAAGGGGGGGGGGGGCTTTGCTTTGCTTATTTTTGATGACATGGGGTGGGGAGATCTAGATGGTGATTATGTCAGCAATTATTTACTTTTTACACGTATGGCAAGTCACACATTGTCTAAAAACAAAATGCATTTTCGGGGATTCCTACAAGAAATGAATAAAGACCTATATTCCAAACCTATTCCTTATTTCTAGACTTATAACTGCTACTCATGAATTAATCAATTGCGTACCAATTGCGTACCAATGTTTACGTAAGCTTGAGGGGGAGGGACAAGAGCTTTGCTTACTTTTGCTGACGAGGGGGAGGGGTGGGTTAATAATTGCAAAAAATCTGCTTCCGTAATACTTGAACGGCCCCCTATAAGAAACAGACTATACAATTTTTTTTCACATCATGCATTAATTTTTACACCTCGTACAACAATCAATATTTTACCGTGTCATTAAATACCTTAAATACGTTGAAATAACATCACGGAACGTACATTGCAGACGGGTCCGCAAGCTACCAAAGTGGAGCTGGACCAGCAGGTCGATAAGGAGCTGAAGCGAGCTGAGGAGAAGATCCAGCAGGAGGAGGCTGAGAAGATCGAGAAGGTCAAGGCCTCGCTTCTGGAGCCCGAGAAGGAGGTAAGATATTCGATGTTGACCTTAAATTCATAACATACTGTCGACGATTGATCCGGTGTGTGGTTTTGAAGATTAATGCCAAGTGCCAATAATGGTAGGGTTGAAAAGTGGTACACCAATGGGCCTAGCAGAAACATTTTCGTTATCGAATGAGAATTGTATGAAAACCTGTCAAAGTCATGATAGAGCCCATACTTTCATTCGGTAACGTAAAATTTATGCCACTGCCAAATGCTAGGCCCCTCTGGTTTGTCGGCGGCATCGGCGTAGTTGTTTCTTTGTGTTTTTGACACAAGGAACATATTATATCGCATTGGTTAACTTTTTTTAAAATACTAATTTTAAAAAAAGTTAACCAATGCGATATAATATGTTATAATATGTATTTGAATCAAATTATAATACGTCAGTATTTAAACAATGCTGCCTGAGAAAATTTTATTACGAAATATTAAATAGCGCCATCTAGCGACAACTATAGGAACTAGTTTATGTACTCACGCGTAGTATGTTGTCATTGACGCTCAATAGAGGGCGTTGATTTTGAAAATCCTATACTCGTTTATTAAACGCAAAAGTATGTATGGATTTTTGTGACACTTTCACACAATAACTACTGAAAAGATTTTGATGAAATTTTTATGGTAGTAGTTTAGGCTCTGGATTAACATATAGGCTACTTTTTATCCCAGCAAAATGTGTAAATGATTGTACGAAGTCGCGGGCAACATCTCGTAACATAATTTACATAATATAGTAATTACAACAATACTATATAATCTAGAGATTCTATAACAATCCTGTGGAATTACATATTTCTTATACAACAAAGTGGAATTTTCCTGTTGTAAATATTTATTCTTATTAGAATTATTTGAGAGATTCATCTACTGACAGATGGATCTTTCACGTATCTGCGCCAGATAAACTTAGTTTATCTAGAGTTTGTGTTAGTTTTCACAAACCGGCCATGAATCTTTGATCTTAATTTTATTTTTAAAAAAGGCAAACCTGACTGACTCATCTATCAACGCACCGCCGAAACTACTGAACGGATTTCGCTGAAATTTAGTTGTAATGACGTAGGCATCCGCTAAGAAAGGATTTTTGAAAATTCGCCCCCTAAGGGGGTGAAAAAGGGGTTAAAAATTTGTATGGAAACCGAACTCCACGCGGACGAAGTCGCGGGCAGAAGCTAGTAATCTTAATATATTTAAACCCCCGACAAAAACAGAGGGAGTTATAAATTTGACGTGTCTGACTGTGTGTATGTTTGTCCATAGCATTGTAGCGCCTAAACGGATGAACTGATTTCGATCTAGACGCGATCTAGAGCAAGGCTGCTCAACCTTTTGAAGAGTCGGGCCAAACGGTGGATTCAGTCGCTAACGACGGGCCACATACATTTCCTGTTTCAGTTACTCTCAGGACAAGCGCAATAAAAACTCAATTATTAAGAAAATAAAATTGAAAGTTTGTTGTTTCTTCGGGATGTTTGAATCGGGATTAGGGATGTTTGATGTTTGGAAAGTTTGAATCTGGATGTACTGTGCGCGGCGGGATTTTTTAATTTGGTGCGTATTTTTAAACCATACTTGCGCGGGCCACCTAAAATTCTTTCGCGGGCCATATCGTGTCCCGCGGGCCTGGGGTTGAGCAGCCTTGATCTAGAGAGTTCTTAGTTATAATTCATCATCATCAGCTTGCGCACTCGTTGACATTTCGGGAGCTACATAATTTTTTAATGGGCAATGAGTACATCAAGGTTTTAGGTTAATGACATAATATTATGTATATTCTTGGATTAGTCTACTTGACCTTGTTTTTATAATTGTCCTAAGCGCTTCATAAAATTTTCGTTACACAAAAAAATATTACATTATTTTGAAGTCTAAAAACCTATTCGCCGAAAACACTATTCGCCATGTTGGTTGATATATTATCTGTGCTGACTGCTGTAACGTCATACTTGTACTATTTGTAATCTGTACTATAGTCCGCTCAAACAAAGTGGCGGTGTGACGTTCCGTTTGACGTTTTGACATAAATGTAAATATAAAGATAAGAATTTTAGAACAAACATATAACAGAATATAGGTAAACTATGAATTAGAGCAAACAAAATACATAAATAATGACGTTATAAGATGTCATGAAGTATGAACTATTATTAATTTACAGAAACACGTTCCGTTTCACTACAACGTATGTTTACTGGGTTTGTGTCGGTCACATCCTTTCCGGAAGTTCCTTCGAGGTGTTTTCATCAGTAGGAATTAAAAAACGAAAATACATATTTTTAAATCAACTTTATTTATCTATCTTAAGTTTTTAAATTATGATATCGCTAGAATACGTTTTCCTAAGCTAACTAATAAAGGAAATACTCCTTCAATGTATGAAATATAGTATCCCGCCCGCCTAAATGTAGTATCCCTCGGGAACACTGTACTTTTTCAGGATAAAAAGTAGCCTATGTTTTAATCCAGGGCCCAAACTACTACCATACCGTTCATCAAAATCCGTTCAGTAGTATTTGAGTGAAAGACGAACAAACATCCATCCATCCATACATCCTCACAAACTTCCATGTCTATTTTCCAGGAGGATCCCTGGGCTGGGTTGTCGTACACGGTGGATACGGAGACGGGTGAGACATGTTTACTACTTTTTTTTAATGTAATGAACCAGGAAACGAGCAGACGGATCGCCTGATGGTACGCGATTACCGCCGCCCATGGACACTCGCAACACCAGAGGAGTTACACTTGTAACTTGTCTGGTGCTGCGACTTACGTTCCTGATCCTTAAAATCCCCAATCCCCCCTTGGGCCTCCGGTAACCTCACTCACTCGGCGAAACATAACACAAGCGTTATTTCACGCCGGTTTTCTGTGAGGTGGTAATTATCTGGTCGAGCCGGCCCATTCATGCCGAAGCGTGGCTCTCCCACGTTCATAACTTACCTTAATACTAGCTTTTCAACAGCCTCCGTGGTGTGGTTAGAGCATTGGCTCTCGACTCGGAGGTCGTGGGTGCGATTCCCACATTGGAACAGCAAAAAAATGTTGCTTCCAAGTTTAGTTAGGACAATGCAGGCTGATCACCTGATTGTTTGACAAGAAAGATGATCCATGCGTCGGATGGGCATGTAAAAAGTCGGTCCTGCGCCTAATCTCTCGCCAGTCGTGTCGGTCATCCGTCCCACTGGGTTACGAGAGTAAAGGGAGAGAGAGTGCTCTTGTGTACTGCGCATACACTGGGGCACTACAAAATTACTCCTGCGTAACTGGCCTGGTTTCAATGAAACCGGCCACCGTCATCACGACCTCCGAGTCAAGAGCCAATGCTCTAACCACTAGACCACGGAGGCTGTTGTCGTTGTCGTTACGAATACGTACTTATCAATTGTTCGTGCTAGCCCCATCTATTGTGGGGCGCTATTTTGTGTTTGTCGTCGCCAACTACGAACTACTACTGACTATTGACTACTGACTTCTTGGGAGTGCAGGTAAGATTAGATTGTAAGTATAGAGTAAGATTACAATCCTAATAAGTTTCCATTTCATAGGTAGGTTAGGTAGGTATGACGTATTCAAGGTAGTTCTGTTGTGTTCCAATTCAATCCAAGGCTGGGACTGTATTGTCCGGAATCCGTAAGGAAAGGGAAAATTCAGGACACTAAAAATAGAACTCTACGCTAATATTATTAGAGCTGAAATCACCTTTTGTGTTCAATTTTCAGCTCTATATTAGTGGAGGTTAATGTCAATGTCATCGCATTCACATTTCACACACGCGTGTATCGCGCGTGAGCGAGTGAGACAGCGTGTGGACCGAAACTGAATTATGATTACAAATACATACGTAGTTACTAGGATTGGTGATAAACGTAATTTAAATATAATAATGTATTTGTCTTATGTAAGGTTCGGTAAAATCAATTACGGATATTTTGGGCATATGAACTGCTTATGTAAAGACGTATTAAAGCAGAAAAATAATTGTCATACTATAAAAAAATTAGATCTAGAAATCGGTTAATACGTTTAGGACCTACTACGATGCCACGGACAGACAGACACACAGACACGTCAAACTTACGGGTATATACCCCTCGGGGGTTAAAACACAATTTACTTTACAATCCTCATAATAAAAAACTTCACTGTACAATTAATTTTTAAGTTATATTCTAAGCTTATGTACTTCTCCCTCGATTGCATGTATCATGGTGCACCCCATAGATAGGGTCGCCCCGTATCGTCGCCCCACGGGGTCGCCCCCTCTGTTGTCGGTATTAGCTACGATCCTGGGAGGGATACGGGTATTTATACTTGGGGTACGAAATGTTGGAAATTGTCTGAGAGTTAGTTAATGTATTTTGCGCCGCGGCAAATTCTAAAGAATTACGTAAGTTTTTATAAAATTGGTGTTTAAGGACGTTTTGAAATAAATTACTTAAATACGTACTTTCCTAGCGTTTTTAAGAATACCCTTTTTGTGTCGGATAGGTCTTCTTCCTATCTATATAATTATAGATAGTTAATATAATAAAGAGGAAAAGTTTGTTTGTTTGCATCGAATAGGGTCCGAAACTACCGCACCGATTTTAATGAAATTTGCCACAGATATAGAGGGAAGGGCATGGGCTACTTTTTATTTCGGCAAAATGTACGGTTCTCGCGAGATTTCCTTACGAAGTCGCGGGGAGCATCTAGTAAATAATAAAATTCGATGCTATTTGATATTATATAAGCGATCCGCTCCCGCTTAGCACTTTATGTATTCCTTAAAACTGCATTAAAATCCGTTGAAAGATCTAAGCTACCCGACTACGGAATCCTTTTGGATTCCGTAGTCGGGTAGCTAAGGTACCGTTAGGTACGGTGTAACAAACATACATAAGCGCCTAAACCACTGGACCTATTTAAGTTTAGTGTCAATAGATTCGTAAAATTAGCCCGGGTAACATAGGCTAAGGCTACATAATTTACGCAGTAGGTTCATAGGATTTTTATAAAAATTCTAGTTATAGGTACTGTGGCGTTCTTATAGAGGGGTGCGTAATCGCTCCAGTGGTAGGCGAGGTTTATCAATTGAAACACACAGGACACTTTGCACTATATATTTTATTTATCATTCACATAAAGATGAACTATACCTACATCCTATGCTCTACGCGCTCTAAACCATTCTCTATTCTCTCAGTTACCTATTTTTCGTCTCTGACGTAGCGGATGAGACACAATGTTCTAGATCTTAATTCAAAATATTTAAATCTTGTGTGCCTGGCCTCTCCAAAGAGTCCAGCCACAGTTATCCGCTCCGTTATGACCTCTGTGGCTCAGTTGGTTGAGCGTGTTGGTGCTCAAGCTGGGGGTCGCGGGTTCAAATCCCGCCGAAGGAGCGGAAAAAAGTTTTTCTATGTTCCTGGGTCATGGATGTGTATTAAATATGTGTATAATATAATAAAAATCTTAAATATGTGTATAGTATAAAAGTATTAAATATATTTCCGTTGTCTGGTACCCGTAACACAAGTTCTTCGAGAACTTACCACGGGATCAGATTAACATGGTGTGAAGCGTCCATAGATATTATTATTATTATATTATTACAGTACCTACTGTGTAAATGAAATTGTATTGTGTTCCCGTGGGATACAGTATTAACGAGCGCGGAGCCGCGGTCAAAAGCTAGTATCTAATATTATATGTCGCAACGCCACCGCCATTTACAGTGAAGTAAAATTTTCATGTATCTCGCAACAGACTGTCTAAAGTAGTAATATAGTTTTTTTCAAATCCACATGCGTTCGATTCCAATCTGAACGTTCGATTTTCGATTCCGCCATGTTTAAACAAAGGCGCGGGGATGTAACAAAAAACAATAAATCGTTATTAATATTAGGGCTCCGGGGCCCCGGGGCGGAGTCCCATTTGTCACGTGACGCCGCACTTTCTGACAATGCCACTCCACAAACTCACGTTCTGTTACAATTTAAAAACGTCGAATTAATAATTTCCTTGTGTATAGAGTTTGGGAATTATTGTTGTATTGTGTATGAATTGTGTGATGATGGTTATAGGTTTAGAAGATTTCCTTAAAATAGCTTCATTAAGGACATAGGTACTAGTGGCGTGGGGTTCCAATAACTCCATTTCTATCGGCTTCACTTACCGCTTACCTTGTGAAGACCAAATAGAGCCTACCTTATTACCTATGAGTCTATATTACCTATTATAGAGGCTAAGGCTTCAACCTATTATTTAGTACTAGATGTTGCCCTCGACCAGTGTTGCCAACTCGGATTTTGAAAAAGGCGTAGACCAGATGAGAAAATTACATAGAATTAGTAAAATTTGCATATGAAAAGTTCGTAGATCTATTTTTTTATCTTGTTTCTGAGTGAAAGGAAGAAGTTAGGGTAGGTGAAACTGAATAAAACGAGTATTTCGTGTTACAATTTATTTCAATAAGAGAGATAGAGTTCTTGGAGAAGACGCTGTATTGGCAGCATTTACCATGCAGTGGTAGACATCAGACAATGCATGCCTTTTACTACAAAACTTACACACATAAGCAATACCTAAATAGACACACGTAGCTAAGGCAGTATTAATATATTTCTGTGATACCTATCTGGATGGTTTTAACAAAATGGCCGTCACCAAAATATCACCTACAAGGCCACACGTAACAAAAATAAACGTTCCATAGAACAAAACGAATCCAATAATATTATTATAACAAAATGTCGAATTCAAAAAATCCAATAAGGATTCTCGATTATCTCAGGACACGACCGGTGCGGCGCGGGCGGGGTAATGAGCCGCGCGTAGGGTTGTCACATAGAGAAAAATCCTTATAAAATTTTAAATGTGAAAGTTTGTGAGGATAGATAGATGTTTGTTGATCTTTCACGCAAAAACTACTGAACGGATTTGGATGAAGTTTGGTATGGTAGTAGTTTAGGCTCTGGATTATAAAACAATGGCTAAATGTGAAGAATCTTTATAAGTACACTTTACTGTATTTCATCCTGGCTACATGACAGGATATGAGCTTACTTTTGTACTTAAGGTGGTTCGTTTCCCATACAAAAAAACAATGGACATTATTTAGGTAATTTCATACTATTACTACATAAATTTATATGCACATCTATTTATTTTGCAATACAATTGTCGCAAAATATATTTAAAATACTTTATTTCACACAGAAGTCACATTTTTATTGAATTTTCGACAAAAAGTGACATAAGTTACAAATGTCACTTTTTGTCGAAAATACTTTATTTCACACAGAAATATTTAAAATACTTTATTTCACACAGAAGTCACATTTTTATTGAATTTTCGACAAAAAGTTACATAAGTTACAAATGTCACTTTTTGTCGAAAATTCAATAAAAATGTGACTTCTGTGTGAAATAAAGTATTTTAAATATATTTTGCGACAATTGTATTGCAAAATAAATAGATGTGCATATAAATTTATGTAGTAATAGTATGAAATTACCTAAATAATGTCCATTGTTTTTTTGTATAGGAAACGAACCACCTTAATTACATGTAAGTACTTACTATATTATGTTAAAATTTTATTCAAGTCTGTTTAGCAATTTTTACGAATAAAACCATCAGTCGATCAGAATATCATTACTATCAATCCAGAAAATCAATCCTTAGCTTACCTGAAATTCATTTAGGTACACAATGTCATAGTTTGTTGTAACTACTTAATTTTTTTATTAAATGAAAAGGAGGAGACGAATCGTCTGATGTTAAGCGATCACCGCCGCCAATGGACACTGGCAACACTAGAGGATTTACTCCTCTGAAGGAACAAACACACTGAATACTGACAGATAGTATGGACAAAATGACAGCTTTCCTTTGTCAACCTGTAATTTTTTTCTTCCGTAGAAAGAAACCATTTCTACGGTGGTTATGCTAGTCGATCTGGGCCGAGATGCTATCGCTAATACAAACGTATACGACAAACGTTAGCTAAAACAAAATGTATTGGCTTGATATAACCTTCACGAAGTGACATAGTGCGCGATACGAATTTATCAAACATTTTTGATTTCGAACTTTGTGATTGTAATTAAAGTAGTCACCTGGACTAGGGATTCTGGGATTCCGGGATTCCTCAGTTATCTTCTCGTTTTCTCGTCGTCGACAACCCTGGTCCAAAAAGAATAGGCATCAACGTGACAGCCGGGGATGGAGCATTGGAGCAGTTCGTCGAGTCATGCCGCGCCTTTGTACCGCCGCGCGCGGGCGGGGGGTAGTCTTAGGGCCTATCAGGTGTGGAAATACAGAGGGCGAAATGTATAGGCTTCAGTGGCGTGCGGTTCCTATAGGCTATAACTTCATTCCTATCGGCTTCACTTACCACTTACCTTTTGAAGACCCTCATCCAAATTCTTACATATTATACAGGGTAAGGTGCAGAACCAGATTTTGGCATAGATAGGCTTACTATTACTAGAATGTAGTAACCCCATCACATATACCGCATTCTGGTACGTGGTAGAGCCATGCTCGACCGGAGAAATACCACGGGCTCACAGAAAACCGGCGTGAAACAGCGTTTGCGCTGTGTTTCGCCGAGTGAGTGAGTTTACCGGTGGCCCAATCCCCTACCCTATTTCCTTCCCTACCCTCCCCTATTACCCTATTCCCTCTTAAAAGGCCGGCAACGCACTTGCAGCTCTTCTGATGCTGCGAGTGTCCATGGGCGACGGAAGTTGCTTTCCATCAGGTGACCCGTTTGCTCGTTTGCTCCCATATTTCATAAAAAAAAAAAAAAAATCTTACTTGATTACTGGTGCGTGCGTTGCGTTGGGTCGTCGCTGCAGATTGACGCATTGGATGTCACACCCGCGTTGCTTTGACGTCCGACATCACAATACAAGAGGAAGATAGTTCAGCGCATCATCCACTCTCCCTCTTCGTCTCCCGTCTAATATCCATCGTTGCGTTGAAAAGTCGCGTTCAGCAATGCATTAATTCAAATTCAAATTCTTTATTCACACACACACAAAAAAATATATACAAACATTATTAATACATAATTAAATAATATATATCACGTCGATCTAATCCCGTGCTAAGTAGAACTTGTGTTACGGGTATCAGACAACGGATATAATTATATTTTATACAAATACAATACACGCATAATTAATTTATACTAATAACAATATAGATACAAAATAGTAATATTATACATAACTATATTAATATATACACCACGACTATCTAGTCCCGTGCTAAGATTAACTTGTGTTACGAGTACCAGATATATCGGGTATATATTTTATATTATAACTACTACTATACATATACTATTCTAAAACTATAATCTACACTCACACTCACTAACACACATGTTTATCACGTAAAGTCGGCGACGTGATGCGCGCTTCATTAGGGAGCCTCCCCCTAAACCTTCGGTAGACCAAGTCCGTCGGCCAGAATTCCTCCACCTCAAAGGTCGGTAGAAGATGCGTTGGTACTCTCACCACAAAGGAACTAAAGTTAACCTTGTGGCGAGACTCCAAGCGTTCGACCCTTAAGGTGAAAAACGTCTTCTTCCGGATGTAGTCCACTACGTCCTCTACTGTCGTGGACCAGTGCAGGCGGGACACGTATAGCGGCGTTGCGGGTACCTCACACCGCAGACGCTCCTCGGGTCCGCTGGGTGCGGTGCCGCATAATGGAGCATGCATGGCATAAATGTATAGAAAACGACGCAGCATCGACGCTGCGACTACGCAACGTACTAAATAATAGAGCCTTCTAACGCTACGCGCGGGGTGGAGGGTAGTCTTAGGTCCTATGTCAGGTGTGGAAAACAGTATGAATTAAATCTAGTAAGCCTAAAGCCCGTTAAGAATGAACAAGTAGGGCGAATAAGGTCTTGAATCTAGTAAGCCTGTTAAAAATAGATAGTTGAAAGAATGGGGATTTTAATTTTGCGGTCTCAAAATGTCGTATGAGCGCTGAAATTTTGGTTTCAAATGCACAAATGAAAATTAGATATGACTATATACAAGTTCTCGAGTTAAGTAACATTAGCATAAAGTAACCATAAAGTTTTAACTCCACGATGACCAGCTTTTCCAAATATTTAGTGACGTTCGCCTGGCGGGAAATTTGAAGGGGAAACGGGAAATTCTCTGTTTTAGGGTTTGTATTTTTGTGCTCCTATAGTCTTACACCCGTATCATTAGTTGTTTCCTCAGATCCGCCTCGACTCAACCTCATCTGAGGTATCCTTGAGAAGTTCCTCGAGTTTGGTATTCTTAAACATAATTTCTACCTCAGCTGTTTGCTCCTCCAGTAAGGTTGAGTGGAGATATGACATCATGGAAAAATATATTTTTTTATGTTAACACCAACAGTAACCATTAAACTCGATCCAAATTTTACAGAATGATGAATATCTATGCGCTGTATAAATTATACGGAATTTATAAACAATATATAATATAGAAATATATAATACACAATAAATAAACGTAAAGGCAGTGGCGGATTTTCGTAAAGTAAAGATCCAAAAAATCCTCCATGCTTATCTTTAAATAAGTAGCCCTCTGTAATTGCGTAATTTCTTGAAATAATTCCACTCAGTTTGTAAAAAGAATTGATATAAATGTCGGAAATAGACGCTCGAGGTAGCCTCAAGGTACGTCCTGAGGTACCTCAAGTTTGACAGTTGATTCCTCGACTTGCGTAAGGAAATTCCTCAAGTCGAGGGAATTTTGTTGAACTAATGATACAACTTTCGTGGATTAAGGTTGAGTCGAGTGGAGGAAATCTCGAGGTAATAACTAATGATATGGGTGTTAGAAACCAGAAATAATTTGCAAAAATAAAAAGTTCAACAAGTCTGTGCCAAGTTGTAATAAGCGCCGTATTTAGAGTTTTAACTACAGAAAACCCGCTTTTTCAAATATGTCATACAATGAAATCAACCTTCAATATGTAATACTAGATGTTGCCCGCGACTTCGTGCACGCACACTACATCTGTGCCAAATTTCATCAAAATCGGTCCAGTAGTTTCGAATCCTATTCAATGCAAACAAACAAACTTTTTCTCTTTATTATATTAGTATAGATTATTTTAAAAAATAGTATATCCTTTCAAGTTTCAACTTACGTATAAAGCATTATATTATATTACTGTATCAAAGAACGCGTTACGCGTGGTCGGTACGAACTACAATAGTGACGTCTCTATCCCAGGGGATATGAACTATTAATAATGTATTATTACTATTATACGTGACGATTTCGAGGCTTTCGGGTTTTAAATATTCTTTTTTATAATATTATATTTGAGCACAGTAAGTTTAGTGGACGTTCAGGGATTTGCAAACTCGGTAGTGATGGTTAAGTGCTTTAAGAAAGAAAGACCTAGCAGTAACTAAAACCTGTGTTAAAAATAACTTTTAAAAAAGATATATAGAATTTTACTATTGAACTATGAACCTTATAAATTATATATGTCACCGTAAAATTGTATAAATCGTTAGATTGTAATAAAACTAGTAAAATTGTAAAATGTTGATAGACGCGAATATGCAGCTTATAATTTCACACATTATTTTTCATTAGATTATAAAATATATAATATAGTTTTTAATCTTTTGTCATATTTTTACAATATCGTTAGTTATTTTACAATCTAACGGTTTTTACAATTTTACGGTGACATAATAATATATAACCAACGGCGACCAAAGATAAAATTGCTTCTGGATAAATGTGGCATAGGTCGCAGGTCTGCAGGGGGTAGGGTAAATCCTACATATATTATAAATGTGAAAGTTTGTGAGGATGGATGGATAGATTGAGGGATGTTTGTTACTCTTTCACGCAAAAACGACTGAAAGGATTGTGGTGAAATTTGGTATAGTAGTAGCTTAGGCTCTGGATTAAAACAGGCTACTTTTTATCTCGAAAAAGTATAGTGTTCCCGAGAGATAGGTACTATATTTATGCGGGCGGAGCCGCGGGCAATAGCTAGTACTGTGATATTTTAATTCGGTTTCCGTGGAATTTCTAGTCTTCTTCTTCTTATATATAAAAATTGCTGTTCGTTAGTCTCGCTAAAAAACGAGAACTGCTGGACCGATTTGGCTAAAATTATCTTAAACTAATCGTATCAGTTCAGGGAAGGTTTAAACGGTGAGAAATTTCAGTTCATAGATCAGGCAGAATAACGTTTGTCGGGAGAGCTAGTATATACCTAAATGCGGGATTTTCACGTTTTTTGCCTTACAGAAATCGTGTCGGCCGTCACGTGACGTCCTCTACTGTTTACTGTCTAGTGTTCTACTACATATCCACCGTCACCATGGTTGTAGTTTAGATATCGTCAATGGCAATTGAAATCAGTGGTACAATGGCGTTATTAATGGTGTTCCCCCATGGGATTGAGATGTGACGTGCACTACATTAATCATATGGGGGAGCAGATGGTACATTATGTACTGGGCTGTGCGTAAGATTTGTTTTTGGGGTTCCGTGCCCAGAGGGGAAAAACGGGGACCCCGTTCACAGTATATAAAGAACAGTAGTGCATCTTCATACAAACGTGTCGCGATCGTTTCGAATGTGTGCGTGCGCGCCGGGCGCCTAACCGCACGCAGGATTTACCGTATCCCGTTACTGTGACTTCGCTGTCTGTCTGTCTGTCACCAGGCTGTATCTCCTTAGCCGTGATAGCTAGACATTTGAAGTCTTCACACATGATGTTCTTCTTCGGCTGCTATATAACAACAAATGTTAAAAACAGAATTAATTAAATATGTAAGAGGGAGTCTCATACAACAAACGGCTCGTTTTGTACGGAACTCTATGTGCGCGCGTCCGACTCGCACTTGACCGATTTTACTAGCTGTTGGTTTTTTGATACCCATAGGAATTATTTTTTAGAGTTCTTTTAGGTGGGTAACAGAGATACTTTATAGTTTCACTCTGTCCGTTTCTCCGTCTGTCTGTCTGTTAGTATGTCTGTCCGTGTCTCTAGCTTCTGTAATTATGAATATAAATGGACGAAATTAGGTATAGTTATAGATTGTGTATAGATTTAAATTTTAGCATCATATAACATTTTATATTTTAGCGGTGGCACTTATGTGAAGCGGGGATGAAAAATATTAGTATCGTTGAATAGGTCTTTTAAAATAAAAGCAAAGGTTCATTTTCTTTCAACTTTTTTTACAAAGTCAACCATTTTCGAGTAATCGGCCTCCAAAGTGGTTTATAAGCTAAAAATTTTGTTTAAAATCTAAGATTGAAGTCAATGTAAGATTCTTAGACTCTGTCCAGAAAGTGCGTAAGCCTGCGTAAACCTACGCACGTAGAGATTCTTATCGTTTCTTTTTTACGAAATTTTGTACGATACGCGCATAGCTAAAATAATACGCACGTAGCTTCTGGACGCAATGTATGGGGCCCTAGTACCTCGACTACGTGCGTAGACCTTACGTGCGTAAGAATACGCAGTTTCTGGACATAGTCTATGATACGTTATTAGTTTTGGGCGTAAGTACGAGTACCTAGAATTTTGAGCAGGCATAAATTACGTTAACATTTAATATTTTTTTACATTAGGTGCATACTGTAGGTATCTAGGAAATACGATTTAGAAACTTTGAAATGAATTTACAGTCTTCAAGCAATTTGAAACTTATCCTAACTACTCGTCGGTTAGGTAATCTCTTGTGTCACTCCCCAGGTTGGAAGTTAATTTAAGGCTTCAGCGCTTATGTCACTAACGTAACTGAAATGTAATTCTCCAAAAGTTTTATAGAGCTTCGATTGCGTAATATGACAGAATGTCTAAAACAACTTTGAAATTTTAGGAGTACCTATAAATTGTGGAAATTTGTGAGGATGGATGGATGAATAATTCCTGAACGGATTTTATAATATTGGGTATAGTAGGTAGTAGTTTTGTCTCTGGATTAACACAAAGGCTACCTTTTTATACCGAAAAGTACAGTGTTACCGTGGGATACTCTTCTTACGTGGGCGGAGCCGCGGGTAACAGTAGATACTAAGTACTAACCTACTAGTAGTTCTTACTTACAGCCTCACTCAGAGACATAATGCTTACTTAACACATTCAGTGCCACTAACACGCCTAGCGTGTCCACACTAATCTTTATATCCATGCCGCGAGCACGCCGGGCGTGCTCCTCTCCGTTTTTCATCAATATCTCAAAGATAAGACAGTGTTTTTCACCGAAACGCTCAGAGCATAAACTTTGTACCGTAAGCTAATGAATTCTTAAGTGGTTCCGTGATCTAATATTTTTTTAATGTTTTCGAAAATAATTTATTATGTAATGCCGCGAACATGCCAGGCGTGTTCATCTACACGCGTTCTCAACCTTTTATATTGTTTGGTCAATTTACTAAATTTATAATACGAATAATAAAATATAATGTTTTTTTTTATAATTTGAACAAAAAAGATAAAATAAATTACATAAAACATTCACCTTTAATTCATCTGTAGAAGACAAAACACTGCCCGGTATCTATACTACATATATGTATATGTAGTATTATAAAGCTGAAGAGTGTTTGGTTGAACGTTTCAGTCGTAACGGTACGTTTTTCGTTAAAAACAGAAGAGAGCTATTTTGTAGAGGACAAAATTTCCCATCTTTTTTATACCAAACTTTTCCCCTTATTTTTTATATTTTTCCGATATATTCAGGTAAATAACCAATTTTTTTCTTTTTGTAAAGCATCTCAAAATTTTTTGGAGAAACGAAAATTTGATTTGAACCAACTTTGATTCAAAAATTTTTTTGCGTATCCCCAAAATATGAGTTATCGGCTCACCTTCTACTTTTGGACGTTTATTTGATGGGGGACTATCTGCTTGCGTCGCATCATTATCATATTCCCCTGTTTCCAGCTCATATTTTCTATTCTCTAAAAAAATCATAAATAAGTAACCAAAGGTTGACATTCAGTGATCAAATTACGATAAATACTTACCTCGGAATATATTTACTGCCATAATTAAATCTTCAAAACCACAAACACTTCTAAAAACAAAATATCTCTTCAGTAACTCAAGAAGGACTAATGAATAAGCCCAGTTAAAGTCGAAATAACGCTTTTTATGATTTTACCTCTTTACAGTGCCAGTGAACACGCCTAGCGTGCTACGTAATTTCATCCTGCAGTGCCGAGAGCACACCTAGTATGTTTGCGTTTTTTATACGGCGGCATCGCTGGGAGTTTACTAGAAAATGTGGTGGCATTGAATGTGTTAAGGAGCTGCTTAATACAGATTTTGACATACAAGTCCATTCACTTTCTGACAAAATCTCTACAAGTGACACCTTTACTTAGCATTAAATGTCCCCAAGTGCTGCCATTAATAAGTAAAGTTAGTAGATGTTTATAATATGTCCAAAGGTGAGCGGCAGTAGCTTTTCCAAAGATCGACATGTAGAATTATTTTTGAATAATTCTACAATTTGTAAATTGAAGTTAAAGAAGTTAAGTTAAGGGGTGTTAAAATAGAGCATACGTCCAGTACAGACCTGTCAATGGCTGCGAACCATGGCGTCATAATGACTGTTAAAATTGCAGAATCGACCGCTAAAAATCGGAAGTAGTCATCCTGACTAGTATCGCCTCCTCTAGTCGGACGTTCGGCTAACGCCGCTAACCGATAGTTTCGGCTACGGTTAAATTTAACTATAGATCACCGTGATGCGGTTCAAAAATGTGACGTGTCATCCAAACACGCTGGAAATGGGTCAGGGCATTGAATTTGGTGCTGGTGTCACTAGAAATGGGCTAGTTTGAGTTTTGGCCGCTGACATGATACTCTACCAGAGGCTGACACCTTCGGGTCCGTCAGCCTCTGCTCCTGCTCCTCCCTTGCTAACTCCTAAACAGATAAAGCTATATCTTAAGATATTATCTTTTAGATACCTACCCAATTTACATTATTCGGGAATCCTATTGCTTGAACTGATGGCAGTCAGTATGACAATGGAAGCGAAAGAAGAAAATTATTTAGAGGTTCTGAATAATTTTTGAAATTTTGAATTCTGTAAACCTGGTCATACCTGTAAGCTGTAAGCAATGATTTTCAAACTAAAGGTGGGCTATGACATAAGTAGGTACCTACATTTAATAATATCTAATAATAATTTGACATTTGACAGAAGAAATCTTCATACAAAATTCATGATTTAATAGGATCCAGTCTTGATAATAGTATGTTAAAACAGCAAAATGAGTTTCTCATAAACGTCAAACGAGTTTTGATTGGTCCAAACTCCGAAATCAGTTTATGATATGATGACGATTCATTAATAATTCTAAAAGCAAATTGAAAGTATATTATAAATAGTTGCTCATTGTTATATTGAAATACATAAGATTGTTAGGGTACCTAAAACCTAACATAGACTAGGAGGGTTAGATTGTACTTAGATATTAATTTACTAGCCTATTCTCACAGGTCCGCCCGTATGAATATAGTATCGGGTACCCCACGGGAATACTGTACTTCTTCGGGATAAAAAGTAGCCTATGTTTTAATCCAGAGTCTAAACTACTACCATACCAAATTTCATCGTAATCTGTTCCGTAGTTTTTGCGTGAAAGAGTAACAAGCATCCATCCATCCATTCTAGATGGATTAGAATTGCGTAGGCTCTAAACCGCAGAACAGCGAATTGGTTTTATTCGTGGGTTGTAACTTGTGGGTACAAGGTTTATATAGTTTGTTATATACCTAACCGTACTCCATATAGGTAGAATAATATTTACCTGTCACTCTTATTAGATATGAAAAAAAAATAGTTTCGTTTGTTCGGTGTTTATTTTATTTTCTTAGCTGGGTCCATCTAATTATTTTTTCTTCGTCTAAGTAGGTTTTCGGCGGTAAAATATTATGAGATCCTTGCCTCTGTCGGTTCACTTATGAAAAAACAAAATGGCGGTTTCCCCGGTTTCATTAAAATAAAAACACCGGACCATTAATAAAAGGAAAAAGATTAATGTCGGCCGAGCACAATACGTAATAAATTAGACTCGGGGATATCCAGAAGGGAGACCGGCCCTGGCGGCCATCTTGTTTCCAGGGCGCACGTGATTGGCCCGCGAGCTTACTAATCAATATTACACCGCGAAATGCCAATAGTCCTAACGTACCACTACAATACGAGCTGAATGCAACCTTAAAAACAAACGTGTAACGTTGAATGTTAATTGTGTGCTGTTGGAAAATACGCAACGGAACAACGTTTCGAATTTGGAATACGAGCAACCTCAAACGCAACTTGTAACTGATATAAGGTGGGAAATTATTGTTGATTTAAACAAATGTATTCAAAATTCAAATTTCCTATATAGATTTCATCGCTGGCGCCGCTGTAGTTTTGTGAAAGCGATTTAAGCTGATAAGTTACCTACCCTTAACTTAAGATAGATATTTTTGGCAAATACTTAGGTATAACGCATTTCAAACGACAATAGGAACGTCAATGACCTTTTTCTGTCAAATATCACATGAAAAGTGCGATTTTCAGAAAAACTTATGTGCATTTAAATATTAATAGTCTTGCATCGAATTTAAATACAAATGTTAAATAGTAACCAATTATCTAAACATAAATTTAACTATCATAACAGTCTAATTTCGAAACAATATGACGCCGACTCGATCCTATTCTCATTTGAATCGCACTATACTTAATACATATCCTTGTAAATAAGATATTGTTAGATTGGAATACAATAATATTTAGTAGGTACCTAGGTTACAATTAATCAAAAACTCACAGCGATTTCGATGGGGGTGACTGTATGTTTCGTTGAAACCAGTACGGCTACGTAAGTACGTAGTAGTCATTTTATAGTGCCCAAGCGTGTGCGCAGGACACAGGGGCACCCTCTCTTCCTTTACTCTCGTAACCTAGTGGAATGGACGATCGACACGACTGACGAAAGGTCAGAGGGTCAATTCTTCTAAATAAAACCGGCATTAATACAATTTTAATCAAGTCCCGATACGCTAAAATTCTCGTAAACATTAAACCAACGTGAAACGCGGTCTGATTGGTCCAAACTTCACAAAATCAGTTTATGATAACAAGTCGCTTATAATAAAATCAAAGTACAATGAAAGTCCACTTTAAATGCGAGGATTGAGAAGTTCAGAGCCAAGCTCTAAGCCACGAGACCTCTGATGCGACATTAGTTAGGTACCTACTAACGTTCAAAACAGCAAATTGCCAAAAAATATACTAGCTTAGATTAGCTACCTATTCAAGAGTCAAGACACCACTCCCTCATAAGTCATGCCGCACAAAGTAGTTTCAGGACATACAGACATCATAATTATTATGATGATGATGGTAGGTATAGCAACCGGCCAAATGTGAGTCGGAATCGCGCACGAAGTGTTCCGTAGGTAGGTACACACTACACCAGTGTTTTTCAACCTGTGGGTCGCAACCCCCTGGGGGGTCGCGAAGCTTCTGTAGGGGGGTCGCCGGAGGTCGAGAGAACTTTAGTAAAAAAACAATAAAGATTAAAAAGATTGATTTATTAAGTAAGAGAATTTTAACAAATGGATATACTCATAAATCGATCATCGATATCATCGATGTATGTAATTGTTAAATAATGTGTTTGACGTGCTATATTATGTACTTATATCCGAATCCTAATTATGGAGACGCATAAAAACGTCGTATGAGATGAATATTTGTAACACATAACAACCACATAAAAAAGCGGAGGGTCGGGGGGTCGCGAAATATTTTTTCATACAAGGGTCGCATCATGAAAAAGGTTGAAAAACACTGCACTACACAATGGTAAAAAAAAAAAAACGTTTGTTGTATGGAATACTAGCTTTTGCGCGCGGCTCACAACACTACTTTTTTGAGATAAAAAATATCCTATGTCCTTTCCCGGGACCCAAAGTATGTGTATACCAAATTTAATAAAAATCAGTTCAGCGGTTAAAGCGTGAAGAGGTAAAAGACAGACAGACACACTTTCGCATTTATAATATTAATATAAAAGTATAGATTGAATATTAATTTTTACTGTTTTCTAGTATTTGTCGTTATAGCGGCATCTGCGAACATTTCAACTGTCTAGCTATCGCGGTTAAGGAGATACAGCCTGGTGACAGACGGACAGACAGCGAAGTCTCAGTAATAGGGTTCCGTTGTTACCCATTGGGTACGGAACCCAAAAAGTAATGAGCGAGATAGACAAGGCCATTAGCGCCTTCTATCCGCTACCTCATACCTGGCCGCGGCGGCGAGCCCTTTCGATATTGCTGATAGGCATCTGTCAGTGTTTTTTGCAATATGACTATGGAAATGGTCCGAATACGTGTTATAGACTTAAATAAAATGCATGGGTAGGAAATTGCGGTATTGGTATAGTTTATGATACAAAAATATAATTATATATAATACTAGATTTCCCCCGTGACTTCGTGCGCGCAAATGTTTATTTCATAGAAACCGTACAAATTTCCGCGATAAAAAGTAGCCTATGTCCTTCCCCATGGCCTACTCTACATCTCTGCCAAATTTCATCAAAATCGGTCCAGTAGTTTCGGAGCCTATTCAATGCAGACAAACAAATAAACAGTCTGCTGTGAGAATTGACTGTGCAGATCAATCTCAAGTCATTTATTAAATGAAATAACTTGATGATGATGATGATGATGATGAAATAAGAAAGTGACTTTACCTGCTGTATACTCTAGAGTCTACAGTTATGTGTATTATTGGTTATTGCTAAGTCATCAAGTCATTTTTAGAAGTTTTCTTCATATGGATCTATATTTTTTTGCTAAAGGTGCGCTTACATTGGCAAAAAATTTATCAATGATGAGCAATTATGGTCAATTGCAACGTGACAAAATATCAAGCAATTTACGGCAACGGTAACAAGCATCAATTTGGGATAATGTTTTGCAACTACAGTATTGAGCGATTAGCGAGCGATAGGAGCAACTGTAAGAAACTAGACAATACTTTCATACACGAGCAATTCAATTGAAAACCTACACTCGTGAGTCGTGACTCGCGACATTGAATAATATGGAGCACATGGAGCAACTAGAATCAATATTGCCTATTGAAACTATTGCTGAATAGTTTCGAAATTGCTCCACATTGCTCCACTAATTACTCCAGATTCATCAATTATTATTACGAAAAACCAAACAAATATGGCGGCGCGGGACACTTGCTATTTAATCAATCGGCACGGTAAATATTACAATATAACGAAAAATAATGCGTACAATTGTAAGGCGAAATGTTTATTTGACAATCTGTCGACTTTTTATAATATCTCTAGTAATATTACAATATATCGGTTTTTACAATTTTACGGTGACATATATACGGTTATCATGACACCGTCTGCACCATGACGTCAGCACACCACTTGACGTCGTCAAGTATGTGTAACGAACCATTGAAGAGGTTAACTTTAAGTATCTAGTAAGACTTATCAGATTTACGTGAAATAATTTCTTCTGTATATAGGTACCCCATTTATGCCCCGTTTCTTAGCGCAAAGTTTCCGAATCCCAAAAGTCTCAGCTAGTAGTTACTAGATGATTCTTTTTTAAATTCGAAGATAAAGTTATTTTCTATTGCTATAATTTGGAAATTTAACGAGATTTATAAAAACATTTCTGTACCTATTTTTATAATTAAGAAAATCAATTTCTGTGTTAGCGCCATCTTTCATGTCAATTGCTATGTCAATTGAGAGTTATGAAATCGCTAAAATGACCAATGGGGACCCCAATAATTAAACTTACTATATCTGTCACTTTTTTGTTCAGAAATCTTTTATAGAACCAATAGCGCTTATGAATAGATAAACTACCAATAAGTTGTCCTCAGAAACTGGGCTTACTAAACCACACAAATGTATATACTTCGCGTGTAACTTCCGTGTAAAGAGGAGTGAAAACCTCCTTCAGCGCCATTTCCTCTCGAAAACTAAAAACGTGACAGGGCGGCGCGCGGCTACGGCCTTTGTATCGTTTACTCGGGAATGGGGAGTTATCACCACTAAATCGCTCTTGTGACGTCACAGTAATTTCAAAAAATAAAGGCACGCTTGGTTTCTATACAGACGATGGGCCTAGACCACGCAAGTCTCATCATCTGTATAGAAACCAAGCGTGCCATTATTTTTCAAATTACTGTGACGTCACTAGAGCGATTTAGTGACAATAGATGTCTGTGGGACTTACCTTATCATCTTCACCGTAAGGAACTATAAGACCTATTGTCATGCGCAAGGTGCTCTACCGACCGCTCTACGTACACCATATTAGTTCAAGTAACCCATCCAAACCTGTCAACAAGATTAGCTTTCTTGTATTGACACCAGTCAGATGTTTGTTTATAAAAAAAACGCGCGCTCACGCAAATGAGCAGAAGTCTGACTAGCATAGAGCGTTGTATGGAAACCGCTGAGCGGCCATGACTAGCCGCCATCTTGTGCTGTCACGCTGACTCGAAATGCCGGACGCAGTGAAAGTGTTATGGCGTCTAATGATTTGCCACAATTTTAGAATTTGAATGCATTCTTTTTAATTGTTATGCAGCGCTAAATGCGAATCCTTTGCCAAGTTTCGATTACGAATTGAGTAGGTACAATGCCCATAATTTGAAATTCGAATGCATATTTTTTAATTGTTGACCGTCGGATACGAATCCTTTGGGCAGTTGTGATTGCGAATTGCGACTGATGCAAGAGAAACCTGAAAAAGGCATTGCTTTGTTTGATGGCCCATATAAGTTTAGTCATCGCTATATTCTTCGATTATCCGCGCTGATTGCTTGATAAGCGTAATGATTTGCTGAAAATATAACTTTCGTCGTGAAATAAAAAATCATTGAACGACTTCCCCCCAGAAAATTCTATTTAATTTCGTAATACCTACTGAAATTGTCCAATTATTCATACCTGCAATATTATTTACTTACAAGATTGTATGTAGATATTTGTGTTATGAGTCAAATAACATCGGCGTTTCTGATATACATTGCAGTCGAACAGGGCCGGATCTACCTAAGGGCTACTTGGGCTGCAGCCCAGGGCCCCGAGGTTACAAGGGGCCCCCAGACCCGCTAAAAACAATAGGCGATAATTTGAATTTAAAAAATGATTGTCTGTAAAGTCGGTTTACGGGCGATATTTTTACGTGATATTGCCATAAGAAAATATCGTAAAAAAATTGCATACTTCTATGAATTGAGTTAAGGCGGAAAATACGTGTGAAATGATGTTTTCATGCTGATTTTCATTAATTTTTTTAAGGTATAAAAATTAATATTATTTATTGAAACTATTTGGTTATTTTATACATACTCTGTTCGTGATTTTATTTTCATATATGATAATATTAAATTTAATATAATTTTTACAAAAATATAACTTAAAAAGTAGCGGAGATACACGTTTGTCATCCGACTTAGCAGTTGGTGTACACGATAGAAGCCACAATTTTTAACCGAAATCAAAAAAATACTTTGTTTTATATGTCTGTCTGTCTATATATAAACCTCATTAAAAAATGCATTTTAGAGGGCTATTAAAATAAGTCTGTAATATTTTTTCATATATTGCTTACTATAAAAAAAGAAGTTAAAATAAAAATGTCGCTTCTGATTGAGATTCATATGCAACACAATTGTTTAAGGAATTTATAAACCAAATTTCAAGATGATTGGTTTAAAACTCATGCTTTTTCGTTTGAGCTGCCGGCATTCATCGATTTATAAGACGTTATCACGTCAAAAAAATCTCAAATTAAAAAGAAATGAGTGCGTGTACTTTAAATGTACGCGCGTAAGAAGTTATACTTCTTTGGCATCATCAGAAAATTGTTTATTTTAATGGCATGCATTTGCATAATGTTTGCAAATTTAATTAATCACAATAAAATAATAAAAGGGCTGGAAAAGAATAGTCAACACAGTCAATAAAGTTAAATATTACAAGATGCTTAATTTTAAATATTTATTATTTCTCAATGTTATAAATAACTTTTTATTTTAGTCAAATAATTTTTATTAAATTTGGTTGTGTGTAAATTATTTACTAATCCATACCAAATTAAAAAAAATGTAAATAAATAATTCAATAATAATGTTTTTTTTTGTGCAATAAAGAATATGTAATACGAGCCCCGATGCAAAATATTTCGTCTAGTGTGAAATTTTCTCTGTGAGATTTTTTCTAACTTCATTATTTTTGTATATCTATATAAAATATTAAGCTGTTCTACTATCACATGTCGCGTTACTTATGCCATTTTTTAATTATGAACCAATAAACTATTTTAGCTTTTTAAATTTATACATACAGTTTTAAATTCGAAGAAGTTATAAGCAAAATATAAGCATTAATAGTTCTTCTAATTGTTAATCGATGCAAAAGAGTTCGTCTATTGGTGAGTTAAATAATATTATTCCTTCTTTGTACAATTATGTTGCATAATTTAAATTTGTAAAAGTAATTCTGTGTCATTTATCAAGTGATGTCTCACTTGACAAATGACACAGAATTACTTTTATAAATTCTGAAAATTTCAGTTTTTTTCATTAGATTTCAAATAACAATGCGTCGTGGCAAACCCGTGTGTGAAGAGCTTCGAAAGCGAATAGTTTGTGCGGTCGATGCTGGCAAATCAAGTTACCAAATATCTAAAGACTTGATACTTCCCAGTTCCCAGGTCTACAGTCCAATCTATCATTCAGCACTATAAAAAGAATAGAACGACTTCTTGTTTGAAGAAAACTGGTCGACCACGCATCACAATTGCAGTAGAAAACAGAAACCTGAAGAAAATTATCAAAAATAATCATCGTGCTCGAGCTGGAGAACTCACGGAGCAATGGAAGGACATGATTCACAAAGACGTCTCAGTTGAAATGAGGTTGAAGTTTGCTCGTTATCATTTAAATTGGACTTCCGATCAGTGGCATAGTATCATTTGGAGTGACGAATTCAAATTTGAAGTGAGAGTCGGTGATGAAGGGAAAAAAGTGATTCGGAACAAAAATTAGGCATTTCATACTGATTTTCTCAAACGCAAAGTGAAGTTCATCTCTTACGATACGGGGCTGCATGTCTGCACAAGGTGTTGGTAGTATGCAGTTTGTGGATGGTTCTATCAATGCTGCAAGGTATCAAAACCTTTTAGAAGAGAATTTACTGCCCTCTATTCCGTCACTTAAGCATCAAGATTCCTTCATTTTTCAACAGGATGGTGCTTCCTGCTATACTGCAAGGACAACAAAGACGTGGCCACTGGCGAAAAGCATCCCTACAATCGAATGGCCATCTAATAGCCCGGACTTGTCGCCGATCGAAACCCTATGGTGGAAAATGAAAAAAGTTCTCCGTAAAAATCCATCAAGATCGAAGAGCGACTTAAAGGCTAAACTTTTGGCTGTCTGGGAGTCAATTACGCCTGAGGAGTGTGTAGCGTTGGTTGCAACCATGCCTCTTCGCATTAAAGCTGACAAGGGTAGACGAATACTTTTGCGTTATGTTTTTTAGAATATATTTTTAAATTTTTTATGTTATGTAAAGTCATAAAAGAACTTCAGTTATGTTCAAATAAACTTTAAAATGTTCCTCAAATTGTGTTTTACTTTTTATTAAACATTCTTAATTATTTTACAAATATTTACTTTCTATACATATTTTATGCTTTGCACTACTACTATACTAGATACTACTACTATACTACTACTAATACTAGACGAACTATTTTGCATCGGGACTCGTAATCTATATATATAAAAATGTTATGTTGGTTTGTGTAACCTTCAAAACTCAAAAAGTTCTGCACCGATCGAGCTGAAATTGTAGCACGATATAATATAATCCTCATCAAGGATTGTTTTTATCTATTTTTGCATCAGTCACATATCCGCGACCGCGAAAAAACTATATTTACGCGGGCGGAGCCGCGGCCAACAGCTATATCATTATATAAACATTAAACAGTTTTTTGACATGGCTATTAGTTGAGTACTTAGATAGGCCCCTAAGTAGTTTTAGCCCAGGGCCCCACAAATTCACAGTCCGCCCCTGCAGTCGAACAAGGCTCCCTTTAATAGTTTCGTAGCGGGGCCCGATGACGGACGAACAGGCTTTGATTAATTTTATATATCGAAGGGATTTCGAGCGTCGACTCATTTAAATTCCTCGTACATCACAAAAAGTATATAGGCGACTGACAGAATGTATCTATCTCGTTTTGCCCCTCGCGGACGCTCGAGTGCGAGTGAGACGGGCGGGCGAACCAGTCGAGAGCCCCGCCCCCAAGCGCTATAGGCCGGTGCGGCAAAAACCCAAGACGGTGTAAGGGAGAAGGTACCATTGTAGAGCCTGCCTGTCGGGAGTGGAGTCCTGCCGTAGTGTGGTGCACCGGGATAGTGTAGTGATAGTGTAGTGTAGTGTGTGTTTTTTTGGTGAGTTCTTTTTTTTACAATCTTCGAGTATGAAAGTTTCAGGGTGGTGTCCTGAAAGAATTTTTCGGGGGGTGTTTTTATGGTAGGCACTTGAAATTGAGGTATTAGTAGGTTTTCCTTATTGAGGTAGAGCTCATATAACTGCCTTCAAAATATTAAGGTATTCGTAATTTCGTATCTAAAACCTATCTTAATATGCGGGTGGTACCTGGGTACTATCAGGGAACGTAATTCATAAACAGGTTACTTGTTCTCATAATTTGTTCGTATTATAATAATATTATGATATAAATAGACACTGACTGACAATAATTGTATTATTACTGCATATTGTCATTATAATACAAATAAGTAAATAATTAGAACGCCCTACCTGCTTATGAACTAAATTCCTTGATAGTACCTAATACACCAATAACTGTAATGTGTAGGTATTCGCCAAAATAAAAATAAAAACTCTAATTATAATTAAATAGGCAATCGGACAAATTTTTTTTTATTGCATAAATGAATAGTACTCTTAAATATGAGTAACTTCTCAGAAGAAACCGTATATCAAAAGTCAATATTTTCAAAGGTACAGCGATTTGTATAAAAAATTTCGCGAGCCTCCTAAAAACGCTCCATACTAAAATCGATATACACATGACGTCACTTGAATATGAAGTAGTATGAAGTAGTATATGAAGTATATGGCCGCAGGAATATATTTGTAAATATCTCCGATATTTGTGCGTTTAAGTTCATACTTACCATAATGAATGTTTTTGTATATGATGTGAGTAAACTAATGATGTAGGTTTTGTTTACCAATTTCGCAAAAAAAAAAAATTTTTTTTTGGTATAAAGACTCGAAGAAATTTTGTATACAAATCGCTGTACCTTTGAAAATATTGACTTTTGATATACGGTTTCTTCTGAGAAGTTACTCATATTTAAGAGTACTATTCATCTATGTAATAAAAAAAAATCAGTCCGCTTGCCTATTGTGTGTATAGTGTTTGCGCTTACCTATAGGTTGCTAAAATATTTATCTATCTATCTGATACATGATTCCTGATTACTGGTTAGTATTTAACAAGGAGTAAGCAGTCTTTTAACATTTTTTATAACGATAGACTTAAAGTCAAGTTGCTGTATCTAAATTGATGAAAATACCGCCGCCGCCGCCGGTAGGTACTCGGTAGAGACGTCTTAACATAGCATTTCCTGGACTCACAGGACACATTAATTGTAAAATAGGCTTTAAATAACACTTGAATCTAATTAGACATGTGAAACTACAGTTTGGGATGATTAAAACATTACCAAGCCAGCAACCAGCTTATGGAATAGCAGGTAGGTAGAGCTTTCGAAGTATTATATCATTCATGTAGAAACAAAAGAGCTCTCTAATCTAATTATTTTTAAACAAAAAATTAAACCGACTTCCAAAATAAAATACACAAAAATTAAGTATGAAATAAAAACTTATTCTCTAAATAATTCCCCTTTTAAATACGGCTAAAATTTTAACTATTTCTCTTCTCAGTCTTCTTAATTTTGAAATCTGTACCTACCAGCCCAAACAAAATCCTACAAAATTTTATAGAACTCACGTTCATATTTGTTTGCATCCCATACATCACGGGAAAAGTTTTGAAAATCGGTCCATAGACGGCGGAGTTGAACATACAAAAAACAAATATATAGGTAGGTACAGCCGAACATTAACCACCTCCTTTTTTGGAAGTAGGTTTAAAACGCTTTAATATTGTTAGTGTTAGACTGTTAGAGGCGCAAAAGTATCCAAACATATTCAACTAGCATTTTCCCGCGGCTCGGCCCGCGTAAATATAGTATCGGTTATCCCACGAGAACACTGTACTTATATAATAATAATAACATTTATTCATCATTCGTCGGCGAAATTATCGAAAGCATCTTGACCAAAGGCCCTGTCTCGGTTTTCGTTTGACAAAGCTCTGTCTTCACTATTTTGTTTAGGTTGAACTCTTAGATGAAAAATAATAATATGGAAATCGCAAATAATGATTTGTATACATAAGCAGTTGCGATCAAATGTTATATCAAATCGGCTTGATCGAATTCTCGGAACGCGGCGTGGTGCCCTCGTAAATCCCTCGAGACCGGAGGCAGTTGCGGAGGTGGATCAAATATTGTGATCTGTCACATTGTCTGCTGATGGATCGGGCTCCACGGGCTCGGAATTGTCCGCAATGGAACTGTTTTGTGACATGAGGTGTGCCGAATTAAAAGGGAAATATTGCATATTGTATTATAGTGCTCCGTGGCCTAGTAGGTGGAACGTTTGCTTCGAACTCGAGAGTGTGCAGGTTCGAATCCCAGGTTGTGGCGTGTACCAATGAGACTTTTTCAGATCTCAATTACATTATACGGACGCTTTAATGGTGAAGGAAAACATAGTGAGACCAGCACATGGTTTGCCCCAGACGTATTGACTAGTTATTCCTCTGACTGTGTTGAGAGACTTGGGCAACCATACCTACGACATTTAAAAACCGTCTGTCCCAGGCACTACAGTATTTCAAGAGTGGTTACTTCGCTCGGAGAATACCTACTAAACCATCCAATACCTAAGGGACAAAAAGGCCTAAGTTTTTATTACATACGCTTTAAGTATTTGAATAGGGTGGTTTTTAAAATTTTCACAAATAATGCCAAAAAACATATTCACTGCAACTTGCAAGTACGGTACCTTATCTCAAACTCTTTGGCGACGGTTGCCAAATCAGATTTTTTACATTTTTTAGGGGACATTGTATATGAAGCCCTGGGGACGAAGCTACAACTTCTGGCAGTTTAATGTTTACACACAAACGTCCCCACTAATAACAATATTTACACAACTGATCAGCTATTCAATGATGCTGTCTTTGTCTCAAGTGACTTTTCCAATGTATCAGAACTTTTAATGTATCAAAACTTCGAGCTAAACTCGATTACCCAGGTACTCTACCTAATTTGGGAAAATCTACAGTGTAGAGTAAGTTTACTATGAAGTTAACTTTACTACTTTTTAACACAAACGACGATAGAGTTATCTGCAAAAGTTGAGCTACTTTCGTATTTATGTTGCTAAAAGGTAGTCTTGATTTTGCAAAACGCAAATATTAGAAAATTTAACACGCGTTTTTTTAGTCTTGAATAGTCTTGTCAAATAACTCAGGAAAATACGCCATAATACTTTATCCACAGTCCACACGCAAATTAATCTAACCGTAAGCAAAGAGAACATTTGAAGCCTATAATGCTACCAATTAAAATGTCATTTATTTACCGTGCAGCAAATGAATACGAGGACACATTTATTTGGTCACATCTATTTTCGATTTAATCCCGTTTCGGTCCACGCGCTGACATTCGCCTACGCGCCAAATCGGGCGCTCGCGAGCGGGATAGCCTAAAAATCTAACTTTGATTTAACCGATAATATTTACGAGAACATTGAAAGAAAAGAAAGAAAAGGTACATGCGAATGCGTCCGCGCGTGGACCGTAACGGGATTATATCGAAAATAGTTGTGACCAAATAAAAATGTGTTCTTGTATTCATTTGTTAAAGGGTAAATAAATTTATTTAAATTGAAAGCATTATCTTAGCAGATTAATTTGCGTGTGGACTGTGGATAAAGTATTTCTAGGCGTCTTTTCCAGAATTATTTGACAAGACTATTTAAGACTAAAGAAATGCGTGTTGAATTTTCTCATGTTTGCGTTTTGCAAAATAAAGACTACCCTTCAGCAACATAAAAAAGTAGTTCAAGTTTATTTGGTAAAATAAAACCTGAACAATAAAAATATACATTAAAAACGAAAAACACAAGAAATTTTACCAAATTGGTGATCACTCAGCATACGTTGGAAACATAGTTCGCGACGCGGATTTTCAGTGATTTTCGATGAAAAGAGTTATAACCTGCGACAGGACCTACATAATGCTGATGATGACCCTTTAATACACAGTTTATACATTCAAAAAAGTACACCGTGGGTCACGGCGACCTGCGCTGCACTCCATTGTCCGCCCACGCCCAGACACCTCACAATACCTATTGAGGTGAGTGCTTCTCGGAACAGCTTGGGTTTTCCGCGTCTCGGAGGTCCTCGAATGCCTTGGATATTTTTGATCGGATGTAGGTATAAAGATTTGTTTGTCGATGTCTGTTTTTACTTTTAAAGTGTGTCCGATGCTGTAAGAATTCTGAGGGAGTAACTTGGAATAGTTTGCGAATTTCTTCTCGCTGGGCTAGTTTCTGAACCGGTGGTATATCTAGGCATCATGTAGGAATTCTTTAAGTGTAATTGAATAATGGAGATTTGTGAGTTTGAGTTTGAATTTTGCAGAATAAAACTCGCCACCTTAGGTGTCTTCTAGGAATAAATTTTATGAGTTGCAGAATTTGCCTACTGAACTTTCCAAACATTTCGTACTGTATAAGCATGCTTCTCTACATTAATTATATAATCCTTACTTATTTTATAAACGCGAAAGTTTGTATGCACGGATTTATGGGTGTGTGTGGATAATTGTTACTTTTTAACAACTGAACAGATTTTGATGAAATTCGGTATGATAGTACTGGTAGTTTAGGCTCCACATTAACACATTGGCTACTTTTTATAGCAGCAAATTGTACGGTTCCCACAGGATTTCTTTGCGTACGAAAATTGCGGGCTACGTTTAGTAATTATATATGTCCCCGTAAAATTTTTAAAACCGTTAGATTGTAATATAACTAGTGAAATTGTAAAATGTTGATAGATGTCGGAGGCGAATTATTTAACAAATTATTTTTCGTTATATTATAAATATATAGTTATAAATCTTTCGACATATTTTTACAATCTCGTTAGTTATTTTACAATTTTACGGTGACATATACATATTACAATTACTATAACAAAAGCCTTTGGACTTTAAACAATCTTTATTGGTTACAAGCGAGTCCGCGGTCTCAGCTAGTATATTAATTTAAGTGGCCGTTCGATTCCCGTCAGCTTTAATTCGTGTCGGCCATATTCCAATTGTAGAAACAATTGATTCTAATTTGGAACGCGGCCGCCATCTTGATCGAATCTTCGGATATACGCGTCTCGCTCTAGCGCGTTTCGCTAGGATGGCCATGGGTTTTGTTTTAGAGTAGATATTTTGTTATATTTATCTAATCTTTACTAATATAATAAAGAAAAGTTAGTTAGTTTGTTTTCATTGAATAGGCTCCGAAACTACTGGACCGATTTGATGAAATTTGGTACAGATATAGATTAGACCACGGGGAAGGATATAGGCTACTTTTCATCGCGGCAAAATATACGGCTACTGCGGGATTTCCTTTTGCCGCAAGAAGTCGCGTGCAATATCTAGTACGTTATATTTAGTAATCTAGTTGTAAAAGCTGACTCGATTATCCTGTGTAGTAGTATTATTATTATTTTAAACTTCTCTATTGTAGATTTTATGCTAATTTTGTAAAATATGTATTTCAAAATTTTCATCTATTGTCATTTGTCGTTTAAATTAACGAATAACAGAATGCTATAGCGCCATGTCTTTCCATATTTTAAACAAAACATTTTGAATTTCTTATAATGTATATGATCAGAAACCATTAATTTTTTCGGTCGTGGTCACCCCGAGTTTTTGTGAACATTTTTCCCAAATTAAAGAGCAGGACGGCACGGACGTGCTGTCCCTCTCGCCTTTGTGGTGCCGCCTAATTGTGCGGTTGGAATTTGATGTCTTTGGGTTTTTGTAGATGTAGCCCTATGTAACATGTTTTTTGTATGTAAGATGGCGGGTCGCGGGACTGTGTGTGAATTTTTAAAATCGAACGTTTTGTTTTCGGTCACTACGACGGTCACAGAATAGATATTAGCGACGGTCTCGGTGGTATCGTTGTATTACCTAGTACCTATCTTTGTATTTTATCGAATTTGTTTGACTAGGTTTCGCCCGTGGCTACGCCCGCGTAAATGCAAAAACACTTTACTATTTCGGGATAGAAATAAAGCCTATGTGTTATTCTAGAGCTTAAATTCCTACCATACCAAATTTCTTAAAAAAACGTTCAGTAGTTTTTGCGTGGAAGCCTGGAAGGGTAACAAACATCCATACATCCATCCTCACAAACTTTCACATTTATAGTAGGATTACGAGTGGAATCATAATATAAACTTGATAGATATTTAGGGGGTCTCCAAATAATACAACAGATTATTATAACAGTACGCGTTGACTAACTCTATCAAATCCAAACAATTTATTCAGACACACATAAAAATAGATACAAAAATAAACATAATTAAATACCTAAAATATATCACGTCAATCTGATCCCGTGCTAAGTTGAACTTGTGTTACGGGTATCAGACAACGGATATGTATTTTATACTACACACATACACAATTTGATACAATACTATACATAAATCTTATTTTCTATATTATTTACATTCACCCTTACACACACTATAGTTTATCACGTATTGTCTTTTTTCGGCGACGTGATGCGCGCTTCGTTGGGGAGCCTTCACCGAAACCTCCGGTAGACTACGTACTACTACGAACTCCTCCACCTCGAATGTCGGTAGAAGATGCGTCGGTACTCTCACCACAAAGGAACTGAAGTTAACCTTGGGACGCTCTATAACTCTATAAAATGTGTTTTACCTACACCTACAGATATTACTGTGACCAGACTTCCTATACTAGATTGTGGTACACAACTACCCAGTACGTACTACACAATGTTTTCATCAAATTTTTCTTATAACTTTGTACAAGTTGGAAGTTAGATACGCGAATACGCCATGCCCGCATATGTAAATCACATTAACAGCTAGAGTACACCAAAACAATCGATTTAAAAATACAATAGCATATGATCTATTTATAGATCATTGATCTATAGATCACTTCACTTTCAGAGGCGGCTGCGTGACGGCGCGCAGTCACTGTCAAGGCTGTGCGTTGTTTCGGCACTTGCTTATGTAACCTTTAACCAACCTCGACCACGAAAAAGAGGGTACTTGTTTTGTAAAGTGCTTTGACCCATGTTCAAGAAGCGTTGATGGCATGAAACCGACTTCCAGCCGCGGCTCCGCCCGCGTGTATACTCTAATATAATAAAGAGGAAAGGTTTGTTTGCATCGAATAGGCTCCAAAACTACTGGACCGATTTCGATGAAATTTGGCACAGATATAGGGTAGATCACGGGGAAGGGCATAGGCTACTTTTTATTGCGTCAAAATGTAAGGTTTCTGCGGGAACCCCTTTTGCGCGCACGCAGTCGCGGGCAACATCTAGTTTGGGATAAAATGTAATAACTAATTTCACACGGGCGAAGCCGCGGGCAATTAATGCTAGTTTAGTATAATAGTATCAGTGGCGTGGGGTTCCTATAACTCCATTCCTATCGGCTTCACTTACCGCTCACCTTTTGTAGCCCCACATCCAAATCCCTACCTATTATACAGGCTATGGCTTTCCTATGAAGGAGAACCAGCCTTCGCCACTAAATAGTGGAAGGATTATCTAAATTCCACTTTTAAATTTGGCTAAAACTGAACTATTTCTCTACTCAATCTTCATAATTTTGAAGTCGGTAGTTAGTAGATACCTCTAGGTCTACTTGGTCGACAAATTTTCCATCACCTAGAAAACTATTCTCTAATCGTCAGTTCATACCGAAATGAGGCGATACAGGACACTGCGCTGATTTTTAAGATAGCGAATTAAAAAATGAACTTTATTCTCTTCACAAAAAGAAACACGTTAAAGTAACACGTAATTGCAAGAGTTCGAATGTCAAATTGCACCGCCCTTGCAATAAAACGTGTATCTTTTTGTACACTGAATAAAGTTCAAATTTGAATCACTGTTTTAAAACTGTCGACTGTCGTCTTGAATCACTATTTTAAAAATACGTGTCGCGTGTCGACTGTCGTCTCATTTCAGTAATGACCTGACCCTTACTTTACATTACGACTAGTGCATTGTAGAGACTTTGAGCTCTGAAGTGCTCAGCAATTTGCGATTGAAAAGCGAAATCACTGTTTTAAGAAAATACGCGTCGCGTGTCGACTGTCGTCTCATATCAGTGTGAGCTAACCCTTACCTTTACATTACGTCTCGTGAATTGTATAGACGTTGAGCTCTGAAGTGCTCAGCAATTTGCGATTGAAAAGCGATTACCGACTTTCGCTCTTCGCTTCTACAATTTATTCTAATTGGCAAGTGGCTTCACTTTTCACTAACGTAATGAGGAAGCCCGAACAGGGCCGGATCTACCATATTACATAAGGCTTTGCCCTCGTAGATTCAAGGACTCCAGCTTAATCAAGTCAAAGTAAAAAATAGACCGTATTGCGAAAAAATCCAAAATTATATTAAACTAGCTGTCCCGACACATATTGGTCTGTCAGAACTATGTTCAATCGTCATTTTTAGTACTTTCCTCTCAATTTTTACCCGACTGCCGGGAGGGTTATGTGTTTAGCGCGTATCTTGTATGTATGTAATATTCTTTATTACCTTGTATCTTCAGAACCGCTAAACGGATTTTCACATTTGAGGTATCGTTAGATTCGTCTTAATAGCCCAAGTGTTCTTAGATAGGTGACATTAAAAAAAAAACAAAATGGCGGATGTTTGACGCCATGTTGTGAGGTAAAAAAAAATATCTACCAAGTATATCGAGTGGGGTATCAAAATGAAGGATTTTAAACACTGATTCTAAATATGTATATAACTTGCAGTTTTATATTAAATATAACGATAAATAATAATAATAAAAAACAAAAACCCGCCTGCATAGATAACTACAATTCAAAAGCAACTGAAAAGACTGAAATAAAATAAATAATTAAAAAAACCCGACTGCAAAAAAGACATATACCTAAGCAACGCACTAAAAAGACCGAAACAAGTTTGAGAAAACTGACTACACTATAAGCTGAAACCCTAAGTGAAATAATTGACGTTATGTTTGTTAGCAGGCGGGGCCCATATATTTTTGTACGATTTATAATTTGCGAATGGGTCCCGCCTGCTACCAAACATAACGTCAATTATTTCACTTAGGGTTTCAGCTCATAGTGTAGTCAGTTTTCTCAAACTTGTTTCGGTCTTTTTAGTGCGTTGCTTAGGTATATGTCTTTTTTGCAGTCAGGTTTTTTTATTTTTTTAATTATTTATTTTATTCCAAAATGTTCACAGTTTAAGACACGACTTGCGAGAGACCAACTTTGTACATGCCCATCCGACGCGTGGATCATCTTTCTTCTCAGACAATCAGGCGATCAGCCTGCATCGTGCTAACCAACCTTGGTAACATTTTAAGTTGATCCAATGCGGAAATCGAACCCACGTCCTCCCGAGTCGAGAGCCAAGCTCTAAACCACTGGACCACGGAGGCTGCTAATCTAGTGTATGCGGGCGGCTGGTGGTAATTTCCATTGGTAACGAATAACTAATGTCCATAGACTCGTGACCAACTGGTCGCAGTAAAAAACGAATCCTGCTACCGCATACGTCGACGTCATTGATATATTTTGAATAGGTACGTTTTCCTCATGTCTGAACCTCAATTCTCGTATTTAAAATACTTTTCATTTTATTTTGATTGTATTATAAGTGAAGCAACATGTTATTATGAACTAATTTTGTGTAGTTTCGACCAATCAGAATGCGTTTCACGTTGGCTTAACGTTTACGAGAATACCGTTTGGCAGTTTTAGCGTATCGGGACTTGATTGTAATTGTATCAATGCAGGTTTTATTTAGCAGAATTGCCCCTCTGGTAATAGGTACACCGTAATTCGGTGGTTAGGTACGTCATAGATAACTACTTTGGGCCTTAATAAACGTTTTACCAATGAAATGAAACTTTAGAAGACAGTGGACAGTCCTGAAAGTCTTAAAAAAGTTTTTAAAAAGCTCTAACCTCCAAACGAAAAAGCTTAACTGGTATCTTGTGAAAATTGTTTCGAATTATCTTCCGACAGTCTAATGTCTGTTATGCCTTAGGGCTTCGACAATCGACTAATAAGTGACGAGTAGCTTATCCTGAAGTTTCATCGCTACTTACTTTAAATCGAGCGACAGAGACAAAACATGCAAATAAGGGCCTCTAGTCAGGATGCATTCGATAATTTCGACGACGAAGTTCGACGATAAAATATATGGGATTTGACATAAGGCATCGCAAGCGACATGTCACTTAACGATGACGTATGTCAAATCCCATACATTTTTGATTTCGAAATTCGCCGTCGAAATTATCGAATGTATCTTGACTAGAAGCCAAGCTATCTGACGCTTATAAGATTGTGAAACAGACCCTTAAATGATGGTGATGATGATGAACCTAGGCTAAAAATAGCCTGTGGTTTATTAGAAGCCGGTGGGTTTTCCTGTACATTGACTATGTGTTGTTCTCGCTCTCGGATTGGTGATGCGTGAATGTTTTTTGTTCCGTTTGTAATTAATTGCTTTTTTGTGTTTTATTTCTTTTTTGTTTCGTTTATGTAAACAGAGCCTTTAGACAAGTTGCCATCGCTAATTACTACGACGGAGTTCGAAAATAAAAATGTATTCTATACTAAAATAATAAAGAGGAAAGGTTTGTTTGTTTATAGGCTCCGAAACTACTGGACCGATTTTGATGAAATTTGGCACAGATTTAGAGTAGGTAGACCATGGGGAAGGAATAGGCTACTTTTTACCGCGGCAAAATGCACGGTTCTCGCGTGATTACCTTTTGCGCGCACGAACTCACGGGCAAACATCATAATTAATAACTTTTGTTTCTAAAATAAAATCTTTGTTTGTTTAACATTTTTCACCCCTTTACCATGCGGTATCTACCAGGCTTCCATAAACAACAGGGGGTAAAACAAACGTCACGCCAATTACTGGTATACTCATTGAAACTGGTTAAAATTTGCAAAACGGTACACGGTTTTTTTCGCAACAAAAATTGGTCTAAGAAATAAGGATTTAAGATAGAGTCGATGACATTGTTTCGATTGGGGTCAGTAGCTTTTTATTGACTAGCTGTTTTCCGTGGCTCCGCTCGCGTAAATATAATATCGGGTATCCCGCGGGAACACTGTGCTTTTTCGGAAGAAAAAGTAGCCTATGTTTTAATCCAGAGCCTCAACTACTGCCATAGAAAATTTCATCAAGATCCGTTTAGTAGTTTTTGCGTGTAAGAGTAACAAACATCCATCCATCCATACATCCTCACAAACTTTCACATTTATAATATTAGTAGGATAAAAATAAATATGGGATTTTTCTTTTTTTTTTCACGGTTGTTTCAAAAGATTGAAGTTGATGAATGTGTAGGGAATAGGGATATCCTATTACTATTATACATGTGTATTGTGTAAGTTTGTTAGGGGGATGGATGGAGATTGGCTACTTTTTCACGCAAAAGCTACTCAACGGATTTTGATATTATGTTTATTAGTTAGGCTCTGGATTAACACATAGGCTACTTTTCATCCCGAAAAATTTCAGTGTTCTCATGGTATTACTGTGTTTACATGGGCTTTTGCTATATTTGCTTGTGCTAAATATTTTGCTCTACTCCCTTATGCCTGTGGATCTCCAACCCTCAACTACCTGGCCACAATTTGGCACATTATCTCGGCTGAGTGCTGACCGCCCGGCCACTGGGCTTAAGTCTCAACCCTTTCAGCGTTAAGGGGATTTGACAGCACCTCAATAGTCAATAGACAGTTTTTATAATAATACGCTCCGGGGTGACGCTTTGGTTTTAGGACATTTTAAAAATTTTAATATTGTTTCCCGATTGTTATTAATTGTTCTTGATTGTTAAATTGTTATTATTCGGTATTCGTTACAAAATAAAAGCATACCTCATCGTTACTCTGAGGTATGCTTTTATTTTATGCTATTTTAAAGTCTTAAGTCTAAGGAGGGTTCCTGTAACCATCAACGCGCAATAGGTTCTCGCAATAAAAACTAACAAGTTTCTATCTCCTTATGTATTACGTAATCCTAAAATGGAGTATTTCATAAGATTTTTTGCTAAAAGATTCTTAACCATTTCATTAAGGGCTTGTTTCACATTCTACAGATAGCTTAAAGATAGACAAAACATGATAAGTGTCAGATAGCTTAAAGATAGACAAAACATAATGTGTCAGATAGCTTAAAGATAGAAAAAACATGATAAGTGTCAGATAGCATAAAGATAGATAAAATATAATGTTTTGTTTCTGTCGCTCGATACAAAGTAAGCAGAGACAGATTGTAAAATAGGCCCTTAGGCCTCTAAATATTGTCTATATTTGGCCAATATTTTATAACATATATCGATAACGTACAGTTTTAGTAATATCGAAAAAGTACAGTATTTCCTTGGGACACTGTATTTACGCGAGTGGAACCGCGGGTAAAAGCTAGTTTTACATATATTTAAGCATGCAAATATTACATTTGGCCAATATCAGTAATTTTAGTAAAAAAAAACAGTAAGTCGTGGGCGTCTAGCTGTCACCTTGACAGTGACAAGTACAATGGGGATTAACTTCCACAATTGCTACCGAATATCCGTCCGGCTGTCAAGTGGCGATGAGGCTTAATTGGTATTAACGTATTGTATTAGCATTATCCTTTTAGGGGTTTTGTGTGTACCGTTATGAGGCATTATTTGTCACAATGGGAAACAGGTAAGCCAAATTAGATAATTTAAAGCAGCTCTACTTTGTCGTAGGGTAATAGAAGAAAATAATGTTTGATTTGTCCAAGTGACATTATTATAAAAGTTGAGATTTAGTCAAATATAAAGGGTTTGTTATTTTTTTATTAAAATGAACGTAAGCCTTTTTTAATTTAATAGAAAAAATTAAATCTAATTATAATTACTCTGTAAGTCTGTAGTGATGATAATATTTGAGGTTATTAATTATTATGTATTTTATGTTTATTATAATGTAATTTCTAAGTATACAGTTAATAATGTAATTTGTGTAAATTTAATAGTGTAATTTCTTAGTTTTACAATGCAAATTTTGAAGTCAAATTCAAACAATTGTGTAGCCGCATACCGCTTACGGCATAACGCGTTAGACGAGCACCGCATTTAGCAAACTTTTTCTATTCCAACTCTTCCATTGTTGGAACTACCGTTAGTTTAATGCAAATTCTATCACTACTTAATGGGTATTTGGGTAAGGAACTAAGGACAAAACAGTAAATGTTTAATTTGAAAATGTTAAGAAGCTTAATTTTTATGACACAAACAAAATTACTTTATTGTTTTGCTGTGGTCGAATCGACCACAAAAGCAAAGAATATATATTACTAATGTAACAAAAGCTTGTGCAGTAATTTATGTAGTCTAACTGCCGAATACTGTAACGAGGGTTAAAATTCTTATCATTTCGGCTAGCGGAGACGGCGACAGCCTGTGGATAGGAGGGCTCTTAATTTTGATTAGCGTTTAAGCCGTAAGTATTTCAAGGTTTTTAAGTAGTTCATACCTCCTTGTCTACAGCCTACACTAATCCGGAAATTCTCTAGAGTCTATACTAGATTGTAGCTAGTAGAAAATATCTACATATTTGAACCCACTTATAACTCATATGGTGTTGCAAGTGTTTATGAGTCGTTGTAATCTATTGTCACTAGGCGATCCTTCTGCTCGTTTCCTGGTCTGTTCTTTCGTTTCGTTTCTTCTGTTTTATATAAAACAAAAATAAATACCCTGGAATTTATTTTCGGTCAGAATGTTTAAAGTAGGTACCATACTCCAATACTCTGCCGTCCTCAAACTAAAAGGCGGTTAAATGAGAGGTTTAAGCTCAAGCTTTAGCCCTCGTTTTTTAGCTCTACCTCAAAAACTCTTTTTGTCATTTAACCGCCTTTTAGTTTGAGGACGGCAGAAGTGAATTTCCCCAGCGTTTAACCGCTTTCCTCTCTTGCAGGTGAATACGTGATCCAGGGCGAGCTGCCCGGGCAGCTAGTGGGCGAAGAGACTTTCGACCTGCTGGAGGAGGCGCTGCAGCTGGTGGAGTTGGGCGACGAGGCCGAAGCCAAGGATGAGCAGCCTGAGGTGAGTCCAGAACCTTCTAAATGCCGGGAGAAAGGCAGGGTCACGAGCGTTTATAAATAATGAGCACAATATTATTTACCTACGGATATATTGGGCATATGATCTACTGCTTATGTCCAGACGTTTAGGCTGAAAAAGAATTAAATAATTAAAAATAAAATATACCAAATAAAACTATAATGTCCAAAATATCCGTAATTGATTATATATAAGGTCTCCGAAAATCAACTACGGATACTTCGGGCACATAATCCACTGCTTATGTAAAGACGTTTAGGCAAAAAAATAATGTCATACTCAAAGTAAAAAATCATCTCCGCAAAACGCAAACTCGCCCATATAAAGAAAAAAAATTTTTTTTTCTAGTATGACAATTATTTTTCTGCTTAAACGTCTTTACTTAAGCAGCAGATCATATGCCCAAAATATCCGTAGTTGATTTTACCAAACCTTATATAGTATAGAACATGTGTTGAGACTTGAGTATTAACATGACGAGGTTTCTTCATGCCAACGGGTGATCTGAACTGGCACTAGATATTTTTCATCAAAAGTTAAGCTGAATATACCGCACAAGCAGCCGTATATTGCAGCCCGACTTGCAGCACTAAAAACAAAATTTAAAATTTTATCTAACCCCTGAATTGTCAAGCAATACTCGATCATATTGTCAGCTTTCAAACAAAAAAACTAGATCAAAGTTTTCGAGGGGGGGTTAAAAGTAAATGCTTGGAAAACTTGCAAAAGTACCTACTTTCAAGTATTATGTTTATTGTAGGTAACTCGAATTCAGTATTAAGGCTGGGAATATATGATCCGGAATCCGGCGGTCCCGGAAAAATTCAGACCATTGAAAATAGAACTCTACGCTATAATATAATAGAGCTGAAATCAAATGTCAATGTCATATATGACAGCTCGACACTTCCATTATCAACTCTATTGTACTAGCGCAAACAAATTTGTCGTAGTCATTTCTGTATGGACCCCCTTAGGGTAAAAGCTGACAAAGAGTTGTACTTGTAACTCCTCTGGTGTTGCGACTTGCGTTTCTGATCCTTCAAATCCCCAATCCCCCCTTGGGCCTCCGTGCTCTGTGTGCTCAGTGCTCTGAATTAATAATAATAATATCTATGGACGCTTCACACCACGTCAATCTGGCCCCGTGCTAAGTATCCGAAGAACTTGTGTACCAGACAACGGGAAGTATATTTAATACCTTTATACGATACATATATTTAAGATTTTTATTATATTATACACATATTTAATACACATCCATGACCCAGGAACACAGAAAAACTTTTTGTTCCGTCGGCAGGATTCGAACCTGCGACCTCCGGCTTGAGCACCAAAGCGCTGAACCACTGAGCCACAGAGGTCGTCAATTGTCCCGGGCCCGCGGGATTCCGGATCATATTATAGCCCCTAACTTTAAACCTCATCAGACGATGTAGCTGTAGGTATCGCGATAAAGCGCGTCAATGTCAGCGACCGCGGCGCGGCGGTCCGACTTGAGTCGTGAGATAGTATCTCCGATATCAGAGTAATGACCACACCGGAGCCACTAGCCGCGCCCCACGGGGGGAAGGGAGACAGAGAATATCATCAGTCCCCCCTTTGACGATATTCTTTCTCTCTCTTTCCCCCTAAAACGGAAAATCATTGTCGTCTTCGTCAAGCTAAAATATAGAATGCGATTAGTAAATAATAGCGTTTTCGGTATCTAAAACTGCCCCTGGGCAGGGTAGCCGAATGTATACGGAAACAACCGAATGTGTTTACGTATACGTGAATGTCTAACACCCGGTTTCTGAAAGGCTGATCAACGCCAAAATTAACTAATCAGCGGTCAAATCTCTTGTCAAGTGTAAATTGAGTTGCAAAAAGCATGATCAGTCGTTTGATTTGATCACCGTGTTAGTTAACAACACTAATGTCAAACCACATGTCAAACGCTGTTTTCGGTTTCTGGAAAGCTATTTATGGCGTAATCATAGATTAATCTTATGTCAAATCTATTGTCAACTGATCAATGTATTTCGGTGAATTAACTTTTGAAAATATTAGTTTTTCTATGAGTTTTTCCCATTTTTCCACTGATATTGTTTACAGAAGGTATTTAAAGTGTTTTTACTAAGTTAATTTGGCGCATTTACCTACATTAGGTATGTAGGTATATATTATAAATATATTTAATAACTCCCCACACCGATTTCGGTGACGGTGGCTGTTTTCATTAAAACCAGGCCAGTTACGCAGGAGTAATTTTTATAGTGCCCAAGTGTGTGCGCAGTACACAAGAGCACTATCTCTTCCTTTACTCTCATAATCCAGTGGCCACCCACGGACACGACTGGTGAGGGATAAATATATAGGTATAGTATATATATAACAGCCTCCGTGGTCTAGTGGTTAGAGCATTGGCTCTCGACTCGGAGGTCGCGGGTTCGATTCTCGCGTTGGAACAACAAAAAATGTTTCCAAGTTTGGTTAGGACAATGCAGGCTGATCTCCTGATTGTCCGACAAGATGATCCATGCGTCGGATGAGCATGTAAAAAGTCGGACCTGCGCCTCATCTCTCATCAGTCATGTCAGTTATCCGTCCCACTGTGTTATGAGAGTAAAGGAGGAGAGAGAGAGTGCTCTTGTGTACTGCGCACACACTTGGGCACTATAAAATTACTCCTGCGTAACTGGTTTCAATGAAACCGGCCACCGTAACCAAGATCGGTGTGGGGAGTTATTATTATTATATTATAAACGCTTCAACTAGATTTATTAAATGCTCTATGCCTGATATGATTAATCTAATTGAAGAATAATGTGTATTGTAAATAAGTCATTCATAAAACTTTGCTAACATTTTCATTAGCAACATTTTGCCTGATGTTTCTCTCTCTTACTACTTCCTTGTAATATTTGTCAAGAAAAAGTTTGAAATTGGCGGGCTAACGAAAAACGAACGAAAATTTCACTCTGTATACTTGACAGGAAATTTACATTATTCTTTTGCTTAATGGCAATCGCGGTTGCAAAGGTTTTGCACCATTCTGCCAGAAATTTACATTATTTTACTCTTTTCAACGAAATATTGAGCGTAAAATTGGACGCCACACACGTTAAAAATCAAACTTCGTGTTATGTCAAGATGATCAATGATTAATAAATTTTTCACTAATTAGCGTTTCAGAAACGCAAATTGATTTAACTATCTTGTTAACTTAACATGCGCGTTAGTTGATCAACTATTTGATTAGCCTTTCAGAAACCGGGTGTAAATCTGTGATATAACATTGTCAAATATAATATTTAAGAAGAAGATGGAAAATGGAAATTGATGTTTCGTGATTCGTGAATCATCGGTTTCGTTCGAATATTTCCGTAGCTATTCGGCTGCCCAGTTTTTAGAGGCTCTATCTTAACAGAGTCTCATGTACCTATATCATTGCTAGATTCCAAGAGTTGGTAGATTAGCGAATACAGTTGGTTTTTATGCAAAAAACATTTGGACTTCCGTGACCCGTCCAAAGATAGACTTAATATATTGGTTCCCACTACTTGATTCCTTTTTTTATTAACCCCTGACGAAAACTGGGTGTTATAAGTTTGACGTGCTTGTCCGTGGCAACGTAGCTCCCAAACAGATGAACCGATTTTTATGTCGTTTATTTGTTTGAAAGCAGACATGATTGAGAGTGTTCTTAGCTACTTCATCTACTTCTACATGATCAGCTCGCTTACTCCTTGACCTTGTCGGGGTTTACCTCATTTAAAAAAAAAATAACGGGCAATTGGCCCACCACACATACCACTGCAACTCCTACGTAGCCAGGATCGACAGCGGTAACCAACCACAAAACCCTTTGATATGATCTCAGGGATGCCCGGGGGACATGCTAAATCTATCTTGGGACTTAATTTACATTAATTAGAAGAATGTATAAGAAGGAAGTGTTCCAGCTTCTATCCCCAAGGAAGCGGTTTTTCAATTTAGCTTGTTATACTATCATCATAGAAGACATCTCGCATCGACATAATATCATGGAAGACGTCGCTTTTCAGCGATAAGGCCGCCAAAATTGTACTATATCATGTTACTTTTATTATCATAATTGTATGTTTTTGTGGTGGACAATAAAGATTATTATTATTATCAGGCGGTAGAGGGCAGCAGCAGCAGCGCGGCGGAGATGCTGCACCCGGCGATGCGGCACGTGCCGCACCACCCGCTCGCTCACTACCACAACCAGGTATGTGCCTCCTGCCTACCTACCTAACCACCGATATACCTAGTAGCGCCCGCCACACGCCACACGTAGGAAGCACGCGCCCTTCCAACCCGCGCTGCGAACCGAACATGTAAGATGGCCGACAGTCGATGATAGTGCATTTTCATGCGCTGGGCATATTTGGATGTTTCATATTGTATGAAGCTGGCAATCCAAATCGTGACGTATTTTTAGTCGTAATTAGCACGGCAGTTCAAACCGCACAGATTCATCTGCGGCTTGGAACGTAGTCCGATCCGCTGTATCCACGTGTGCAGGGCGCTTCTACCAGCAACTCCTCATACTGCTGAAAACAACCGCGGCATTGCTGTGCGTGGCCTTAACATCGCGAGTGTTTATCTTCAAATAGCCGGATTATATAATACTAGCTTTTACCCGCGACTTCGTCCGCGTGGAACAATACTTTGGGATATCGCTGAAATTTACCCGCGACTTTATTTATGACTAACGAAAGCGGAATCCTATTTTTTTAAACGGCACCCTAAAATAAAAGTAGCCTATGTACCCTATAACATCAGCTATCTGCTAGTAAAAGTCCTGTGAAAATCGGTCCAGCCGTTTCAGAGATTAGTCGGAACAAACAGACAGACCGACTTACAGACAGACAGACGGACAGACAAAAATTAAAAAAAAAATGTATTTTATTGTAAGTACCGAATATACTTTCAGATTCATTATGTAAAAAGCTGTTAATTTGAAGTTACAAACAGACACTTAAATTGTATTTAACTGTATAGATGTATAGATATTATAATGTATTATATTTTAAGATATTATCAATTTGATGTTTATAAAATAACTAAACTATTTAACTAAACTAAACTAAACATTAAGGGGCCGTCCATTAATCACGTGATGTTTTTAACAACTTTTTAGACCCCTCCCCTCCCCCTGGTGATACTTGGTGAGGTTTTATAATACCCCCCCTCCCCCACCTAAGGTCACGTGTATTTTTTTTTACATAGTAAGCAGGTGATGTTTGAAGAAAAAATTTAACTTAAAAAACAATTTAATCGAATAATTTAAGCAATTTAAAACTATACGAGTCATTTGTCTTGTATGAATTTAAACAACACTACGAATCTACAACCGATAATAATTTCGGTATGTATAGACTTGATTCGAAAATTAATACACGTGATGTCTCCTTATACCCCCTCCTCTGGTGATACTTGGTGATTTTTTTTCGGACCCCCCCTCCCCCTTTAGGCATCACGTGATTAATGGACGACCCCTAACCCGCACGCGCACCCCGCCTTGGTGACGCCCACTTCGCATCGGGCCGTGCAGCAGAAGTCGTAATATTTTAATTTCGCCATAACTTCAAAACCAAACGTCCAATTTTAATCATTCAAAGACCAAATATTATCTACATAAACTGTACTTAGTGATGAAATAATTTATTTTGATAAGGATTAATAACATGAGTAAAATAAACGCGTTTAAATGTAGTCCAAAAAAAAATCAAGATTTCTAAATAAAAAAATGGTTGTTGTGCCTCACTCGACATAGATAGGTATAGTGTGTCGCGGACTTTTTTGTAGATATTTATAAGATCTACAATTAATTAGAACATTTTATGGTTCTATCTTTTATAGTTTAGGCAGCGTACGCAAAATAAGTAACTTTTCTGGTTGATTTTTTACACCTTGTGTCCGAAAAACCCAAATATCTTACGGAACCCTATTTTTTTCCAAAAAAAAATTTTGCCTATGTTACTCGTGGATAATGTAGCTTTCGAATGGTGAAAGAATTTTTGAAATCGGTCCAGTACTTTTTGAGCCTATTCATTACAAACAAACAAACAAACAAACATATAAACAAAGTTTTCCTCTTTATAATATTAGTGTAGATGCATACTTGATGTATTTTTTGGGTTCCGTACAAAGAAACTGAACCCTTAAAAGATTCATTTGTTGTCCGTCAGTCCGTCACTCTGTTTGTAATTATGTTGAAGACCCTATATTTCGGAAATGCGTGGAGGTATCTAGTTGAAATTAAAACTGTACGCTCAAATCTACGGTCCCTTGAAGCTGCAAAAAATCAGACTTCTAACTTAACTTAAAAATTTTTAGGAACACATAGAACAAAATTATTTACAGAAAAAAAAAAACAAATTTTACCTAAAGATTTATACAGCGGATACTTATCCGTATCCAGCCTTCCGGATACTATAGTCCAAGCCTAGCTTAACGTGTCCTTGTCTGTCAACTGACTTACCAACGTATCAGACAAAGATAGCAACTGTATAAGTTATTCGTTGTGTAAATCATTTTAATTAGCAAGGGGGTAAGAGTTAAATTCCTTAATATCTACAAAATGTCATTAAATAAACTAACAATTAATCACGATCACTTTTACAACAATTCACATCGAATTCTCTAGTGATGTCGAGAAGAACAAAAAATGTCGATAGTTATCTGCCCGCGGCGGCCGCGGCGTAGACCACAGAGAGTGACAAATGAATCGACGAATGCCACACACGTTCTGTCTGTTTTTGTGATCATTTCTCAAGAACAAGCGGTTTTTTGGTTGACAAATAAGGTTTTAAAGACTATTAACTAGCTGGCTACCGAGTGATTAGAAGAAGGGAATTTTATTGTGTAACGCTTTGTAATTGGTTGTTTTTGGCTACGGATTTTAAAGTCGCATACTATTTGGGTCTTTTCGAAATTGATAATAAATAAGGTGGTAAAAAATTATAATATTTTAGAGTGTTAAAGTTTATATTATATGCTTATGTAACTTGACGTTATAAGCAGAAAAATAATTGTCATACTAAAAAAAAATTTTTTTTCTTTATATGGGCGAGTTTGCATTTTGCTGAGAGTCACCAATACATGAGATGATTTTTTACTTTGAATATGACAAATATTTTTTTGCCTAAACGTCTTTACTTAAGCAGTGGATTATGTGCCCGAAGTATCCGTAATTAATTTTCGGAGACATTATATATTTACAATTTATATTGTGTTTACATATTGAATGAAATTAGAAATGATTTTGTAATGAAAAAAAAATCTGACATCATATTATGTATTTTTTTAAATCTGAACACATACTATTATTAGGAAAAATAATTCCGCCTATTCGAAACGATTGCCGAAAGACATGGAGATCGTGGTCCTACTGTACATTTGCTTGATATTTTAAACTATTTCAATTTAAGCTTGCAATGCCCAGTATGGCAATAGCGCCAAAAGCCTCTAAAATAAAATAAACAAAAAAATATGATTTTAAATTAAATATTCATACCTTTCTTGTTCGTCACAGATTGTGGCACCTGAAATGTTATTGTACCAAACTGATGTTTGCTTAAGCGCGGAATCCCGGCGACACTTGGGCCGGTGAATACGGTAGCTATAATTTTTTGTCGCTAGTGGTGTGACATGTCGATAAATAATAATTATTATTATGACACGCATAACCTACGCGTTCACTCCATTTTAACCCCCGAGTAATATATAGGGTAAATAAGACAGCAGTCCTCTATTTAGTGCGATATTGATTTTCTTTCGATACAAACTATAATACTACCGGTGGGAAGCATCAATTCCATAAGCGTTGCTTTGTAACCTATTTGGAAATAAAACTTTTTTGATTTTGAAAACTACGGTTAAGTTGTGTTGAATTTGCTATTTATTCAACCTAACAGCTTTTGACTATTGAATAAAAATATTTCGAGTTAGCCTTTGTAGCAATTATTCCTATTCTGTTCGTCAGAATACCTGTAGAGTTGTATAAGAGTTCAGATCACCGACGTTCACAAAACTAATTACAAGGGTAGTATAAAAATTTAGCATACAATAAAAAGGCACGAAAAAATCACACTATTTTTAGAACAGTGTTATTATAATATATCGGCTTCAATTAAGTCATCGACATATTTCTTTAGCATCACTAGGGCCGAGATTTTTGCTCACAATATTCCAAGTTTGGATCGGAATGTGTTGATTTAGGACCACCACTTCAGTCCGGAGACTAAATCACCTTCATCTTCATATTTATCTTAAAAATAACTTTCTTATTATTTATACTAATCGCCAAGTTGGGCAGGTGGGCAAAGATTTCTATAAAAGGGTGTTGAGGTAACGTTTGAATGTGCTGAAACCATTATGATAATTCTTTTACAAATCTGTACGAAAACTTATTTAATTCAGAGGCCCTAAAAGTGTAAAGTCTAAACTTATAATGCTCTTTTCGTCTTCTGAGTGCTAAGTGCGAGTTTTATCACTGCTCGCCGCGAAGATGTTAACTACAATAGGCTAGTTTCATCTATCAAAATCAAACGATTTATATTTGTTGTTTATATAGTTTATATCGTAAGAAATACGAATACAACACTATTTTGTTATATAAATATGCTATTTATTTACAATTTCGATAATAAAACTGTAGTTTTATTAACTGACCGAAAACGCCAGCCGCCATATTTTTCTTGTTAGTGACGTCATAAGAACATAATCAAATCGAATAAAGAACAGCGAAAGTTAAAAATAAGTTCATGCACTATACACGCACATATGACATTTATTTGTTTCTGTTCTTATGACGTCACGATAATGGCTGTCGTTTTGGCGTAAAAATTATCGTTTAAATTTTAATCATTTTTTCTTTGCTTAAAGATATATTATTTCTAGGAAATGAAAATACTAGTTGACTACCGAAACGATGCGACCATTTTAAAATACATTTGAAAAAAATTTAGCATAGCCTATTGTATGGCATCGAAACGCCCCTAGTGGCGAACAATGGTAACTAATTAGTATTTAACTTCACGGTGACAATTATTAGCACTCTGCACAATGTTCGTCGTTTCGTTAAAACGTCGCGTTTGTCGGCGCAAGGCGTTTATACACCCTTATCGTTTATTTCCCACAAACACATCGACTGTCGAACCTGCGACCCGCGCGCTGTCAGCGCACAATTTGTCACTCGCAGCCGCAGCCGCAGGTGGTCACCTGTCTGTCACTGCTGTCACAGCAACATTACTCATCCCGCGGCGGCGAGGGCAAACGAGCAGGGCACCTGATGGTAAGCTGCTGCCGAACTGGACGAACGTGGATACAATACATGAGCTACCCGTACATTATCTAAATATAGTTTTGTCCAGCGACCACACAGCCTAATAGACGCCTAATGTTTTAATTTCTCGAAACAAATAATTGTGTCAATGCGCTGAGGCGGCACCCCGCAGAAGAAAGAAATGCATGCTGATTGGCCGATTCAAGGTGACAATAATTGAAGAAAGGATAAGCAGTACTTATTTGTATTTTAAAGAAAGGGATGTACTGATATACATATGCTTTTGTTACTAATTCGGATTCAGCGTAATTTGAGCTCTGAATAAATTGATTCTTGACAGTAATAATCTTGAAATTAGCTTAGTTATGCCGTCTTTTTAACCGACTTCCAAAAAAAGGAGGCGGTTATACGTTCGGCTGTATATATTTTGTTTTTTTTTTTTTTTTTTTTTTTTTTGTATGTTCGCGGATAACTCCGCCGTCTGTTGGCCGATTTTCAAAATTCTTTTTTTGATGTAAAAGGTATAATCCGAAGTTGGTCCCATTTTCAGAAAATTGGTGACCTGACCATGGGATCCATGAGGAAACGAGGGAACTCCTCAAAATTTATATGGACACATATGGTGATTTCGACTTTTTCTGAAGTAGTCCAAGTATATGCTACCAAAAAGTAAGATTTTGCTCCAAGGTATACCCTGGATCCAAAAGTACAGAACAGATCTCCTGACTCCTTATAGATACATGTTTGGGGATTTTGGCGTTGTTTAAAGAACTGCAAGCATATGCCACTTTGTCAATTAGAGTAATCATCATCAACACCACCACTATCACAGCATACATGATGATAAAGAAGGTACTTCTCATAGTATTTTACACTAACACGGAGATCTTTGAACATTACTCTGCCGTTTATGGACCTATTTGCAAAATTGTTTTGTTGTTGTAAAGGGTTTAATTCGAAATTGGTCCTTTAGTCACTAAAGTGGAAACATGATGATGCGATCCATGAGGAATCGAGGGAAATCCTGGAAATTTATATCGACACATAGTGATTTTGACTTTTACTAAAGTAACACAAGCATATGCTACCAAAGAATAAGATGCTGTACCAAGGTATACCCTGAATCCAAAAGCACTGAACAGAACTCCTCATTATTTAAAGATATGCGTTAGGAAATTTCGGAACTGTTTAAAGAACTGCAAGCATATGCCACTTTGTAACTTACAGTCATCATCATCATCATCTTAATAACAATACCTAATGGAAGCTTGGCGCGTATTCAGTTAAACATTCGATCGTTTATTTTAGATGATTTTAAGACGTATTAATAGTAATTTAACAAGATATACTTATCACTAAAAAGGGTGAAATTATTATTTTTAAACAAAAAATTAAACCGACTTCCAAAGTAAAAATGCACAAAAAAGTATGAAATAAAACTTATTTTATAAATAATTCCCCTTTTAAATTTGGCTATTTATCTACTTAATCTTCTTAATTTTGAAGTCGGTACCAGCAAATATGAACGTGAGTAATTCTATAAAATACTGTAGGATATCGTTTGGGCTGGTAGCGACTTCAAAATTAAGAAGATTAAGTAGATAAATAGCCAAATTTAAAAGGGGAATTATTTATAAAATAAGTTTTATTTCATACTTTTTTGTGCATTTTTACTTTGGAAGTCGGTTTAATTTTAAATTAGATGATTAGCTACATTTTCCGCATAATTTTATTGTACAGGGAACCATGTTTCTGCTCTTTCGTAATTTATTGTGTAATAAACGCACGAGATGTACACGGGTCACGGATGTAGTCGATACTAGAGCAGATTTCGCGATCGGTGTGTTAAGAAGACGTATAAGTCTAACGTGTTGCCAGAAAGTATTCGCTTTGCATTAGGCGTCTATAGGCTGTGTGGTCGCTGGTTTTGTCGGACCTGTACACTAATCCCCTTACTAATAAAAATATTTACATAACGGATAACTTTATACATTGTTGCTGTCTTTGTCTGCCCAGGGACTTTTCCAACTTATTAGACAAAGACAGCAGCAGCATAAATTATCCGTTGTGTAAATATTTTTATTAGTAAGGGGGTGAGTGTGATTATTAAATGATAGAGAGATCTGGAACTAGAAAATTGGAACTGGAAAAGACGCTTGACAGACAAGGACAAAACATTGTATTGCTTACGTAGCTGTATAAATATTTTTATTAGTAAGGGGTAAAAAGTATTAAAACTTACTTTGTACCTAACTACTAGATTTAACGACGCCTCATCATTTCACACCGTTCCTTCGTATACCTTCGGGCTTCGCTTGTATATTTATAATAAGGTACTTTAACTTTATTTAAATAAAAGATAATGTCTTGCTATCCGCTGTGGAGCTCTTTCTTTCTAAAGTTATTCCTCTCAAAATATAATGGATATTTATATTTTGAGAGGAATAACTTTAGAAACAGAATGAATACAATAGAATGTTTCCATCGTCATGTATATGAGTATCATGTATTTCTTGTGTCAGTGTAATCCGTACGTGCCGTATGTCATGTTCATGCGACTTCAATATCTTTCTGATAGGCTAGCCGTGAAATATTATTGGCAATAATGCTTATATTGACAATAATATTCCTAGTGTGCGGGCTATATTACAGTTTTTAACCGACTTCCAAAAGAAGGAGGCGGTTATACGTTCGGCTGTATATATATATATTTTTTTGTATGTTCGCGGATAACTCCGCCGTCTGTTGGCCGATTTTCAAAATTCTTTTTTTGATGTAAAAGGTATAATCCGAAATTGGTCCCATTTTCAGAAAATTGGTGACCTGATGATGGGATCCATGAGGAAACGAGGGAACTCCTCAAAATTTATATGGACACGTATGGTGATTTCGACTTTTTCTGAAGTAGTCCAAGCATATGCTACCAAAAAGTAAGATTTTGCTCCAAGGTATACCCTGGATCCAAAAGTACAGAACAGAACTCCTGACTCCTTATAGATACATGTTTGGGGATTTTGGCGTTGTTTAAAGAACTGCAAGCATATGCCACTTTGTTAATTAGAGTAATCATCATCATCACCACCACTATCACATCATACATCATCACATTATGATGATAAAGAAGGTACTTCTCATAGTACTTTACACTAACACGGAGATCTTTGAACATTACTCTGCCGTTTATGGACCTATTTGCAAAATTATTTTGTTGTTATAAAGGGTTTAATTCGAAATTGGCCCTTTAGTCACTAAAGTGGAAACGTGATGATGCGATCCATGAGGAATCGAGGGAACTCCTCGAAATTTATATCGACACATATAGTGATTTTGACTTTTACTGAAGTAACACAAGCATATGCTACCAAAGAATAAGATGCTGTACCAAGGTATACCCTGAATCCAAAAGCACTGAACAGAACTCCTCAGTCTTTAAAGATATGCGTTAGGAAATTTCAGAATTGTTTAAAGAACTGCAAGCATATGCCACTTTGTCACATACAGTAATCATCATCATCATCTTAATAACAATACCTAATGGAAGCCTGGCGCGTATTCAGTTAAGCATTCGATCGTTTATTTTAGACGTTTTTAAGACGTATTAATAATAACTTAACAAGACATATCACTAAAAAGGGTGAAATTATTATTTTTAAACAAAAAATTAAACCGACTTCCAAAGTAAAAATACACAAAAAAGTATGAAATAAAACTTATTTTATAAATAATTCTCCTTTTAAATTTGTCTATTACTCTACTTAATCTTCTTAATTTTGAAGTCGGTACCGGCAATTATGAACGTGAGTTCTATAAAATATTGTAGGATATCGTTTGGGCTGGTAGCGACTTCAAAATTAAGAAGATTAAGTAGAGTAATAGACAAATTTAAAAGGGGAATTATTTATAAAATAAGTTTTATTTCATACTTTTTTGTGTATTTTTACTTTGGAAGTCGGTTTAATTTTTTGTTTAAAAATAATTTTGTATGTGTTGTGTTGTACTAGTATTGACAAATTTATTCTGTCAATAATATTGCACGTGTGCGGCTAGCCATATTTTCTTAAACTTGTGTCTTAAGGCTGCGCTAGTCGGTTTTTTCTCCATACAAACGCTGTTGGTGATTTACTCCAAAGTCAAACATTGTAGACCCAAAATCTAGCGTAATATCGATTTTTATGACACTTATCTAGGTCGGTATTTGCTTATATTTCTGAAATTCAAATTAGTGTAGAAGATAATAGCCTCCAAACATCGCATTTTTAGCGCAACTTTGAACGTAAATAAAAATTAAACGAAGAATGATAATAAAAAGCAAGCAAATACCGACACAGTTCGATTATTCAGTAATTGAGATAATTTTACTTCAGACAAAAATATTATATAGTTTTTTCATAAATCACCAACAGCTGAGTGTCGATTTGCGTAATTTGAAGACGCCTTTTCTAAAATACTTTACACAGCTGCATAAATGTGTGCAGTATAGCTTCTCTTATAAGTATAGATTACTATTTTATGGGTATATCATATTTTCCCCAATATTAGGTGAAATAACAAGCATTTTTCCCGCGCGCAGCACTGAGTTCGAGCCGTTGACTAGCGCACTCTTAAGAATAGCATCATGTAATAAAGCCGGCTGAAATTCTTTCTAAACAATGAAGGAGGAGCAATGAGGTTATAACAATCGCATATTCGCGAGTAAATAATTTTATGTGGCTCATGGATTTAATAAAAAATAAGCAATAATTCAGGCAGATAATTTGTTTATTATCACACTTCAAAAGAGTTTCAAAATGGCAACTTCAGCGCCCTTAAGTCTTGGAAATGTAATTTATTCGTATCTTGTCAAATGATATAGCAGAAACCTTTATGTACGGTCTCACCGGTGTACCTACCACATTAACCTTATTAGTTATTACTATGTACATAAGGTCCGAAATTGGTAATCCGGGTTAGTCGGCGTGCATACTGCATTATGCATAATCTTATTCGCGATTGGCTCGCTATTAATTGGCTCCGATGCATCAGCAGATAATTATGACAGCGGCGCTTTGACCGCCGTGACTGTCGGGAACTGTCAGGGCGGCTGTCAGGGCGGGGCCAGGATGTAAGATGGCGGACTTGACTTGATTCTAAAGTGACGAGACCCCGACCTGATTATACTTTGAATGAACTGAAGTAAATAGTCTTTGTTGTAATATTGATTTCAAGTACCTATCTAAATATATAAAAGGCAAACCTGACTGACTCATCTATCAACGCACAGCCGAAATTACTGAACGGATTTTGCTGAAATTTGGCATACAGATAGTTGTAATGACGTAGGCATCCGCTAAGAAAGGGATTTTTGAAAATTCGCCCCCTATTAGTGGGTGAAAAAGTTGTTAAAATCTCGAAGTCTCGGGCACAAGCTAGTTAATTTTTATAAGACTTTAAGATTGTGTATTGCAGATCTAGATATTTTTATAAACTAATTATTATTAGATAGTCCTTTTAATTTTGGCCAGAGAAAAAAATGACTATAGTCGATATGTCGTAGGATAATTATAAAATTAGGATATTTGCAAAAAACCTAGGATTATTGCAAAGAGGCGGATTATTTGATTCGGAGTAAAAATTTCGCCATCTTCCTAACAATTTTCAGGATCTTCGCCAAGAAGCTTTTTGACACTTATCTGTATATCGTAAAACATAAAGGCTAAAGTAATATCCCTAAAATTTGCAATTACCCTTTAAGAATACAAACATTATATACCTTATTACTTTTTTTCTTAACTAACAACAATAAAATTAATTTAAAAATATTTTAAAAAAAATCAAAAAACCCAATTCAATTGTAGGTAGGTACATAACATATTTTTTTAACCCCCGAACCGCGACGGGGTGTGTTTTGACAAATGGTGCGATGACAGTTTGCGGCACGGGCGGCAGGTACACGACACCCTCATTGTTGTAGAAAACACCAGGCTACTGATTGCGGTGGTCAGTTTGAAACATAATGGGTTCAGCTGCCATTGTTATGGCGGTAATATGTTGAGTGTAATAATTCATCATTGAGCTCCATAGCGTAGTGGGTAGACCGTTTGGTTCGCACTCGAGAGAGTGCAGGTTCAAATCCCAGGTTGTGGCGTGTACCAATGAGACTCAGATGTCAAGTACATTGTACGAACGCTCTAACGGTGAAGGAAAACATCGCGAGGAAACCCACACATGGTTGGTCCCAGACGTATTGATCAGTCATTCCTCTGGACTAGACTGACTGTGTTGTGAGAATGCCGTATGTGCTTGGGCAACCATACGACATTTAAAAACCAACTGTCCCAGGCATTACACTATTTCAAGAGTGGTTATTTCGCTCGGAGAATACTGTATAAACCATCCATTAACGGATGAAAAGGCCTAAGTTTGTTGAATAATTCATCTTATACTCCCCCTTATTACCAAAAATGCTTACACCACGGATACGCTAATCCGTGTTGCTGTCTTTGTCTGTCAAGTGGCTTTCCCAACGTGCTATACTAATAAGGGGGCAAATTTTGTATACTTATATAATCAGAATCTTGTTGGTGGAAATGGTTTCAACAATTTCTATGCGATTTAGTATGCAGGGAGGTTTTGGGGACGAAAAATCTAAGCTAGGTCTTATCCGAGGGAAACCGTGAATTTTTGAGTGTCCAGTTATAAAGAACCGACAACCGCTAGTAATTTATAAAAAGGACTCACATAGTCAAGACTTTACAATTTTTTGTGAAGTATGATGTTACTGATTGCTAGAATTTTTTTTTGCCGACTGACACTCCTTTTAAAACATTGCAAGAACGCCGCATCACACAATGAGGTCCCACGAGGATTCGAACCTAGATCTTTCCGAAAACCGCTGCGGTAAATCATAAAGAAAGTGACAAAGCCACCGAAATCTCTCGAGTTTTAACCCTTTTTTGTTCAGCCGCTACTGTCCGGTTAATGATGACAATTTCACGGTAAGGACCGTTTTGTCCCAGCGGCGGATCCAGCAGGGTTAGTTGTAATGGCGGCCCGCCCCATACTTCCATGTTTATTTATTACTAGATTTTGTCCGAGAATTCGTGCGCGCAAAAGAAAATTTAGAGGGAACCGTACATTTTGCCGCAGTAAAAAGTAGCCTATGTCCTTCCCCGTGGTTCTACATCTGTACCAAATTTCATCAAAATCGGTCCAGTAGTTTAGGAGCCTATTCAATGCAAACAAACAAACAAATCTTTCCTCTTTATTATCTTAGTATAGGTTATATTAGTATAGATTATATTAGTATAGCTGTGCCGACAAACGCTGTTCTTTCTTAACTATGAACCGCAATTTTTCCAATATTTCTCACCGTTTTAACCTTCCCTGAACTTCCACAGTTATTTCATGACCAAAATTAGCCATATATGTTTAATTTTGGTCTTGAAATAACTGTGGAAGTGTTTAAAAGTTTTATAATGTATTCCTGGGTCATGGATGTATAAATAAAAATAAATGTATGTACAGTATAAAAGTATTTAATATACTTCCCGTTATAACTGATTGAATGTACTGTTGGTTCTTGGTGGAAATTCATGTTCATAATAATATAACACAATTTTCTATACACACTTTTCCACTTTATTTAGATTTTTACAATAATTAAATATAAACACGACCGGTTTCGATTAACTCATCATCAGGTGTAAATTGAAGGTAGATTCAATATAAAGTAGGTAGTTAAAAAATAATTCAAAAAATTGTGCAGATTAATGTTGCCCGCTTCATGAAACATTTTTATATTTTGGGCAAATATATACTAAATTATACCATATCAATAATTGTTATCCTAATTATTATTAACACCACATGCAATTGACAAATTAATATTAAAATAAGATACAATGTCCTAAAACAGAATCATAATGCAAATGTCAGAGTATAAAATTAAATAGGTACAATATTTTGTCACATTAAACTTTCGTCACAAACATTAATATCGGAATATAAATAGGGTAAATATGTCAACAGAATAAATTAAAATGAAATTGTCAATAAAATAAATAAATTAAATTAAAATATGATGTCCCTGAATTAATTATTAAGGCTAAATTTAATTAAATATTATAAATAAAAATAAAACTAGATGTCCAATAAAATAGAATTCGAAAGACATGATTGATCATTTAGCAAATTTCCCCCTTTTTTATATCTGTTTATTTCTAAAGCTTCTAACGCATCCATTTTTCGACTTTTTGGTAGAATATGCAAATATTTTATGTCTTTATCTGGGTCAAAATGATGTCCATTATTGTTAAGATGTTCTGCAAACGTCGATCTATCTGTTTTTTTCTTCCATGCTGTCATATGTTCCTTAATTCTAGTTTTAAATTTTCGTCCTGTCTGGCCTATATATACTCCTCCACACGTGTCACAAGTGAGGCGGTATATACCACTGTTGTCTGTGATATCTTTTTTTTTTTACAGAATAAGGAGAAAAAAGTAGCATTTTACACAACAGGTTCTCTAAAAAAGCTTATATGTAACAATAAAGACAAATTTGATATCACAGACAACAGTGGTATATACCGCCTCACTTGTGACACGTGTGGAGGAGTATATATAGGCCAGACAGGACGAAAATTTAAAACTAGAATTAAGGAACATATGACAGCATGGAAGAAAAAAACAGATAGATCGACGTTTGCAGAACATCTTAACAATAATGGACATCATTTTGACCCAGATAAAGACATAAAATATTTGCATATTCTACCAAAAAGTCGAAAAATGGATGCGTTAGAAGCTTTAGAAATAAACAGATATAAAAAAGGGGGAAATTTGCTAAATGATCAATCATGTCTTTCGAATTCTATTTTATTGGACATCTAGTTTTATTTTTATTTATAATATTTAATTAAATTTAGCCTTAATAATTAATTCAGGGATATCATATTTTAATTTAATTTATTTATTTTATTGACAATTTCATTTTAATTTATTCTGTTGACATATTTACCCTATTTATATTCCGATATTAATGTTTGTGACGAAAGTTTAATGTGACAAAATATTGTACCTATTTAATTTTATACTCTGACATTTGCATTATGATTCTGTTTTAGGACATTGTATCTTATTTTAATATTAATTTGTCAATTGCATGTGGTGTTAATAATAATTAGGATAACAATTATTGATATGGTATAATTTAGTATATATTTGCCCAAAATATAAAAATGTTTCATGAAGCGGGCAACATTAATCTGCACAATTTTTTGAATTATTTTTTAACTACCTACTTTATATTGAATCTACCTTCAATTTACACCTGATGATGAGTTAATCGAAACCGGTCGTGTTTATATTTAATTATTGTAAAAATCTAAATAAAGTGGAAAAGTGTGTATAGAAAATTGTGTTATATTATTATACTTCCCGTTGTCTGGTCGCCGTAACATAAGTTCTTCGGACACTTAGCTCACGGGGCCAGGTTTACGTGGTATAGAAGCATCTATAAAAATATTATTATAATAATATGTCTGTAATTTAAACAATTACTCGTATAATTTGTAAGACTTTGAATAGAATGCACTGTATAACGCAAAAAACAACCTCTTCACATGCGAATCACTCTTTCAGGTTAATGATATATTTATTGTACAATTCGAGTTATTGAATACTTATTGTGCAGTTATGTTGGGATTTAATCAAAAAGCCATCGTAAAGTCCACTTTCATGTCTCTTATTATCGATCATTGATCTGTAGATCGGATCTATAGATCCCGGGGTCAGGCGCGGCAATTACGATTCTATTCAGTCGCGACTCGCGGCGGACGAGTGCATTATATGTGATTGTGTGGCGGTGCAACTTGGCGGTTTGCGATATTATGCATCTGACATCGGAGAATGTCTGTCCTGGGCCTTTAGTCAAGATGCATTCGATAATTTCGAGGCGAAGTTCCAAAAAAAATGTATGGGCAAATACTACTCATTTTATTTTCGAACATGAGGCATTGCAAGCGACATGTCACTTAGCGATTATTTATGTCAAATCCCATACTTTTACTTTTTGGATTTCGAACTTCGCCGTCGAATTTCGAATTATCGAATGCATCGTAACCATATCTTGGCTAAAGGCCCTTTATAGTTTTCAATGATACTCGTATTATGTGACAGACATCTGAAGTAGTCGGTATATGCTTTGATCATTGTCATTAGAAATATATATAATAATGTTCTAACTTCAGCTTCTCAGCAATCTCGACCATGTGTGTATGGCTGATTCACACATACACACACGCTTACAAATATACACACACATACACACACACACACGTAACATTTAATTGTGATTAAAAGCAACATTTATTTGAAATTGTATCTCACCTTTTTTGTAGACACATTGATAACACTCTCGATCACGTCAGATTTAAAAAAAAAAAAAACTAGATCAAAATCGGTTATTCCGTTTGTAAGCTACGATGCCACGGACAGACAAACACACACACACACACACTCACACAAAACTTATAACATCTCTCTGTAATTTGTGTCGGGAGTTTGAATATAATAAATACAATTTTTATAAAAATAGCTACGTTAATTATATGTTACCCGGGCTATTACGTTCATACTTCATATAGATCGGTTCAGGATCTACGGTGAAACAAACAAACATACATACATGGACTGCCAAAATCATTACCCTCCCTTTTGGCTTCGCCGAAGTCGGGTAAAAACTAGATCAAATCGGTTCAACGCTTTGGGAGTTACGAACACAAACACACACACACATACTTTAATACCTCTGTTTTTTGTCGTTAAAAGTATAAAAATAATTCTAGCCACTTCGCATTAAGCCCGATTCGCCACAGCACCGGCGACTGCCGACCGTCTGTCCACTTTCATCGTTTAACGGTTGTCTGTGCGTTCGGTTTTTCTCCTGTACTTATACACTACATACTACATACTGAGTATACAGTATACAGTATGTATAGTATACACTTTGTAGCTAATGCGCCGCCGCTCGTTAGACAAATTGTGTTCTTTGTTCGAGACTAAAGATCGAGAGGTTCGAGAGAGATTTGGAGAGGCTTGAGTTTTACTAAATTTGTGGGTACAGGGTACAGACATATCGTATTGTAAGGGGGCGTCCATACATTACGTGAGGTATTTAGGTAGGGGGTCCAGCTGAGTCTCGCCAATTCTCACTTGGTCTCAGCTAATATCACGTAATTTTTCCTGTAAAAAATTGTCTTTAAATGCGAGAAAATTTGGTTAAATTAAAACGTTTGTAAAATTCAATTGTGCACATCTAACAGGCTCGATAGAAAAATCTCAAACACTAATCTTAATGAAAGTATTAAAATAAATTGTGTTTTTTAATAAATAAACAAATTTATATTCAAATTTATTTTTTTGCAAAGCTCACGTGAAATTAAGGAAGAGGAGATTAAAAAAATCCTCAAAAACGTCTCACGCGTTTTATGGACAACCCCCAAATAGCTGTTAAGAAAATCTGTCCCATTCAGCGCTGTACGTTTTGCCGGGATAAAAGGCAACTAAAGAAGCCGGGCCTAGGGGTAAAAAAGAAATAGAATATGCATAATCTATACTTCTATAACTAACATTATAAATGCGAAAGTCTGTCTGTTACCTCTTCACGCTTTAACCGCTGAACCAATTTCTATGAAATTTGGTATAGACATACTTTGGGTCTCGGGAAAGGACATAAGATATTTTTATCCTGAAAAAGTAGTGTTCCCGCGGGGTAATGTATCTACGCGGGCGGAGCCGCGCGCAAAATCTAGTATGATATAATTATGCAAGGAACTTATGTCTTGTATGTATATGACAAAGTTGCTATTTATATTACTATAAAGTTAAGTAGTAATTTTGAATCTTGAGGCTTTATAGCGTAGCGCCACATATTATGTTTTGTGCTCGTCGGAAATTCCTAATCCAAGCAAAATTAGATAAAATAGAAGTGAATTGGATATAAAATATCATACATTAATAACTACAAATTGTATAAAAAACTGTAACTCAACTAACTACAATAAAAAAACTATAACTCGACTATGTAAATTACAAAGCCTATGTTACCCGGGCTGTTATTACGAATCTATTGACACCTCATTTATTAAAATCGGACCAGTAGCTTAGGCGCAACGATGGAACATATCTACATACATAGACTGCCAAAATCATTACCCTTTATTTTGTCTTCACCGTAGTCGGTAAAATAAGTCACAATTCATGCGAGTTAAACACTAGAACTGTTACAGATGTATCTGGCCGTAATCCGCCAGATTACATTGCAATTAGAAACGAAATGTAATTTGCTATTAGATTGTAAACCAATAAATAATGTGCTATTAAAGTGAAGTGGAATAATAAAAACATGCTGCCTTTAATTTAGATAAAACGAATTTGTAAATTTTAGTTTGTACAGTTCTTGTAAAATTTGGATTTGGTTTTAATCATCATCATCATATTATATATTAATATAATACATATTACACGGCTTCATATTATAATATGAAGCAAAAATTTAGTGTTGCACTATACAAAAATAAATGCGAAATAGGCACAGTCAAAGTTTATATGGAGGAGGAGCGAGTTTAATTATAAAGTTACAGCTACTACATTTAGTCAATCTTTCTTTCATATTCCATAGACAAATCTTACATAATATTTCTTATTGCAATAAGAGGTTAAAACCTTTGACAAAAGAACCCAGGGTTTCAGAGAAGAGAAATACTCACTTAAGTTTGAACTTTATCAAACTTAAGTGAGTATTTCTCTTCTCTGAAACCCTGTCAACTGGCCTCTTAATTTAAGTAAACCGATACGCGACGCGAAGCGGCGCGCACTTTTTAAAAGCGATACAAAATTTAAATTAAGTAATATGCACACTATTGTCAATATGCACACTATTGTAGCATCTTGAAACATCGTCGCGTCTCATTATGAACTGACCCTTACGGCCTGTCCACGTGACCACGTGACCACGGCACGGCGCCGGCCGTCAGCGTAAAACGGCGCGGTGTAGCGGCACGGTGCGTTGACATGCCAAATTCACGTCGGTGTAGAAATGCATGCTGCAACGCCGGATCGCCGCTTGTTGTAAAATTCCGGGACATTCTGTGCCGTTCTGCGGCCATTGTGCCATGAAAAGTCTCGACGCGGCGACGTTGTCGTGCCATGAAAAATAGCAATGCGACGACGTTGTTGTGCAATGAAAAAACACGACGTGGCGACGTGGTTGTGCCATTAAAAATCACGGCGCAGCGACGTTGTTGTGCCATGAAAAATCTCGACGCGGCGACGTTGTCGTGACATGAAAAATTGCGATGCGGCGACGTTGTTGTGCCATGAAAAATCACGACGCGACAACCGTTGTGCCATGAACATGTGGACAGGCTATAAGTTTTACGAGTGAGACGCGAGGGGGTGAGTTAAGGCTTCCACGGAGAAAGTGAGCCTGTATCTAGATCTGCGGGCCGCAGTGGTACAGTTGCGAGCGTAATTCCTAACCGTACCCACTTGTGGGTCACGCGATTTTATTAGCGCCGAAATTGAGAGTAACGCTGTATGCAAACGAACTCGCAGCGCCTGATGATAGGTGCAGGGGAGTTACAGGAGCGATGCCGGCAAACGTACAGTCTAGCTATGATTATAGGTAGACGGACAAACTTATAAAGAACTATTTTTCGTCGCGGGTCGCGGGTTCGAATCCCGCCGAGGGAAAAAGTTTCCAGTGTTCCTGCGACATGGACGTGTATTAAATATGTGTATTGTAATATTATTCACAAGTTCGTCGGATACTTACCACGGGTACAGATCGACGTGGTGTAAATTGTTTATCCCACCAAAAACATTCTGTAAAAAACTAGCCAAGTCTCGATGGAGCTGCTTGTTTATCTCTAAAAAGTAATGAAATCTAGACAAAATCGTGCCAAGTCTAAGGTTCCTTACTGCGGTTTCTTTATTATTATAGTTAATGTTGAGTGACTTGGCCGTTGAATATTCTTTCTACTTTAGTGGGTACAAGTCAATTTTGTTTACATTTGTAACTACCTATGTTTGTTAAGCGAGATAATAGCCCATAATGGTATTGGTAATTGGACGCTAGTGTCTCATTTTAGACTGTTGTTGATTGTACAACACACGTATTGGAGCAATGGTGTCATGGAGCCCCTTTTGTGTGCCCTTCAACGGCCAAGTCACACAACATTAACTATAATAATAAAGAAACCGCAGTAAGGAACCTTAGACTTGGCACGATTCTGTCTAGATTTCATTACTTTTTAGAGATAAACAAGCAGCTCCATCGAGACTTGGCTAGTTTTTTACAGAATGTTTTTGGTGGGATTTCACTTCTTTTTGTAGAAACGTGGGCATATTGATTTATTTCCTAGATTTTAGTGTAATTTGTTTATTTAATTCGTGTAATGTTCGAGTAGAATAAAGGGGCCTGAAAATGCGGCAAAATGGTTCTAGTAAAGAATGGTACGGCAGTGTTTGCTTCGCGCTCGACTTGGCGGGGGCACTGCCGTGCCCCCAGATCGACGTTCTGGTCTTATCTAGAGGTTCTCAAATAGGGGCCTGAAAATGTGGCGAAATGGTTCCAGTAAAGAATGGTACGGCAGTGTTTGCTTCAAGCTCGACTTGGCGGGGGCACTGCCGTGCCCCCAGATCGACGTTCTGGTCTTATCTAGAGGTTCTCAAATAGGGGCCTGAAAATGCGGCGAAATTGTTCCAGTAAAGAATGGTACGGCAGTGTTTGCTTCGCGCTCGACTTGGCAGGGGCACTGCCGTGCCCCCAGATCGATTATCCTAGTTTTTATAGTTTTCCCTTTATGTGGCCATTAAACCCCAACTCTGTACCAAATTTCAGCTCTCTAACTTTATGGGAAGTACTAGTTCTATTTTGATGATCATGAGTGAGTGAGTGAGTGAGTGTCGAAAATGCGAAACTTTGCTTTCGCTTAACTTCGGAACTAAATGACCTACAGACTTGAAATTTTGGATTTTAAGTACGTGATTATAGCTTATTGGATGACGAAAATTTCTGCGTTCTGGTCTTATCCAGAGGTTCTCAAATAGGGGCCTGAAAATGCGGCGAAATGGTTCCAGTAAAGGATGGTACGGCAGTGTTTGCTTCGCGCTCGACTTGGCGCGGGCACTGCCGTGCCCCCAGATACTCTAGAGATATTATTTTACCAGCTTTATCCCGCGGCTCCGCCCGCGTAAATATAGTATCGGTTATTCCACGTGAAGTTTACTTTTTCGGGAAAAAAGTAGCCTAGGTATCATCATACCAAATTTCATGGAAATCCGTTCGGTAGTTTTACGTGAAAGAGTAGGTAACAAATATCCATAATTTATAATAGGTAATAGATACTAGGATTATTAATATCAATATTTTTGTCTAAGGTTGAAAGTTTTTAGAAAAAAAAATGACAGACCAAAAATACAATTAAAGGATAGCCAGTAGCTACCTACTCTATTTTAATTTATACAAAAACTTTCTATAAATTAACTTTAATTTTAAAATTTCATCCTTTCGCATCATAAATAAATTCCAATCAAAGTTATAATAGGTTTTGTAAGTAAACAAATAAATTTTCGATGAAAGTTACCGCGAGCAGTGAGCCCCGTTACGCGCACATATCGAATTTTCTCGTAGATCAATATGTACAGTAATGATCCATGGATCATTTGCGAGCGTCGATCATAGATCGGCGATCACTTACCGTACGCGAGTGCCGTTTGTGGTAATTAACGTTGTTTTATGGTGTTTGCCGTTTCGTCACACTTTTCTATAATTTTCACAAGCTCAAAACTGATTAGTTTAGTTTCTAGTACCTGGGTGACAGAATAAAGCTCTCAACCGAGTTCTAGAGGTAGGGAAGGATTAGATACCTATTGTTGAAATCCTATCCCCCCAGATTATCGGCCTCAAAGATTTAAAGTACATAGGTACTGTGTTGGCGACACCCTTCATTTATAGACACAAATAAACATATTTAATACACATCCATGACCCAGATTCGAAGAGAGAAGATTCGTAATAATGTCCCGCGCCACATAGGCTATAATAGTAATAATGTCCCGAGCCACATAGGCTATTATAATATTAATAATGTCCCAGGCCACATAGGCTATAATAGTAATAATGTCCCGGGCCACATAGGCTATAATAGTAATAATGGCCCGGGCCACATAGGCTATTATAATATTAATAATGTCCCAGGCCACATAGGCTATAATAGTAATAATGTCCTGGGCCACATAGGCTATAATAGTAATAATGGCCCGGGCCACATAGGCTATAATAGTTATTGACGACACGGCAACTCTGCGGGGCCGTAGTCGTCGGGTTTGGTCGAGGTGGACTGTAGCTTGAGGTTGTGAGGTGTCCTGGAGAAGGAGCGGGGAGAGTCGAAGTGAAACGCCAGGAGAATCTTGGAGCTGCTAGTAGGTAGAGTGTTGGTGTGGCAGAGTTTCTTCAGGCATCTGCAGTGTTGTGGTTGTGAATGCGTCGTGCACTAAGAAAGTGCGTATTAATGTATGAAATTGTACTGATACAGCCTATGGGGGCGTATCAGTGTGTTGCCGCGCATGCGCAGTCCGTTTATTTAAAGTAAAATACAAATTCGTTCAGATTACATTAGCTGACATTCTTATAAGATAGTACAATAGTAAACAAGCATTCTTATAGGACTAATTAACAATAAAAACGTAAAATAAAGTTATAAAATAAAAGAGACAACAATAACATTAGCGTGAGACACACTGCGCGTAAGCGAGAAAGGGACAACAATATCAATTGTGTGAAACACAAGATAGGAACATTCTCTATACAAAATTATCTTAAATCTACATGTAAACATTAACAAAATATACTAGCAACTAAGTGAATTATGTATTATTTTACAGCATAACATAATTCCAACAGGAAATCTATTCATAAAAATACCTAATACAACAAGAAATAAAACCTAAGCTATATTTTACATAGTGCGAAAAGGACAGCAATAATTCAATATGATAAAAAATGAGACAAAAGCGTAACTTAGTTTTCTAATAGGAAATAAACAGGAATAAAACTAAGCTATTATTTACAATAGTAATAATGGCCCGGGCCACATAGGCTATACCTAATAGTAATAATGGCCCGGGTAACATAGGTTATATAATTTACCAAGGTAGCTGAGTTGAGATGAACTTGAGAGATGAATTTAGTTAATCCTCAGTAACCAACTGGATCAAATTCATAAAATTTGTGAGACTCAAATCTTTAGAGCTTTTCTGCAAAACAAATGAGTGCCAACATAACAGACCTTAGGCCTACAAATAAATGCTGCAAATTATTATTTTTAAACAAAAAATTAAACCGACTTCCAAAGTAAAAATACACAAAAAAGTATGAAATAAAACTTAATCTCTAAATAATTCCCCTTTCAAATTCGGCGAAAATTTTTACTGTTTCTCTACCCAATCTTCTTAATTTTGAAATCGGTACCAGCCCAAACAATATTCTGCAATATTTTATAGAACTTACGTTCAGATTTGCTGGTACCGACTTCAAAATTAATAAGATTGAGTAGAGAAATCGTAAAAATTTTAGCCGAATTTGAAAGGGGAATTATTTAGAGATTAAGTTTTATTTCATACTTTTTTGTGTATTTTTACTTTGGAAGTCGGTTTAATTTTTTGTTTAAAAATAATAATTTCACCCTTTTTAGAGATATATTTTCTTAAGTTATTATTAATACGTCATAAGAACGTCTAAACTAAATGATCGAATGTATAATTGAATACGCGCCAAGCTTCCATAAGGTATTGCTATTAAGATGATGATGATGATTACTGTAAGACGTAAGTTATAAAGTGGCAAATGCTTGCAGTTCATTAAACAATGCCGAAATTTCCAAACGCATATCTTTAAAGACTGAGGAGTTCTATACAGTGCTTTTGGATCCAGGGTATACCTTGGTACAATATCTTATTTTTTGGTAAAAGTCAAAATCACTATATGTGTGGATATAAATTTCGAGGAGTTCCCTCGATTCCTCATGGATCGTATCATCAGGTTCCCACTTTAGTGACTAAAGGACCAATTTCGAACTAAACCCTTTACAACAACAAAATAATTTTGCAAATAGGTCCATTGTTAGTGTAAAATACTATGAGAAATACCTTTTATATCATCATAATCTGATGATGTATGGTGTGATAGTGGTGATGATGATGATGATTACTCTAACTGACAGGGTGGCATATGCTTGCAGTTCTTTAAACAACGCCGAAATCCCCAAACATGTATCTATAAGGAGCCAGGAGTTCTGTTCTGTACTTTTGGATCCAGGGTATACCTTGGAGCAAAATCTTACTTTTTGTATACAAGTATATGCTACTTGAAATACTTCAGAAAAAGTCAAAATCACCATATGTGTCCATATAAATTTCGAGGAGTTCCCTCGATTCCTCATGGATCCCATCATCAGGTCACCACTTTGATACCAAAAGGACCAATTTGGGATTACACCCTATACATCACAGAAAAAATTTTGAAAATCGGTCCACAGGCGGCGGAGTAATCGTTGAACATACAAAAAAAAATAAAAAATAAAAATATATACAGCCGAACGTATAACCGCCTCCTTTTTTGGGAAGTCGGTTAAAAACTTCAAGGAAAATAACAAAAATATCTCAGTGTATGTCAGCTGTCATGACGTCAATGGTTTGTTTTTAACTTTTTTAATAACTTTTTAAAAATTATTTAGGATTTCTGAGATGCGATGTCGGTGATGATGATGATGCGACTCTATTTAAAGATGAAGAAATAATCAATCAGATGTTCATCCATATTCAAATTAATTTGGATGTAATTATTACGTCGATGTGATATAAGTTATAGACATATCAAACTTATAGCTAACAGCTACTCGTATAAGATAAGAAAGTTTAAAAGACTTTTGTTGATTTTTTAGGGCTTAGTCATTATAATTTATCGTCTCTATTGGAAAATATTAAGTCCCCTTTATCAAATAATTTTTAAAATTTATACTAATATCTATACTAATATTATAAATGCGAAAGTGTGTCTGTAGGTAAGGTAACAACCTCTTCACGCTTTTTACCGCTGAACCGATTTTTATGAAATTTGGTATAGACGTACCTACTTTGGGTCACGAGAAAGGACATAGGATATTTTTTATCCCGAAAAAGTAGTGTTCCCGCGGGATAATGTATTTACGCGGGCGGCGCGCAAAAGTTAGTGTACCATAAAACAAAAGTACGTACAAAAGACTTCAACGCGCTCGCGGTGCGCGGCCCTGGGTCACTCTGAAGCCGAAACTTTTATTATTAATTATTTAACCCTACTACTATTATAAATGTGAAAGTTTGTGAGGATGGATGTTTGTTACTCTTTCATGCAAAACTACCGAACGGATTTTGAACAAATTTGGCATGGTATAACATATATACTAGTGTTATACTAATAACATCCCCCGGGAATACTGTACTTTTTTCGAATTAAAATGTTTGTTGTAATCCAGAGCCTAAGCTACTACTATACCAAATTTCATCAAAATCCGTTCAGTAGTTTTTGCGTGAAAGAGTAACAAACATCCGTTCTCACAAACTTTCACATTTATAATACAAGTATTAGTAGGATGTATATTACAACTTCCCACACCGATTACGTTGACGGTGGCCAGTTTCATAGAAACCAGGCCAGTTAGCAGGAGTAATTTTATAGTACCCATGTGTGTGCGCAGTACACAAGAGCACTGTCTCTTCCTTTACTCTCATAACCCAGTGGGACGTACCTATAACCGACACGACTGGCGAGAGATCTGGCGCATGACTGACTTTTTACATGCCCATCCGACGCATGGATCTTTCTTGTCAGACAATCAGGTGATCAACCTGCATTGTCCTAACCAAACTATGAAACAACATGTTTTGTTGTTCCAACGCGAGGATCGAACCCACGACCTCTGAGCCGAGAGCTCTAAACCGCAGGACCACGGAGGCTGTATGATGTATCCTACTAATAATACTATAAATGTGAAAGTTTGTGAGGATGTATTGATGGATGGATGGATGGGTATTTGTTACTCTTTGACGCAAAAACTACTGAACGGATTTTGATTAAATTCAGTATAGTAGTAGTTTAGGCTCTGGATTAAAACATAGGCTACTTCTTATCCCGGAAAATTACAGTCTTCCCGCGGGATACTCAAGAGTATATTTACGCGGCAAACAGCTAGTGTATGTATGTCACCTTAAAATTGTAAAATGTTCATAGACTTCCGACGCGAATAAGCTGCCTATAATTTAACACATTGTTTTTCGTTAGATTATAAATATATAGTTTTTAATCTTTCGACATATTTTTACCATTGCGTTAGTTATTTTACAATCTAACGGTTTTGTCAATTTTACGGTGACATGTATATTGTGTGACATCTCAGAGTCTAGCCCCACCACATCGCTGGTCGCGGTCAGTTTTTGAGAGCGGCGTACGGACGCATTTCTAATTACGAATTTGTGCGGCGACCGCGTTGGTGGGGGGGGACGGGGGGGTCCCGTTAGCGCGAGACGATTTCACACTAGTAGTGCCACGGTGTTGCCAGTTGTGGAACATGCCAACATGCCGTATATGTGGTAGGGTTAAAGCCGGATAGTTGCCTTGGTGGGATACTTGCCTCGGTTCTGAATTCGCTAGGTTAATTTTTTTTTGCGGAAGACTTTGATATGATTGGAAGTCCCTTCCCTGCAGACATTAATTCCCTAAAAATCATTATTTTAGGCGCACCCGTTTTGTCTATGTGAGCAAAGATCACGTTGAATTAATCAATCAATTTGCTGATTTTTTTTATTATATTATACACATATTTAATACACATCCATGACCCAGGAACACAGAAAAACTTTTTGTTCCTTCGGCAGGATTCTAACCTGCGACCCCCGGCTTGAGCACCAAAGCGCGCGCGCACTGAGCCACAGAGTTCGTCAAGGTAGAATATACCGAGTTATACCAATGGAAGAGGAATATACCAACAGATACCATTATATGGTAGAATATACCGAATTATACAAGAATATACCAACAAATGTAGCGAAATATACCAACATAAAATATATCTACTAAAGATGTAGAGATTAGTGAAACGTATCTATGTACTAAATACTAATTATTATGCGGAAAACCTATTAATTTTTGGTTTCGAAAAGAGTTTTTTTTATTTGAAGAGAAAGTATGCGTACCGTAAAAGTCATTGCAGACAAGTTTCAGTCCAAAGAGATTTTAACGGATTTCTGGTTCCAAAATAAACTTAATAGGCCAATCTTCGCGTTTCGCCATCGTGGAAAAAAATAACTACCAATCCAAATAATTCCACATTCTTAACTTAGACATTACATTCTTAACTTAGACATTACACAAAATTCTTATTAGAACATTCTAATCTGACTAAGAATGCACATTGAAATGGAAAAAAAATACAATACGATTTGTAATCTTACTAGATGTTGCTTACGCAGGAACCGTACATTTTTAACGATGAAAAGAAGCCTTTGTCCCTGTGATCAACAGATATAGGTACTAGGTACTATATGTGCTAAATTTCATCAAAATCGGGCCAGTAATTTCGGAGCCTATTCAATGCAAACAAACAAATATTTCTTCTTTACAATTTTAGTTTTAGATTATAATCTTACTAGCTGTTGCCCGCGGCTCCGCCCGTGTAAATACTGTATCCCTCAGGAACACTGTATTTTTTCGGGATAAAAAGTAACCTATGTTTTAAACCAGAGCCACTACTACCAAATTTCATCGGAATCCGTTCAGTAGTTTTTGCGTGAAAGAGTAGCAAACATCCGTACATCCTCACAAACATTCACATTTATAATATTAGTAGGATTAAGTAGAAACGGCTTTGATGAGATTAAAAATAAAAGTACAGACAGAGTTTGGTACATTTGGCCAAATGCTCTCAAAATGTGCCGACAGCAAGTGGCACAGTTAGTCGTCGGTGTCGCGGCGCGCGGACGTGCGCACGCGCAGCATGTGAGCGTACTGCCCCCAGCGTGACAGGCCCCCGGGCTACCGTGCAATAGGCCCCCGGGCCACCCCGTGCAATATTAGTTTAAGCCCCCGAAACGCCTAGTGCAATATTAGTTTAGGCCCCCGAAACACCTAGTGTAATTTTAGTTTAGGCCCCCAAGACAACCCGTGCAACATTAGTTTAGGCCCCCAAGATACCTAGTGCAATATTAATTGTAGGTTAGATTAAGTGTTATGGATATATTTGAATACCAGGTGAGTGAGTTTTTGGTAATTTTCGACAAGTCGAGAATCAACTAATACCGGTTAAAAATGGCGCAAAATTTATCGAAACTATCGCAGTTTCAATCAAAATTATCCTTGTTTAATTACAAATTATACTAGGTGTTAAGTAACATTTCAAACTTATTTACCTGTGCCTAGGTAAACAATAAAATTACAGTTAACCTCCGACGCAAAGGGGGGTAAAACTTTGTGTCTGTCCGTGGCACCGTAGCTCCTAAATGAAAGGTGCTTTTCAGATGCGGTAATTCATCATCATCAACTCGCTCTCCGTTTGTTAAGTCTGGGGTTACTTATTTTTTTTTTATTTTGTTTATAACCTTAGGATTCTAATAGGTAGGTACTGCTAACAAAATGGCAAGCAAAGAAAAGCTTGAAAGCACACGTCACTTGTATGTGGTGAGGGGCCAGCGCTGACAGAAAGGAGAAGGAGGAGAGGAGGAAAATACTATAAAATACTCGCGCGTCTTCGAAAATACGCCCGATATAAAAAAGAAAATGCCTGAGACCGCGCGTAGATTATTCCTCTCTATCTGTGGTAACGCTAAGTCGAAAGTCTATTAAAAGCTAAACATCACCTGCTTCTAGCTTTTCCCTTCCCACTAAAGATATGTACAAATAAATGAAATTGAAGTGTCTGTAATTTCAAATTAAGAGCTTTTAACTAATCGCACTGAATATGAATATAACCTTATAGCTTAAGAACAAACTTGCGTAGAACAAACTTAAACAAACCCAATTTTTAAACGGAACCCTAAAATAATAGTAACTGTTACTCCTTATAGCATCAGCTATCTGCTAGTGAAAGTCCCATGAAATTCGGTCCAGCCATTTCAGAGATTAGCCGAAACCATCAGAAGAACAGACAAAAAATTTAAAAATTATTTATATTTATGTACGTACATAAAATATGCAAAAAGTTTAATAAAATATTTCAATACCAAAGGATACATTAGTAATGCTATTCTTGTTGTATTGAAATGCTTTCTAAATGCTTATCTCAAAATAACGATTTGAGCTAAAAAGAAAGTCTAGAATTCTGGATTTACATATTATATTGCTATTTTGAAAAAAAAAAACCTCTTGACTTCGATTAGGTATTCAAATCAGAAAATCTGGTTGTGTGGAGAAACATGCAGTTATCCTCTTATATATTTTATATTCAATTAATTTATCATCTCCACGACCACGATCTCAATGTCTTTCGGCAATCGTCGTATGTATGTATGTATGAAACATTGTCTGTCCACAGAAAAACGAAGACTGCCGAGGGCCATTAGCAACATGGTCGTAATGTATTTAATTTAATACGCTATAGAAAAACTTAACTGTATAAGTTAAACTTAACTAAACACTTGTTAAGCTTTCGCTTGGTTGTGACCGCTTTCACCTGTAAAACATTTCAGGATTAGAAGTATTTATTTCCCACACCGATTTCGGTGATGGTGCCGGTTTCATTGAAATCAGACCAGCTACGCAGCTGTTATTTAATAGTGCTCAAGTGTGTGCGCAGTACATAAGAGCACTATTTCTTTTCCCGGATAACCAACACGCCTGGCGAGACATCAGGCGCAGCTCCGACTTTTTACATGCCTATCCGACGCATGGATCATCTTTCTTGTCAGACAATCAGGTGATCAGCCTGCATTGTCCTAATCATACGTGAAAATCTCATTTTTGTTGTTCCACCGCGGGGATCAAACCCGTAGTCGAGATCCAAGTCGAGTCTTACTGGACCACGGAGGCGTCAACTCTTAAAGTGCCTAGTTTAGTTCACTACGGTTTTGTTAAATGAAATGAACCAGAAAATGAGCAGACGGATCGCCTGATGGTACGCGATTACCGCCGCCCATGGACACTCGCAACACCAGAGGAGTTACACTTGTAACTCCTCTGGTGTTGCGACTTGCGTTGCTGGTCCTTAAAATCCCCAATCCCCCCTTGGGCGTGCGGTATCCTCACTCACTCGGCGAAACACAACGCGAGCGTTATTTCACGCCGGTTTTCTGTGAGGCCGTGGTCAATTCTGCTAAATAAAACCTGCAATAATACAATTACAATCAAGTACCGATACGCTTAAACTGCGAAACGGTATTCTCGTAAACGTTATACCAACGTAAAACGCGCTCTTATTGGTCCAAACTTCACAAAATCAGTTTATGATAACATGTCGCTTCACTAATAATACGATCAAAGTAAAATTAAAGATACGAGAATAGGCAAGCGGACTGATTTTTTTTATTGCATAAATGTATAGTACTCTTAAATATGAGTAACTTCTCAGAAGAAACCGTATATCAAAAGTCAATATTTTCAAAGTTACAGCGATTTGTATACAAAATTTCGCAAGTCTCGTAAAAACGCTCCATACTAAAATTGCCATACATATTGGATTAAAGTGTATTAAGTAGGTATAAAGTATACGGCCGCAGGAACATATTTGTAAATATCTCCGACATTAATTGTGCGTTTAAGTTCATACTGACCTACAAGGCTACAAGTGACGTCACTTGTAGGTTATGGTGTATGAAGTATACGGCCGCAGGAATATATTTGTAAATATCTCCGACATTAATTGTGCGTTTAAGTTCATACTGACCTACAAGGCTACAAGTGACGTCACTTGTAGGTTATGGTGTATGAAGTATACGGCCGCAGGAACATATTTGTAAATATCTCCGACATTAATTGTGCGTTTAAGTTCATACTGACCTACAAGGCTACAAGTGACGTCACTTGTAGGTTATGGTGTATGAAGTATACGGCCGCAGGAACATATTTGTAAATATCTCCGACATTAATTGTGCGTTTAAGTTCATACTGACCTACAAGGCTACAAGTGACGTCACTTGTAGGTTATGGTGTATGAAGTATACGGCCGCAGGAACATATTTGTAAATATCTCCGATATATGTGCGTTTAAGTTCATAGTTCATACTTACCATAATTAATGTTTTTGTAGGTATATGATGTAAGCAAACTAATGATATAGGTTTTGTTTACAAATTTTTTTTATATTTTTACATACATACATATAATCACGCCTTTTTCCCGTAGGGGTAGGCAGGACCGCCTCTTTCCCGTAGGGGTAGGCAGAGACCACTTCTTTCCACTTGCTACGATCCTTACATACTTCTTTCGCTTCGTCCACTTTCATTCTTATCATCCATTCCTCCTCTTACATTCAACGTAACCAAGCGTCTCTCCATGGTCCGCTTTTCGCCTCCGCGAGAAACGAGACGTGATGGGTGGCGATGGCGAACCACATCGCTGCCATTTTGGATAATTCAATTATTTTTGATTATCCAACGCGTTTCCACGGATTGGTGGAGAGGGTAGGGATAGGGAAAAGAAAGGATAGGTGGTGTGGAAAGGAAGATTGGTAAGTTAGAGTGGGAAATAGGGAATGTAGGATATTACCGCCCAGGAGGGCAAGGGATAGGACAGTAATAGCTAGGGAAGCCGGGGTCGCATACCCGTATACATACTATACTTTTTAGATGTATTTAATTAGTAAACTACACATAAAACAATATTTTTTTTTACATTTAACAAGTAGTAATGCCTCAATATTTCTGAATATATTAATGAAACTAAATATTTCAGATGTAGTCCGATCCCCTATTGAGGTTCAGGCAGGTTTCCCGCGACGGCTCATCTCCGTACAATTCTCGTGTGCTGCCCGGTTCAGTTCACGTGTTAGCTACGCGTTACGGAGGAAGTGCGGTGATGACGTCAGACGTAATTTGGCAGTTTTTACGCGGCATTGTTGCGGCTAATTATTAAATTACGGTTCGCGGGAACCTTGGGCAGGCCTTGGGATCGCACAGTTGTTCTGTCAACCGATGTATCATAGTAGCGTGTAAGCAAACCCAAAATACTATAATTCTCCTAGTGTTGTCCAATTTGATAGTACAGCCCGTTCAGAGCTATTTTACCTCAGACAGGAAAGGTCCTGTCAGAGGTAAAATAGCTCTGAACGCCGACACCATATGAAATATTCTTTATTGTGCACACAACAAAAAAATATAACAGAAAAAAAAAGAAAGGAAAGAAAATATACTCAGATAACACAATGGTGGCCTTATTACTAGGTAGCAATCTCTCAGACAACCAGGCACCTTATGGGTCATTCTCATTGAAAATACGCGGTAAGTCTGCTCATTTGACGTCTATATCTTTAAAATCGATAGTTACGAACGGAATGCCCTTCATGGTAGGTACTGTTTATAACGAAAGTTCTGAAGGCATATTCCAATCCTATAATAACCACCACACCGATCTCGGTGACGGTAGCCGGTTTCATTGAAACCAAGCCAGTTACGCAGGAGTAATTTTATAGTGTCTTAAGTGTGTGAGCGCTCTCTCACAAGAGCACTCTCTCTTCCTTTACTCTCGTAACCCAGTGGGACAGACGACAGACACGACTGGCGAGAGATCAGGCGCAGGTCCGACTTTTTACATGCCCATCCGACGCATGGATCATCTTTCTTGTCAGACAATCAGGTGATCAGCCTGCATTGTCCTAACCAAATTTGGAAACAACATTTTTTGTAGTTCCAATGCGGGAATCGAACCCAGGACCTCCGAGTCGAGAGCCTTAATGCTCTAACCACTAGACCACGGAGGCTGTTTCAATTTCCAAACCTTCTACTATTCTAATTGTGAAAGTGTGTGAGGATGTATGGATCGATGTTTGTTACTATTTCACGCAAAACTACTAAACAGACTTTGATAAAATCTGGTATGGTAGTAGTTTGCGTAGGCTACCGGAAACGTACAGTGTTCTCGTGGGATGAGTATTTACGCGGGCGGAGACACGGGCCAAAGCTAATATAATTCTTAAAAATAACCGTAATACCGCAATTCTGAATTAAAATGTCAATTTTATCAGATAATAATAAATTTCAAGATGTTTCTCATGGTAGGTTGACTTCATAGTTTTTAATCAAATTAATATTTATTAGTTTTCGCGTCTAAATACAAGAAAGTGGTAAATAAATGACAACTCATGTTTTAGCACCTCGCGAGAAAATTCATCGCATGCTGTTAAATGTGTTACATTCCTAAATCACAGATGTCACAAATGTTAGCGGGAGTGCTCGTAAAGTCATAATTTAGATGAAGTTTTAGTTTTAGATTTAGAAGAAGCTAATGCGCTCTACAAAACCGTGTCAAAAACATTGCGTGACTTCATAACCTGATAAAAGCGGAGGCTGATAAATGAAACGAAAAAAAGTTATTTTTTCGGATTGTAAACAGAAAAACCTTACGATGCTCTGATGTCGTCTGCAATCGTATTTATCTTGATCATATGTGGCATTTAATCTTTATAAAGCCAAATCCTCTGTGGAAATATCAGGTCCATTTATGCTGCGCAGAGGCAGTCGAGTGCATATATTCATCTAATCTATCTATAAGCTCCGTGGCCTAGTAGATAGATCATTTGGTTAGCACCCGAGAGAGTGCAGGTTCGAATCCTAGTTGTGGCGTGTACCAATGAGACGTTTTTCAGATTTTTTTCCAGATGTCAAGTACATTATACGGACGCTCCAACGGTGAAGGAAAACATCGTAAGTTCTACCCGCACATGGTTGGCCCCAGACGTATTGATCAGTCATTCCTCTGGACTAGGCTGACTATGTTGTGAGAATGCCGTATGTGCTTGGGCAACCGTACGACATTTAAAAACCAACTGTCCCAGGCACTACAGTATTTCAAGAGCGGTTACTTCGCTCGAGGAATACTGTATAAATCATCCATTAACGGATGTAAAGGCCTAAGCTTTTTTATGCACTTGACTGCCTCTTCGCTTCTTAAGCCAAATCTCCTTTGAAACGATCTATCCAGCGCTTATGCGGCGGCATTCGCGTTTAAAGAATTAAACGTTCGCGTAGTTTCTTCAGTGAATCGGCGCATGCCCAAGAATATGTAATAAAGTCTCCGAAGCTAAGTAAAATAACGTTGAGAAATATCATTTTGAAGGAATTGAAGGGTTGTTTTTTTTTTTTTTTTTTTTGCATAATAGAGCCATATCACGTACATATTATACACGAATCGGTCGGATCGATTAGAAAAATATTACATCCTCCCAGAATGGCTCAGATCGGCTTGAAACGAGCTTACGCTTGTGTTTTGTTGAGCAAGTGAGGTTACCGAAGGTCCTAGAGGGGTTTAGAAGTCTGAAAGACTGCAGGAGCGTTCTTTTATTACTTTGTCTTTGTACCTACGTGTCCAGGAGATCCTAGATAAGAATCTAGCTCTTGTCTTGTCCTTTCGGTTGCCATATACACATAACGTTTCGGCGTTAATTCTTTTCTAGAAGCAAGTGGTTTATAATTACCCGGATCGCGTGCGACAAAGTGCCCGCTGCAATAGACCAGTGGTCTGTAATTTCGTCCCACCTTGAGGCGGCACAAGGTCGAGGCATATGTTTCCGACAACACACTAATGTACATACGTGTAATCAGGCTGACAGTAGGTTGCCGTGGTCCTCTTCGCTTTGAGGAGAGAACTATAAATATACTGGTATAATGAGATTCAAATGAGAATTGGATTGGGTCGGCGCCATATTGTTTCGAATTTATATTGTTATGATAGTTGTATATGTTTAGATAATTGATTACTATTTAACATTTTTATTTAAATTCGATGCAAGACTATTAATATTTATATGCACATAAGTATTTCTGAAAATCGCACTTTTCAAGTGATATTTGACAGAAAAAGGTCATTGACGTTCCTATTCTCATTTGAAACGCGTTATATGTTACATACCAGAGCCGCGGGAAAAGCTAGTAATTTCACAATTTAAAGCAGACTATTAATTACACATACATACATATAATCACGCCTTTTTCCCATAGGGGTAGGCAGAGGCCGCCTCTTTCCCGTAGGGGTAGGCAGAGACCACTTCTTTCCACTTGCTACGATCCTTACATACTTGTTTCGCTTCGTCCACTTTCATTCTTAACCATCCATTCCTCCTCTTACATTCAACGTAGCGAAGCGGCTCTCCATGGGCCACTTTTCGCCTCCGCGAGAACGAGACGTGATGGGTGGCGAGCCACATCGCCGCCATTTTGGATAATTAAATTATTTTTATGATTATCCATTGCGTTCCCACGGAATGGTGGAGAGGGTGGGAATAGGGAAAGGGAAGGATAGGTGGTGTGGAAAGGAAGATTGATAAGTTAGGTGGGAAATAGGAAAAGTAGGATATTACCGCCTAGGAGGGCAAGGGATAGGACAGTAATAGCTAGGGAAGCCGGGGTCGCGTACCCGTATACTATACCACAACTACCGGACAGGTAAGTTGGGATGAGTATCCCATGACATTAGACTATTAATTCTGCTAAATACCTAATTATTGCATTTTTTTGGTTTTTTTTATTTAGCAGAATTAATAGTCTAAATTTAATATTTAGACTATTAATTCTGCTAAATAAAACCAAAAATGCAATAATACAGTTACAATCAAGTCCTGATAAGTTAAAACTGCCAAACGGTATTCTCGTAAACGTTATACCAACGTGAAACGCTTTCTGATTGGTCGAAATTTCACAAAATCAGTTTATGATAACATGTCGCTTCACTTTTAATACAATCAAAGTAAAATGAAAGTCTACTTTAAATACGAGAATCTGCAGATATCTTGCAAGGATCCGAACCGCAATTCTATAAGTCACTTCACCATTTGTGGTGAGTTTGGCTAATTTCACGATCACAATCAGTTCCCATACTTGTCACCTGATAACATCTAAGCCGCCGCCATATTGGAATGTTATTTTTGATATATGGCAACACTGAGGCGAAAGCTGGCGCCCAATTGACACAGCAATAAATAGCGGCACGCGTCATATTATATGACATTATTAAAATGTTTAATTAAGATATCGATCAACTTAATAGTTTTTAGTTTTTTTTTCCATCACCATCGGTCGCTAATACTGAGATACGTGTTTCTTCTCTCCGACGAAACATAACATTTTCAAAGCCCTTAAGTTACTGATGTCAGCTGTGTAGCAGTAACTTAGAACCTACAAAGGTTTTTTGTTGAAGTCATAGAAATTGTACTTATCTATAATTCATCATCATCAGCTCTCTGCTTGACAGTTATAGGAGGCTACTTGATTTTTTAAATAATTATGTACTAAGTTCCTAAACAAGGATTTTGAAGTAATTTTTATCTATCTAATGTTTTATTCAATACTAGATGTAACTGTCCCGCGGTTACTGTGCCTATGTCCTTCCCCGTGGTCTAATCTATATCTGTACCAAATTTCTTCAAAATCGGCCCAGTAGTTTCGGAGCCTATTCAATGCAAACAAACAAACAATATTTTCCTATTTATTATATTAGTATAGATTTAAGGTACTTACCAAAGGTTTTATTGGTGCATGCCACCCGGGATCGAACTTGCGCCCTCTTTTACGGGCAACTGGCCAACCACACTTCCTCACCATTGACCACTGTGAATCCAGGATCGACAGTGGTAACCAACCACAATACCCTTTGATATGTTGTTTAAGACTCTTTAACATCCATTGACAACATAATTTTGTTAATTTGTTATTATTAATGTTTTAAAACCGGTTAAAAGACGTCATAGAAGTATTTATAGGGCTGTCGGATCCATAGTTTATTTATTGCCGATTATAAATACTTATTTTTTTTATCGACACCGATCTGTCTGTGTGATATATGTCTGTGTTCCAGAACTATGGAAAGGTCAGGGATATCTAATTTCTCTTTTTAATTTTCTAAATTTTGTAGGCTTAACATTTATTTAATTAAAATATTCCACCTTAAACTAGAAAATATCAAGAGGAGAATCCGTTTAACTGAATTTTTCCCGAAAAACAGCCAGGTTGAAATTATACAACACAAGACGTTGCCCGCGACTCCGCCCGTGTAAATACAGTATCCCAAAGGAACACTGTACTTTTCGGGAAAAGTAGCCTATGTTTTAATCTAGAGCCTAAACTACTACCATACCAAATTTCATCGAAATTCGTTCAATAGTTTTTGCGTAAAAGAGTAACAAACATCCATCCTTCCATCCTCACATACTTTCACATTCATAATTTTAGTAAAGTACTTTTTTATCTAAAATTCGTTTAACGAATATAAAAAAAATATTGAGTGAAAATCAATTTTCCAGTACTCTTTACTCAACATTTACAATGATAGGTTGAGCTGAGGATAATTTTTCTGCTCTTTAAACGAACATAATTAACATGTCGCACTAATATGAACGAGCTTTAACCAAGCTTCGCAGTAGTGTGCCTTAAGCTTTAACTAGATACATGATACAGATCAATTCGACACGTCGTACCAATGTAAATGCGCCGTAAGCTCCATCGGCTCGTGCCGCTTCGTCAACACACTAGGCATACACTAATACAGCCACTAAACAAGTGCAAAACCAACACAGCTTTTCACATAACGGGGAAACGGTTTTTTGGACTGTTTACACTGATCTCCATCACTGTTACTGTTTAAAAAACAAACGTTTCTTATTTGGCAACACTGACATTCTAATTTCAAAAAATCTCGGTGACACGCGCTTTCTGTTGTTCGAATTTCAAAGTGTTTTTTTTTTTTTTTTCTTACTAAAAGCAAACTATCTGGGAAACTGGGAAAACTCCCATATCCGATATCGGGCCGATAATAATGATTTATACTATGGAAACATAGCTATAGGTCGATTCTGCTAATTAATTGTTTCGATGCTGTCTCGAAATTGCACATTCATGACCATTGAAAACTTTTTATTCCCTCGGCGGGATTTGAACCCGCGACCTCCGGCTTGCCGGCTTGAGCGTCGTCGCGTTAACCAGTGCTGTGCCTCAGTGGCCGTCAAATCACTGAGTAGAAAATATTACAAACTTACGTACAGAGAAACAACTTTCACAGAAGGATCGATGCAAATTTGAAAAATGGCCCACATTTTTTCCACACAAACGTGGACACACCGTATCCTTGTAGTAGTGCAATCAAATCGAAAGCTATGTAGCCTTTGATTAATTATTACATGGATACGTTATATCCATACAAAACTGACAATATTTCTGTGCCACGACACACATTGACATGGGACGCGTGTCAATGTGTCAACGTCGCATAGTAACACAAACACGCTATTACTCGCGGAGCACACTAACCAAAATTGGCCCGACTCGGGCCAATTCGAGTCTTCATTTTTACGCGTCAGTAACATATCTACCTCTTTTTAATATTATGTATCTATGTATGTAGCTGTTTATCTATTCCTCTATATTTAATCTGTGGTCAAATGCTGAGTCTGACTTTTATTAATGACTAGCTTTTGCCTCGCGATTTCATTCGCGTGGAGTTCGGTTTCCATACAAAATTTTAACCCCTTTTTCACCTCCTTTAGTGGGCGAATTTTCAAAAATCCTTTCTTAGCTGATGCCTACGTCATTACAACTATGTGTATGCCAAATTTCAGCGAAATCCGTTCAGTAGCTTCGGCTGTGCGTTGATCGATGAGTCAGTCAGGTTTGCCTTTTATATATTTATATAGATTATTATATGCATACTAGATTTCTGCGACCTGCGAGTTCCTTTGCGTGTAAAGCATACCTATATATCCCTCGGGTAGCGCACATTTTGTTTTCAGGATTAAACTAGGAGCCTAGGTTCTTTGAACTGACTCTCTTTCATCCCAATCCGTTTATCAAATAGGCGTGAATTTTAACCAAATAAACAAAGTCTTTAAAACATTTTAAGGATTACAACCTTGGCATGTCCACTTTCCGCATACCACACGCATGTGACACGGTTTAGATTCCAACCTGCTCCGAAACAAACACAACTTGATCACAGTAGGGAATGAACCATAACGAACACAAAGTGCCTACCACTTGTATGAATATGGCTATGTGTCTTACGAGTTTTTCTGAGACGTCTAGTTCGAGTGCACATGCGCGTCACCTGCAGGCTTAGCATGCGCACAGTAGAAACACCGAAGAATAGAAAATATGACAGATTGAAGAAACATTAATACCGTTCGGAGCAAAATAGGTCTTATTATAAGGTAGCAAGGTCGATGTATCGTTATGATAAAGAACATTTCTTTTCTTCCCGAACATGAGCTCACAAAATGGCCTCTTTTGACAGCTAAAGTAGAAACATTTTTTTAGTTTAAAATTTAGTGTCAAAAAGTCCCACAATAATGTCAACCACTCCACATCATGGCGATCCTAGACAAATAGTCTCTTTAGGTTGAGTCATATACTTGAAAATTTGATCATTTTTGACAGAAGATTTCCCGGCAGCCATTTTAAAAATATGGCTGTTTAGAAATGTTGACTTCTATTGACGACCTTATCATCATGGATTAAGAACTATTTTGCAACGAACTGTTTTGGATAGAATGTTTCTTTTTTAAAAATATTTCTATGGATCGCCTAGCTAAGCCTGTCGCCTAGCTAAGGTATTATTACAGATGATCTTAAAACTAAAAAAGATATAAGTTTTAATTTTTTTTTAGTTATGCATACTGTCATCTCCTATGCAATATTGTATATAACGTTGGGTAAGGCTAGGTTATCGAATGGCAATTGTATGCGCGCTATCACAATTTTCATACGATTCTCTTTCGATAACGTTACGAATACATAGTCGTCAACTGTTCCTGCTAACCCCACAGGCGTCTCGTTTACAGCTTAATAACAAACACCTAATAAAATGTCCAAATCAACTAGACTTTTACACATTTGTAAAAGCTCTAACGGCACTTCTTATCGCGAATCAGAGAAGGCGATTTTATTAAATTTGGCCGGTATTTGCATTGACGTAGCTATATTAACATACATTCATATAGATACTCAATTAAACGAGATTTGTTTTTAACTAGTTTCGGTGATGGTATTTTTAGAATTCCAATTACAAGTATTTTTGTCCATAGCAACTAAGGATAAAAAAAGAAGAATTAAAATCGTTCAACAGCGCCGTTGATTCGTGCGCACGCTCACATACTCACGTGCAAATACGTAGTTCAACCACGTCTGCAGTTGTTGCGGTCGCTTTCTTTGTCTAAAATTTTGCGGCGTCCGTAGGAAAATGGTTAGAAACTAGTCGAGCTTTGCCGATATTGTACGTTCATTAGTCTCTGGATGGAAAAAATGATTACAATTACCATTACCACCAATTCGGAACCCTAACCCGGCGAGAAGAACCGGCGAAAGAAACTCGTTAGTGTTCCACTTTTCGCAAAAAGTATAGCCAAAAATGTTCTTAAAAAAAAATACAAAAAAATGTAAACAATTGACAAATATTCATCCAGTCCGACATATTTTTACGTATAATATGTCACCGTAAAATGTCGAAAGATTTATAAGTATATATTTACAATCTAACGAAAATTATTATTAAATTTTAGGCAGAGTATTCGCGTCGGAAGTCTATCAACATTTTACAATTTCACTAGTTTTATTACAATCTAACGGTTTTTACAATTTTACGGTGACAAATACAACCATTAGACCTTAAACTCTTAAACCCGCGTACCTACTTAGGCTTAAACTTTTCTGGGCTCGTAAACCCGCGTACCTGCTTAGGTTCAAACTTTTCTGGGCTCGTAAACCCACGTACCTACTTAGGCTTAAACTTTTCTGGGCTCGTAAACCAGCGTACCTATTTAGGCTTAAACTTTCCTGGGCTCGTAAACCCGCGTACCTACTTAGGCTTTAAACTTTTCTGGACTCGTAAACCTGCGTACCTACTTAGGCCTTAAACTTTTCTGGACGCGTAATCCCGCGTACCTGCTTAGGCTTAAACTTTTCTGGGCTCGTAAACCCGCGTACCTACTTAGGTTTAAACTTTTCTGGGCTATATTTTAATCTCTCCTATTGCATTATAGGCCAATCTTTCGCATTTATAATAAGTAGCATATATTAGTCATATACATTTATTAAAACAACTTTAATATTATAACTTAACCGTTAAGTTTGTTCCAATAAACGAATAATTTATAGCTTCGCAGGGCGCAAATATTTTTAACTTTTACTCTCCACTTTCCTTTTTATGATATAACATAATATGTTATACTTTATTTACCGTTTTATATGTTATATGTTACTGACACAAATCGAAACGACATTATATCACTGGCAAATATCATATATTAATGCTTAATTCTATTAAAGATAGATTTAGATATGAAAGAAAGCGAACAAGATTGCCTATAGACAGAAGAATTGACGAACTTTACCTAACTCAATTATGTTGTTATTTATTCGTGTGTGCCGACTACAAAACATACCATATCTCTTTTCTGTCTTCTAAGTAGCTTATACTTTATACTAGACAATCTTTTATATATATAATCGCTTCCTCGAAAACGGATGCAATATGCAGGGAAATTTGGAGGAGAAAATCGATCTAGCAAGGACTTATCCCTGGGAAATTGCGCATTTTCAAGCTATACATGTTTTTTTTGTTTCGTTGTGCAACAAAATATAAATAACTAGCCGTTTCCCGCGGCTCCGCCCGCGTAAATATACTATCGAGTATCCCGCGGGAACCCTGTACTTTTTCGGGATAAAAAGTAGCCTATATTTTAATCCAGAGCCTAAACTACTACTATACCAAATTTCATCAAAATCCGTTCAGTAATTTTTGCGTGAAAGAGTAACAAACATCCATCCATACATCCTCACAAATTTTCACATTTATAATATTAGTAGGATTCTTTATTATGTCATGTCAGTTGGCAGTTTGGTATGTGTATGTATAATTTTATGCTTTATTCGAAAATTCGGAATGTGGTAGGCTCGAATCATATTTTTATGATTCTTTTAATTTAATTTAATTTATTAGAACTTGTTGTAAATTGCTTGAAAGCCGATGATGTAGCCACTAGCCACGTCTTCAACATGACGTAACGTGTAGCCGGGTCTTAAACCCGACGTACGTGTAGTCGACCTCTAATGCGTGTCGATCGTATTAACACAGTTAAGTTTTAAGTTTAATTAGGGAATTCGATAGATGTATCGAAATGTCGCAGGCGCGTGCGAGCGATAGTACACCGTGCACCGTTACCAGTTACCACCAGCAGATCGTGTTGACATTGCGAGTGTTTGGACTTTCCAAACTTACTACTTTTCCGGAATCCGAAAGTTTAGCGTTTAACTTCTTACCCGCTGAACGAGAATTGCGCAAATTGTAAATACCAAAAATACTAATTTGATTTGCTGACCTGAAAAAAAATTGTACCTCCCATACAAAAGGGAGGTCCAAATTATTTTTTCATATTTCGACCTATTTTCCTTGGGGAAAGTTGTTCAGTTTCATGGGTATTATCACTGGGTTTCGGATTGATATACCCTATTTGTTACACGTTGTATACTTTCATGCGCATTAAATGAAAAGCTGTTACTTTAAAATTACAAACGGACACTTCAATTTTATTTATTTGTATGGGCTAAAAACTACATTTACCCCCCTACTAATAAAAATATTTACACAATAGATAAGATACTATGTTTTGTTCTTGTCTGACAAGCGACTTATCCAACGGATCAGAAAAGAAAGAAAAAAAATTGTATAACACGTACATTGTGTAAATATTTTTATTAGTAAGGGGGGTAAAATATAAGTAGACACCATAACTAACATGCAACATTCTGTTCTAGTCGCTGATGCGCTCCATGTCGGTGGAGCAGCGGTGGCAGGACCTGGCGTCGCTGCTGACAATCCCCCCGCCGCCGGACCAGTACCAGCACTACCATCAGCACGCGCACCCACATTCCCACCCTCACCCTCACCCCCATCCCCACCCCCACCCTCACCCCCATCACAACATCAGGTAAGCATCCACTATCAGTATACGGTACACCACTGCAAACTAAACTCGATTTTTTTATTTCTATGTAGGTTATTTAATATCACTTATAGAATTGTCCTACATGATGCCTCTATAGGTTCGCCACAGGTTCGTCCGGGCGAGAATCGGCGTAATAAACTCGCAAGGGGCCACCTTTTAGTAAAAAGATTGAAAATTAATCTTTTCAAAAGTTTTTTTTACAATGCAGTTACATAGCCTATATGACAAAAGTCAAGAATCAATATAATGTATAAAGTTATAAACATACAGCAAGTAGTGGCGTGGGATTCCTATAACTCTATTCCTATCGGCTTTACAGGCACATACAGGCTAGGGCTTCCCTATGAAGGAGAACAACTGCCCACTGGCAGCAAGTTAGATTCCACCCACAGTAATTAGGTACATACGCCAATCATTTCCTGACAATAATAACCTAACCAAGAGCATGTCAGGACATGTCTAAGGAGGGTTCCGTAACTATAAACGCGTAATATGCTTTTTTTTAATTACTCCAAAAGTTACTGTCCGATTTGGTTCACAATAGTTTTCCTAAAGAGTTTTTAGCATGATCTTTCAGCATGGAAATTTGCAAGTCTCTATCTCCTATAGTTTAAAAATGCTAGGGGGGGGACCAACTTACAAACCACTTTGGAGGCCAATTACTCGAAAATGGTTAACTTTATAAAAAAGTAACGTATGAAACCTTGCCTTTATTTTAAAAGACCTATTCTACGATACCCCACACGTTGGGGTAGAGTGAAAAAATATTTTTCATCCCCACTTCACATGTATGAAGAGCCACCCCTAAAATATAAAATTTTTTTTTTTTTATAATCCCGAAACCGTGATCTATACACAATCTATAACTGCACCAAATTTCATCAATTTATATTCATAATTACAGGAGCTAGAGGCGCGGACAGACAGACAGACAGACAGACAGACAGACAGACAGACAGACAGACAGACAGACGGACAGAGCGAAACTATAAGGGTTCCTTAAGTATTACGGAACCCTAAAAACCGGCCAATTGCGCTAGAAGGGTTTCATACAAAACAGCAAAAAAAAACACTTTTAATGTATATGTCACCGTAAAATTGCAAAAACCGATTGATTGTAATATTACTAGAGATATTGTCAAATAAAAATTTCTCCTTACAATTGTACGCAATATTTTTAATATAATTATTATTATGAAAAAGCAAACAAATATGGCGGCGCGGGGCACTTGCCGTTTAATCAATCGGCACGGCAAATATTACAATATAACGAAAAATAATGCGTACAATTGTAAGGAGAAATGTTTATTTGACAATCTGTCGACTTTTTATAATATCTCTAGTAATATTACAATCTAACGGTTTTTACAATTTTACGGTGACATATACACATGTTGAGCTCCCGCCCCGCCCAGTAGCACCTTGTAAACCGCTCATGATAAGCCCAAAACTTCCACGTATTTGTATGAATCGTCTGAGACCTAAGATCGTGAGTCGTGACTATATGATTCGGTACGCCGGAACACATGAGCATCGAGTCAGAGGGTCAATTCTGCTAAATAAAACCTGCATTAATACAATTACAAAAAAAAAATATTAGTTGATAAAAATATAAAAAACAAATATAGTAAAAATTACCTGAAACTGTACAAAGTATGCAATGTTCTGCCAGTGCATGAAAAATGCAAGTACATGTTGTCAGTTGAGCAATATAACAAACCTGAGTTTAAAATACCAAGGTCTACACATAGTATGCTTAGGAAAGATGTTAGAAAGAAATTTGATGAGCCTGCAGTAAATAATTATTATGGGGAAAGAACTTGCTTGTATATTGTACCGAGATTGTTTAATATGCTTAGTATGGTGTCAATAGAGGAAGAAAATCTAACACAAAAAGTTTTTAAAAATAAAGTTAAAAAAATGATGTTACAGGTTTATGATGAAAAACTAAACCAGTGAGTTGCTTATAAAATTTTTTGAAAATAATAATATAACTATTATGCATATATTAAGAACTGTAGGTGTACGAATTGCAAGAATGTTAGAGATAGGGTTAAATACTATACAGAGCTGGCACCCTAGTGGTAGGTACAAGTACCTACCGAACCCAAGACCTGCTCGTAGGGCTAGGGTGCCACACACACACAAACATAAACACATACACACATACATATATACACACATACACACACACACACACACATATACACACACACACATACATACACAAATACATACACACACACACATAAACACATACACACACAGATATCTTTATTATATAGGTATATTGTCAAACTGTAACTGTTGTTAGCTGTAATAGAAAGTTGTTAGCAGTAATAAAAATTGTTGTTTTAGCTGTAGTCGTTTTTTTTAAATTAAGTGAGTGCTGTATTCGCCAACAAACTGTCATGCAGTTTGGCGAAATAATAATAATGTGTTACATTTGTTAAAATTTCTGAAATAAATGATAAAAAAAAAAAAAAAAAAAGTCCCGATACGCTACAACTGTCAAACGGTATTCTCGTAAACGTTAAACCAACGCGAAACGCGATGTGGTTTGTCCAAACTTCACAAAATCAGTTTATGAGAACGTGTCGCTTCACCTACGTACAATACAATCACAAGTACAATAAAAGTCTATTTGAGCCTGAAACACATGCCATCGTCCAGCGACCCCCATTAAAGGAGATAAATCATCATGTACGAGCCGGTCCCCGTGTCCCTACCTCCCTACTGGGCTCATGTGCCCAGAGTAGGGTTGCCATCTCTTACATATGACTCCCCGGACAAGACGTATGAAAACCCCGGATTTTAGAGTACGAAATCCGGACATTGAACAGTTTCTACCCGACTACATCAATGTCAAAAAGAAAGGAAGATTTATTATTGCTGCAAATCAAAAAAAAAACTTAGGCCTTCCTAATTCTGCCTACAAAAACCCGGATAGCAAATAAAATCCGGCCCGGACGCTCCCCGGACGCCCTTTAAACTAGGACAAATCCGGGGAAACCCGGACGGATGGCAACCCTAGCCCAGAGGCATTGTGCAGATTAGTTGTTCGAAGGTGGTACCTACTAGGGCAAGTTCTAAATCCGCGGGACTTAGAACTTGCCCTAGACGGGACGAGACTGAAGAGATAGTATCTACCACCTAGCTCTTTAAATACGAGAATTGACGTTCAGCTCTCGCCACTCCGATTTCCAACTCCATTGTATCAGCGCAGAGTTCTATTTTCCCGGGTCCGCCGGATGTACATGTATTCCCAACCTAAGTATGAACCCCACTGATGTAATGATTTCTACTCTTCCAGTACGCACGGCGCGGCGGCTGCGGCGGCGGCGGCGGGGTACGCGGGCAACTACCACGCCCCCCTCCCGCCCGCGCCCGACCAGAAGCCGCACGAGGCCTACGGTGAGTTAGTAGCCTACTGCAAACGAGCTGGGGGATCGCCTGGTGCTATACCGGCGGCATAGATACCGTAAAATAAAAAACCGTAAGATTGTAATATTACTGGAGATATTGTAATATATCGACAGATTATCAAATAAAAACTTTACAATTGTACGCATTATTTTTTTCGTTGTAATTATTATTATGAAAAAGCTAACAAATATGGCAGCGCGGGGCACTTACATTATATAATACAATATAACGAAAAATAATGTGTACAATTGTAAGGAGAAGTTTTTATTTGACAATCTGTCGATATATTACAATATCTCCAGTAATATTACAATCTAACGGTTTTTACAATTTTACGGTGACATAGCCTGACGGTATACCGGTACCGGTAGGCTATAACACCACATGTCTGTCCTTAAACCTTCCTAAGGCTAGTACTATATGAACGGGAATCCGGAACGCCGGGGGAAATTCACAGCATTGAAAATAGAACTCTGCGCTAAAACAATAGAGCTGAAAGTCGAAGTTTCGAGTGTCGAGCTGTCATTTATGACATTGACATTTGACTCGACACTCGTGTGTTCGATTTTTAGCTCTATTCTATATGGGGTCGTCCATTAATCACGTGATGCCGAAAGGGGGAGGGGGGGTCCGAAAAAAATCACCAAGTATCACGATGGGGAGGAGGGGGCATAAGGAGACATCACGTGTATTAATTTTCGAATCTAGTCTATGCATACCGAAAATATTATCGGTTGTAGATTCGTAATGTTGTTAGATACTTACAAGACAAATGACTCGTCTAGTTTTTAGTTGCTTAAATTGTTCGATTACATTGTTTTTTAAGTTAAAGTTTTTCTTCAAACATGACCTGCTTACTATGTAAAAAAAATACACGTGATCTTAGGTGGGGGAGGGGGGGTAGTATAAAACCTCACCACAAATCACCAGGGGGATAAGCAGAGTTCTATTTTCAATGCTTTAAATTTTTCCTGGCCAACCGGATTAGTCTAAGGCTGGTCTTGCAACGTCAAGTAGGTTCTACGCCTGATCTCTAGCCAGTCGTATCGGTCATCCGTCCTACTGGGTTACGAGAGTAAATGGAGAGGCCACACACACTTGAGCACTATAAAATAACTCCTGCGGTGCTGGTCTGGTTTCAATGAAACTGACCACCATCACCGAAATCGATGTGAGTGTGTATGTGTGTGAGGCGTGAGCTATTAAATTATTAAGTCTGTTGAAGACACGAGGATTCCCTTTTAAAGCCGTGTACATTTGTAAGTTTCTAACAGTTGTATCCACTGCAGGTACCGCCGCGCCGCTAGAGGGCGCTTACAAGGTGGAGTCTGCGCACCATCCCCAGCAGCACGACCCCGTCTACTATCAGGTACGAGGTGGTTCCAAGCAGTACGGGGGGAGGGTGGTACTCACTCGTGCACCCACACATTTGCTTGCAGGTTGTGGGTATTTATTCTCGGCGTATTGCTAGATTTAATGCTAATTAAATTGTATGCTATGCATTTCCGCAGAGTAGAGCCTAATTCTATTTACTAGCAACCTTGAAATTTCACTCTCAACACCGCTGAAGAAGTTTTACTTTTAAACAGCTCGCGGTAAAATTCAGGAAAATATTATTTCCAACGTATCAGACAAAGACAGCAAAACTGAATAGCTTACCCATTGTGTAAATATTTTTATTAGTAATGCCCGCTACACACCACAACAATAAAAGCGTACACGTCGGTCACAGACCTAAGTAGACATATGTATTTAAAATATTGTGTGCGTGCGCCGCACGGTGGGTCGAAAATCGGCTTTCATAGACATAGAAATGAAATCTCGAAAGTGATAGATTTTTTGATGGTTATTGCTTTAGTTTAGTATTACTATGTAGAAAAATTTTAAAAACCCCCCGACACAAAAAATAAACTCTAAAAAATAATAAATAATATTTTAAACCTATTATAATTATATTATCACATATAATATTAAGTAAGTTGAAATAATTTTATTTTCCAATCGTCGCCTCGTCGGGGGACCGCTAAAGTTTATAAAGTATTTTTACAACAACAGCTAATTAATTATTACGAATTACATTTAAGTAGGTATGAGCAAATTTTTTTCGGAGTAAATTCTTTTGTTCATTCTGCGACTACACGTGTTTTTTTCACATAGCGGTCCCCCGACGAGACGACGATTGGAAAATAAAATTATTTCAACTTACTTAATATTATATGTGATAATATAATTATAATAGGTTTAAAATATTATTTATTATTTTTTAGAGTTTATTTTTTGTGTCGGGGGGTTTTTAAAATTTTTAATTTTACTTTTATTTTATCCTTTTTAAAGTATTTTTTTTCATTATTATTTTTTACTTTCAACGTCATTGAAGTAACATGGTACCAAATTTCGAATCGATAGGACATGTGGACGATCCCTCATCAACTAATAAAGAAAAGATGATCTTCAAACGGCTAATCAGGTCATGGTTACCTTACCATGTTCTTTAAATATCGTTGAAACAACACGGTACCAAATTTCGAATCGATCGGACATAAGAAAGTTAGTCAGATCCCCTCATCAACTAGAAAAGAGCTGATCATCTTCAAACGGCTGATCTTCCCACCACCAATTTTCTCATCAAATGAAGCTACGAACACTGTCGATTAAGTCATCAATATTATCTTTCAGTGCGCTTTCATTTGAGACCTTACTCGAGTATATTTGCACATTCGGATTTTCTTCCCCGCTTTCACCCCCCACAACTTTTAAACGGCTCAACCGATTTTCATCAAACATGTCTAAGAACACTCGCATGTAAGTAACCTTTAATATAAAAGAAACTAAATTGAAATCGCTTCATCCGTTCGGGAGCTATGATGCCACAGACAGACAGACAGACAGACAGACACACCCACAGACAGACAGACAGACACGTCAAACTTATAACACCCCTCTTTTTGCGTCGGGGGTTAAAAATGAAGTTTGAGATAATTTGGCCCAAAAATGAGGGAGTAATAATTTTTTTACGAAAAACTTGTATGGAGCCAACATAAAAAATTCAATTATTTCAAAAACGGCAAGTTTAACCGTAATATCCTGACAGATGGTTATAGTACTAATTATTCATGATTTTTTGGCATACATCATATAACGGTATACAATGAATAATTGGTCTCAAACTTCATTTTCTACATAGTAATACTAAACCGAAGCAATATCCGTCAAAAAATCTATCACTTTCAACATTTCATTTCTATGTCTATGAAAGCCGATTTCGACCCACTGTGCGCCGGTTCGGACGGTCTAGTATAAAGATGTAGTATGTATTGTTATATATATGTCACCGTAAAATTGTGAAAACTGTTAGATTGTAATAAAACTAGTGAAATTGTAAAATGTTGATAGACTTTCGACGCGAATATTCTGTATATAATTTAACATATTATTTTTCTATTGATTATAAATATATAGTTTTTAGTCATTCGACATATTTTTACAATCTCGTTAGTTAATTTACAATGTAACGGTTTTTACAATTTTACGGTGACATATATACTGTAAAATATTCAAACATAACATTAGAACATATTCGTTAACAGACGAATATTCTTTATTTACGAGAAATTGTTGTACAATAGTTGGTCATAAGTTTAGTGAGTTTCACAATTTCTACCTCTTAGAGGTCTGATTTTTTTACTTTTAAACGTATTTAAATTATTAATTAGAATCGTTGTGATATGTAGCGGGCATATGGGAGATAATATTAAAGATATTAAAGTTACTAATGTTGTAAGAAGACTTGCTATTAACGTTTTATTTTCCCAGAACTCATCGTCGGAGATGCCGCCGGCGCAGGACGGCTTCCTGCAGTCCATCCTCAACGACGACGACCTGCAGCTCATGGACATGGCCATGAACGAAGGTAGGCTCAACAGTAATTAGGAATCTATATGATCCGGAATCTGGCGGTCCCGGGACAATTAAGAGCACTGAAAATAGAACTCTGCGCCAATACAGTAGAGTTGAAAATCGAAGTGTCATATATAACGTCTCCAAAAATCAATTACGGATATTTCAGGCACATTATCCACTGCTTATGTAAAGACGTTTAAGCAGAAAAATAATTGTCGTACTCAAACTAAAAAAATCATCTCATGTGACTCTCCGCAAAACGCAAACTCGCCCATGAAAAAAAATTTTTTCGAGTATGACAATTATTTTTCTACTTAAACGTCTTTACAAAAACAGTAGACCACATGCTCGAAGTATCCGTAATTGATTTTACCAAACTTTATATGTATGATATTGATATTTGACTTGACACTTGTGTGTTCGATTTTACATATTTAGGTAGCGCCCTCTACGTCAAGCATTTCGTAATATTCCCAAGTCGAAGTTGTTGAACGGTGGCGCCGCTAGCGGAGAAATTTGACAGTAATATTCCTAAATTCTAATTGACGCACGAGCGGTGCGACTGCCTGAAGCTGTCGCGAGCTACCGCTACTTCTAGCGATCTTCCTAAAGCCGAGCCGCGAGCGACGCCGAGGGCTCGAAATTCAAACTCTTGAAATGAAACGTTTATCTTCTCGTGAAGCCGCGAGTATCTTCGCCGTCTGTGACGCCCTTCAGTATCTTAAATTTATCCTTACAATTTTACGTTATTTTTCGTTATATTGTAAATATTTACCGTGCCGATTGGTTAGACAGCAAATGCCCCGCGCCGCCATATTTGTTTGCTTTTTCATTATAATAATTATAACGAAAAATAATGCGTACAATTGTCAGGAGAAATTTTTATTTGACAATCTGTCGAAATTTTATAATATCTCTAGTAATAAGACAATCGAATGGTTTTTATAATTTTACGGTGACATAATATACTTACTCATACATTAATATAAAAGAAAACTCATGTTAGTTAACACTATTTATAACTCAAGAACGACTGAACGGATTTGGCTGAAAATTGGTGGGGAGGTAGCTTAGAATCAGGAATAGGACATATGATTTTTTTATCCCGAACTTTTTATCCCATTCCTGAGATACTCAAAACTCGAGAACGGGTGGACCGATTTGGCTAATGTTGGTCTTGAAATAATTGTGGAAGTTCAGGAAAGGTTTAAATAGTACGAGATCCGACTGCGGGATTAGTGCGTTCATCGGTTTTTTGCTGAAAACCGAATTTTTATGTGTATTTATGATTAGGAGAATATATATTTATCAGGTTGCCTATCAAAATTTGGCCGCCAGTATTTTTAATTAAATTATTTTTAATTGATTTTTGGGAAAAAATATCGTTCACTTGTTTTTTAAATAAAATAACGTCTACATCACGGCAATTTATATGAAGATTCAAAAAAATCACGGTTGCCGTTGCGCACTTGGCCGCACCTCTTCGCAGCCAGGTGTAAACAGGTATGATTTCGATACATTTATACGTTCATAACGTTTATTTATTAATTATATATCAAATTAAAACTTATTTTTTTCTATTTATTATCGTATATGGTTTCCTAAATAAATTTACCCGCGAATAAGGGTTGCTGGCTTTTAAAAATTATAAATATTTAAGGTAGAGTGAAAGAGAGTTAGCGCGTAACATCATTTGTCAGACGAGGAGAGCGATTGCTGGCTGTGCGACGCTTTTAAGCCATTGCGCATGCGTCGAATGCTAGTGTTCTCAACCACCGAGGAGTAATAGAGACGACTTAATAAATACTCCAAAAAATATGTCTTCCTTTTCAAAATGACAAATTTAAAAATTACAAAAAAAAATATTGATTGAATATATTTAATATTGATTTAATATAATTTATATTGATTTAAAAAATACAAAAATAAAACCAAGGTGACTTAGGTAAAAGAAAATTTTATTGTGAAAGTACTATTTGAAAATTTTAGTACATTTTATTCAAGTATTAAATCGTCTGTTACATGTTAATTAAACATTTAAGCAAATTGTTTTTTTTTTTTAAATATATCTTATATTCCCGTAACTCTTATTTAATAATCTGTATCATCGGAGCTTTCATTCACACTATCATCGGAGCTATCACTTTCATCGCTACAAATATCAGAATTGTCGTCATTATCGGAAGATTTGTCCATGGAATCACATAGCACACTCTTAACTTGCGTTGAAGTTGAGTATCCCAGGAACCATGTTGGTTTTAGAAAACCATCGAATAGCAGCCAGCCAGAAATTAGTAGATTGTACTACGTTACCGCGTTATTCCATAAAAATAAACATTAATATTTTTTTTAAATTTATTATTTTTATTTAATCATTATTTTTTTTAAATTAATCAATTATTTTTTTAAATTATGCATTAGGTAATTTTTTTAAGTTATTTGTATTAATTAATTAATTAATTAAAAAAAAAGAAAAAACATTAAATTTTTAAATCATTAATAAAAAAAAGGTTTAATAATTGTATTTTGAAAAAAGGGCATTAATTATTTTTTTTAATTAATAATTATTTAAAAAATGTATTAATTAAAATCGTTAAATTGTTGATTTTTTGAGAAATGCATTTTTTGAGAAATCATTTTTATAATAATAAAAAATTAAAAAAAATATATTTTTAACAAAAAAACCTCAAAGTTTGCACTGTGTCATTTATTTTGTAACTATAACCTATATTATTCTTAAGTTCAATTGAAATTTTACTTACGGTTTGTGTTTTGCAAAACTCTTCAAATTCTTCTTTATCTTTTTGCTTTAGAACTGTAATTTTTTTGAGACACTCTGTATGATATCCAAAATCATTAGTAGATTCAATTGTTAATAAAGTGTCATGATATTTATATTCTTTTTTTAAGACGAAACAATAACATTAGCGAGCACTTTTTGAATGATCAGAAAAAACGACTTCATCTTTATCAATTTTATTTTACGTTAATTAATTTAATAATTTTTAGATGGAAAGTAATGTAAATATAAAACGTTGTGCATGACGAACTCCAAAACAGCGTGGTTTTTATGTAAGAATAAAAATACCGCAGCTGTTATGTTGAGAACACTAACATTCGACGCATGTGCAATGGCTTAAAAGCGTCGCACAGCCGGCAATCGCTATCCTTGTCTGACGAATGATGTTACGCGCTAACTTTCTTTCACTCTACCTTAAATATTTATAAGTTTTAAAAACCAGCAACCATCATTCGCGGGTATATTTATTTAGGCGACTATATATGATAATAAATAGAAAAAAAAATAGCTTTAATTTGGTATATAATTAATAAATAAACGTTATGAACGTATACATATATCGAAATCATATCTCTTCACACCTGACTGCGAAGAGGTGCGGCCAAGTGCGCAACGGCAACCGTGTTTTTTTTAATCTTCATATAAATTGCCGTGATGTAAACGTTATTTTATTTAAAAAACAAGTGAACGATATTTTTTCCCAAAAATCAATTAAAAATAATTTAATTAAAAATACAGGCGGCCAAATTTTGATAGGCAACCTGATAAATATATATTCTCCTAATTATAAATACACATAAAAATTCGGTTTTCAGCAAAAAACCGATGAACGCACTAATCCTGCAGCCGGATCTTAGACTAAAACGGTAATAAATATTGAAAAGGTTGTAGGTTGTAAGGGAAGGACGTATGTTGTATTATAGGTGTAGTCATTTATTCATTCCAGTTCATACTTAAGACAGAACAATGTGTGTCGGGACAACTAGTATGTAATAATTTATCAATATTAAGACGTGTGAGTAAATACATAATTGTCATGGTCTACCATAGAATATATTACGTCATGGATATACCACAGAATTTAATGTGTTCCGGGCATATTCAGAATAGTATTCAAGTGTTTTCCGTCTAGACTTCTAATGAAATGAAATGAAATGAAAATGAAATGAAATGAATGAAATGAAATGAAATTTGAAATGAAATGAAATTTTTATTTCCAAAAAGTTACATACAGAGAAGTTTATGCTATGCCCCTGCACTAGGCAAAGCCTGTCCCGCAGGTGGCTTATGACACAATTCAGATTTGTCCAAGTTTACAAAAAAGAGGGAAAGGCAACATTGCTTTACATTTACATTTGTTTTTATCTTGGGTGAAGTTTACAGTAAATGGCAAACTAACAATTATCCCTCAAAATAACTAGTGCGTCCCCATCTAGCCCTACGAAATATTCTTGGGATCGGACAACTTCAAAGAAGCCTTCACTAGGTGGGGGCGTAACAATATGAAACAGAAAAGGGAAAAAACAATACTTGCATTAATATTATCTGCTTAACCCACACTGGTCTATGTTTACAAAACAACATTTAGTCATGATATCCTAAGCTTTGTCCAAGTTTACAAAAAAGAGGTAAAAGGCAACATTGCTTTACATTTACATTTGTTTGTATCTTGGGTGAAGTTTACAGTAAATGGCAAACTAACAATTATCCCTCAAAATAACTAGTGCGTCCCCACCTAGCCCTACGAAATATTCTTGGGATCGGACAACTTCTAATTAATGTCTGCATTAATTTTGATCGCTAATTTAATTATTATTGCAGACATGACAGTATTTTTGACGCCATTTTCGATATTTTCTGCTCATTTTTCACGAGACAAACAGAGATGGCGCTTTACACCGACGAGTTTGCTGTGACATGTCGATAAATTGATATCGATAAACATAATAATTACTTTCTACGATTAATGATTTTAATTTCTTTATTAATTAGTTTTCACACCGTACAACCAAATTATTTATTTCGTTAATTAATATTACTGTTTGTTGATTTCTTTTTAAAAAGAGAATTATATTCGAAATTTTTATACAAGGAAAAGATAAAGTAAACGCTTCTTATATAAAAGTACTCTTTAAATTTTTGCTGTTTGCTGTCGCGATAATATTTTTATTTAACTTGTCGCGAAATTTGGGACTTGGACGTTTGTTTAAATTTATGTGCAAATATATATATATTGTGACGTTGTTATGAAGATGTCTCGGGTGCGTGATCAGACGTCATTATATCTGGAATGATCTCGTTATTTAAAAAAATACTATACAAATTACAAATATACTAAAAGCTACCTACATATATTATGCGCTAAAATATTTAGCTGCATTAAAATATCATTGAAAGTATATAATAATCTTGATTTCATTATTCAGTGCATTGTCAGGTTATAAAATAATATAATAGTGTTATTACATTATCAGTATAATAACGGTTCGTTTGGTCTTACAATATGTAAATTACTTCAGAACATAAATAATGCACATACTTCAAATCAAGAGTGTGTGCCTAAAAATGAAAATCAGGTCATTTAACATGTAAATATGTTGCAAGTTTCAACAATACGCTGTTATCAGCTGTTATCACTATGACCGGTGTGATGTCACAGTGAATCCGATTAGTCATAACACGCCACATGGCCACGAAAATGGACGTTTCGGTGCAATTGAATAAAAATAAATAAAGTTTAATTTTAGACCGCTCGCGCTTGTGAAGGATTGCAGTGTGATAACGCAGATAGTTGTGTTTACCCAACGAATCTTTATTAGGTCGCCCGGCTCCGACTATCTCACATTATACATTACATCTCGTTGTGCACTCGTTTCTCTATTTTTTAACAAGTATTTTCTGTGGAATTTTACAATTTTTCTACGCGAGAGCTTAAAAAGATATTTTTTTTGTTATCGATTTCTTATTTTATGGTTCAAAATGGGTATTTTCTCATACGTCTACAGATTGTTCGTCAAGAAGTATTTCAGTTAAGAGTGTTTATTTAGAACGTTTTGCGATTTTTTTCTCTCACTTTTATTAAATTTTTAATTAATACTATAAAAGTACTCTAGAGGAAAGACTAAATTAGTGTTGTGCTTTTATTAATAATTTTGACGGAACTTTAGTGTATACGTCACAGAAAAGCCTACATATGCCATTCTTTTTGAGCATACGTGCCACGAAGAGTAGAAAGGTGCATAGCAACGACTGCTGTTACTGTCTCTGCGCGTTCTGCTGTGCTCTAAATCGACCACGGACGACCTGCGAATCTCTCATAAAGGTGTCTATGTCCGTTCTGAAACGGTACAACTACTGTCTATGGTGGTTCAAGTACAAAGTATGAGAATATTCCAGAGGAAATCGTGCTATCTAACGCGCAATTGTTGCAAACAGTTGATAAGTTAAGCCCAAGCAAAGAGACGGCTTGACGTTTGTTTGGAATGGTATTACTGAGTATGTTTACTCTGCGGAAAGTCAGAAGGTTAATGTTGCCATAGTTAAAGCCCAAGGTGAATGACATATTGAATCGACGTTTTTTTTTGTCATCGTATGAGGATAAGCAAAGCATAATTTCGATGGCATGACTACTCTGTCAATAACGCCTTGATTGATAACATTAACGAAACTCATTCAGTATTTTCGATAAAGTTCGATCGAACCAACCATAGAGGCAGGTACCCCACGATTAGGGAAGGAGACGCATTATTTTCCCGAGGAACGTATAGGTGTAACGCAGTCATGGATATGTCCGTGGTGTTCCCGTACACGCCGCAGTACTATCCTGTGACGTCATATATCAACCCCGTCTACAACCTGACACCTGACTATTTCAACCCATACTACAGCTTCTACGATGGTAAGTGCTGCCATGTCGGCGATATATGTAGCTTCACATATCTGGGTGAAATACAACGTAACCGTTATTTTACCTGTGTTTATATTCTGTGACACCGTGTGTGTGGTACAGCAAATGCTTGTATAGGCATTTTTGTGTTGCAGGCATCTCTATCTAAAGTCTAAATAATAACGTGTAACAGTAATAAAAATTTGCGCACACGCAAAGTTGTATCACCGCACCGAGTAGTGCCGTTGTAAATTATATTTATTTACACAGGAGAAGACAACATCATTTACATAAGCGTAATGTTTATACAAGACTACAGAGAAATAACATGTTTGCCCGATAAGGTTAAAATAGATTTCGAACACACAACAACTTCTTTACGATACCTATGAAATAATATTTTCTACTAATATATTCTTCGGCAGTCTGGTTAATAGAAAAATAATTTCAAATCAAGGGCGATGTTCGAAAGAAAGCTCACGAAGGAGATTTCGTTATTTTTTTAGATTGCTGTTAGTAAAAGAAGTATCACACATACTTAAACAATTTCCTAAAAAAGTCCCTGATATATGAAAACATCAGTTTGTAAGAGAGAAAGCTAATTAATTACACGTCATTATCATAATTAATATACCTACACGAACAAATTATTTCTAAAATAGTATAAAATAAATTAATTAAATTAAAAAAAACCCCCGACTACGTACAAACTGACGAGAAAAAAACAAGAAAGTGTAATAATCGATACTTTTGCTATCGAATATTATTGAAAAACTATTACTTTTTGAACGGTAAGTAATATTTAATCAATTAAATTCGATAACAAAGTATCGATTACTGGACTTTCTTTTCAGTTTTTACGCATTTATTAATTTATTTTATTTTACTCTTTTAAGTTCTTGTTTGTTTTTCTTTTACCTCAGGGTCATCTGCAGTCAACACCGTATCAATATCAGTTCTGTCTAACATCCTCTAGCGAGAATCGTTACTCACCAACTTTAAATCGTAGATCCTAAACGGCAATTCTGATTGAAAAACCATACTATAATCCAAAATGGTTTTTAAATATCTATTCAACGATACCCCACTTGATATTGTCCATCGATTTTATTTTTTTCTTTTTCACATTAAGGCGTCCAAAGCGGCCATTTTAATTTTTCCAATTTTTTATGGTTTCTATGACATTCGCGCTGTCATGACAAATCAAACGACGTGTCATAATTATAAAGTGGCCCACGCGTTTGGTCTAAATAGTGCCACAAAGGTACAAACATACATACAAATTACAATATACATACATACATGGACTGATAAACACGTTAGTACCACTCCTTTGCGTCGCACAGACGCGTAAAAATACAACTGATCAGGGAAAATGTCTAAATTCCTTACTTTAATAATTGTTTAATGTGAACACTGTTAATAGCGTTATTGGTGAATTGTGACACTAACACAGACTCACTAGAAACTTAACTCGAATAGACTATAATATTTTGTTGCCCAATGTGATCATAGTAAGGTATTATGTTAGTTAATTTTATTGATATGATAGATGCTGTATTCCAACCCTGATTTATTTGGTACAATTTTTATTTTAGTATATTTTTTATTTTTATTGGTAAAAGTTGCCAATGTTTTTTTCTGTTTATTTAAAACAGATAAAACATAACATACCATAATATTATGAATTATAAATTATTAATTAAATCGAGGTAAAATTACTGTAACTTGATAATTTTTTTTTCACCGCAAAAAATACCAAAATAATGATTTACAGTACAGAGTACTGAAAATTATTTTAAACTAAGGATTTCAAAACTCAACACAGGCTATGACGTACATTTGACATAACAAATCTTCATACAATAAAACGTTACGCTATCTTAGTTTACACCATGTTTCGAATGTCAGCTATCTTGTTTTCACCATACATTAAATGTCAAAATGGCACCAAAAATCTCAAAAGTGGGGTCATTTAACTGGAGATACTTTTTACCTCAACATGCCTCGTCTATAATAATTTATATACGTCTATGTTTTAAACACTAAAAGAATGTCAAAGAAATTAATTTATTTGACAGGATGTTGAAAATTTTACAAATTGAATGCATATTTAAAAAAAACTTAACAAGGTAATGCAAATATAATAAAAATTAATGGAATGAGGAAAATTGCGTATATTTAAATTTCGGTTCGACAAATCATAATATTGAGTAACCATGTCAACATCGAGATGATATATCGCGTTTCGCGCGTAGGTTCCGAATTATATGTCTGTCTCTTTCTCAATAATTATTGTGTCCATTGATAAACCGGGACGGATATACGGAGTCACTGTCAAATGAGACGTACGTTATCACACAGATAGCACAATCAGAGGTTTATCCGAGTCACCGTGACAGGCAAATTCTTAATCAACATCGCGGATCCAAAAAAGTATATCATTATTGAGGTAAACACGCCGTAACTAGATAGACATTAGAAAGGGAAAATCATCCCGAATAGAAAAAGTTTTTTTTGTTTTTTAATATATTAAATAGAGGCAATGGATCTGTCCGTAATGCATTTACCGTACGCGAGTCCGTATTACCAGCCGGTACCATCGTACCCCCGACCCCGGTACCACCCGCAGGCGACAGAATACATAACATCTTATTACAATGGTAAGTTACTTACCATTCACTATGGTAACTTTGTTTTTATTAAAATAGTATTTATATACAAGATTATTTTTTTAATTAAACAAGCTGTTGCCCGCGGCTCCACCAGCGTAAATACAGTATTCCTCGGGAACACTGTACTTTTTCGGGATAAAAAGTATCCTATGTCCTTTCCCAGTACTTAAGGTGGTTCGTTTCCTATACAAAAAAACAATGGACATTATTTAGGTAATTTCATACTATTACTACATAAATTTATATGCACATCTATTTATTCTGCAATACAATTGTCGCAAAATATATTTAAAATACTTTATTTCACACAGAAGACACATTTTTATTGAATTTTCGACAAAAAGTGACATTTGTAACTTATGTCACTTTTTGTCGAAAATTCAATAAAAATGTGACTTCTGTGTGAAATAAAGTATTTTAAATACATTTTGCGACAATTGTATTGCAGAATAAATAGATGTGCATATAAATTTATGTAGTAATAGTATGAAATTACCTAAATAATGTCCATTGTTTTTTTGTATAGGAAACGAACCACCTTAAAGTATATCTGTACGAAATTTCATCAAAATTGCTTCAGCGGTTAAATCGTGAAGAGGTAACAGACAGACACACTTTCGCATTTATATAAGGTATAGATTACATAGTAGTAATTCACTATAACGGCATTATAAAAATGTTTAATACTAAAAGGTAAAATAGTATTTGATTGCTTAAATTCCTTTCAATTTATTTTTATCGACAGATTTTAACAGCGCACAACACTAATGTCGGATGGACTTATGATCGGGCTCTTCAATATTTTTTGAAAATAATATTGTAGTACCTAGTGCCTACATAACAATCATGTGTAAGCATTTTTCTTGTGATTTAACTACGACTATATGGTCCGGAATCCGGCGGTCCCGGGAAAATTGAGAGCACTGAAAATAGAACTCTGCCCAACAGCCGTCCCTTCGATTTTAAACACTATTTTATTAAAAATACAGTTGAAAATCGAAGTGACGGCTGTTGAGCTGTCATATATGATATTGACATTTGAGCCGACACTTGTGTTCGATTTTCTGCTCTATTGTATTAGCGCAGGGTTCTATTTTCAATGCTCTGTTATTTCTCTGACCTTCCGGATTACGGACAATATAGTCCCATCTCAGCTTTAGTTTGAAATTCAAGAAACTCAACTCCCACTGTGTTGTTAGTTGACTACTGGCTCTACCGTCTGACATGAATTGTACAGATGTTTCTTCAGTGGCTAAGGGCGAAAGGGGTTACTTACTTACTTACTTACTAGTAACTCGTATACTTAAAACATTTTGTAGGAAACAACTGTTTTTTTCCTTTTTTTTTTTTTTTTTTTTCAAATAAGAAAGTTCATACCATAGTAAATGTTTCCATGCCATGTATATGTAGGCCATGCCCATGCCTATACTCACTGGTTCACTACTCACATACTTAGTCATGCTAGTTTGTTCTCGGCTTATGTATTGTCATAAACAAATAATGGGAATTACACAGTTGACTCTCTTTAATGCTTGTATTTTATTATAATGCATAACAAAACAAGCATGTTGTAATTACATATTATATGGCTTATGATTTATTATGTATTAGACAAGTAGGTTATAATAGGATTCTCTCCTACATTTATCCTACGGTAGGTTTAGATAGCCGATAGGTTAGCCTATACCTGTAAGCTATAGCTATACAAATAAATAATAAAATTGAAATCGAATTATTGTTTGGAACATGATATTTACAGCTTTTACTGTATGCATATTGTAACTAATATCTATTCTGTGATAGTATTAAGTATATATGTTACGGGTAATACTAGAAGATAGAGTAAACCTAGGTTTACTTGGGTTTACCTAGGATTACCCAAGCTTTGTGGATAAAGTCCGAATATTTATTTATATTCGGCGTTTACCCGTATATAACTAAGTTTACCCAACACTGGTTGGGTAATGTTTGGTGTTGGTCGTAATAATAATGTTGATAGAGGAAGAGGAGATTTTCGGAACGTGCTTATGGCAGTTATAGAAATTACTGATGATCTTTACAAGCTAGGAAACGAACGTGGGACTATCGAAGAAATGTTCTCAAGGAACCAGTTTAGTGTGTCAGGATAAAATGATAGACATTGAAAATATATCACCAATATATAAAAAAGCAATGATTGTTTTGTGTACGTTTTTTTCAATTAAACAAAAGCTATAAATGCACATGGTTTTTAATTTCATTAATTATTCTAACATTACCCAGCCTGTCTTGGGTAGACCTAGGTGAGTATGGGTAAATTTCGAATTGACTTTATCCACAAAGCTTGGGTAATCCTAGGTAAACCCAAATAAACCTAGGTTTACTCTATCTTCTAGCATTACCCGTAACATATATAATATACATAAATGTATAGTATATTATATTAGTACCTACACCATTTTTTTATTTGGTTATTTCTGTCTTATATTATTATAATAAAAATAACTCCCCACACCGGTTTCGGTGACAGTAGCCGGTTTCATTGAAACCAGGCCAGTTACGCAGGAATAATTTTGCGCAAGTGTGTGCGCGGTTCACAAGAGCACTCTTTCTTGTTTTACTCTCATAATCCAGTGGTACGGATTACCGACACGTCACACGACTGACGAGAGATCAGGCGCAGGTCCGACTTTTTACATGCCCATCCGACGCATGGATCATCTTTCTTGTCAGACAATCAGATGATCAGCCTGCATTGTCCTAACCAAACTTTTTTATTGTTCCAATGCGGGAATCGAACCCACGACCTCCGAGTCGAGAGCCAATGCCCTAACCAGTAGACCACGGATAGGTAAAGAATACAGCATATACAATTACCGCTAAGTGGATATTTAGGTACTTGTTACTACGTGTATGTGTAACTATGTATAGATACGTACTACTACGAGGAGCAGTACGTGTATATGAGTACGTGTGTGTGTGTGTGTGTGTATTTCGCGAACGCATAACGAGATAATGTTATCAAATTACTTTTTGGCGAAGATATGATAATGTGTAAATCATGATGACAGTTGAGTTTTTCCCTAGTCGGCTTTACGCGTTATTTTCGTATTTTTTATAGTAAGCGTTACTAGTTCTAAATGAAAGTGAAAGTATTTAGCAGATTTCTTGGGTCAGGTAATTTTTTTATCTTTTTTTTTTGTATATACGTATAATTAGGTAAACAAAAAACGCCGGCCGGCTTATCATTTTGAACTGTGAAGGTCGTATTACCTCATAGGCCAACATGGCGATGATGGACAATTTTTTTTTCACGCTTTGTTTGGTCATCGATTTAACTCCGTGCAATTTAGGGTTAAATACGTTACGTAATAAAACAAATCTCCTCACATCGAGGAGACGCGGCCCGGCAGTGGGGAGTGGGCGGTTGGTGATGATGATCATGATTTTAAAATTTATCATCAACTAGATGTTGCCCGCAACTTCGTACCTGTAAAAGAAAGTCCAAGAACCGTGCATTTTGCCATAACACATACTCACGTGTCAATATGAAGTTCAACCACGTCTGCAGTCGTTGCGATCACTTCCTTTGTGTTAATATATTTTGAGTCTTCCTCGTGCAAATGTTTATAAACTGGTCGAGCAGGTACTCTGTCGATATTGTACAAGTACATATTTAGTTGAGAATTTTTAGTTGAGAATTCCGTCATCATGACATCTGGGAGTTGGGACTTTTGTCATCATTACAGTCACACTTGCCAATGATCAAAAACTGAAACCTAATTCTCGTATTTCAGTAACTTTCAATTAATTTCAACATACTTTCAATGAATTATAAATTAATGGTCTTGATATAATAAACTGATTTTTGGAGCTTGGACCAATCAAACCTCGTTTCACGTTGGTTTGACGTTTATGAGAATACCATTTTGTTGTTTTAACATATCGGGACTGTATTGTAACTATTTAATTAGCAGAATCGACCTTCTGATGACGCTGCGAAAACCTTGTTTACCATTACCGTCGTGTCAATACAACGGCAATGATAAACGCTTATCTGCAGCTGATGATAAATCCAATCATATGATCTGTATACGTCACAGCTTAGTAATTAAAAGCTGGATTTTCGTGTAAGGCGAAAATGATTTCTAATTCATAAATTAAAATGTAATTAAATAAAAATAAATTCCTAAATAAAGAATTTCTTATTCTTAAAAAAAATTGAGAAGCGCTCGCGGTTGTTGGGTAATATGTGTTAGGATCGCATTAAATGGATGTCTGTCCTATGGTTACCCCAACCTAGGGTATGATAATATAATATCCTTGGTTTAGACTTCAGAGCGAAAATTATACCATTACTTGTCTTCCACATGAGCCATCTTGTCTCAAAGAGCGATATGTTGCCCGCAAATTCATCCTTATCCTCGAAAACCTTATTTCTTGCCAGGGTAAAGTGTAGCCTATATTCTAATGCGATGTGTTGTTGCAGGCATGTACACGATGCGAATGCTGGACAGTGCGGCTGGACCGCACGCGCCGCAGAACCACTCCCATCTGCCAATGACCAACGGTTAGTATCACAAGTAATGACACCGGACCTGGCACTGCTATTTCCAGCCTGATACTGCTTAATTTCCGGACTGGATCGTACTTTAAACCTGCACCAAAGTAAATACATACTAAATATAGCTTACTCCTCAAAAGGACGGTACCACACTTGAGACACATCGGGGGGCTTAAAACGGCTAGACCTCTTGTGACTCTAGCGATCATAGTAGCGAATTGTGCTATAATTTGACATAATATAATTTGGACTATTTAGCCGCTAAGCCCAACCCTTATCTTTTATCAGTGTCCATATATTTGTGTATACATTACAGTGGAGCGCGACTCGGCATCGGACAGTGCGGTGTCGTCCATGGGCTCGGAGCGCGTGCCATCCCTCTCCGACGGCGAGTGGTGCGACGGCAGCGACTCCGCGCAGGAGTTCCACAGGTGAGACAGAGACAGAGCTACAGGCGAGGGAGAGAGAGAGGAAGTTATGGCCTAGGATTGAGAAAGGGTTAGAGAGGGACGGGAAGAAATACATGGTATTGGAGACTTACTCTGCGCAAAAGTTGAAGCATGCGCAAGAATTCATCTAACTAGAGACAAAGTGATGGACTTGCACAGTTCTGTAGTTTACTTCATGAATTATTTAGCCCGTTAGTATTACAAATATTATCACTTATTATAGAAATTACTAGAGGCACTAACAGTAACTTCCATATAATTTTCAGTTCGAAATTCCGGCCGTACGAGGGCGCGTACGCGCGCGAGCGTGCGTCCCACGCTCCGCAGAAGAAACACCACATGTTCGGCAAGCGCTGCTTCCAAGTGAGTAGAGTACACCTTACCACTACCAGTCTGTAGCAGACTATATAGTGTATTACATGGGTATAGACCAGTGGCGAAGGTTGGTTCTCCTTCATAGGGAAGCCCTAGCCTGTATAATAGGTAGGGTTTTAGATGAGGATCTTCAAAAGGTGAGTGGTAAGTGAAGCCGATAGGAATGTTATAGGATGTCCACGTCATGACGGCACTGATATAAACATGAACGACTACAGAATCGATTAAACGACTACAGAATCGATCAGACGACTACAGAATCGATTAACCGACTACAGAATTGATCAAACGATTACAGAATCGATTAAACGACTACAGAATCGATCAGACGACTACAGAATCGATCAAACGACTACAGAATCGATGAGACGACTACAGAATCGATCAAACGACTACAGAATCGATCAAACTACTTCAGTATCGATCAAACGACTACAGAATCGTAGCCCTTTGCCTTGCTCTGGGTGCAATGCGTCCATTTAGCATATATCCTTCGATTTAGCTATTCAGTGGTGTAACTGAATTCTGGATGGACACGATAGATAAAGACAGTGTTATTATTTACTAGCTTTTGCGCGCGGCTCCGCTCGCGTAAATACATTATCCCGCGGGAACACTACTTTTTCGGGTTAAAAAATATCCTATGTCCTTTCTCGGGACCCAAAGAATGTCTATACCAAATTTCATAAAAATCGGTTCAGCGGTTAAAGCGTGAAGAGGTAATAGAGAGACAGACACACTTTCGCATTTATAATATTATAGTATAGTTAGTATAGATTACTACCTGTATGGCAGCAGTTTTTTTTTTTTAAATAAACAATGTTTTTGCCCCAGGAGCCTCCGGCGCCGCCGATAGAGCCGATCATCCCGCCGCGCGCGCCCGGCGTGGTCAAGTACGAGTGCGAGCAAACCTACCACCACGACACCATGCACGCCATGCACAATGGTGAGTAACACTTGCTGGTCAATCGCTGTTGATGGCGAAGTGTACACTTGCTCATCAATACTTTGATTACTAATAATAATATTAATAATAATAAGCCATTTATTCAACCACATAAGACAAGAATAGGACATTACATTACAAACAATATGGATTCCCGCTGCAAAAATAATAACGTAATAACGTAATATTTAATTTACATAAAACATGAAAAACAAAAAAAAAAGAAAACAAACCAAGATAATTAGGGCAAAGTGTCTTGTTCATTAGTGATAGGCATGAAGTGTCGTGAAGTTGATAGGTGTAAGGGCCCGTTTCACAGTTTAAGATAGTTTACTTGCATGTTTTGTTTCTGTCGCTCGGTATAGAGTAAGCAGCGACAAAACTTCCAAAAAAGCTACCCGACACTTACCAAAAGATATTGAAACAGGCCTTAAAAGGCCCTAATATATGAAACACACTTTGCATCACACTGCCTCTTGAATTGAAATTGATGCCACTTGAACTTTATGATCAAATACATGGGATCAACTACCTTTAAATTTGTATTTTATGTGTTTTGAGTCGATATAACGCATTTCAAATGAGAATAGGAACGTCAATGACCTTTTTCTGTCAAATATCACTTGAAAAGTGCGATGTAAGAAAAACTTATGTTCATATAAATATTAATAGTCTTGCATCGAATTTAAATGAAAACATTAAATGGTAATCAATTATCAAACATAAATTAAACTATCATAACAGTCTAAATTCGAAACAATATGGCGCCGACTGGATCCTATTCTCATTTAAATCGCACTATACCCATCTCCCTGAGAGAGTTAAATCCATTCCTCTGTAGTTGTACGATAACTATCGATGACGATGATTATATTTATTACAGTGGATTACAACCGCCACGGCCTGACTGCGCACGCGCCCGCGCTGCAGCCAGCGCTGGACCTTAACACCGCGCACTCCAGCCACTCGCTGCTCACGCCGCTAGATGTCGCTGTACGTATACTACCTTCATTAACCATAGAATATAATATATATATAGACTGCTGAATGTTTGCAGAATTATAAAATAATTCTCTAGGATTGTAAAAAAAAATACAACCAAGAGCTGTTTAAATTTATAAGATTTTCAAAATCACAATGAATGTTTTTCTGAACGTTTCGATTTTTTCAAGTAATTGAACAAAATATATTCATGTTGTTTAATACCTTTTAAAAATTCTTCTAATTAGACTAAAAGACATGTTTGATTTTGGGCCAGTTCTATGTGCACTACATAGGTAAATAGGAAAAAAATATGGGAATATCATAAAAATACGAAAAAATTAATTTGAAGAAGGATACACGCGTACAAAAATGATTATTTGAAGAGTTTTTTATTGCGAGAACACTATTTTTAGGGCGGCCATGGCAGTTGTTTTGACTTGACTTTTGACGTAGTAGACAGTTTTACGAAGAGACGACGTCTTGAATGCCATACGTCTTTCTTTGTCAAAAGTCATGTCATTGACAAAATGACATAATTTAGTTAATTTGATCTGATCCGCCATGTTTTATTTTACTTTGTGTTGCTCTCCTTGACGAAGTTAATTTAAATGTACATGGAAACGAAGTGAAATTAAACAAAATAAAGAATAGGAAACGGTTACTATATTATGAAGCTATATTAACATATACTGTACGTAGGGCTGGCCCAGGCCTCATACATTTCTTGAACATCGCTTTTTACAATATATTTTCTTCTCTAGGCCGGTATTGCCCCCGCGGGCGTGTCTCGGTACGGCGGCGACCGCGTGCGACACAACCACACGTACAGCGCGCCGCCGCCCTCGCTGCCGCGACATCACACGCGAGACAAACGAGGTAAAGACAATAAACACCACAGAACTATACTACACTACACGTCAAAGACACTTACGTTAGTCTGGTAGTTGTAACGTACTTCCAAATCAACAAAGATCCGATTACACTTCACTGTCAACCACCACACTTGTGTATCAATACTTTTGATTGTTGAAATCTGTATACTAAGAAAACGTTAAAATTGAGTCTCTCTAGGGTCAATCAAGTGATCAGAGGGTCAATCAAGTGATCAGAGCATATTATTATAAGGCCCACTTGCGCCAATCCGGGTTAAAGTTAACTCTGAGTTAAAAAACCATGTTATCTCTCTCGTTCTTGGTATTTGTGAAAGAGAAAGCATGATATTTTAACCCAAGGTTAACTTTAACCCGGATTGGCGCAAGTGGGTCTAAGTAGACATGTACTTTGTACTAACGGCGTGTGTTCTGCAGTGCGGCGGCTGACAGACGGCAGCACGTCGGACGGCAGCAGCGGCACCAGCATGTCCCGCGACGAGAAGCGCGCCAAAGCCCTCGGTGAGTTCCAAGTGTATAACACACTTCTCTATCAAACACACTCGCGTATCCCACACTTTCATCACTTGGGAGTGAAACTTCACTTACACTTGTCTGTCTATAAGTGTTTATACACTTGTTAGTCATTTGTCATTACTAGTTGATTAAGTGTTACTAAGTTAAATAAGTTTGTTATTCTATATTATATTCTGACTCGTTCTCTATTCATAAATAAATAAATGCATTCTCAATAAAACACTTCACACATACACGGCTCCTGCTCTATCTAACCGCACCTGCGCGCCGCCAGGTATCCCGCTGGAGGTGCACGACATCATCAACCTGCCGATGGACGAGTTCAACGAGCGGCTGTCCAAGCACGACCTGAGCGAGGCGCAGCTCTCCCTCATCCGTGACATACGACGCCGGGGCAAGAACAAGGTAATTACCCTACCACTACTAGCCTTAGGCCGTGCGCGGGCAAGAACAAGGTAATTACCCTACCACTACTAGCCTTAGGCCGTGCGCGGGCAAGAACAATGTATTTACCCTACCACTACCAGCCTTAGGCCGTGCGCGGGCAAGAACAAGGTATTTACCCTACCACTACCAGCCTTAGGCCGTGCGCGGGCAAGAACAAGGTATTTACCCTACCACTACCAGCCTTAGGCCGTGCGCGGGCAAGAACAAGGTATTTACCCTACCACTACCAGCCTTAGGCCGTCCGCTGCGTTAAGGCAAGAACCAAGCTCAAAAATAAAATGACACTACTCGTATGCACATTGTAATAAGATTCTTTTTTGCGTAGCATTGTTTTCTATATTCATGTAGAAGACGGTGTTTGCAAAGTATTTTTTAAACATCATTTGATGTACAAATCACAAGTGTTCGGTTTATGTTGAAATATAATATTTTAATTTAACAAAAAAGTATGTATGGTAGGTACTGCACAAATCTTTACGTTTTAGGAGATTTTTAAGAGGTGATTTTATGATTTTGTAAACTCAGGAAATATATATATACGGTTCATGTCGTGTCAAGGATTGTGTTCTTTATCCCATATTTTTTCCACTTCGTAATTGAACTCTGACTAGGTAGACTAGGTGACGGTAATTGACAAAGTAGGCTATGACCTCGTCTTAGCGGACGTAAGTTCCGCGGCGCGGGTTCCGCCTCACGCAGCGCTGCTGTATGAAAGACAGTACAAAAAAAACAGCCCGCGGCGTGCGTCTACTTAACGCAGCGGATGACTTTAGAACGGGACATAGCTACATATTATCTCGTGTCAATAAATTTTCCACCTAATCTGTGGCTGTCGAATTTCACCGTCAGCAAAATTATGTCTTAATTAAGAGCTTTGACGTGAGATGTCGCGCAATGTCTACTACAAAATATCTTGAAATGATTTTTTATTGTGTACAATCGATCAAGTTGCCGCTCGACCAAGCATAAGATGAAAATCGTCGTTAAATCTAATGAAAACTATTCATTAGATTTAATACATGTAAATACGTAGTTCTAACGTTTGCAGTCATTGCGGTCACTTTCTTTAAGTAAGTAAGTATTTATTTGCCAGAATATGGTTACAGTAGGTGTTAATAATTGTTAAGGTACATCATATTCTACATTTACAGTGTGCGAATATTAATGTCATTTAAAAATAAAAATATTAGTTTTTTTTTTTTGTGTTAAACTGTTTAGCAACTGGTCGAGCAGGAACTATGTCTACATTAAACCTGAATTATTCGGCAATATTACTGTCCTCCTCAGAATAAGTCTGACGTGATTGTTCCAATTCCAGGTGGCGGCGCAGAACTGCCGCAAGCGCAAGCTGGATCAGATCACGTCGCTGGCGGACGAGGTGCGCACAGTCCGCGACCGCAAGGCGCGCACGCAGCGCGACCACCACACGCTGCAGGCCGAGCGACAGCGCATCAAGGAGCGGTTCGCCGCGCTCTACCGGCACGTGTTCCAGGTGTGTGTGCCGAGTGTTAGATACTGTATGCCAAGTGTAAGATATTGTATGCCAAGTGTGTATGCCAAGTTTAAGATATTGTATGTCAAGTGTACGATAATGTATGCCAAGTGTACGATATTGTATGCCAAGTGTACGATATTGTATGCCAAGTGTACGATATTGTATGCCAAGTGTACGATATTGTTTGCCAAATGTCAGACGTATTACGCCTAATATGAGACATTGTATGCCAAATTCCTGTCAACGTATACGGTTACACCAAGTATGGGTTGTACGCCAAATAATAGATATTGTACGCCCAATGTCTGTCATTGCACGCTACGTATCAAATACAGTACGCAAGTGTGATATCTAACTCTCGACTCGGAAGTGGTGAGTTCGATTCCCGCGTTGGAACAAAAAAAATGTCGTTTCTACGTTTGGTTAGGACAATGCAGGCTGATCATCTGATTGTCCGACAAGAAAGATGATCCATGCGTCGGATGGGCATGAAAAAGTCGGACCCGCGCCTGATCTCTCGCCAGTCGTGTCGGTCATCCGTCCCACTGGGTTACAAAGGTAAATGAAGAGAGAGTGCTCTTGGTACTATACCCGAGTGTGTGCGCAGTGTAAGACAAGACAAAAATAACTGAAATCTGTATGGGGAACCATTATTTATGGCTCCGCCCGCGTAAATATAGTATCCCTCGGGAACACTGTACTTTTTCGGGACAAAAAGTAGCCTATGTTTTAATCCAGATCCTAAACTACTACCATACCAAATTTCATCAAAACCCGTTCAGTAGTTTTCGCGTGAAAGAGTAACAAACATCCATCCATACATCCTCACAAACTTTCACATTTATAATATTAGTAGGACCATACAACACATAATATGAAGACGTTATACTGTTGTATACTTGTGTCCGAAACGTACCAGTCCCCACTTACTGATATATGTTTGTTTGTTGTCAGAACCTGCGCGACCCCGAGGGCCGGCCGCTGTCGTCGCACCAGTACTCGCTGCAGCAGGCCGCCGACGGGAACGTCGTGCTCGTGCCCAAGATGCCCCAGCACGGTCAGTACACACTACACCGCGTACCACACACACTTGTCTACACATATTGCAGCACAAGTGCAAGGCTGAAAATATATTCGGAAATCGTCAGGCCGGGGAAAATTCAGAGCACTGAAAATAGAACTCTGCGCTTATACAATAGAGCTGAAAATCGAACACACGAGTGTCGAATGTCGATGTCATATGTGACAGCTCGATACTCGACACTTCCATTTACAACTCTATTTGTATTGGCGCAGACTTCTATTTTCAGTGCTCTGAATTTTCCCGGTTGCGCCGGATTCCGAATCATATGTCCCAGCCTTAGAGAATCGCACACTTACGTCCCGTTTCTGAATATTTTACATAAACTAAGTTTATCTGGCGCAGAGTCCAAAGAGATCCATCTAGTGGTCACTAGATGAATATTTTTCAAATTCGAGGAAAAAGTATGTATTTCATTTCATTTCAAATAAATCGATAAAATCTCTTTGATTCGTTAAGATAAACTTGGTTTATATATTGTCACTTTTGTCCAGAAACAATTCATCGAACCAATAACGCTAATGAATAGATAAACTCCGACAAATCACCTCAGAAACCGTACACTAGATAAAAAAGTGAGTGACGTGTAAGTGTGAATTTAGATAGGGAACTGTAATGTGTAACTGGGTATTTGATGGAGCAATGACACCAGTGTAAATAGTAAATACTATGATTCAACGAGTCGTTTGCCGCGACTTCAGTCGCAATATCCCAGTTATATAACAACAGTCTAGTCAACAAACATTATTAATGTTTGTAACTAAGCGTTGTATTTTATACAAATTAACATGAGCTATCCATTATATATTTCATATACAAATGCAAATGTATAAAATTTATGTTGTTTTAATCCAAATTTTTTTTTCGTTACAGATCACCCCATGAACCGGACATCCGACGAGGAGATGGACAGAAAATCGAAGAACTACGAGCAGTGACGTCACCAGCACGTACACGCACACGTATACGCACACGCTGCTACACGCCAGTTCTGTGACTACCGCTTACTACCGACAAACGTCAAAAGCCGAATATAATCTGTCAAATACCGGATATAGTCTGTCAAAACACGGATAAAATCTGTTAAAACCGGTTATAATTGATTATAAATTATGATAAAAAAATTGTATTTGATGCATCAATCAATTATTGCGTATAAAGAACTTAACGTAGAAAAAAATAGTAATATTGTGGGCTATAATTTGTTACCAAAACCCGTTATAATTTTATTTATAATTAATTTGTTTTTTCTATGTTACATCAACTGAAGTTGGTTGTGAAATTTTTATTTCACACAATAATTTTTTGTGATTATTGGCAATTATAACCGGTAAAATAAAAACAAATCTCAGCACTAGACTATAGTGTAACTATAACCACTTTTACATTCGTTCTAAAAGTTTAAACTTAAAATTTACAAATTCTCCAGTCATCTTAAAAAAAATCGATCTGAAATTAATTATCATTTGGTCAAATAGAATAGAATATAGATCGGTAAAAGTGCTTGTAGTTACACAATAGTACCAATGTGAACTTTAGTGATGGTTTATTCTGGAAAGATTTGGGGCTGGCCTAGAGCTGAGATCTATGACAAAAATGCTGTATTTAAATAATGTATAACGCGTTTTAAATGAGAATAGGAACGTCAATGACCTTTTTCTGTCATTTATCACTTGAAAAGTGCGATTTTCAGAAAAACTTATGTGCATATAAATATTAATAGTCTTGCATCGAATTTAAATAAAAACGTTAAATAGTAACCAATTATCTAAACATAAATTTAACTATCATAACAGTCTAAATTCGAAACAATATGGCGCCGACTCGATCCTATTCTCATTTGAATCGCACTATAATCACATACGTTTTATGATTAATAAGCACGCTGTGAGTACTCGGTTTATGTGAACGCACGTGCTTAGTCGTTGTACACGATAATCGAATGAACGATTTTTCGTATCGATACCTACTATATATTTTGAAAATCGATTTTTTGTAATTTTTTTAATGCACACACGATTTTATCTATACTACCATCGGATCAATTTTTTACGTCTTTGTATGTGTCAACTTTTTCGACACAGAGAGAGCCGCATGCTGTGTGTTTTGTTTTGGAACCGTCTAGAAATGTGATAAGAGAATTCCATTTTATTTAGTGTCCGATTAGTTGGAGGTGCCGCGTGAGACGATTCGCAATAATTATGGATATGACCTGTATATTATCTACGATTACATATTATATTTATTAATTAGGCTAGACTGTTATAGTTTAATTTTCTGTTGTAATTCTGAATTGTTTACAAATGGGAAAAGTACAAAAAAAATCATACCGAAGGCGTCGACGGGGGCCCCTCTCGCTTGTCTAACTCCGTACCCGGCACTACCCAGCCGCCCCCGCGACACCTTCGCCGTTAACCGATCAGTGTTGGTCAAAAGTTTTAATGTAAATTGTCATTTGTGTCGGCAATAATGTATGTTTAAAGACAACAATGTTTTTTTTTTTTTACCGCAATATTTTTATACGCTAATACTATTTTAGTGAGTTGTTTATATACGCTACTTTCGAATTTATTTTTGTTTTAAGATTCTTACAGCATGGCTGTATAGGTTGTAAACTTTAGTTTTAACGGAGCAGAAATGAAAGCACAGGTTACCTTTATCTTTTATAAAAGAAAACTGGGATTATTTCACGATCTAAAAAAAAATATGTCTGAAATTTTCCATGCCCTGTACTCGTTTTGTAATAATAGACAATAAATAAATTTGAAAATAGAACACTTTTTTATTTGCGCCGAAAATATTGTTGTCTTGTAAAACGGAGTACGTACTCTGTGGTGCATATTTTTTTAATCGTAGCGTTTTAGTGCTTCGCGAAAGTAATTCGTGGTTAATATTTATGTAATATAAGGGATTTAGGCGACGGGTAATGCATTTCACTAAGTTTTTTTTAATAAACTCTTAGCGTGGCTGTATATGATTTTTATTTTTCCTTTGTGTTTATAACAGCTGCCCACGGTTTTCTACAAACCAGGAAATCATTGAAGTAAGTATCTTTTTTTGCATTTGCATGCGAACAAAGTAATATACAGGTTGTTTTCAAAAAAAAACTAGTTACTATGCGTTATCAAAGAGGAAAGATACAAATCTTTTTATTTAAATTAAATTTTGCAAAGAGTAGACACGAGGAGTGACTTTCCGAGGGATTTTTTTATACGAAGTAGTGGGAAATATTTAGTATTAAAAAAAATAAGTTATTTTATGCATCCTACAGCTGTGGAAACAATGTCAAACTGCTAGTCGAAACTCAAAAAGAAACCTACATCGTCATGTACCAGGAAAACACTTATAGTGTAGAACAGCTCGTGGAAGATAAAAATACTTACATAAAAGCGCCATCTATTGTTCGGTAGCAAACATATATCTACTTTAAACTAGATGGTTTGATTAAAATTCATATTACTTGCTTCTCAAAACTTTCGAAAAAAAAAAAAATACACACATTGTAATAAAGTTGTATTTATTATTATGTTTACAATATAATGATTACAATACAAATTTAAAAAAAGTAAAACTACATTAAATACATAAAATAAATTGTGGCCTTCTATATAAAACTGCTATCAATCAACGGTTAGATGTTTTTTAAACCACTGTTTTATCATTTTATATTTTGATGGTGTCGATAAAGAATATTGGGTTTATAATATATGGATTATAAAATGAAATAACATTTTTAATAATCATCAGTCTTATCAACTAAATTGTATATAAATGCTTTAATACCTAATGTATTTCTAGATTATACTCATTAAGGATAGTGGCGTCGGGAGACATAGCTTGCAGGAATGAAGAATGTAACTAGATATGTAAAATAAAATCATTTGTGAAACGTTGCCGCTAACAGTACCGTGACGTCACGCCACACCTCGGCCACACAGCCCGGAGTTCGCGCCGCACTACGATCGCTTAGTCGCAAGTGACCTAAACCACTTTAAAGTTAAATATCTTGGAAACTAATTGACGTATCAAAATATTTACTTTGCGATTATTTTTTAATTTCCACAGAGAATACAGAAAGCTTACATTTACAATTAGTGAACATTCTCCATCGACTACGTGTGAACAGTTTTCGAGTCCCGGGAAGACTATACTCATCTTCTTCTTTTTAAGTTTCTACTTTTACTTGCGAGACTACTATCGAAGCTTGGATATTCTATGGATATTATTCCATGGGTATAAGTGGTAACAAGCGATACCATGAGATTATAGACAATAAACAAAGCAAGCTTCAAGGTTATTTTGTGCGCCGCGGGGGTGTGACGGAGGGGTAGCCCTAGTCAGAGACCCTAGTACTTAAATGGCGCGGTCTCTAGGGCACGTAACTTTAACGCTGGTTTGGACGATGTTCGTTTGACGCCATACTACCGTACCGAATATGCGTCCAAACAAGCGGTCTAGGATCGCGACGACGATACGAGTATGAGGCACGGTACGGATAAAAGAAAATGTCTGGATCAGCTAAACACGAGATACATCTGGGGAACCCGTTGCCTACTAATTGCAGAGCGGCGGGTGGCGAAAACCAGAGCAAAGTCAAGATGCATTCGACAATTTCGACGGCGATGTTCGTAAACAAAATGTATGGGATTTGTCATAACTCATAATGGTATCTACACTCGAACTTGGTCCGGAAACCATATGGTACGGATATCCGCGGACCGAATCCGGTGTCGCTACACACGCACGGATTTGGTACGGCGGACCGAATTGAAAGTTCGACACTTGTTGTGACACATAAAATCTATGCTCTATTGCATACAGCACAGAGTTCTATTTACACTGCAGTTTTTCAACGACGACGATGATTCCCGCAATTCATTGATAACTGGCAGTGATACCAACTCTCAAAAATATTTCTCCCCAAACTTTACCCCTGATTAATACCATTGACAGGTCTAAGAGATAATAAGCTAGAAAGAAAGGTTATGTGTTTTACATTAAGACTTACGCGTGAATAACATAAAACTAACGTGTCTTAATCTGATTTCACTCCCAATTAATTTTCATATCTCTGCCTTTATACACATATAAAAATTATCTTTATTATAACATAAAATTTTATTCATAAGGAGTCAACTATAAACATCCTGTCTCCTAGTAAACTCCCGTAGATATCTTAAATGATTGGGACATTAGAGATTTCGAACTTCGAAATTGTCGACTGCATCTTGACTAAAGGCCCTGTGCATAGCATCTAGGGCACCTTATGCGACAGGGACTTTGTGCTCCTAAGTAGTGTTGCCCAAATCAGTCTTGGTCTTGGTCTTGCAGAAAGAGTCTCGCAAGAGTCTCGCAATTACCTTTTAGCCTATTGCTATTCATTAAACGTTATTTTAGATCTCAGAACAACGTTATAGAGTAGGTATTACGTTACGTTGTTATATTAAGTTGTTCTAATATCTAAAATAACGTTTAATAAATAGCAATAGGCTAAAAGGTAATTGCGAGACTTGCGAGACTCTTGCTGCAAGACCAAGACCAAGACTGATTTGGGCAACACTACTCCTAAGGTTTAGGGCCCCTAGCCCACGTGGTGCGGCGCGGCGGGCGGCGGGAAGCAGCGCACGTGCTCGACGCCGGCGCGCTCGTCGTCGGCGGCGGCGAGGTGACGCGCCAGCACGCCGAAGATCTGCGAGTTGAGCACCTGGAACCGCCGGATGCGGTCTACCATGCGCTTCAGCGGCTGAAAAACGAAACAACAAACGCTTGTTGCATTCAAACTCAGAAATATATAGGGTCATAACTCAAGTATTTGTAAAAAGTAAAATCTTTAAAAAAAATCAATTTTTTTTTTTTTAGGTAAACAAAGGTATAGGTAGAATACGTATTCTGCCCTGATTTTTCTCAGACGGATTAAAAAATCACCTAGCACTTATAAATAAAAATCATGGTTGACTCATGCAGAGGACCTAGGTTTTCTATATCTTCCTATATTTATATAGTCTAGTGTCACAGGTCGCTCACGACCCGCATCCACTATTTGTTTGCGACATTTTTATGTTGTCTTCCCTTTTGATGGAAGTCATCATCATACATAGACATGTCCTGTCCTCGATCTTGTCTCTATGTCCAGGCCACCAGCACTCCCTATAAATCCACAAATAAGACGCCACTCACGATGCCCTTAACCAGCTCGTCCTTCCCGTCGACTCTCTGCACGCGTAGGATGTGGTAGCAGAAGTCGAGCGCTTCGAACCGCCGCTGCTGGCCGAGCAGCGCGATGATGGTGCAGCCGGCCCAGTGCAGACCCTCGCCGAACAGCTCCTCCACCGTGAACTGGGTGTCCCCCACCGGGATGCAGTACAGGAACTGCAGGGCGGACCACAGCCTGCGGGGACATACATAAATACAGTTTGCGCCACAGACAACTATGGACTAGACCAAGCAAGTTTCATTGTCTGTATAGAAACCAAGCGTGCCATTACTTTTCTGCCTACTGCGACGTCACAAGAGCGGTTTTATGGAGCTAACTCCCCGTCCACGAGTAAACGACTCAAAGGACGTCGCCGCGCGCCGCCCCGTCGCGTTTTTTTAGTTTTTGTTTGACGTTTGTCACCTGACGTTTGACGTACCGTCGCAGTGTTAACAGAATGTCAATTCTGCTAAATAAAACCTGCATTAATACAATTACAATCAAGTCCCGATATACTAAAACTGCCATATCATATATTCTCGTAAACGTTAAACCAACGTGAAACGCGCTCTGATTGGTCGAAACGGTTTATGATAACAAGTCGCTTCACTTACAATAAATACGATTAAAGTAAAATGAAAATCTACTTTAAATACCAGAATTAAAGTTCTGACCTTCTTTCTTGACCTCTGTTGTATCACCATTGTGTCGTCACGATCGGTCGTTTCCTTCCTAACTAAACAAAAAGATTAACGCGTCGCCATTTTAAGGTTACGTTGCTGCATTATCGGCGCGCAGCCGCCGCAGCACCACGCCGAGCAGCTGCGTGTGACGTGTCGAGTTGCCTCACCTGTGGAACTCGTTGGTGTCGTCGGCGGTGAGGGGCGCGAGGTGGGGCGGCGCGGGGGGCGCGGGCCACTGCGGCGCAGCGAGGCAGGCGCGCAGCCGCCGCAGCACCACGCTGAACAGCGACAGCCCGCAGCACAGCCGCTCGCGGGTGAGCAGGTCGCCCTCGCGGGACAGCTGGCTTTGCTGTGGACATCGACAGTACGGTCTTACACACAGACATCTATCAATTAGATAACCTACTATATTTGTATAGATAACTAAATCTGTTAGAAACCAAGGGTGTCATTATTTTTCTACCTGCTGTAACGTCACAAGTTACGAGTAGTGACTATGTCCCTCCACGTCCCCTAGTAAACGATTGAAAGGCCGTCGCCGCGAGCCACCCCGTCCTTTTCTTAGTTTTCGTTTGACTTTTGGAGAATATTCGAGGGGAAATGGCGCTGAAGGAAGTAATTCTTACTCCTCTTTTACACCCGAAGTTACACGCGAAGAATTTGTACTTCGCGTGTAACTTCCTTATGTTAGTTGGTTTCCGAAGAGTGTATATGTTACGGGTAATGCTAGAAAATAGAGTAAACCTAGGTTTGTTTGGGTTTACCTAGGATTACCCAAGCTTTGTGGATAAAGTCCAAATATTTATTTATATTCGGCGTTTACCCGTATACAACTAAGTTTACCCAACACTGGTTGGGTAATATTCGGTGTTGGTCTGAATAATAATTGAAATAAATTTTAATTCGAAATTTACCCATACTCACCTAGGTCTACCCAAGACAGGCTGGGTAATGTTAGAATAATTAATGAAATTAAAAACCATACGCATTTATAGTTTTTGTTTGTAAACAATCATTGCGTTTTTATATATTGGTGATATATTTTCAATGTCGATCAGTTTATTTAGATAAACAGAAAACTGGTTCCTTGAGAACATTTCTTCGATAGTTCCACGTTCGTTTCCTAGCAACTATTCCTAGCAAAGATCATCAGTAATTTCTATAACTGCCATAAGCACGTTTCGAAAATCTCCTCTTCCTCTATCAACATTATTATTACGACCAACACCAAACATTACCCAACCAGTGTTGGGTAAACTTAGTTATATACGGGTAAACGCCGAATATAAATAAATATTCGGACTTTATCCACAAAGCTTGGGTAATCCTAGGTAAACCCAAGTAAACCTAGGTTTACTCTATCTTCTAGTATTAATCTACAACAGACTATATCTATCACCTCCTTTACAATGAGACAGACAGAGACAGATGTGCGTATTGCGTACCTTGGCGGAGCCGTACTTGTCGACGTTCTGCACGATCTGCAGCGCGGAATACTTCGCCTCCAGCCGCTTCTGTTTCGTCTCCGGCTTCTCGCCCTCTGTAAAGTGTTAACAAACATCGTCACATACAACATAAACTATTTATTTATTAAGTCTACTGACAGATCCACATCTAAAAAAACTTAGGCCTTTTCATCCGTTAATAATGGATGATTTATACAGTATTGTCCGAGCGAAGTAACCACTCTTGAAATACTGTAGTGCCTGGGAGAGTCGGTTTTTAAATGTCGTATGGTTGCCCAATCACATACGGCATTCTCACAACATAGTCAGCCTAGTCCAGAGGAATGACTGGTCAATACGTCTGGGGCCAACCATGTGCGGGTTTCCTCACGATGTTTTCCTTCACCGTTAGAGCGTCCGTATAATGTACTTGAGATCTGAAAAGTCTCATTGGTACACGCCACAACCTGGGATTCGAACCGCACTCTCTCGAGTGCGAATCAAACGGTCTACCCACTAGGCCACGGAGCTCGTGATCTACATCTACTAAAGGCATAATACACATACTCGTAATACTACAGATACATGACAAGTTAAGGTGCTGACCCAATTAAAGGCAGACTCGGCGTGCATACTTCTGTTATTTAATTTTAAGGGTGGAATAGAATTTGAGAGATTTGACTCGTCGTGAAAAAGTAAACTCCAATTTGTATGGCATCGAACAAGTTACCATTGTTTGCCACTAGGGGCGCTGTTTCGATGTCATAGAAATTGTAGTTAACTTCACGGCGAATGGCGAGTAGTGACAAACACTCGCACACAGCATAAAAATATTGTTACCGGCGGCGAAGGGTCGCGGCAGGATGTTCTGGAAGGGCGCGGCGTGCAGCAGGTCCGTCACCTCCTCCTGGCTGAGCGCCTGTAAATTTTTGACACTAAAGTAAAATATCTTACTAAAATTACAGGTGATTGATATGATTTTAATTTTTATTTTGAATATTTTTTTGATTCACAAAAGAGCTTCAAATAATACAAAAAGTCTTTAAATGTAGGGTTCTAAAGTGCATATTGTCGAAGATAACAGCAATCTTATTTAATTTCATTACCTGAGTGGACTCCATTTCAATAATTTGAGCATTACACCACCTACCGACTATTCCTTTACAACATTGTATCCTCAGCAGTCTCTTTTTTTTTCTTGTGTGTAGTTAGTTATAATTTCTTATTTTTGTCTGTATAATATGTAGTAATTAGTAGTGTGTAAGTAAATTACCTGTAAAACTGTGTTCCCGCTTACTGGATGCATATTCTAAATGTTATGTACTTTTCGTGGTGCCCAAATTGTATTGAATAAATGTTTTATTATTATTATTATAAGAGTGACCTGCTCGATCAGCATGCAGAACAGTATGATGTTGCCGAGCTCGCGCAGCTCGTGGAACAGCTCCGTGCGCGCCTCCGGGTACTGCACGATGTCGGTGAGCTGCGCGTGGTAGTAGCCCAGCACGCCGTTGCTGCCGTAGTCGTAGCGCGGCAGCTTGCACGTGCGCGGCATGGCGGCCTGCAGCGCGCGCGTGAACTGCGCCAGCGTGCCGTGCAGCAGCCCGCGGGCCACGCCCAGCAGCTCGCCCACCACCACGGCCACGCCCTGGTGGTACAAACGAAATATGGATGCTGGTGATTTTGTATAAACAATAGTTAATGCTGTCATGATGTCTTATGACGACATTAAAATTGTTTATAGAAAATAACTAGCATCAATTTCAAAATAGTCCCGTGTTTTTAGCTGTTCCTCAAAAACTCGTTTTGTCATTTAACCGCCTTTTAGTTTGTGGAGGGCAGCATAGCAAAACACGTTGTTTTCCAATCCTTTTTAGTCCCGTAACTTTATACGTCGTTGCTGCCGTGTGTTAGCAACTGCTTACTGTACTTTTTTGCATTTTTCAATCCATATTGTACCTTTCGGAAAATAAATGAATTTTGCTGTTTTAAAACAAATGCATATCTGTGTATATTGTATAACTAGTTGAAATAAAGAAACAATACATATGGAGTACGGACGTAAATCATAACTTGAAGCCAGTAAACGCCGTAAACAGGCGTCATGCTTTCTCGCTCACACATTTATCTCTCTCACTATTCGCCGTACCTGGTATCCCAGCAGCCGCACGAGCGCGTGCAGGTGCACGGCGCCGACGAAGCCCGCGTACTGCGCGTACTGCGCCCCGTACGCGAGCGCCAGCTGCTTGGAGCCCCACAGCACCGCGTGCCCGTACTGCTGCGGCTTCTCGCGCTGCACCGGCGCCGCGAATTGGATGCCGCGGCATTTCACGAACCTGCACGTACGTAAACGATTAGGAGACCGTATACGTTAACTTAGGCCTTTACATCCGTTAATGGGTGATTTATACAGTATTCTCCGAGCGAAGTAACCACTCTTGAAATACTGTAGTGCCTGGGACAGTCGGTTTTTAAATGTTGTATGGTTGCCTAACCACATACGGCATTCTCACAGCATAGTCAGCCTAGTCCAGAGGACTGACTGGTCAATACGTCTGGGGCCAACTATGTGCGGGTTTCCTCACGATGTTTTCCTTCACCGTTAGAGCGTCCGTATAATGTACTTGAGATCTGAAAAATTCTCATTGGTACAAGCCGCAACCTGGGATTTGAACTTGCACTCTCTCGAGTGCGAACCAAGCGATCTACCCACTAGGCCACGGAGCTCGTATACGTTATCTAAGCATAAAATACTTCAGTACAATTCCTTTCGAAGAAAAATGGCGCACACGCATGGTGTGAAAATACGAATGGTGTACGGGCGCACCATGCGTATTTTCACACCATGCGTCCCCATACGTCGGGTACGTATGGGGACGTCTTACGTGTAAATATGAGACATAGTTAACATAGTTTATATATACGCATTTTTCAATTTTAATAACACGTAATCTACACAATATTTCGCTCGGAGTTTTGATTACTTGTCAAAGGTGCATTTTGTTTATTTTATTTTTGTATGAATACACTTAAAAGTCTTCGGGCACTGTGTGTTAGCGGTGATGACATGGAGCCGAAACGTGGTCATTCACAATGAGATTTATCCATAAGCTTCGTGTCGCTCAAAGAGCTATAGAGCGGCCTATGCTCAGAGTCTCTCTACCAGACAGAATCAGAAATGGGGAAATCCCCGATAACTCCCCGAGTAAACGATACAAGGGCCGTAGCCGCGCGCCGCCCTATCGCGTTTTTTAGCATTTTAGTTTTCGTTTGACGTTTGGCACCGAGAATATTCGTGAGGAAATGGCGCTGGAGGTAGTGAATCTCCCTCCTCTTTACACGGAAAGTTACACGCGAAGTACATACACTTGCGTGGTCTAGTCATATCAGAGCTTACACGGTCAACGTTCTGCGCACCTGTCAGTGGCGGCGTTATAGCAGTAATTGGGCAGGAAGTCGTAGTTGAGCTCCCAGAACACGTGCAGCGTGATGCGGCCGTACGGCGCCAGCACGCCGTGGTCGGACTCCCGCAGCACCGCCTCGAACTCGTCCAGCCGCAGGTAGCGGGACAGCAGCTTGTGGCAGAGCCGGTTCACGGCGATGAGGCCCTCCAGCTCCTGTTGTGTGTTAAACGAGGATTTATAATGACAAACCGTCATATTATTGACGACCTCTGTGGCTCAGTTGGGTGAGCGTGTTGGTGCTCAAGCCGGGGGTCGCGGGTTCGAATCCCGCCGAAGGAACAAAAAGTTTTTTTGTGTTCCTGAGTCATGGATGTGTATTAAATATGTGTATAATATAATAAAAATCTTAAATATGTGTATAGTATAAAATATATTTCCGTTGTCTGGTACCCGTAACACAAGTTCTTCGAGAACTTACCACAGGACCAGATTGACGTGGTATGAAGCGTCCATAGATATTATTGTATTATTATTATAATTATAATAATATAATAATATCTATGGATGCTTCAAACCACGTTAATCTGGCTCAGTGGTAAGTATCCAAAGAACGTGTGTTACAGGTACCAGACATCGGGAAGTATATTCAACTTTTATTCATATATTTAAGATTTTTATTACATTATTTACATATTGAATAAACATCCATTGCTCAGGAACACAGAAAATTTTGTTCCCTATGCGGGATTCGAACCCGCGCGGAGATCGCGGGTTCGAAGCTTTAGTACCAACCCGCTAACCACTGAGCCACAGAGTTCGTTTATATATAAACAAGATTCTTACACCCTATCTCTACCAATCACATAAGCTGTTTGATCGGTAAATTCGACTTATTTTACTACAAATTCAGTAATTTCAAGTAGTTCAAAATGAAACTTGAGTTAAGTTCTGCTTCATCAGATAGTTACCAGAACCTCAACTCTCGATTTTATTATTTGTTGAGCGATATGTTATCATAAACTGATTTAGTGAAGTTTGGACCAATCAGAGCGCGTTTCACGTTGGTTTTATCGTTTACGAGAATACCCTTTGGCAGTTTTTGTATATCGGGACTTGAATGTAATTGTATTAATGCAGGTTTTATTTAGCAGTATTGACCCTCTGCTGTTACAGACGTGGGTCACGGACTGATAACGTACCACCACTCCGGTGATGTCGCCCGCCTCGAACCGCGCGACGGCGGCGTCGAGCGCCCGGTGCATGTCCGCGTTGATACGCTGCGCCACCTGTAACATATTTAATAAATAATATAATGACGATGTTGGATATTTTTTCTGCCGTTAGGGGGCAGAACCGACGCACACAAAGTGTCATCTGGTGGCTTAAGTGGTATCGAAAACGGTCAATAGTAATTTTCTATTCTTTTTCTGTCGCCAGGCGGCGCTCGGTAGCCCGGCGGTCCTTGTCATGTCAAAAAGCTGACAGATGTCACAAATTTAAAAACCCTCATTACAATACGTCAATGCGTACAACGCGTCGGATGGGCATGTAAAAAGTCAGACCTGCACCTGATCTATCATCAGTCATGTCGGTTATCCGTCCCACTGGGTTGCGAGAGTAAAGTAAGAGTGCTCTTGTCAACAGAGCACACACTTGGGCACTATAAAAATTTAATTGAAATCGGCCACCGTCACCGAAATCGGTACGGGGAATATATTAATATTAGAAAATAATAATTATAATAGTTTAACATTGCAGAGATAACTTATATCTCATGCATTGTAAAATTATTGTAATAATAATGGTTTATGTAGCCTCTCCTATAAAGCGTCTGAGATGAATCGAAATTAAATAATCAAGCTCACAATATTTTAATGTCGCGACAGAAAAACAACACTGTAAATAGAACTCTTCTTTAGTACAATAGAGTTGAAGATCGAAGTATCAAACGTCAGATTTGACAACTGTACACGATTTTCAGCTGTATTGTATTAGCTTACAGTGCTGTTTTTCTGTCGCGACCTCAAAAATACTCTCGTGTGTACGAGGGCTAAGGATAAACCTAGCTTTCAATTTATGAATTTTTGGGGTACGAACGTGTCAATGTACGAATTTATCGTTATTTGCGACTGAACCAAACAATATTCTGTACTGACCAGCGAGCACAGGTCGACGTGGCGGCCGAGCAGCGCGACGTGTCTCTGGCGCAGCAGCGACACGTACCGGCCGGCGCCGCAGCCCGAGCCCGCGCCGCGCGCCGCGCACTCCGCGCGGTAGCGCTTGTCCAGTAGCATACTGTGCCAAAAAGTAGGTATTACAACACAAATAATAGGTTGGGGAAAAAGTCTTTTCGCATTATAGTATGTATGAACTTGTCATAAAATATCTTGGGCTATACCAATTGTATCTGGCTGATTTTGGTATCATTAAAAAGTTTTAATTTTACGGAAGACAATTCCAAATTCAAATTAGGTAAATTTGAGATTTTGTTTTTCTTATTGTTAAAATGAGTGATTCTTATGAAGAATTTCGATACATTTTAAAATTTTATTACAAAAAAGGTAAAAATGCAACACAAGCCGCGAAAAAAATTTGTGATGTTTATGGACCTAATGCAGTATCTGTGAGAGTAGCGCAAATTTGGTTTAAGCGTTTTCAATCCGGAAATTTTGATATCAAAGATGCACGTCGCTCTGGTCGCCCTGTTACGGACAAAACTGTTGCCATTTTTGAAAAAGTGGAGCAAGATCGGCATATTAGTAGTTACGATGTAGCTGAAGAACTGGGGATTGACCACAAAACGGTTTTGGCGCATTTGAAAAAAGCTGGGTACACAAAAAAGCTCGATATTTGGGTGCCTCATGAGCTCACTGAAAGAAACCTAATGAACCGTGTACTCATTTGTGATTCTTTATTACGACGTAATGAAACCGAACCATTTTTGAAGAAGCTGATAACCGGTGATGAAAAGTGGATCACGTACGACAAGAACGTGCGAAAAAGATCGTGGTCAAAGGCCGGTCAGGCTTCACAGACTGTGGCGAAACCCGGGTTAACTCGCAACAAGGTGATGCTGTGTATGTGGTGGGATTGGAAGGGCATTATTCATTATGAGCTGTTACCGCCAGGCAGGACCATCAATTCTGAACTGTACTGCGAACAACTGATGAGATTAAAGCAAGAAGTTGAGAGAAAGCGGCCGGAATTAATCAACAGAAGGGGTGTGGTTTTTCACCATGATAACGCTAGACCTCACACATCTTTAGCCACTCAGAAAAAATTACGGGAGTTTGGCTGGGAGGTGTTAATGCATCCGCCGTATAGTCCTGACCTTGCACCTTCAGATTTCCACCTGTTTCGGTCGCTGCAGAATTCCTTAGGCAGTGTCAGGTTGACATCACAAGAGGACTGCCAAAACCACTTGTCGCAGTTTTTTCATCAGAAGCCCCAAAAATTTTATAGCAATGGGATCATGTACCTACCAACAAGATGGCAAAAAGTTATCGAACAAAATGGCACCTATATACTTTAGTCACTTGTAAATAAACTTTATAAAAAAACCTTTTGAATTTTTATATAAAATGCGAAGAAAGTTTTTCCCCAACCTAATATTATGGGGCAAAATCCGTCCTACTCTCTAGAAGGTTCTAAAAATATGAATTCAAAATTGTATCAGTTCCCCTCCTAGTTCCTTGTTAAAGTGCGGTCGCGGAGCACGTAGAATTTCGTACATTGACACATCGCTTCTTGTCTCTTTCATTGCGCATGAATTTATTACTATCCCGCTCTTATCGCGAGCCTGCGTAAATGCGATAGCAATATATTCGTGCGCGAATGAAAAAAATAAGTAGCGACGAGACATTGTACGAAATTCTACGTGCTCCGCGACCACATTTTAGATATAATATTAGTTAAATTGCATGCTTGGGATTTCCACAAAGTAACACCCTGCCTCTATTTCCCTGATTCTATTAACCCACCCATTTAGGCCTTTTCATTCGTTAATGTATGATTTATACAGTATTCTCCGAGCGAAGTAACCACTCTTGAAATACTGTAGTTCCTGGGACAGTTGGTTTTTAAATGTCGTATGGTTGCCCAAGCACATACGGCATTCTCACAACACTGTGTTCCTCTGGACAGAGGAATGACTGGTCAATACGTCTGGGGCCAACTATGTGCGGGTTTCCTCACGATGTTTTCCGTCACCGTAAGAGTGTCCGTACGAGTCTCATTGGTACACGCCACAACCTAGGATTCGAACCTGCACTCTCTCGAGTGCGAACCAAACGGTCTACCCACTAGGCCACGGAGCTCCACACTTCACTTTAACTATGATTTTTAAGTGTTTTCACATGATACGAGTATGTATTCTCTCATGGTATCAACGTCACCTGGCGGCCAGCTGCTTGTAGTGCGCGTAGACGAGCTCGGCGAGCTTGTAGACGAACTGGTCGAAGCACAGGTTGACCTCGGCCTCGACCTCGTCGTACAGGAACTGCTTGCGGAACACCGTGAGCGCGTACTGCGCGCTGTCGTTGTACAGGTCCAGCGGGTACAGTACGTATCTAAAGCAATTTGGTTTTATATTAACAATTTTGGCTGCTTGCCGTATTACAATCACTATTTTTGTAGGCGTTTAAACTATTAATAATATAATGATATCTATGGACGCTTCACACCTCGTCTGGCCCCGTGCTGAGTATCCGATGAACTTGTGTTACAGGTACCAGACAACGGGAAGTATATTTAGTACTTTTATATTACTATGTAAACATATTATATATTTAATTTTTGAAGTAAATGCTTCTTTAGCGGCGCTGAGCACTTTTCTTGGGATGGGTAAAAACTGTTAAACTCGCGCGACAGGTCACGTGTCCTGATCGAAAAAGCGTAAGATTCAACTTACAATTGTTTTCTGTCTTGGTTTACGCGAGCATGAAACTATTTTAGTTCGTTTTGACTTTTGACCCCAACGTTCTCAACACATTGACCTTTGACATTAACCTTTGACCCCAACCAGCCCCAACACATTGACCTTTGACCTTTACATTGACCTTTACCTCCAATCGTCCCCCATGAACACTACTGATAATAATTAAAGCAATTCATGTAAAACTATTCCTTAACCATTCCAAAACATCAAAAATGCACAACGTTAATATTCAAGTTTTTACTTCTGCCGGCACTCCCGGAGTGCAAAGCGTCTTTTTATTATATTATTAACATATTTAATACACATCCATAGCCCATAAACATTGAAAACTTTTTGTACCCTCAGCAGGAATCGCGCCCGCGTAAATACAGTATTTCGTGGGAACACTGTACTTTTTCGGGATAAAAAGTAGCCTGTAGTCTGAAACTACTACCATACCAAATTTCATAAAAATCCGTTCTTTATCATCGAAAGCAGTTTTTGCGTGAGATAGTAACAAACATCCATCCATCCATCCTCACAAACTTTACCCCATTACTAATAAACGCCGTATAAGCTTTGAATAGTTATACAGTGTTTTGTCTTTGTTTTGTTTTTTTTTTGTTCTTTGTTTTGTTTTTTTTTGTTTTGTTTTTGTTTTGTCTTTGTTTTGTTTTGTCACTTGTGTTACGGGAACAAAACACTGTATAATTCAAAGCTTATACAGAGCTTTTTTTAGGAAGGGGGCTTGTATTTATACTAATACTAATAGTAGAAGGATTCGAAAGCGGCCAGGCCAGCCTCCACGGCGTACTCACTCCATCATGGCGGGCTCCTTGCTGCGCAGTATGTGGTCGGTGAGGATCCAGGGCATGGACATTTCGATGGGGAACTGGATGCGCTTCTCCATCGTCACCAGGTCGTTGCACTCCTCGTTGTGCTGGTGGCGCACCGAGCATTTCTACCGGAGTACATTCGTTAGACATTCGGTGCCATAGACATGGAGAATAGATTGAGCAATTTTCAATCCCCGACGGAAAAAGGGGGGTGTTATAAGTTCGACGTATCTGTGTGTCCGTCCGTGGCACCGTACATCCTTTTAGTGTATATTATTAATTTATTAATGACTAGATGTTGCTCGCGACTTCATGCGCGCGAAAGTTAATTTCGCCGAAACCGTACATTTTTCCGCGACAAAAAGTAGCCTATGTCCTTCCCCGTGGTCCACTCTACATCTGTGCCGAATTTCATCAAAATCGGTTCAGTAGTTTCGGAGCCTATTCGATGCAAACAAACAAAGAAACAAACTTTTAACTTATCCTCTTTATTATATTAGTATAGATAGATCATAGATGGACAGCTCCACACCCTTTTAATATTAGTCCGGTCAATTTAGACATTCGAAGTTACATAAATTCCCACCAAGCTGAAAATCGGTAATATTGTTTAAAATATCATTAAAAACAAAATTTGAAAGTTCCCCATCTTTCCCATGTAAGGAAAAAATTTTATTCAAGGTCAAAGGTAAAAAAAATGAGTTTTTCGCGATTTTCAGCAAAACGGTAAGTTTTATCATAAAAATATTTTAAACAAAAATTGTAGATCATAAAAGTATCTACTAAAAATTAATTAATACTTTTTTTTCTACGAGCCACCGTTTTTGAGATATAACGATTCAAAAAGTTGTAAAAGTTGTAATCGTCATAATATGCATGAGTACGCCACGTTATATTAGATAAATACGTACAGTATGTACGTCGGAATTTTGGTTCCCGAGTTACTGTCGTATTTGATGGCTATAATGATTGCACAAGAAATACCAAAGCTTCAGAACAGCGTCGTCGAACTTTAGCAACATCTTCATCAATTGATATTTTATTTGATGAAAATATGACAGTTCCAACCAGCCGACAAAAATTTATTTCTAATACTCACAACAAGTCTCGGTTCATTTCAATGTTGAAAGAAAGATTTACTACGGAAAATATATTGGTAAGACAAGCTAATAATGATGCTGATGTATTGATAATTGTGGTTGCAAAAAAGTCGGACTATTCTGTTCTCCGGCATGTACACATTGTCAAGGCCGGTTGTGCTCTAATATTGAATCACCAACAATAGAGGATCCGTTTGAGTTCGAGGCAACATGCGATACATCGCTATTAACGCAGTGCATGTAGCACTCAGGATGAAGATGAAGAAGAACAAGAAGAACAAGAACAAGACGAACAAGAACAAGAAGATCAAGAAGAAGAACAAGAAGAAGATTTTGAAAGTTACGACTCGGACGATTAAATTTCACTACTTTTTTTTAACTTAAATTGCTTTTATCTTTTTAATCTCTGCTAATATCCATTATTTTTCAATAGTTTCAAATAAAACAGGATCAAAACTGACCCGTGGAATAGGCCTACTGGGGAAACCACAAAAAAAAACGCGATAAGTACACTACCTCATAGGTGGCGAGGAAACGTGTGCATATTATGACGATTACAACTTTTACAACTTTTTGAATCGTTATATCTCAAAAACGGTGGCTCGTAGAAAAAAAGTATTAATTAATTTTTTGTAGATAATTTTATGATCTACAATTTTTGTCTGAGATATTTTTATGATAAAACTTACCGTTTTGCTGAAAATCGCGAAAAACTCATTTTTTTTACCTTTGATCTTGAATAAATTTTTTTCCTTACAGGGGAAAGATGGGGAACTTTCAAATTTTGTTTTTAATGGTATTTCAAACAATATTACCGATTTTCAGCTTGGTGGGAATTTATGTAACTTTACTCTTATTTTTTGGTCTAATTTGACCGGACTATATATATGTATTTCGCAGTATCAAAGTGTATTGTCAGCTCATTTGATTATTATGTATTATGTATGTACATGGACAGACGACACTCCTGCGAGAGCCAGGCGTCTGCTTACCACCACCTAACGAGGGTGTCTCAATAAAGTATGAAGGCGTAATAAGCATTTCATTAAAAGACCAGTCAATGCGTCTATATTATGTTGATGAAACGAAAGGTACCCATTTAGATGCGGTTTTTGTTTGATAGCTAACGTGGTGGTTCTTAGCTATAATTCATAATCATCAGCTCGTTCACTGTCTGATAATTCGGGGGGTCGCAGTAAGGCTGATTTTCAATAACGTCAAATATGTAGTGAGGCTATTTTGCCATCTACGTGATAACTTCCTAAAGAATGTACTTTTCAGACATATTTGCATCACATTAATAATACACAATACTTCTTGCACTATTTGCCTCAACCTGATGATGACGTTGTCGAAACCGGTCGTGTAATATATTAAAATTAATGTAAAATACTTATTAAAGTGGAAATAGTTCAAGAAGTATTGTGTATTATTACTGTGAAACATGAATTTCCACCAAGAACCTACAGTACATTCAATAACATATATTTGCATCAAGTAAATCTTCGATCCATAGACATAACGAAATAATTGAGCACAGAAATTTCAGTAACTATGATATAAAATAATAAAGAAACTATAACCCAACCACGTAAATTATTATTGCCTATGTTACCAGGGCTGTTATTACGTATATATTGACACTTCATTCATTCAAATCGGACCAGTAGCTTAGGCGCTAAGGTGGAACAAGCATACAGCCAAAATCATTACACTACCTCTTTGCTTCGCCGTAGTCGGGTAAAGAATACACTTTTTAAATTGAATCACTCACATTGACTTTCCTGCCCATGGTCATCTCGAGGTAGAACTCGCGGTACCAAAGCTGCGACAGGTCGCAACACTTGGCCAGCGAATCTGAAATACAGAGGCTTATCAAACGCTAAGGTTTATAAACGAATCATACACAGATAGAATTGAAAACTCAAATTAATATAATTTTTGAATATGTCACCGTAAAATTGTAAAAAAGTGAGATTGTAATATTACTAGAGATATTATAAAATGTCGACAGATTGTCAAATTACAATTTTACACGTAATTTTTCGTTATATTGTAATACTTACCGTGCCGATTAGTTAAACGGTATGTGCCCCGCGCCGCCATATTTGTTTGCTTTTTCATAACAATAATTATAACGAAAAATAATGCGTAAAATTGTAAAGGAGAAATTTTTATTTGACAATCTGTCGACATATTATATCTCTAGTAATATTACAATCTAACGGTTTTTACAATTTTACGATGATAGATACGTAACAAACAATATAGAGTAATAAGGATTTTCATTTTAACCCCCCATGAAAAGAGAGGGGTGTTGTAGTTTGACGTGCCTGTCCGTGGCATCTAGCCCCCAAATATTTTCATTTGAAAGCTGACGTGATCGAGAATATTCTTATATATAATTCATCACCATCAGCTCGCTTCCTGCTCGACAATGTTGGGGGTTAATTAAAATTCTAAGTTCGATTATCCTACAGTATTTAACTAAATAGCGCGTAAATGTACAGGCGAAATCTGCTTCATAAGCTTACCGAGTATTACGAGAGCTTACCAAACAACCCCTGAATCAAAATTCTGTATGTATTTATTTGCACATTGTGCAATGGTTGACTTATTATTACCTTGTGGCATTCTCTTCCAGTCAACCTGACGTACACTTATATCACTGCTATCAAGTCTTACCGGCCAGATTGAGCAGGTAGGCCCAGTAGAAGCTCTGGCGATGGAATGTCTCGATCTGCTGCAGCGTCGCGGCGTCCAGGTCCTTGCGCAGCGTTCGCCGTCCGCCGGACTTGTCTGAGATGAGCGCTTCCAGCTGCGTGCGCACCATGTATAGCTGCGTCGACGAGGGACCTGCCAATATTCATCGTCAGCGTTAGTTCATTCTGAGACAGTAAAAAAAATTAGGAAACAGTTGACCTAAAGGCCATCCGTGTAACTTCCCGCTGAGCGCTTAAATTTTATCTAATCACTTTTGAGCTTTTCGAGCTCAAAAATGCTTCAAAAAATTTTTAATGATAATTTTCTTTCCTTGCTCTCCGAGCTCAAAAGTCTGATTAATAAAACACTATTTTTTGAAATTGAAATGTCATAACTTTGGAATGAATAAATTGATTTTCACGCGATTGGCGGCAATCGTTGCAGTTTTTCATGTCCTTTGAAAGAATAGACAACAAAATTTTTTTCGATGAAATACTTCGGAGTAATTCGAAAAAAATACTTATTTCGGTTTCCTTTCCTTCACGATATCTCTCGAACGAATCAACCTATTTTGACCGTATAGGCGGCCATCGACGTGGTTTTTCAAGGTTAAGAGCTGATTAGTTTTTGGAGTTAATCGATAAAGTCGTTTAAAAGTTATTTCAACAAAACCACTTAAAAAAAAGCTTTTTTTTAAGAATTTCTTGAAATCTATCTGTCCGAATCGGTCCAAATTGTATTCAAAATCTAAGTTTGGCCAAGACCTTTTGAATGGCGCCAGCCGCAATAAAATCGGTCAAACTGTTCAAAAGTTATAAGAGGTTTACATACTTAAACACACACATATACATACATACAAACAAATATAGTGACACCCTGGCGGAGGTAGTCAGAGAAGCTTTCTGTGACCTCAGAACGTCGAGATCTGATGAGAATTCGATTTTTGCAAAACGGGGTAAAACCAATAACTTACCGATTTTTGAAAATCTTAGATTTGCTTAGCGGAAAGTTAAAAAAGGATTTGCGTTGACGTTAGGGTGTACTGTATTAGTACCTGTTAGGTGTACATCTACAAGACTATATGTTTACGTTACGGTATACAAACTAAACATAATATGTGCCGTATACCTACATATAATATCGGCAAAGGTCCTGCTCGACTAGATTCCTAATATTTTTCTTTGCACTAGGACGCCTTAAAAGCCTCCTTATTTAAAGACAAAGGAAGTGACTGCGTCGACTGCACATGTAGTTGAAGTCTGTTTTTACACGTGAGTATGTGTGCGTGCGCACGAGTCATCGGTGCTGTTAATAGTGATTATGATCTTATGCCTGGTCGAGCGTAAACGTGTTCGTTACTCACCGACGTTCCGGCGCGGCACCTTGATGGTGAAGCTGGTGTCGGCGTCCTTCTTGCCGCGCAGCGCCGGGTCCTGCTGCGGCTCGCAGCCGCGCGCCCAGTCGCCGCACGTCTCGCGCACCGACACTATTATACTGCACGACAATATCAATATTAGAAAACCAGTAAAAAGAAATATTTTAAAAAAGCTATAAAATCTAAAATATCAAAGTCGGGTTCACCAGAATAAAAACATGCAAACAAACATAGGCTTCTCCATATTTGGATCAAATTATAAAAGAAGTTTCGTCACATCAAGTTGAATAACCAATCTGTCAAATTTATTTAAAAATGGCACCGAAGCGATAAAGCGCTCACCTGCGTATCAGGTCTTTCTTGTTCTTGATCGCTTTACGCAGCGGCTCGCGCAGCAGGAGCTGCACGAAGTCCTGCAGCTCGGCGTACACGGCGCGCCGCGCGGCGTCCGCGAACACCGTCTCCATGCGCGCCATCAGCACCTGCAGACCCTTGATCATCGCTATCACCTGGAAAATATGAAAAAATGTAAATAGATTACCCCATAAACACAGAAGTAGAAAAGTTTCCGCGACGTTTTAGTTTGGGTGTGCGTTGGTGTTTACGTACACGAGTGCGTCGCGAGTAAAGCCGGGTTTTCACAATACGAGTACGCTCGGACCGAGTGCGCTCGGATGGCTACTCGGACGCTACTCGTAATGTCTAAACAGATGATCCGAGCGCCGATCACCTGTTTACACATTACGAGTAGCGTCCGAGTAGCCATCCGAGCGCACTCGGTCCGAGCGTACTCGTATTGTGAAAACCCGGCTTAAAGCCGGGTTTTCACAATACGAGTACGCTCGGACCGAGTGCGCTCGTACGAGCCTAATCGTATACGAGCCCACTCGGAATTTGGTTTTCACAGTTTTGGTTTTTTGAATCAAAGTAGCATTTGATTTCTAAACACACAAGATGACGACGACTGATTTGTTGCTCCGAGGTGTAGAAATTGTAGCAGATATGTTATTGGCTGAAGTAGAAAATCACGGGAGGGAAATAAAAAAATATAAAAATAACGATTTGGACTCGGAAATGGATTTTAAAACGTGACCAGCTGGGCGCTTCAAATAATTTTATTCGCGAAGTGCAAGAGAAAGATCAAGCCACGTTAAAAAAAATGAGATTAAATACTGAGCAATTTGAGTATCTATTAGAAAAAGTAGCGCCAAGAATACAGAAAACAGATAGGTACCCATAATTACGAGGAAAGCAATGCCAGCTATAGTTAAACTACAAATAGTAGTAATGAGATATTTAGCAGCTGGTGACTGCATTCATTCTTTAGAAAGTCACTATCGAATGCCAAAACGTTTAGTTTCACGTTCTGTCCATTTTTTCTTTAGCTCCGTTTTAATTTTTTTAGTTGACGCCATTTTGTTTTTAAAATTTCATCCGAGTCAACTCGTAAAAGTAGAGCCGCGCCCGAGTCGACTCTGATCGGATGCCATCGTCCGAGTGTGCTCGGATCACTTGTTTACACATTACGAGTAGCGTCTGAGTAGCCATCCGAGCGCACTCGGTCCGAGCGTACTCGTATTGTGAAAACCCGGCTTAAGTGGGTGTGAGCGTAGCTTATATAGTCGACGGTTCCGGTGTATCACATTTAAATCTTATTGCTATAGCGATTTGTCGGTAGCCGTACGTAAGCCTGTGCGTGAATTGGGCGTAGTGTATGTGTACTTATGCGTGACTTATACGTATGCGTGTACGCACGTATGCGTATGCGTGTGCGGCGTATGCGAATACGTACGTATGCGTATGCGTGTACGCACGTATGCGTATGCGTGTACGTACGTATGCATATGTGTGTACATACATATACGTGGCGAGTACGTAAGCGTGTATATGAGCGTGTGCATTGTGTATGCATGTACGTAAACGTGTCATGCACGTTGCGCGCACCTCGATCATGGCGAACTTCTCGTCGGAGGTGTAGTTGTAGCGGGTGGCGCGCTCGTACTCCTCGGCGTCGGGCGGGCAGCGCGGGTTGGTGGCATGGTCGGTGGGGTGCAGCAGCTTCCACGAGCACAGCTCGGTGAGCACGCTGCACCAGCCCGACAGCAGCTGCAGCCCGCGCAGGCACAGCTCGCTGACGGCGCGATTCTCCGCGTCCGTGCCCGCCTCTTTGAACGTCGTCGTCACCTGCAACGCCGAACGTTTTTTTATCTTTATTTATGAGCCCCTTGCCCACGGCGACTTTTTGTAGCAATGCGGTCGCTAGCTGTGTACCCTTGCCCACATAAAGACGATGCAGTCGCGATGCTAAAGCGATACTGTCGCGCTTCTGTCGCGGTAACGACATAAAAATGCCTGCGATCGTCACAATTGCGAGATGGACTCCGTTAAGGTCGCGCGTTTGCATCGATGCAGTCGCAATACTGTAGCACATTAGTAGCTTGTTGGCATCACTTCTATAGTGTGTTGCAAATGCGACTAACGCGCGTTAGTAGCGATGCTGTCGACCGTTTCAAACGCGCGACAGCATCACTAAAAAAAGTCACCGTGGGCGAGGGGCCAAAAATACATGAAACAGTACATTGCGGCGTAGTTTTGAGTGAAGATAGATCTAGGAATCTGTCAAGAATTAAATAATATAATCAGATAAATGTTACTGGTCGTTGAAAGGCCTACAAGACTCTGGGTAAAAAATGTATTGGTAGAAGAAACGAACATGGCGCGACCTACTACTGCATACAGAAACGCTCGCTTACCTCGTTGCTGTATCGCGCGAGCTCGGAGATGTAGTTCTGGTGGTCCTCGCGGATCTGCGGCAGGTGGACCATCAGGTCGGCCTGCGGCGACAGCGGGTTGTGGTTGGATGATAGCGGCCACCTGCACAATACGTGTTGTTATTTTATTATTTTAGGGGTTGTGATACGCATGTTTTTTTTTTGTTAATAATAAATTTGTAAATATATCTATAGTATAATCAGTTTTTAAATATGATTGAAAATAAGAAAAATATCAACGTTTAAAGAAGACAATTAGACAGAAGAGAGCCGATGTGTAACGTGAACTCACATGACACGACTTGTATAAAAAATTCATACTAAATTTAGTTGTGCTATATAAAGAGATAGATAAAAAACTTTAACCGCTCATGTCTTCCTCATTTTTAACAGAAATTGGCGATTCTTTCGCAATTTCTTTTATTTCTCAGTCTAGTATCATATAATAATGTTTTATGTAAATTTTCTGTTCTATATGCATATTCTCTATTATTAAACTTTCCAAAAACCAACTAAAAAGCCACATCATCACCTAAAAACCTTAAGGCACAAAAAATATTGTCATACTATAAACGGAATAAAAACCGACCAAGTGTAAATCAGACTCGCGAACAAAGGGGTCCGTACAAAACAGCAATAAAACCACATTCGTTGTAGGTATGGAAGCCCCACATAAATGTTTATTTAATTCTATTTTTAGTACCTATACTAATATAATAAAGAGGAAAAATTTGTTTGTTTGCATCGAATAGGCTCCGAAACTACTGGACCGATTTTGATGAAATTTGGCACAGGTGTAGAGTAGACCACGGGGATGGACATAGGCTACTTTTTATCGCGGAAAAATGTACGGTTTCTGTGAAATTAACTTTTGCGCGCACGATGTCGCGGGCAAGATCTAATAATATAGCGGCAACAGATTAATACATCATCTGTGAAAATTTCAACTGTCTTATCTATCACGGTTCATGAAATACAGCCTGGTGACAGACAAACGGGCAGACAGGCGGGCGGACAGAGAGCGGAGTCTTGTTAATAGGGATCCCGTTTTTAGGGTTCCGTAATACTTAAGGAACCCTTATAGTTTCGCTCTGTCCGTCTGTCTGTCTGTCTGTCTGTCTGTCTGTCTGTCCGCGCCTCTAGCTCCTGTAATTATGAATATAAACTGATGAAATTTGGTGCAGTTATAGATTGTGTATAGATCACGGTTTCGGGATCATAAAAAAATAATAATTTTATTTTTTAGGGGTGGCTCTACATACATGTGAAGTGGGGATGAAAAATATTTTTTCACTCTACCCCATCGTGTGGGGTATCGTAGAATAGGTCTTTTAAAATAAAGGCAAGGTTTCATACGTTACTTTTTTATAAAGTTGACCATTTTCGAGTAATCGGCCTCCAAAGTAGTTTATAAGTTGCAAGTTTCTATCTCCTTTAGTTTAAAAATGCTAGGGGGGGGGCCTAGCATTTTTAAACTAAAGGAGATAGAAACTTGCAAATTTCCATGCTGATAGATCATGCTAAAAACTCTTTAGGAAAACTATTATGAACCAAATCGGACAGTAACTTTTGGAGTAATTAAAAAAAAAGCATATTACGCGTTTATAGTTACGGAACCCTCCTTAGACATGTCCTGACATGCTCTTGGTTAGGTTATTACTTTTTTATTAAACTATTTTTTACTAAACGTAAACCCCCAAATATAAAAGGGTTTTTTTAGAGTGTAACAATTTTTTGTCTAAGGCCACTGCACTCCTATCAGTGGTGACTATGGCACCCGCCTGCGCGCGCCGCCCTCTTGTGTTTAAGGCAGCGGCCTAAACGGCTTTACATGTGCAGTAGATCATCTGCCCGCAAGCTCTGTGGTAAGTATTATTATGGGTGTGTTCCGGTTTTTTCGAGGTAAGGTACTCGCAGTAAAAAGATTAAAAAGATAGAATAGTGATTAAAAAGTTCAAACGTCAAAATGAAGACCATTCCTAGTTGTCAGTTGAAGTCCATAAAATTAGGTAATAGGGCAGCAGTATAACTGGCTATAAGGGAACGGCTTCACAGTATACTGAATTGACTTCACGCAGTACAGTGGTCGCAGTACATTAGGAATATACCCGATAACAACACTTTTTTTTAATATTAATATATGGCGTCGGCTTATAACCATTTGCCAGTGTCAAGTAAAAAAGGCGGGAAATGGATTATTATGTTATGATTATAATGGATATTCGTTCAAATTTTCATCACAGTATTTCTGAATCGTCAAGTCCAAAGTCTAGTCAAAGCCCAAATAAATAGTCACGGTAGTCAATCAGTCAAGTCAGTCGATTCAGTAGTGGTAGACGCTTTACTGAAACTTCCTAGGGAGTTTTGGCAGGAAACCCAATTTAGCACGCATTTTGTAGTTGTATCACTTGCCCACACTTGTGCACGTTAACGAATAACTAATGGATAATATTCTACAAATATTACACATTAAAAACCGAAAAAAAAAAACACGAATACACAACGTTGCTGATCGACATTCCCGGCAAAAACTTAACAACACTGTGGAAGTGTGGACACTACTCACTTGCTGGGGTCGTAGTGCTTGGAGCGCTTGATGTAGTTGAACGGCGCGATCTGCATGTCGCCGAACAACGGGACTACCTCCAGGTTCTGGGGCGAAAGAAATAGAAGATAATGAAGTGATCAAATAGCTTTTCATTCTACAATATTATGCGAACCTTTATTATTCTACAACAAAAACCAGGTTTTATCATCCGTTATTGGATGATTTATACAGTATTCGCCGAGCGAAGTAACCACTCTTGAAATACTGTAGTGCCTGGGACAGTCGGTTTTTAAATGTCGTATGGTTGTCCAAGCACATACGGCATTCTCACAGCCTAGTCCAGAATGACTGGACAATACGTCTAAAGCCAACCATGTGCGGATTTCCTCACGATGTTTCCCTTCACCGTCATGTTTATTGCGTCCGTATAATGGACGAATCAAACGGTCTACCCACTAGGCCACGGAGCTCTTCATATATTTGACGACCTCTGTGGCTCAGTGGTTGAGCGTGTTGGTGGTCAAGCCGGGGGTCGCGGGTTCAAATCCAGCCGAAGGAACAAAAATATTTTCTGTGTTCCTGGGTCATGGATGTGTATTAAATATGTGTTTAATATAATAAAAATCTTAAATGTGTATGACATTAAAATTATTTAATAATATATTTCCGTTACCTGGTACCCGTACCCGTAACACAAGTTCTTCGAGAACTTACCACGGGACCAGATTGACGTGGTGTGAAGCGTCCATAGATATTATTATTATATTCTACAATAAGTGACAGTAAAAATCATTCAAACCTTGAAGATCCTGTCGATACGGTCGAGGCGGATCTTCTTCTTCTGGTCGAGCCGGTTGATGTTGCACGCATCCGAGTCCATCAGGAACAGACCGAAGCCCATCACCTGTACACGCAAACCGTGGTTAACTTCACAGTAAAAGTGGACTATATCCAGGAGGATACAGTCCACTATTTCTGTGAAGTCATGTTGGGCAAAAGTGCATTGACCCAACCATGACCCAACCAGTACCGTGTTAGCAGAAAACATGTTTGTGTGTAGTAAGTTATTAATTTGAATTTTGAGATTTTTACAGTTTTGTTATTTCGTGTTTTCATACATTTTCTGCCCTTTATCTATGTACTTAACGTCCTTATATAGACGTAGCGTAGAAGACCTAGAGGTTGAAAATGGTGTATACTTGTTACAATATACGTAGTTTGGTTGCAAAGAAATGGGATACAAACAATAAAAACAAATGCTTGTAATTACTCTGAGTTTGGTTAAACACAATGTTTTGTTGAAAATATTGTTTTAAATATTGTAGTCTGTTACTCTACTTGATGATGTCACTCACATCAGATCAAAATAATGTCTAAATAATGTTGTGTACTGTCGGTGTCTAAGCGTTTTGCTATAACCACTACGTACGTACGAGATTCAATTTGTTAAAACTAAATAAGTTAGTCGCTAATAAATATATCGTAAACAGTCGGTGTACCTTAATAAATAAATAAATAAAAATGTATGTTTGTTACAAACATACACCGTGTTCAACCTCCAGGTTTTATTTAAAAAGTACGTTAATAAATTCGGCCGCTGTACGGTGCAACCGTACAAAGTCCAAAATATAAACGCATCATCATCATTTTGTATATTTTACGTGGGCGCTCATTTTAGACTTAAGTTTAGTGTTAAGATCAGTTCACGCAAAACCGTCGCGCATCGCGGACTAGTGTAACTCGTTAGCATATAGCATTAGCATTTTATCTTTTAGCATTACACATATTAGCAGCAGCAACTTAGTTTCATTCAGCATACAGCATTATCTATAGCAGCACAGCATCTCAAGGTGTACGAACCGTACAGCCGCCTTTTAAATATTGCTTGACCTAAAGACTTATCCCCTAAAGCTTATTTGCGCACAAATATTTAAATTGGTTTATATAGCAGTTAAAGAGATACAGCCTGCAGGTGACAGACAAACGGATGGACAGATGGGCAGACAGCGAAGTCTAAAGCGCCCCACTCACTAACAGTTTGCCGGGCGATATAAATCTGTCAGTTAATCGCAATAGCCAACACACTAACAGTTCCGTTTAAGGTTTTGAACTGACAACTAATACGAACTGATAGTGTGTGGCCACTTGACGATTCCGACAGATGTCGGCCGGACAGTCTATGGCCTTGAGAGCGAATGACCACACACTAGAGGGTGGTCGTCGAAAACTGCCGACTGCTAGTGTGTGGCCTCAAAAGTTGTAGCAGGGCATTGCCGGCAGGCAAGAATCGCTTTAGTGTGCTGGCGCTATTGACCTAGGACGGCAGGCCGCCGGATAGGACCAGAGACTGCAGGAGGACTGTTAGTGAGTGGGGCCCTTTAGTCATTGACCCTTTGGGTACGGAACCCCATTAATGTATTCACCTTAACGAGCATGTGCTTCTCGGAGGGCGTGAGGTACATCTTGGTCTCGAACATGTGCACGCAGATGTTCACCACGTCGGCAAGCAGGTCCTCGTAGCCTGTGTAACGACACGTTATAAATAAATAAATTAACATAATATTTTATTTTGTGTAATACACAATGTCATTTTTAAAAATTGCAAAAATAGCGTTGTCTACAAGTATGGAAGATTAGATTTTACAAAAAAATCTAAAATAAATAGTAATCTTAAATAATAGAAGGCAAACCTGACTGACTCATCTATCAACGCACAGCCGAAACTACTGAACGGATTTCACTGAAATTTGGCAATAAATAAATAAATTAACATAATATTTTATTTTGTGTAATACACAATGTCATTTTTAAAAATTGCAAAAATAGCGTTGTCTACAAGTATGGAAGATTAGATTTTACAAAAAAATCTAAAATAAATAGTAATCTTAAATATATAAAAGGCAAACCTGACTGACTCATCTATCAACGCACAGCCGAAACTACTGAATGGATTTCACTGAAATTTGGCATAAAGATAGTTGTAATGACGTAGGCATCCCCTAAGAAAGGATTTTTAAAAATCCGTTCAGTAGTTTCGGCTGTGCGTTGATAGATGAGTCAGTCAGGTTTGCCTTTTATATATTTAGATAAAACTTTTTCAAATTGAATTTAATATGTGCGTATAGTGTGCAGTGTGCACAACACTCACCGTTAATCTTCTCCAGGGCATCCTTGACAGTGTCCCGGATCTTGTTCTGGGTGGCGAGGAACATGGACAGGTTCTGGGACTCCTGCAGGCTCTGGCTGTCCGACATCACCTTCAGGAATTGGGCTGCTCTGAAATTTTCCTCATCACTTAGTATGGGATTCCTTTTTTGGGCTGCATTGGAAAATAATAAGATCATTCGAAAACGAAACGCCGTAGGGCGATCCTAAATTAAAAAAAATATATAATTGAGGGTATTCATGATGAAAAATCCGCTAAAAGTACATTTTAAATCCTTCCCTTTTCCCCGCACCTCCCTGCGAGCACTGCTGTAGGTATTCAAAACTAGACCACTCCGCGCCGCGACCGAAACTACGCTCGTGCTATTCAAATATGTTCACGACTTGCCTATTGCCTGTTGAGACTCACCGGCGGTACGTGGAGTAGTCGTTCTTGACGGAGCTCTTCATGTTCTTGAGCTCGTCGAGCACGGCGAACATGTTCACGAACTTCCCGAGCGTGAGCAGGTACGCCTCGGACACGAAGTCGCGCCGCTTCTCCGCGTGGCACAGCCGCCGCACCTCGCCGCAGAAACGCTCGATCGCCTTGCGCTGTGAGTACAATTTTTTTAAATATTATACTTTAAATGAAATAATCTTGTCACTCATTTTCAGTCTAGACAAAAACTGCGAGACTCTTTTTCTTAACTATATAATATGTCACCGTAAAACTGAAAAAACTGTTAGATTGTAATATTACTAGAGATATTATAAAATGTCGACAGATTGTGAAATAAAAATTTCTTCTTACAATTTTATACATAATTTTTCTTTATATTGTAATATTTACCATGCCGATTGGTTAAACGGCAAGTGCCCCGCGCCGCCATATTTGTTTGCTTTTTCATAATAATAATTATTACTAAAAATAATGCATACAATTGTAAGGAAAAATTTTTATTTGACAACCTGTCGACATTTCTTTAGTAATATTACAATCTAACGGTTTTTTTAATTTTACGGTAACATATGTAGCGCCGAACTGTGAAAACTTCGATAGCGCGATTCAGGATTGTGGCTCTAATTGGTCCGCCAAAAACAGTTCGCTACACACATTTTGGTGTCGCAACTAACAAAAAATAAGCAAAAGTGACGACTATACTCGAGGACACGATTGTGTACACACCTGGAAGTACATGAACTGCAGCAGCTTGTCTACCTCCGGAGCCAGCACCTGGACGGTGCGCTCGTATATGTGAACCCGGTCGGGCTGCTCGTTGGACCGCGGCTGCGGGATGGCGCGGCTGCAGCACCGCCACGTGTACAGCATCACCGCATGCGCGTTACCCTCCTCCAGCAGCTCGTTCTGACAATATACTGTTACATAAGGGGCCGTCCACATATTACGTCACGCAACATTCCCACTTTTTGAACCCCTCCCCCTCTATGTCACGCTTCAAATATCGACAAAGTTTCTGCTCGACCAGTTTAATAATCTTTTCTCTCGACCAGTCTTTGCAATAGGACGCCTCAAAATATTTTAAACACAAAGGAAGTGACCGCAACGACTGCAGACGTGGTTGAACAATGTTTGCGTGCGTACAATTCATTAGCGATGTTAAGCGATTTACATCTCATGCCTGGTCGAGCGGCAACTTTGTTGATAGTACCTGCACTTAACATGTATGGTCACGTTTAGTATGATCCCCCTCCCCCTTGCGCTGTGACGTAATATTTGGATGGACCCTAAGGGGCCGTCCATTAATCACGTGATGTTTTTTACAACTTTTTAGACCCCTCCCCTCCCCCTGGTGATACATGGTGAGGTTTTATACTACCGCCCATAAATGAATAGGCTCCGAAACTACTAGACCGATTTTGATGAAATTTGGCACAGATGTGGAGTAGACTACGGGGAAGGACATAGGCTACTTTTTATTGCGGAAAATTTTGCAGTTTCTGCGGAATTAACTTTTGCGCGTACTGTTATATCCCGCATCTGTACCCTATCATGCTCACCCTAGCTTTCCGACTTTGCTGATCCCGCATTTCTCCTATCGTCCTACGCTTCAGTCCAGGCCCCTTCAGGGCACTCCATCTCTGACTCCTGACCGCGACAGTTGTCTCAATTCTAATTTATTTGTTTTATTGAAGTACTATTTCAGTTAATTGTAATAAATCTTTTTTTTAAAAGGGAAAATAGTAATCCCGTATAACAAATTGGTGGCAGCTCAAGGGGATTTTAAAAGATAATCCCGGGTACGCCTCACGAACAATACCTAAATCGAATTCCAATATTCTAAATCCTCAACAAATCGAAAGTGTAACGAGTCCGCGGTTCCCGAGTTCCTGTTCGGTACATCAATTTCGCCGGGTCCAGCGCGCCGAGTTCCACGAAGTCCAGCAGCCGACGCCGGCCGCACGCCGCACGGATGTTTATACAAGCCCTTATCGCCGCATTCCTGTGAGTCGTTCATTTATTCTACTTTGGTCATTGCAATTTCTTTTGTGTTTTTGTATCTTTATTATTTGAAGTGTTTTGTATAAAGTTAAAATGTCGGAATCTAGAGCGCCTAGTCCTAAATTTGAAGTAAATATAAACGAACCCGAGGACGAAACAGTCCCATCCTCTCAACCTGGGCCTGTCACCAGGTCCAAAAAGAAAACGCAGACCACTACTCCGCCAAAGGTGGAGTTAGATCTCTCTACCTTACTTAAATTCATAAAACCCTACGATGGCGCTAGGGAATCGTTGAATTCTTTTCTTGTTAACTGCAGTAACGCCCACGATTTAGCTTCCGAACAACAAAAAGATATCGTTTTTAAATATATCCTATGTCAATTACAGGGTAGAGCCCAAACGACCTGTTCAATAAAAGAATTTGTAAACTGGTTACAACTAAAAGATTTTCTTAAAATACAATTTAGTGAACGGAAACACTACGCACATTTGCTAACAGACTTGCAAGAATGCAAACAGCAAATAAACGAATCTGTTAGTCAATATTCTCTAAGAGTCGAAACATGTCTGTCACAATTATTAACAGAAATTTCAATTGCACACGGTAGCAAAAACAGAGAAATGATAGGTCGCACTGCAGCAATGGAAGAGCTAGCTCTCCATCATTTTCAAATGGGACTTGTACCTCGTATATCAAACGTAGTGAGGTGCAAGTCACCTAAAACATTAAACGAAGCAATAAATATAGCCATTTCCGAAGAGAAAATTCAGCAATTTTTATACAAACAAAATCCCCAACCTAAATCGCTTTCTTCCAGGCCTAGTTTTAACGCCAACCGCCGATTTCAAAATCAAAATCCTAATAATTATAATAATCGCTTCCCAAATCCCAATATGCGTTACAATAATAATAATAGCAACCGCGTTCAAAATCAGAGTGGCACTAACTCACCCCCGGTTTGCCGCTATTGTAAGAATATTGGTCACACGATAGATGAGTGTAGGAAACGGGAGTACAATAATAATAGAAATCAAAATTTTAATAGACCAAATTACCAACGAGTTAATTTTACATCCTTTAACGACGAAAATCCTCGTGAACAAATTAATGCCGAAGAAGGTTATGATACCGTAGACGACGTCCCAAAAAACTAATTAAAGTCTCGTCCCGGTGTCGTGCGGGACAAGTTCAATCTAAAATCGACACCTTACTAAATCAACGCACAAGTGGTGCAATTACTAAATCTACGCAACCCCGCTACATGGGCAAGTTGCATAAACCCACTGTATCGAGTTCAAAATCCACTGTATCGTATTCAAAACCCACTGTATCGAGTTCAAAATCCACTGTATCGTGTTCAAAACCCACTGTATCGAGTTCAAAATCCACTGTATCGTGTTCAAAACCCACTGTATCGAGTTCAAAATCCACTGTATCGTGTTCAAAACCCACTGCATCGAGTTCAAAATCCACTGTATCGTGTTCAAAACGCACTGTAACGAGTTCAAAATCCACTGTATCGTGTTCAAAATCCACTGTATCGTGTTCAAAATCCACTGTGTCAAATCCAAATTCCACTGTATCTATTAATCCTAAATCCTCTGAATCCAAATCAAATATTTTTGAGATAGTTAACGATCCTACAAAAACACTCTTACCACATGTCCTGGTTGACTCCCCTGTCTCAGAATTCCCACTTACCTTATTAGTAGACTCTGGATCCTCTGTAAGCCTATTAAAAAAATCTTGCCTAACCAATTTCCCTAAACTCACTAAAGAATTTATTAATTTAAAAGGAATAGATTCCTCAGTCGATTCCATACAAACTCTAGGACATTTTAATCTTAAAATCAAATTAGCTAAATCCGGTATTACTCACCAATTCCATGTTATTGAAAATATACACTTACCATACGATGGCATAATAGGGTCGGACATGCTAAATTCTAATAACTGCAAAATCGATTATAATAAAAATTTATTGTTATTCACAAAAATGTCTCTTCCACTATACTTCCGAGATCCAGCCTACATTATTCCTGCTAGAAGTGAAACCGTCGTTGAATGTTCCGTCATAAACCCCGAAATTAAAGAAGGATTAATTTTAGACCAGCACATTTCAAATAATTTATTAGTAGCAAACTGCTTAGTAAAAGTCAAATCAAATAATCGCATTAATATAACAATAGTTAATACTTCCGAAGAATCAGCTACAATCAACTCGAATTTAAAATTAAAATTGACACCATTTGATATAAGAGACTGACAAAAATCCCACTGTTTCTGTAAATAAAATTGATAGAACACAACCTACGGATAATTTAAGACGGACGACCCGAGTTCTTAATCAACTTAGAGTATCACACTTAAATAACGAAGAAAAATCTGCTTTCTTTAATCTCTGTGCAACTTTCTCTGACATTTTTCACTTACCTGACGAAAGCTTGACACATACTAATGCCCTGAAACACGAAATCAAAACGACTTCTGATATACCAATACATACTAAGTCTTACCGATTCCCTGAAGTCCACAAGGCCGAAGTTCGTAAACAAATTGAAAAAATGCTAGAACAAAATATCATTGAACCCTCTGATTCACCATGGTCTTCACCCATATGGGTGGTTCCAAAAAAATTAGACGCATCTAACGAACAGAAGTGGAGAGTCGTGATCGACTATCGTAAACTCAACGACGTAACAATAGGTGATACTTATCCACTTCCCCAAATTACAGAAATACTTGATCAACTAAGCAATAGCAAATATTTTTCTACACTGGATTTAACCTCCGGGTTCCATCAAATTCCCTTAAATGAGTCCGATAAATCAAAAACCGCTTTTAACGTCCCAGAAGGACACTACCAATTTCTTAGAATGCCTTTCGGGCTTAAAAACGCCCCAGCCACTTTCCAGAGGCTTATGAACACAGCATTAATTGGACTTCAGGGTATCCGCTGTTATGTATTCCTCGACGACATAGTAACCTATTCTTATAACTTAGACTCACATATTTTAAATTTGACTTCTATTTTTCAAAGACTGCGTAAATTTAACCTAAAACTTCAACCGGACAAATGTGAATTCCTGAGCAGAGAGGTAGGCTACTTAGGACATGTAATAACTGAAAAAGGCGTGAAACCAAATCCTGACAAAGTCAAAGCTGTTACAAATTTTCCTATTCCCAAGTGTCCTAAAGACATAAAATCGTTCTTAGGGTTAGTTTCCTATTATCGCCGATTCATCCCTGAATTCTCTACTATTTCCAAGCCTCTTACTAATTTACTAAAAAAGGATGTTCCATTTAACTGGGAGAACCAACAACAATTAGCATTTGAAACATTAAAGTCCAAACTAACAACCGCTCCTCTCCTAGCTTATCCTGATTTCACACAACCTTTTATACTTACTTGTGATGCGTCAAATTATGCAGTAGGTGCTGTCCTATCACAAGGACAAATTGGTAAAGATCAACCAGTAGCTTTTGCATCTCGCACCTTAAACAAAAGTGAATGTAATTACAGTACTACCGAAAAAGAATTGCTCGCCATACTTTTTGGCTGCAAAACATTTAGACCTTACCTTTACGGACGTAAATTTCAAATAGTCACAGACCATAGACCATTAAAATGGTTATTTAATCACAAGGATCCTAGTAGTAAACTGCAAAGATGGAGGTTAAAATTAGAAGAATTCGAATATGAAATTATTTACAGAAAAGGCAAACTTAATTCAGCGGCTGACGCACTCTCAAGGTACCCAGTTAATCCGATTTATCCTGAAAATACAGAACTTACCAATCCTAATAATGATTCCCAGCTATAATCTACTCCACCGAATCCAACATCGCCTGCTGACGCAAATAACGACGCGCGTGACTTATCTATGTCTCCAATTGATTTTAACATCGATTTTCCAGAATTCCAACATGACATACTAGATTACTTACCTATGACTGATCACGAACTTCCCGTTGTCGAAGAACAAGTGGTTCAACCCGTAACAGACACTGAAAATCCTATTCCCTACACTGATTCTAATAATAAAAATGTAAATACTCACCCTGAGCCAGGAACTTCAGCACAACCGGAATCTTCTATACCTGTTGATATTCCTATTCCTGATAACATTGATGAAAACGTATCTACTTACCCCGAACCAGGATCTTCAATACCACTGGAATCTCCTACGTCTAACTTACCTGTGATCGTCGATAAACCTCCTACGCCTGACTTACCTGTCGTCGATGAAAATTATTCTAAATTCTTAAAATCACCTACTAGATCTTACAATACCATAATCCATGAACACAATGAAACTCTTCTAAAATCATCGCAAAAATTATTAATCGTACCTACTTCAATAGACTTAGACGAGTCGGTACCATATGTGCAAGATTTGTTAAGCAGTTGTTCAAATCCTATTGTCGAGGAATTTCTGAAAATGGAAAGAGAATTGTATACTTTTAACCCTTTAGTCATCAAAGACAAAATTTATCTCTTTTTATATTTTAAAGTGAATCATTTTGATGAATGCACTTACCCAGACTTATTCAAAGCGCTGAAGTATACACGAGATCAAATAATTATGTCTTACCCTACATCACATCAAGTCGCTATAACTGATTTTAAAAGTCCATTTGATAAGTTCTCTTTTGTTAAAATATATAATATAATAGGATATCTTTTTGACTCCACAAATATTCAATTACACATATATCATAATAACATTATGTATCCGTCATCAAGCGAAATTAAAAAGATATTAAAGGATTACCATATCCATGATTTACCTACTTCCGGTCATCTAGGAGCAAATAGAATGTATGACAGAATAAAAGAAAAGTATTATTGGAAACGTATGCGTGCTGATGTCGAACATTACGTTAAATCATGCACTCTTTGTCAAGAAAACAAAGCTTTCAGACAAATAAATAGAGCACCGATGCAAATTACTACAACTTCTACCGCACCGTTTCAACGCATATCTCTTGACATTGTGGGAACCTTACCGGAAGTAGGCACCGCAAAAATCAAATTTATTATGACTCTACAGGACGATCTTACAAAATATTCAGTCGCGTATCCCATTAGAACAATAACGGCTGAAGAAACCAGCGAATGTCTGCTTCATTTTATCTCGCTATTCGGAATCCCAAAAACAATACTTACCGATCAAGGAACAAATTTTACTGGTGATTTATTCAAAAAGACTTGCAACTTTCTGAAAATAAAACAAATCTGGTCAACTCCTTACCATCCTCAAACTCAAGGAGCACTTGAGCGTAGTCACTCTACACTCAAGGAGTATCTCAAATCCTTCGTAAATGAAAATCAAGATAATTGGTCCCGATATGTATACACAGCTATGCTATCTTATAATACGGCTGTTCATACCACTACAAAATTCACACCTTACGCACTCGTATTCGGCCATAAGCCGTATCTTCCAGATTCAGTTTATAATTCAAACATCAATGACGCCACGTATCCAGAATATGTCAGAATGTTACAACATCGATTAAAGCATGCTCGGGAGAAAGCGATTGAGAACATCATTAAGTCAAAACAAAATTCAAAAACTTATTATGATAACAAAACAAGACCCGTGTCTTATAAGGTTGGAGATTTGGTTTATTTAAAAAATCATTTACGCTTAAGGAAGGCCTTATCCCCTCAATGGAAAGGTCCATACAAAATTGTTAAAGTTCATGGCTATAATACTGTTTCTCTGCTTATTAACCGTAGACATGTTAAACATCATGTTGATCAAATCAAACCGGCATCGGTTCAATCTTTATAGTAAGAATAGTTAAAGTAAAATAATTTTAAGTAAATTTCTTTCTATTTCAGCATTTCAGTCTTAGCGGCTCAAGACTCTATTCAACAAATAAATTCAAGTCCGGGAATTTACTTTGATCCAATAGGACAATTAAAAATATGTTCAGATTATTTAGATGTTGTCACTCCAGTAGACATATCGCATTTTCAATCGCATATAACCAATATAAATTCAATTCTTGGCACATTACGATTTTTATGCAACAAAGTAGAAATAGAATTTGACGATACCCTAGAATGTCATAATGTATTACAACCACTTACCATTAGAAATGACGAATTGGTAAAAGATTATAATTCCATATCACATTTAATTGATCACAGATTCCGTAGATCTGCATGGTTTGGTGGTGTAGGCTCTGCTTTTAAAACCATTTTTGGTACTCTTGATGAAAATGACGCCATCGAATACGATGAAGCTATACGAAATGTACAATCAAATCAAAAAGAGTTGGCTTCATTAATCAAAGATAATATTCTCATAACAACTACTACTTTAACAAATATTAACGTTACTTTAAGAAAAATAAAAGTTAATGAAGACAACCTTAATGAAGCTATCGACAACCTCTCTAACAAAATAAATAATATATCTACGATGTGTAAAAGCTTAATAATGAAAACTAATATGATTACTATATTAAATAGTCTAGAAGCAAGTATTATAACTTTATCATTTCAAATAGAGGATATTGTTAATGCAATTATGTTTAGCAGCCAGAATATACTACATCCACCTTTTTTTTTTTTTTTTTTTTTTTTTTTTTTTTTTTTTTTTGTTTCCGGGGGGGGAAATGCATTACGCATACCACCCAGGCGCAGGGGGCACCCGAGTGGTGATGTGGGACTCCCGTATAGGCTAATGAGACCCACGGTATACCCACTAAAAACCACCCCCCACCTTCCTCCTCGCCGCCCTGTGACGGGGCCACGGGAACGATACACACATCCGCGACCCCGCCAGCGGCAGCCGTCCACAAGCGGCTCCATCCAAGGCCCGAAGGCCCCAGGCGCACCAGATGGTAAGGTGCGCCTCCCTCCTCGGCCTCCACCAGTACTGTAGCAGACTCCCCCCGAGTCTGCTACTAGGAGGCCACGGATACCAGCCTCCACAACCGGTACCCGGTGGCAGATCTGGTCTATGGTTCTGCCACCGACCACACCTCGGCCGCAGAGGATAGGGCAAGCGGCGCACCGTAATACCAACTTGCCTCTTCCTCTGCGGCCCCACCAATGCCGTTAACCGTACGGAACGGCCCCGCCAGCTCGCAGGGGGGTAGGGAGAGTGGCACAACACCACCACGCCTCTACCCCTGCGATATACTACATCCACCTTACTTATTACCGCCTAGTCATTTATACCAGGAGCTTGTCGATAACTTTCGTCACTTACCTGTTGATGCGAAATTACCTGTAAACCTAGAATTAAATGAAAAGTTTACTGTCATTAATGTCTCTAGTGTATTTAGTTATAGTGTTAGCAATAATGTTGTGTTTATCCTTAGAATTCCTCTTGTATCCTTAAAAGAATATAATCTATATCATAATATTGCTCTTCCGACACCACATGATGTATCTAAACCTAGTTATTATACTTATGTTGTACCTAGTAGTAAATATATTGCAATGACCAATGACAAAAGTGCATATTGTAACTTAGACTCACTACGGGAATGCAAAGCAATGAATGCCCGAACCTATATCTGCGACGTGACCACGATCTTCTCCATCAGCGAGCATCCGAGTTGTGAAAGTGAATTACTAGTGAATACCATAAAAGCTCTACCAGTGCAGTGCAAAACCGAAAGTGTTAACGGCCAAATCGATATTTGGAAATCTATCTCGAACAATAAATGGATATTTGTACAATCCATTTACACTAAAGTGTTAATTGAATGTCGTAACAAAACTGTTATGTATTAATTAGTGGGTACATTTGTTTAACTTTTTAATAAAAAGATAAATCAAGTGGGTAGAAAAATATAGCATGAAAACATCACTTGTAATTTGGCTACCTAGCACAATAAGTAATTTCTATAAACCGGGTATTATTTAAACATAATAGTGGCGACGAAGTGTAAATTTGGAGAAAATGGATCATAAATCAGTGAAATTCAGTGAATTTAATCCAAAAACAGACATATGGGTCAATTATATTGATAGGTTAAAATTTTGTTTCGAAGCAAATGGCATACTTTTAGAGGGTGCAAAAAGGGCAAACTTCTTTACTGTGTGTGGAGCAGAAGTTTTCGAGACATTCTTGGCATTAATTACGCCAAGAAAAGCGAGTGAAGTGACTTTTATGGAAATTGAGGAAATTTTGACAAAACATTATAGCCCAAAATTAAATGAAATTTCTATGTCATATAAATTCTATACTCGTAATCAGAATACAAATGAGACAGTAACCGAGTACATTGCCCAGTTGCGTAAAATCAGTTCTTCATGTAATTTTAAAGAACTGGAGCGCATGTTGCGTGACAGACTTGTATGTGGTATGAAAGATCAACGCTTGCAGTATGAACTTTTAAAACGGGATAATTTGAGTTATCAAGATGTTATTGATGCTATGTTGTCATCTGAGAGTGCTGGAAAAGACTGTCGAATGATACAGTCATGCATGGGCGATGAAATTAGATCAAATTTGAACCGGTCAACGGATGATAAAGTACAAGATAGACCTGAGCCTATGGATGTTAATGCTGTACAACCAAAGTTAAATAAGCGCTTTTGCTACCGGTGTGGAGATAGACATGGGGGAGAATGTCGTTTCATTAATGCACAATGTAGATATTGCAAGAAAACTGGTCATATTGAAAAGGTCTGTATACTGAAGAAAAAATCTATGAGGAAGAATATTAACTTTACAGAAGATGAAAACGATTTTAATTTAAATGGTATATACAATTTTAAAAATGAAGGCAAAACACCACCATTTGTAGTTCATCTTTTACTGGAAGGTATTCCGGTGGAGTTCCAGTTAGACACCGGAGCAAGTTTTTCATTGATTAATGAACATACATGGAGAATAATACAATTTCATCGTCAGCATCTTGTACTCAACTCATCATCGTTGTCTTTACGGACTTGGACAGATACACCTGTAATATTGTTAGGTCAAGTAATAATTAAGGTGCAATATGGAGACATAACACAAAATTTAAGCATAATCATAGCTAAAGGACGGGGACCTAACCTCTTGGGACGTGACTGGTTACGTCCATTACAAATTACAATGAATATTAATAATATTTCTATGGGTAAACTGATTCAAATAGAGAATATTATATCAAAATATGGGGATGTTTTTCAAGATGGACTTGGTACTTTTCGTGGTGAACCAGTTAATATACATTTGATGTCCAATGCTTCACCTAGGTTTTTAAAAGCCCGTCCTGTTCCATATGCAATTAAAGCTGATGTAGAAAAGGAAATTGACCGTCTGGTTTCAGAAGGAGTTCTTAAACCAGTCTCGTATTCTGAGTGGGCAACATGGTGCCTATTCGAAAGAAATCAGGAGAAATCCGACTCTGTGGAGACTATCGCAGTACAGTTAATCAAGCTACTGAATCTGACACCTATCGAATGCCGACCGCCAATGAGGTATTTGCTACGGTAGCAGGTGCACAATTTTTTACAACATTAGATCTGGATCGCGCATACACGCAAGTGAAAGTTAGTGAATCAACGGCCAAATTGTTAACTTTAAATACTTGCAAGGGACTGTATACAGTTCACCGACTACCATTTGGGGTAAAAGCTTGTCCTGGCATATTCCAGAGATTAATGACTTCCTTACCGGCTGGAATATCAGGAGTAGCAGTGCTCATTGATGACATTATTATTAGCGGTTGTACAATGCTGGTTATGCAGCAGCGTCTTGAGGAAGTACTATACCGAATACAAAAAGCCGGATTGCGTCTTAATAAGAACAAGTGTAAGTTTGCCCAAGAACAGGTTGAGTTTTTAGGATTTGTCATCAATAAAGATGGTATTCATCCAGCTCCAAGTAAGATTGAGGCTATTGTTAAAACACCAGAGCCAAAAAATGTACAAGAGCTACAGGCTTTCTTGGGATTATATAATTTTTACGAGAGGTTTATACCTCACAAGGCAACAGTACTTGAACCTTTGCATAGATTGCTAGACAAGTCTCATAAATGGAAATGGACTAAATGTGAACAAGATTCTTTTGATACTGCAAAACGTTTGTTGACATTTGATACCACCTTGGTCCATTATGACCTGAACAGATCTTTGATTCTGGTGTGTGATAGTTCTGAATATGGTGTTGGGGCAGTATTGTCTCACATAATGGATGATGGACAGGAGAGACCAGTTGCAATGAGTTCCAGAACATTACATACTCATGAACGTAGGTACTCACAGTTGGACAAGGAAGCTACAGCAATTATGTTTGGAATACAAAAATTTCACAATTATTTAGCGGGAAGATATTTCACAGTAGTAACTGATCACAAACCTTTGCTTGGAATTTTTAATCCAAAAAAGCCTATGCCAGTTATTTTATCACCAAGGTTAATTCGCATTGCTATAGCGTTGACATCACATGATTATGACATAGTATATCGGCCAGGTCCACAGATTGGTAATGCAGACAGTTTAAGTCGTTGGCCTCTACCTGTCTCAGACCAAGAAGAACAGCCTATGTACGAGATACTGTTAATGGCAGATAAAACAGAGGATTTTCCTTATACTGCAAAAGAAATTGCTATGGAAACTGAGAAGGATCAAATACTTTCACGTATTGTTCGCTATCTTAGATGTGGATGGCCAAATAAAGTCACTGATACGAATTTGCATACATATTGGCTACATAGATCTAAGCTGTCTCTACAGGATGGTTGCATATTACTAGGCTGTCGAGTCGTGATACCGTCTTCTTTAAGGCAAGCCATCTTAAACATGTTGCATACTACACATAATGGGATTGTTCATACCAAATCATTAGCTAGAAGTAATGTCTGGTGGCCACATTTAGATAATGACATAATTAATTTAGTCAGTAATTGTAGGAAGTGCCTTGAAAATAGGCAGATGCCTGCTAAATCAAATCATGAATGGATATTACCTTCAAGGCCATGGTCCAGAATTCACATGGATTTTGCTGGGCCATTTTTAAACAAAACCTTCTTAATTGTTGTTGATGCTTATTCAAGATGGCCGGAAGTATTTATAGTAAATAACACAACATCCAGCACAGTGATTCGTCATTTGAGAATGTTATTCGCTACACATGGCCTGTGTGAGACAATTGTTTCTGATAATGGAACTGCTTTTGTGTCCAATGAAATGGAATTATTTTTAAATGCGAATAAGATAAGACATGTCACAACGGCACCATACCACCCTGCTACAAATGGGCTAGCGGAACGTATGGTGCAAACTGTTAAAAATAAATTAAAGAAAATTGAAGGATCTTGGGATGTAAAGATTCCAAATATGTTGCTTGGCCTAAGGGTTACACCATGCACTAGCACAAACAAAAGCCCAGCTGAATTACTGTTAAATAGACGTCTTCGTACTGTTATTGACAATCTACATCCGGATTATTTACAACACAAGAAAATGGAAAGTCAAATAGTTAATATGGGTCAAAGGAAAAACAGGGAAACTAATATAGGAGAAAAGGTGATGTATAGAAACTATAATCAAAATGGGTGTAAGTGGTTACCAGGTCAAATTATCAACAAGGAAGGTCCATCTAACTATAGAGTACAAACTGATGATGGAGCTATAGTTAGGCGTCATATTGATCAGATTGTAAAGTTAAAAAATAATGGCAGTGTAGATGAGAGTGAAGTAAATGCTAGAAATATACAGAATGACATCACAGAGGAATTAGAAAATGAAGCAATAGAACCAGCTGAGATAAGTAATGGAGAACACACAGAATATGATGATATTATTGAAATTCCAAGTGCAGAATGTTGGGAACAGATGTTAGGAATACCAAGGTCAAGTGAAATAACCATGGCCGGAGGAAAGATCAGGAATAAGATAAATGTACATTCCAAAGTTCCATATTCCAGACCTACGCCTTCCAGACAAGATACTAATTACATGTTTTAGAGTGTGCATGTTTTCTTGATTACATAATTTTTGAATTTTAATTAATTATTTGGACTAGAGTTGATTATGATAGATGGTCAGTTTGAATTGTTAATAAAAGGGGGGGAAGGTATGTTATGTATTAATTAGTGGGTACATTTGTTTAACTTTTTAATAAAAAGATAAATCAAGTGGGTAGAAAAATATAGCATGAAAACATCACTTGTAATTTGGCTACCTAGCACAATAAAGTAATTTCTATAAACCGGGTATTATTTAAACATAATAAAAACAAATGTTGATCTAAATGTAATAGGTACAGGAATATTGTACCCAATAATTGTATTGGTTATTCTAAACATACAAAATTAATACCTAAATCTCAAGCTGTGAAATTTAGAGTAAATAAGATATTTTCTAATGTCAATATAATAAATGATTCATGTTGTAATTTTAAGATAAATAATGGAGAGAATAGTGAGTTTCATACTATAGATTTACAAAATTTCGATCTAGACATGATTAGTAATGGAAATATATTAAAGTTGAAATCATTAACAAAAGAAACTGACAAAATCATTAATCAACACAGCTTCATTAAATATGAAGCACATTATTCTTCCACTCTTATAGTTATTTCTTTGATTATTTTTGTATTTTGTGTTTTTAAATGTTTAGTTTTAATAAAAAGGTACAACTGTCGCCATCCTTATATTCTTCCACGATTTTCCCAAACTCTTTCCGTCAATCCATCTCCAACACAGGAAACCCAAGATGAATCTTCTTCTGCTTCTTCTTCTGGCTCCTCTCCTCCTTCCATTCCTCTTCAAGACCTATCTAAAGACAAAACTAAACCTAAACCTATTCCTACTCCCAGCCTTAGAATCCATGTTTAATTTCCTTTATTTCGTTTTCCATAAACTTCGACCCCGAAGTTTAGTCTACCCCGGGGAGGTGTTATATCCCGCATCTGTACCCTATCATGCTCACCCTAGCTTTCCGACTTTGCTGATCCCGCATTTCTCCTATCGTCCTACGCTTCAGTCCAGGCCTCTTCAGGGCACTCCATCTCTGACTCCTGACCGCGACAGTTGTCTCAATTCTAATTTATTTGTTTTATTGAAGTACTATTTCAGTTAATTGTAATAAATCTTTTTTTAAAAAGGGAAAATAGTAATCCCGTATAACAGTACGAAGTCGCGGGAAACATCTAGTAGTCTATAATGTACAGAGAAAAGTATTGTTTGTTGACATTGATTAAGCTCTGAAACTACTGGATACTTTTCATGAAATTTGGCACTAATATAGAGTAAACCACATGGAAGGTCATTTTATCATGGCAAATTATACTTTTAGTGTTAACCTTGGTAACCATCATTATTATCTTACGTAATAATGATGGTTACCCAATATTTAATGTCATTGTTTCAGTTCATGCAAGAGAAGTAATCTGTATGGATGCATCACACCACTGTCAATCAGCTGGCCGATTCTGTATCGTACATTCTGTGAGTTAGTAACGGAAAGTCTCACTTTTGTATTATAGTGAATACAAAAGTGAGACTTCTCGTTACTCACTCCTCCGTTTTGTTACTAAGTCAGTGATTAACTCACAAAATGTACGATACAGAATCGGCCAGCTGGTCCTGTGGTAAGTTCTCGAAGAACTTGTGTTAAGGGTATGATAATGGAAATATGTTAAAGTTAAATTGGTAAAAAGATAAAGAAAAAAATAAAAATATGTAAGAGTATCTGAATAAAGGCTTATTTCATTCATTCATTCAATGGAAATATTTTGAATACTTTTATATTATACACATACTTAAGATTGTACATTACACACATATTTAATACACAGCCATGACTCAGGAAAACAGAAAACTTATTGTTCCCTCGGAGGGATTCAAAACTGGTACCCCCCGCTTGAGCACCAGCATGCTCAACCACTGAATCACAGAGTGTCAGTAACATTTCCAGTAAAATCTACATTAAAATAAAAAAACTACTTAAATAGTTGTTCAAGTACTTACAAGGTTGGCATGAACTGTTGCCTCCTCAATATACTTGGCAATCCCAGTAACAAAACCATTGCGGTCTTCAAAATTAGTATCAAAATTGGCTTGATATAGAATAGAACATGGTGCAGCTTCAATGCATGGCTGCTCATCTGAAATATATTATAATGTTTCTGGTAAAAGGGAACAAAACAAAAATTTTCTTCTAATTGTTTTTTTAGCTACTGGGTAATACTAGGAAAGATGTGTTGTATATGTTTAACTAAAGGAACAGGGATCGTCTTATGTTATGTTGCTACTTGCTAGGCAACGGGAATAAACATTCTATTTTATTGCATGCTGTGGTATCATTTCCTTTTGCACAAATTAGCGCATATACAACAAGATGATATATCTATTCACTATCTATTCACTTATGGCACGTTTCAATAACCTATCTACCTATAACTATTTGTTAGAAACTCCACATTTGTATCATGAAATCAAATGATTGAATGACAATGTTTTTAACAAATAGTTATAGAAGGATAGGTTATTGATATGGGCTGTAAGTGTATTAGAAAGCTAAAGCAAGTTTGGACTGATTAAAATTTTGTTTCAGACCACATAAAAATGTCATAACAAAAAAAATGTGTTATTAACAATTATAAAAAAATCGATTAAAATTAATTTAATTAAAAATAGCCATGAGCACTTTTAGATAGGCAAGTAATTATAGGCATGTTTGTTTATAAATTATATTTGATAAAAAATATGTCTCATCTGGTTATCAGATCGGTGAAGGTCGACCTCCCACGGTCTCCTCTACTATAATATAAAGTACCCAACAGTTTGAGTTCGGTCACTGATAAATGATCGAGCTTATAATTACTAATATATGTACTTAATCACCTGGTAGCGTCAGCTCATCCAGTACATCCACATTGCTTAGAGCATCCGAAAGAGAAACCTTCTCGCTAACAGACATTGTTTATGTTTATTTCCAAAATCCTGTTACTTTTTTGATAAACAACAATAACACTAGTCACTGCGCCTTTACTAAAACAATTTTAGTAGAGACATATTGGATGATATTTATTTAAATACTTGAGTACAATTTAAAGATACTTTTCTACTTTTTTATTAAATAAATCGATAAAATTGTGTAAACTAAAAGCGTATCCACCCCAATGATCCACCCGATCCACCCAAATTACTCAGAATGTGACATTTAGATTTTTTTGAAATAATCTGTCAGTGTCAAAGAGTGCTTTTTTTTTTTGTTTAATTCGTCCCGAAATGGAACAGGCTAAGGTCTTAGACCATACTGCCTCGTCTGTCGTTTGAGGTATTTCTTTGTCTTATTTCTAAATCGTCAAGTCCAAAGTCTAGTCAAAGTCCAAATAAGTAGTCAGGGTAGTCAATTAGTCAAGTCAGTCGATTCAGTAAAGTGGTAGACGCATTACTGAAACTTCCTAGGGAGTTTTGGCGGGAAACCCAATTTAGCACGCATTTTGTAGAATGTATCACTTTTCAACACTAACGCACCTCAACGAATAATTAATGGTTAATATTCCACCACTATAACACATTAAAAACCGAATTAACACGAATTTAGAAAAATAATACAGAAACACAACATTGCTGATTGACTTTCCCGGCAAAAACGCTCAAAGAGTGCTTACAAAACAATGACTAAAGAATTCAAAGGACAGGCCCTACCTATGACAAAAACGTGTCCAATTTATCAGCTGATTATGAGCAAAAAATGGCTGCCGAACTAGAGTTGCAATTATGGGTATCGACAGTATCGATATTTTAAATTTTCATAAGTTTTACAATAACTTACATGTATACGTAAATAAAAAACTTATTTTACTAATGATGTTGTACATTTAACTACTTTTAATAATCGATAATATCTTTTAACGGACATCCAAAAAAGTATTCGATGCTGACGATATATTTAGGTATACATTCTATTTGTTCTAACTGGACCACTTTCAAAAAAGTTTTTGTAATATCTTTATTAATCATGTAAAACTTACCTTTATTTACCATGGGACAGAAGTGCCATTTCTTTATTGAAGTCAACACGCTTAAGTATAATTATTAGTTAAGGATCTTTTAACTCCTAGGTCCTTATAGGTTATAATATTATAACCTCTAAGGACCTAGGTAGGAGTTAAAAGATCCTTAAATATTTATTTATATAAGAGCTGAGCCAACTGTATAAATTGGTTTATGACATGAAATTATGCTTTTTTTATTCTTAATTTATGCATACGTAAGTAAAAAAACTTATTTTACTAATGACATTGTACATTTAACTACTTTTATTAATCGATAATATCTTTTAACTGACATCCTGAGTATTCTATGCTGATTGCTGAGGATAGTTTTATTCTATTTGTTCTAACTGGACCATTTTTTTTTTAAAAATACCTTTATTAATCAAGTAAGACTTAACTTTATTTACCATGGGAAAGAAGTGCCATTTCTTTATTGAAGTCAACACGTTTATCTTTTATTATTTAAGGATACTTTAACTCCTAGGTCCTTAGAGGTTATAATATGGTTAAATATTTATTTTCATACGAGCTGAGCCAACTGTATAAATTGGTATATGAAATGAAATGGTGCTTTTTTTATTCTTTATTTAGGGACTTTTGATGTACAGCGTAAGTCAGTCCCATCGTAACCTAATCTTATACATAATGACAAGATGCTTTATTTGGTGAAAATATGGTTACAATTAATAGGTGTTACATTTTTACAGCTTGGCAAATAATTAGTCCTTGTGGCATCGACAGATGGAACTAAAAACTTTTTGAACTATCTAAGGTGGAATAGAAATAAAAGACAAAGGAATATATCCACTTATATTAAAATGAATAAGTCTATCCATTTCTAAATAAAATTAAGTTTGTTCAAAAACTGGCTATGCTATTCTCTTGACTGGGTCCGGGTATTAATATTTTCTTCTCCAGCTTTCAACCATAATTTGCTTATTGTATCACTTTTCGGAAACCTATAAAAAACAAGTAGGTATTATTAGTTTTATCATTTGTCAAATAATTTTGGTCACAACAATATTATTAAAAGCTATCAAACTTATATTTTTAAAACCACATCGAATACATTCAGATTGCTTTTTGAGACATAACACACATGTAATTATTTTGTTTTTATCGATGTAATTATTATTTGTACCTTTATCGATAACTATTACAAACGGTAGGTACAACACTTTTCAATTACGTAAATAAATCTAATGACTTAAAATGCAATTTAAAGGACTGTTCTAATGAAATTGTAGTGGATATGAATATAATAAATGAAAAAATCAAATTGCAACGCAATTATTTCATGAAATGTTTATAGTATTGCATAAAACCGGCTACTAACCTGCGTAAATACAATTGAGGTTGATTTATACTCTTTAATGCATTGCACCTTGCAATATAACGTTTAGGCATGTTAATTATCACTTTTACAACATTCAAATAAAATTTTAAAGAATAAGTCCATAAAATCTCTTGGAAATTCATAATTAAACAAAACATAAACAACCTTTTCACAGGAGACCTACCACAGTTAATTGACAGTTAATGAGCAGAAAATGGCGGATCGTTCCACATTTCGTTAATTGTCAAAGTTTTGAAGTCTAATGTTTCTAAAATGAGCAAAAACAAAAATACTGCTGTTTCTTCTAACATGAAAATTATTGCATTAGATAGAAAGAGACCAAATGATATTTCACCGTCTGTCTCATAGAGTATAAAGAGTAAAGGCTATTAGCAAGAGCAAAATTATATATCGTACCTTATCCCCCTATATGACACATGCCAATGAGAAAGAAAGAGATATCTAGTTGTTCGTTAGTTTCGTTTTTTGTAGACGGTTACAGGTTTTGAACATATGTAACCAACTTCAGACAGATCAGCTGTCTGAAGTTGGTTACAAGTTGCATTGCTCGTATTTATCAGCTACTTCATATGTAAATATATTCCCGTCCGCCAGTAAAGTCCCTAGTCGGCATTTTGTGTCGATAAAAATCAAAATAATGATGAAAATGTTAATCTTTTCATAGCATAAAATGAAGTCTTTTATTCCGCTTTATGGTTTCTTAGATCTTAACTATTAAATGAATTTAAATGCAGTTTGCAGCCAATAGATAGAATGATTAAAGTGGAAGATTTATGCGTAATGATCTATGCACCTTTGTGATTTATAAATTATTATCAGTCGATCAAAAACGAATCTCTGCAGTATTGTCTACAACAAACAGAAGTATGTTGGGGAAGCTAGTCTCTTGAACTATACACCCACACAAGATGCAGGCTATCGTCCGATCGACTTGTCAGTTCTATATCCTACTACTATTTTAAACATGAAAGTTCGTGAGGATGGCTGGATGTATGGATGGATGTTTGTTACTCTTTCACGCAAAAACTATTGACCAGATTTCAATGAAATTTGGTATGGCAGTAGTTTAAGCTCTGGATTAAAACATACATACAAACATACTTTTCCCTTGGATACAGCTGGTAAATATATAAACAGTAGATGTATAGACTTTTTATGTCTTTATGCATTTCTCCCTTGAGTTGGGGTACTTACGTGGAAAGACAAATGAAAAAAGGAAATTTTAATAGATATATTTATTATTTATTAACAATTGGACATCATTTATTAGCTTACACGTTGCGACAACACCAAAAAGCTCTCAGATTGTCAGCATGGAGCTAAATATGTGAAGAAAATAGAGCACAGCAGTCCGTTTACGTGGGAGAGCCATGCTTTGGCACGAACGGTCCACCTGGACCAGATAAATACCACGGCCTCCGGGTACTCAAGGAGTAGTTGCGGATTTTAAGACCGGGATCGTACTTGTGACTCCTCCTATTGCGAGTATGTATAGGTGGCGATAATCGCTCTCCATCTGGCGATCAGTCTGCCCGTTTTCTGGTCAATTAAAAAAGTACATAGAAGTATCCTTGCAAAAGGCCACCTAATTCCCTGCAAAACCAAAAAGCAAAGCTAAATTTGAAAATTTGTGACATGTTTTTGTGATTATGTACAACCGTAACTCCATTATAATATACAGGAATTATTAATTAATAATTATAATAATTAAAAAATACACCACACTATTTTATATTATATATTATCACTTAGTTTATATTTTGGATCTTACTAATTTGTATAATTGTATGGTGTTTGGTAAACATAAAGTAGGCAAAACATTTTTCTTTCAGATTAACATATTTTCTCTTTCAAAGGTTTATCGATATCCAAAACATCACTATGTAAATACACAACCTCTGAAATTTATACAAAATTTCTATTATATATTGTTGAAATCCGCATATAATGGACAATAAACACATTTATCTACAAGAATATAATAACTTCAGTGTAATTGCTTGTATTTATATAACCTGAAACAATTCTCAACATACTGGTGAAAAGTTAACACTTCTTCACGATTTTCTTTCCTCGCAGAGTGTGATTTACAGCACTTCACCAAACGGGCCATATTAATTTAAGCACAGCTTTGTTTTCTAATAAGACTTTTTAATATAAACTGAGATTTTTACCAAATAAAACACTATAAATTCATGATTTGCTTCTTCTTCTTCTTGTATCATAATGCACACGTAAACAAATGACATTAGCTGTCAGTGGCTAACTTCAGGCCACATCTACTGCTACTAATTCAAAATGTCACTTATTGTTAAAGCAATAAAGTCGTAATTCCAACGTCTAAAATTGGACTCCAATTTGGACTCCAAATTGGAGCAACCTTCGAAAAAAACGTATAGACATAGAGATGGCTTTCTCTTTCACTCTTATTGGTTTTGCCTTTGATGTTTTGTGAGACAAATAGCTGCCTACGGCTTCGATTTTTGTTTTAGTTCTATGAAACTCCAATTTCTTTGGTTACAGGTTTTGAACATATGTAACCAACTTCAGACAGATCAGCTGTCTGAAGTTGGTTACAAGTTGCATTGCTCCTATTTATCAGCAACTTCATATGTAAATATATTCCCGTCCGCCAGCGAAGTCCCTAGTCGGCATTTTGTGTCGATAAAAATCAAAATAATGATGAAAATGTTGATCTTTTCATAGCATAAAATGAAGTCTTTTATTCCGCTTTATGGTTGCTTAGATCTTTTAAACTATTAAATGAATTTAAATGCAGTTTGCAGCCAATAGATAGAATGATTAAAGTGGAAGATTTATGCGTAATGATCTATGCACCTTTGTGATTTATAAATTATTATCAGTCGATCAAAAACGAATCTATGCAGTATTGTCTACAACAAACAGAAGTATGTTGGGGAAGCTAGTCTCTTGAACTATACACCCACACACTATGCAGGCTATCGTCCGATCGACTTGTCAGTTCTATATCCTACTACTATTATAAACATGAAAGTTCGTGAGGATGGCTGGATGTATGGATGGATGTTTGTTACTCTTTCACGCAAAAACTATTAACCAGATTTCAATGAAATTTGGTATGGCAGTAGTTTAAGCTCTGGATTAAAACATAGGATACTTTTCCCTTGGATACAGCTGGTAAATATATAAACAGTAGATGTATAGACTTTTTATGTCTTTATGCATTTCTCCCTTGAGTTGGGGTACCTACGTGGAAAGACAATTGAAAAAAGGAAATTTTAATAGATATATTTATTATTTATTAACAATTGGACATCATTTATTAGCTTACACGTTACGACAACACCAAAAAGCTCTCAGATTGTCAGCATGGAGCTAAATATGTGAAGAAAATAGAGCACAGCAGTCCGTTTACGTGGGAGAGCCATGCTTTGGCACGAACGGTCCACCTGGACCAGATAAATACCACGGCCTCCGGGTACTCAAGGAGTAGTTGCGGATTTTAAGACCGGGATCGTACTTGTGACTCTTCCTATTGCGAGTATGTATAGGTGGCGATAATCGCTCTCCATCTGGCGATCAGTTTTCTGGTCAATTAAATCATGCCCGTTTTCTAGTCAATTAAAAAAGTACATAGAAGTATCCTTGCAAAAGGCCACCTAATTCCCTGCAAAACCAAAAAGCAAAGCTAAATTTGAAAATTTGTGACATGTTTTTGTGATTATGTACAACCGTAACTCCATTATAATATACAGGAATTATTAATTAATAATTATAATAATTAAAAAATACACCACACTATTTTATATTATATATTATCACTTAGTTTATGTTTTGGATCTTACTAATTTGTATAATTGTATGGTGTTTGGTAAACATAAAGTAGGCAAAACATTTTTCTTTCAGATTAACATATTTTCTCTTTCGAAGGTTTATCGATATCCAAAACATCACTATGTAAATACACAACCTCTGAAATTTATACAAAATTTCTATTATATATTGTTGAAATCCGCATATAATGGACAATAAACACATTTATCTACAAGAATATAATAACTTCAGTGTAATTGCTTGTATTTATATAACCTGAAACAATTCTCAACATACTGGTGAAAAGTTAACACTTCTTCACGATTTTCTTTCCTCGCAGAGTGTGATTTACAGCCCTCCACCAAACGGGCCATATTAATTTGAGCACAGCTTTGTTTTCTAATAAGACTTTTTAATATAAATTGAGATTTTTACCAAATAACACACGGTATCTATGCACGAAGTATAGATAACAAGGAGTCCGAACGTAATGTTAAAATAATGGTCTCAATTACGGGGACAGATTTTTGCCGGTAGAGCGCGCGACGGTCCGACATGCACTCGTTTGAAATTACGCGGGAAGTTTAAAGTTGCTATTGACAGCTCTGGAAAGATTGAAATCTTATTATATAAAAGTTTTAGGAAATTCTTAGAAACTGTTCTCGAAAAATAGATACCGTAGAACTCGGTAATTGCCTAACGGTAATTTAAAAATAATTGTAATAAATAATAGTATTGGCAACACTCGGTATAATAGTATTGGCAACACGCGGTACTCGTCGGTCTCGCACGCCTAGCGGCAGAAAAGAGAACTAAGATCTGGTCCTATTATTGTGTACATAATTATTATTAAAAAGCCTATACCGTTCGGACTCCTGGTATCTATGCTTCATGTAACACACTATAAATTCATGATTTGCTTCTTCTTCTTCTTGTATCATAATGCACACGTAAACAAATGACATTAGCTGTCAGTACCTAACTTCAGGCCGCATCTACTGCTACTAATTCAAAATGTCACTTATTGTTAAAGCAATAAAGTCGTAATTCCAACGTCTAAAATTGGACTCCAATTTGGACTCCAATTTGGAGCAACCTTCGAAAAAAAGGTATAGACATAGAGATGGCTTTCTCTTTCACTCTTATTGGTTTTGCCTTTGATGTTTTGTGAGACAAATAGCTGCCTACGGCTTCGATTTTTGTTTTAGTTCTATGAAACTCCAATTTCTTTGGTCTGTCTCATATTTCCATCATATTTGTATAAGCGCTAGTATGTATCCTGTCAAGCGTCACTTGCTGCCTTGCAGCAAGTGACAGCATGACTCTCACGCGTCGCTTGCTGCCTGGTGGCAAGGTGGGCACGCCCATAGAATAAATTTCTAATTTATAAGTGGTTTGTTTGTACCACATAATTTATACATTTATGTAATTAATATTAAGTTTTTTATGCATATACGAAGTATTTTCCATAAATCTACTACAAATTACTTCAGAAAATCGAATGAAAAATATACGTTTTTATTGCTATTTTATTTCATAGTGAGTTTATGATTTTCTTGTGAAATGCATTTTGAATTGAACATTTTAGTAGAAATTTTATTAGAACGGTATTTATTCTAGAGTCTACGAATAGAATATATGGATAAGAATAAGTAAATTTATTACTATGATTGTTTTTGTAAGACATTACCGTCAAAATAGGCCTAGTTTCGGAGGGTTCAATGAGGGAGTTCCCTTATTGTACATTGTAAAAAAATAATGAGTTACTGTAATATTTAACATCCTGAAATGTATAAAAATATAAAAATATGTATTTAATTATGTCCCAGTTACAGTTTATTGAGCAATCAAAATATGTAATAAGTCAGATATTTTTAATAGTAATTGTAATTAGTTTTGCTCCAATCCTTGTTAGTACAACTGTTTTTGTATTAAATTTTTATGTATAATATATCCAATTACGTAAATAAAGCAACAATCACTGTATAGAAACATACATTTTATATTTATTTGAGTTTTAAAACAAAATATTAAAAAAGACGAAGTTTATGTGTTTGTATCAAGATTCCATTTATTAAATGAGTATTTTTCTAAATTCCATTTACGTCATCACTTAGGAAATCTATTCTACTTTTTAAATATATATCACATGCATAGGTAGTACATAAATTATAACAATATAATTTGGAGAAATAAAAATCGCGGGAATCGAAATTAGACTGACAATTTTATAGTAGGTAACTGTAACTTATTTTATATCGGTTTTTGAATTAAAATTTTATATATAATGTGTGCACCTACGTAAATTAAGCAAATTTTACTATATAGAAACATAAATTTGGCCTTAGTTTAGATTTGCAATAAAAATATAAGAAAAAGTCGTGTGTTGTGTTTGGATCAAGATTTCTTTTATTAAACTAGTATTTTTCTTAATTCCAATTATATTATCAATTAGGAAATTTAATCACCTTTCTAAATATATATAACATGCATATGTTTTATTCACATTAAAACATTATAATCTTGAAGAAAAACACGACGGGAAACGTCATATGATTTATAGAGGTCGGTACTCCGTGCGTCTGTCATGAGGGAATGAGGTCGTCCTCCTCCTTCCTCTCCGTAATGTGTGTGATGAGGTATCATTTGGCATGTTCCCACTTGAGTGTCAATAACGAAGTCAAAAGTAAACAATCAGTGCAAGTGTTTACGTTATTTGAAATGTTTACTTTCAAGTGGATAGGTACTTAATTATACTGAATCTAATAACTGTAATTTATAAATCTGTTTCTATATTACGTAATCACTTAGGAAATTAATTATATTTTTAAATATATACATCATCCATAGGTTTTATTTACTTATTAACATTAAAATTGCGAAAAAAAATCGCGAAAAAAATTGCGGGAGAATGTAAGGAAAATTAATTTTTGGTGGCAAAAAGGCCCGACGCTTGTCTGCATAACCTGTCAAAGAGTGTCAAGGCGCTTGACAGGGTATAGAACTGTAAGGGCCCCTCCATGTATATACCTCAATGTTACAAAAACTGTCAGTAGCTGTCAGTGTCAATTTTTTTTTTATGGCGTCGGCTTATCACCATTCGCCAGTGTCAAGTATATATATTTTATCAACGTATTTCTAAATCGTCAAGTCCAAAGTCTAGTCAAAGTCCAAAAAATAGTCACGGTACCTAGTCAATCAGTAAAGTCAGTCGATTCAGTAAAGTGGTAGACGCTTTACTGAAACTTTCTAGGGAGTTTTGGCGGGAAACCCAATTTAGCACCCATTTTCTATTTAATTGTATCACTTTTCCACACTAGTGCTCCTCAATGAATAATTATTGGTTATAATTCCACCAATATTACATAATCATAATCATATTTATTTGCTTTAAAACATGGTTACATGAGCTGTTACAATTATTTTATAGTAGGTACAACATGTTTTGCTATTACAATAGCGTGCAAAATAAGGAAAACATAAATTAAAATTTGTACAAATTCACGTCATAATAGGTATTTTATAAATATTATTATTATTTTATTATTTCTAGATATTAAATTTTATTACTTATACTTTATTTACATATATTTATAATTAACATATTTTCTATTATTACAAATTATAATTAAAATGAATTATTATAGAATTCCTTTATGCTATAAAAATCCTGACCAGCTATCCACTCAAACAACTTAATTTTGAACATTCTCGTGCTAAGTGATTTAAGAGCTTTTGGTATTCTATTATATAGTTGGACACACATATTTATACAGCTTTTATTAAATTTGCCTATTTTAGGGTTGTCGCTTACTACTAGCCTATGGGGATCCCTTCTACTGCGAGAGCTTATCTCATCAGCCGTCATAAATAAATCTTTATGTTTCCATACAAACATGCATATTTCAAAAAAGTAAAGTGACGGTAGTGGTAACAAGCCCAATTCCTTAAAAGCAGGTCGACAAGATTCATCTGGTTTCAACCCGCAGATTGCTCTAATGCACCTTTTTTGTGCCTTAAATGCCTTGTCGCAGTCGGTGCTGTTGCCCCACATTATTAGACCATAACGCAGAATCGACTCTACATATGCGCGGTAGGACAATATGGCGGTTTTTTTATTGGTCAAATGTTTAATATGTTTTAGAGCGTATACAAATTTATTTATGCTAGAAGTCAGTTCACCTATTTGCTGTTTCCAATCAATATTTTCGTCAATTATAAGTCCCAAAAATTTTGTATGACTTACGGCCTTTATTTTTGGTATATTAAGTTTTATTTCATATTTTTTATTATTTGATTTATTAAATTGTATATAATTTGATTTATTTAGATTAATTTTTAAGTTATTCATGTCAAGCCAATTAATTAATTTGTCAATAGTATTATTAATGTCATTTTCATGGTCAATAATTGTATTACGTTTTTTATTAGATGTTATAATAATAGAAATATCATCAGCGTATAAAGTAAATTTATGTCCAGTAATAGTAACTATGTCATTTAAATATAACAGGAAAAGCAAAGGCCCCAACACACTACCTTGTGGCACACCATAATTATATATTATACTTAAATTGCGATGAGTAATTTGTTAATTCGTTGTTTTTGTTTACTTTTGTAACCATAACGCATTGTTTTCTGTTACAAAGATAAGAAGTTATCCATTGTAGAGCTGGACCTCTAATTCCGAGTCTTTCGAGTTTTTGTAACAAAAGATTATGGGAAACCAAGTCAAATGCTTTAGATATGTCAAAAAATAGCCCTGTAGTCAGGTTGTCATTGTTTATGTTAGTTAATATTGTTTTTATAAGGGAAAATATTGCTAAGGTTGTCGATTTTCCTTTTTGAAAACCAAACTGCTCTTTCAAAAGTACAGAGTATTTACAACAGTATTCATAAAGTCTTATAAACATACATTTTTCATATATTTTAGACAAGATCGGTATTAGCGTTATTGGACGATAGTTGTTAATATCATTTTTGTTTCCTTTTTTAAAAATTGGCTTAATTATAGAAATCTTTAATGCATCTGGGAATGTACCGTTTACAAATGATAAATTAATAAGATATGTCAATATTCTTGCTAATTCATTTACACATACTTTTATTATTTTTGTATTTATTTCGTCGTAGCCTTCTGAATTTGTATTCTTAAGTTGTAATATTTCTGTTATTACTTCGCTTTCTGTCATGGGTTTTAAGAATATTGAGTTACAGCTCGAGGTAGTACTGCTTTGTAACATAGCATTCGTTGATTTATCTGGGAATGTAGGCAACAAAAGTATTTGTATAATATAAATTGTCATGTTGTTATTGTGTTTATAATTGTATAAAATAGAATAGTAAATATGTAAGATAAAATTTGTATGTAACAAAATAATTAATATTGTATCAGCACTCCACTTTAACCGTTGTCGGTAAACGAGCCACCTGCGTGATATTTCTGGGAATTATTTGTAGTAAACAACAACATGTTTTGATAAAATTATGCAGCTGGGCACACAGGTGTCAGGTGCATAGAATGTTCTAGAAACAATTTTGGGTTGTATATAAGGGCTAATATTTTTATGTGAAAGACAGTGGCAAAGTAATCTCCGTCGGGACAGAGTTCCTGTTATAGTGAACTCTAAATATATCGTGTGATAATGTTGTAATGAATAAATTAGTATTTGTTTTGAAAGTATAAATAGGACAGTCGCTTTGTAATCTTAGTTCAGACAGTCGCTTTGTAATCTTAGTTCGGACAGTCGCTTTGTAATCTTAGTTCGGACAGTCGCTTTGTAATCTTAGTTCGGACAGTCGCATCCTTAACTTCGTACCGGATAGGGCTCCTGTTATAGTGAGCTACCATTATAGCGTGTGATAATTATTGTTGTAAAGATTAAACTCGTATGTGTTGTTTGTATTGAACTAACTGTTGTACTAATGTTACTGTGTAAAAGTGAATAAATAATATTGTGTTTTAAAGACTTAACTGTTTAATTTGAAATAGACCTCTGCCATCGTGTTAATTGAATCCTCGCGCCTGAATCGGCAATCCAAGTTGGGATTGCCTACAGGGAAGTTAATGTAATGATTATTAAATGCAGAAGCTATATCTCTTGGATTTGTTATCAGTTTGTCGCCAATTTTAATAGACTGTATACTACCTCTTTTATATAAGGGATTTATCTCACTGTTAACAACGGTCCAGGTAGCTCTACACTTGTTTTTGTTTTTATTAATGTATTTTATATTAGCATTTTTTCTTGAGTTTAAAATACATTTTTTTAAGATATAGGAATATGTTAAGTACTTCGATTTATTTGTAACGTTCTTAAATTTATAGTAATTGTTTCTCAATTTACGTTTAGTCCTACAACTTATTTTTAGTCCTCTACTCAACCAGTTTTGTTTTTGTGTTTTATTTGTGTTTATTTTTATGCGTACCTTAGGGAAGGATAGGTTGTAGAAAAGACGTAGTAAGTCATAAAACTCGTTAAAGGCTGTGTTACTATCATTTTCCATGTAAACATGTAACCACGATAGTTTATTTAGACATTCTTTGAATTTACGAACATTGTCTGTACTGAAATCTCTTTTGTATGTATAGTATATCTTATTATGTTCTCTTGAATTGATTTCTAAAGGAAAGCTAATACTCTGCGCTGTTTCATGATCAGAGAGGTATAGCGGATAAACTGCAACTGTGACATTACAAATGTTACTTAAGATGTGATCAATGCAAGTGGATCTACGCGTAGGGACATTAATGTGTATTTGTAAATTATAATTAGAGCATAAATCTTTTAGGTCAGTTGAAATGTTGTTTTTTTGTAATGTGTTTATATTAAAGTCTCCAGCTATAACTATTTTGTGTGATTTATATTTGTATTTTAGCGTCAGATCGTGTAAAAGTTCATTTAGTTTCATTATAAAGATAAGAGGGTTGGACTGAGGAGTTCTATAAATGCAAATTATAATAATTTTTAAATCAATAAGTTCTACGCCGCAAGCTTCAAATATATTTTGTACGCTATAGTATTTTATCAAAGCTAAATCATTAAAACCTATATTACTTTTGATGAGAATGCACGTTCCACCTCTCTTTTTGTCTCTACAGAACGAAGATGCTAAGTCATATCCACTTATTTTAACAAAAGTTTCAAAGCCTTTTTTTAGGAACGTTTCTGAGAAGCATAGAACATCTGGTATATAATTATTTCTTTCACGTAATTCCTGTAAGCTTATTTCTAGTAACTCTTGTTTAGATAGTAAGCTCGCGATGTTTTGGTGTAAGACAGAAAAGTTACAAGGGAAGTCATGGGGCTTAGGCACGAAAAAGATTATTTTTTTTCATAGGCGGAAAATAAAACGGAATTGTATTTTTATTAAATATTTGAGGTTGATTTTCTTTTAAATTTTTGATTTTATTCAAATTTTCATCATTAATTCTTTGAAAAAAGAATGGTATTGTTCCCTTTTTTGGCTTTGATGAAATTTTAGTATTATTATAACTAGGCTTGTTACGCACTATATACTTTAGTATTTCTTTAGGATTCAAATATTTTTCAGAGTAGTCACTATAATCTATGGCGTAATTTATGGATTTACATATAGTATACATGCTAGAATTTTTACCATGAAGCATAGATACCAGGAGTCCGAACGGTATAGGCTTTTTAATAATAATTATGTACACAATAATAGGACCAGATCTTAGTTCTCTTTTCTGCCGCTAGGCGTGCGAGACCGACGAGTACCGAGTGTTGCCAATACTATTATACCGAGTGTTGCCAATACTATTATTTATTACAATTATTTTTAAATTACCGTTAGGCAATTACCGTGTTCTACGGTATCTATTTTTCGAGAACAGTTTCTAAGAATTTCCTAAAACTTTTATTTATTAAGATTTCAATCTTTCCAGAGCTGTCAATAGCAACTTTAAACTTCCCGCGTAATTTGAAACGAGTGCATGTCGGACCGTCGCGCGCTCTACCGGCAAAAATCTGTCCCCGTAATTGAGACCATTATTTTAACATTACGTTCGGACTCCTTGTTATCTATACTTCGTGATTTTTACAATCAACAAATTGACAGTTTTTAAATTTTGTGCATAGCATTTTAATTCTATAATTTAACGTACTTACATCTAAATATTTATTGTTATGTACATTTAACACAAATATCTTATTACTAATTTTTTTAAATATATTTTTTAGTAAAGAGATAACTATATTAGTGTCATAATCATTTTCTCCTACACATATGATAAGTTTATCGTAATTATTTGGTTTAATGTTGAAACAGTTCTTTAACACCTCACATGCAGGAGCGTAGGGCTTATATTCACCACTTATTTCGTATTTTTCATATCGTGTCTTGAGTCTTGAACGTTGTAGAGCTGTAGCTAACCCGGTACATTGCTGAGTACTATAGATATACATAGCTTTTCCCGTACTGAATGTTTGTTTTGTGCTATGATTATTCTTTATGTTTGGTTTTGTGTTATGTTTTCGATCTATGAAGTTTGTATCGGGAGAAAACAGCTTTTTTGGTGGGTTAGATTGTGTCTGTGTGAGATTAATTGGTGAAATAATATTAGTTTTTCTCTTGTTCCTATTTGGTGATGAGAATATAATAGGCGATGAGTTTTGGGGGGCTAACGAACGACGTGTTTTGTTTATAAGATCATTTCTGGTCTGTGGCACTGGGCTGCCTTCGATTAAGGTCGGAGACTGGCAAAGTGTTTTTAGTAATTTGTTTTCCATATAAAGTTTATTTATTTGCTTTTGTAGATGGTTGTTCTCTAATATTATGTTTTCTAGCTCATTTTGTGTGCTCTCGAGTCTAGTTGTAAGCTGGGTAATGGTGTTCCTCATTTCTGCGGTAGTAGTGATATCAGCTGAGCTTATACCTTCCAGGCTTCTTGATAGAATATTGGGTGTCGAGAATGTGTCCTCTTCTGATAGATAGTGATCAGTTTGTATCTGTGAGTCCGATGTATAAGATGTATGTGAAATATTAAGGTCCGGTGTATTTGGGGTGCTGGCATGTTGGGCTATATTTGCCTCAGCTTCTTGTAGCGGTGTATGTTGGCCTGCATTAAGATACTGCTTTCGCGTTGTAATGACTGAAGTCATGTTGGGGGTGGGACTACGTTTTTCATTTGTAATGCATATTTTGCATCTCCATTTCTTTTTTTCTTCTTGTGTCATAAGTCTATATACAGGTAATGGGTAGCCGTCGCATTCAAATTCAAAACTATTCTTACATACTGAGCATAAGGCAGTCTTTTTGGTGTCGACTAGTTTTTTGCATTTGAAACATGAGACTTTGAGCGACATCTTTTGGCAGTTTTTGGAAGATGTCGTATTCCTCGATGGTTTCATATTGACTTATTATAAAAGTTTTGCGATTGTCTACTAGATGGCGCTATAACGGTGTATTTGCAATTCCTTTGTTAAGTTCAAATTTAACGATTTTTCATATGCAATATTTTTAGAAAATCTTTATTTTCACTGTTATGTTCATGCAGTTAGAAGATAAAACATATTTATATTCCAAATTAACTCACAACACTTCTGCAGTCCAGTTTTACTCGCTTTTCACCGTTTAAAATCAGTTTCATCACTTCACTATTAAATCGTCAATATTTTAATTGTTCCCGTGTATTTTTTGCAGATAACACTATACGTTACGCGTTGGCACTATATGAACCTTTTTACAATATATTTAGCACTATTCGTACTCATTTACTATTTTTTAACAAAAAATTACTGGGAGCTCGATGTGAACCGTATCGCCATCTGGTGGCAAGTTTACACATTAAAAACCGAAATAACACGTATTGAGAAAAATAATCACTAAACGAGGGGTATGTACCCAATATATTCTGGAAGGCCACTTTCTTAACTCCGATACACAAGGGCGGAAATAAAATTGAAATAAAGAACTACAGACCCATCTCCAAGCTCTGTATCTTTGCTAAAATTTTCGAGGGCATCGTACATCGACAGTTTTAATCTACATTACGTAGCTGGTTTATACCCTAGCAGCATGGCTTTATGAAAGGACGCTCGACGGTCTCCAATCTTATTATAGCGAATGATTATATCACCTCTTGCATGGACTCGGGTGAGCAGGTCGATATGATATTTACTGACTTTAGTAATTGATCGTATCGATCACTCTATCCTGCTTCAGAAACTGCACTTCGCTGGTATACAAGGAAACTTATTCAGGTGATTTTCATCATACATAAACAATCGCTCTCAAGCTGTAGCCATAAATGGCTATATCTCTAAATGGATTTATATACCTTCGGGAGTACCCCAGGGTTCGCTTCTAGGACCCCTTTTATTTGCAATTTTTCTCAATGGTATTGCATCGTGTTTTAAATATTGTAAATTTTTATTATATGCGGACGACACCAACATTTTCAAAAACATTTCCTCAATTAATGATTGCCATCTGCTGCAGGGAGACTTGATTAGATTTAATCAATACTGTAAAGTTAATAAACTAGACTTGAATGTCCCCAAGTGTTTTTCGATGACTTTCTCTCGTTATATCAATTTAATAAAATTCCCGTACAGCATTAGTAATAAAGTGTTGGAGATTACTAATAATATGAGAGACCTGGGTGTGATTATGGACTCAAAATTATTTTTTGTCAAACATATTGATCACATCGTCAATAAAGCTTCTAAAGCGCTCGGATTCATCATAAGGATGAGTAATAATTTCACCACAATTAAAGTAATTAAAGTTTTATATTGTGCTCCCATATAATATGTGGAATCCCAAATATTATTTATATAAAAATAGGATTTAATCTATCCAAAAGCGTTTTTTACGATACCCACAATTTAGAAGTAGTCATTATTTTCCTAGCTACGAAGATAGATGTAAGCAATTTCACTTCTTACAATTGACTGTACGGAGAAATATAACTGATATATCTACACTTAATATTATAAAGAGGAAAACTTTGTTTGTATGTTTGTTTGTTTGTTTGTTTGGTTGTAATGAATAGGTTCAAAAAGTACTGGACCGATTTCAAAAATTCTTTCACCATTCGAAAGCTACATTATCCACGAGTAACATAGGCTAAATTTTATTTTGGAAAAAAATAGGGTTCCGTAAGATATTTGGGGTTTTCGGACACAAGGTGTAAAAAATCAACCAGAAAAGTTACTTATTTTGCGTACGCTGCCTAAACTATAAAATATAGAACCATAAAATTTCTAATTAATTGTAGATCTTATAAATATCTACAAAAAAGTCCGCGACACACTATACCTATCTATGTCGAGTGAGGCACAACAACAATTTTTTTATTTAGAAATCTTGATTTTTTTTGGACTACATTTAAACGCGTTTATTTTACTCATGCTATTAATCCTTATCAAAATAAATTATTTTATCACTAAGTACAGTTTATGTAGATAATATTTGGTCTTTGAATGATTAAAATTGGACGTTTGGTTTTGAAGTTATGGCGAAATTAAAATATTACTTTCTTTTCTTTCTTTCTTTTTCTGCTCCGCGGCCCGTTGCGAAGTAGGTGTCACCAAGGCAGGGGTGTGCGTGCGGGAGGGGAGTTTAGATCTATGAGGTAGCTGCAGTATTAGTATCAGTATTGTACCCATAGATTATACAGATATATACATTGTACCCGTGCGAAGCCGGGGCGAGTCGTCATATATAATTAAAATAATCAATTTTATTATTGATTATTTCAATTATTTAAGATATATCAGTTATATTTCTCCGTTAAATTCATATATCAGTTAAATTCATTGACAGCTCATACTTGCTCGAAAAAATAAACTTTTGTATCCCCACCATATCCCCACTAAGTATTTCATAAATTTTGTTCCAATCCATATCCCTACTTTTAATACGTGCTAACGTCGTAATTCATTTATATTTAGAGCGAGTTCTCAACTAAATGAATTTTCGAAAATAAACCCTTCTTTTGACATTTTCTCAGCTAAGCCTCTTTTTAATATTAAATATCTATGCAGCTAAGCCTCATACGATTAGACAGTTGGCTAGTAAGTCCTTTTTTAATGCCGATTAACTAACTGTAGTTTTGGAATTTCTTAGCGATAATTTAATTATTTAATAATTATATTATGTATACATTATCTTTTTTCTTTTAAACTTTGTGTTTGTTGCATTATTTATAACACACTAAACCATGTATGGCGAATGTTGCAATTTCTTACAAAACAACTTTAAATTAATTAACATAATATATTAGTGTCTCTTGTGCATCTGCGTCTTGAGCATGTTTTACTTTGCTTTTTACTTACTTTTTGCTTGTTTTTACTGTCATGCTTTTTGTATAATGTGTACTCTCTTCATTGCTACTTGTGAAAACTTTTAAATGTCTTGTAGTTAGTAATTAGTTAAATTAAATTGTAAAGGTACCTGTAAGTTTTCCGAACAAATAAAATAAAATAATACAAAATTACACAACATTGCTGAATAGCCGGGTCCACACCAAACGATCCAACCCGCTCCGATCGCGCGCAGCATGGAGCGCGTTCTAGGGAGCGTTTGGTGTGGACCACGGATCGGATCCACGCACACGAATAGCCGGGTCCACACTAAACGATCCAGCTTGGATCGGCGATCTCGCGATCCGCAATCCAGGATCACGGAGCGTGGATCGTGTTAGAATGATCCAGTTTTATAAACTTGCGATCCTAAAAGTACGCTCCAAGCGATCCTAAGGCGATCCGTGATTTCAGCATAACTGATTCAGTCTAACTGGTTAGGAGATTCGTGCGTCAGTTTGTAGTATCTGTTCCGCATTTCCAAACAATCTATATCTTATAAAACGATATCAGACGGCGACTTTGCGATATGTCCATGGTGTGGTGAACTGATCGCGCGATCCACTTACAACCGTCCACACCGTGCGCGTCACGCAGCTGAGACTCCTTTGAGGCTGACAGAAAAAACCGACAACGTACGGATCGGGCGCGGCAGGGAGCACGCGTTTTTACAATTTTACGGTGACATAATATACCTACATACTTACACTGTATTTTATCATTACAGTATACAGTAGAAAAGTCTAAAATACAGTAGATTTACTATCTTCTGTGAAAATTTCCCTGCGTACCCTAACCTGTATTATAATTGATCTAAATTGTCATTAACTCGGCAGTGGGCTTTGAAAGACTTTTTATAACATTTGCTAGGACTACAGACCAGCCTTGGTCTAGCTCACTTTGAGTTTGATGTAATGATAACTTATTTCGGAATAGCACTTTGAATGGATGCTTAGGTACATAAGGGTCATCCACATATTACGTCACAGCGGATGGGGGAGGGGGGGGGTTATACTAAATGTGACAGTACATGTTAAATACAAGTACAGGGATACTAAAAAGCGTGACATAGGGGGGTGGGGGTGAAAAAGTCCAAATTTTGCGTGACGTAATATGTGGATGGCCCCTAATATTGTTACGGAGTTATGGTCAGATATGCAGATTAAAATGCCAATTTCCTCTGAGGGAGATTATTCGCTACGAATTCCCACACCAACACAGGCTTGATCTTCCAACACGCCGAAATGTCCAAATCGTAAGCCTTCGTGCGTAATTACTAATTAGTAACCGGAGGGGCAGAGTAATCGCACTTATTGACTTTAGCCAATCGCTCAAATTAACTCAAAGAACACTTGTAGCAAAGATATATTTTGATTGGTCTCGCTTCGGTAGAGCGCCCAGCGAGACCAATGATTAGTCTATGACTTGTAGTTAACTGAATCACGGCGGTCGGCACTTTATATACCGACGATACAGTTACTAGAAAGTTCGCGGTGTAGAACTTTCTAGATCTTTCTACATAGAACAATCTAGAATTTCCGAGTAGGGGTGAGAGTGGTGCAGTGCACGTTCTAGTACTTTCATACTAGAAGCTTCTAGAACACTATACATTCGAACGCCGCGTCCGTAACATACTAGATTACAAATGGAAGCGCCGTAACAATATCTTGGTTATTTTACATATTTATGAAAAAAAAAAGACAGTTAAAATGTATGTTGTTTATTTACAAAACTTTCCATCTTTATAAGTAAACAAAAAAGAACTTACAGCTTAAGCAACTTATTTATCAGATACACATACCATAAACTTGATTTTACTTATGATGCTTAGAATGTTTAAAAGACCTTACACACACAAGGCCACTGAATTTATTATAAGTTCCCATTATATTTAATATTAATTATGTATGTATGTACTTTGTACCATACAACAGTAAGTTTGTTCCAAGTTATAAGAACAGAAGTTTTAACCCAGTCGGGTAAAAAAAAACTCACAATAATAATAATTAGTATTTAATACATTTTTTAAACTTCAGTGAAAGAACATCCCTTAAATATACAGTAAAGTATATTCACGCGCGATTATGTGAGAAACATATTTCTGTCTATGTCATCACACGATAAATTGGTGCGATATCGGATAATAAATGCGAATGCGCTCTTAGACCGCTGCTGCCTCGAAATTTGCGGACAGCGGCGCGACGGCGTTTGCGGCGCGGTGGGAACATATGCGTATAATCAAACGGACCGGTTCTCGAAACCAGCGGCGCATCGGCGGTGCGTTCCAGTCGAGCGGCGACCGCCCGCGCGTCTGTATTGCAGTGTTGTGCAATTTATTTTTGTGTTTTTATATTTCTATTATTGTGTATTTCAATTCATAATATCGGTAAAACTCGCCGTTTATTTTCCTTGCCCTATAGTAGATAGTTACTTCTTCTTTCACTCACAATAACTCGAGCATTAGGAATAAATTTGAATCAAAAGATGTTATCCTCAGAAATTTCGTTCGCAAATAAAAACAAGTATCACGACACACATACAATAACCAACACAACACTAAGCCGCTCTAGTGCCTCGAGATCTGCCCGTTGGTTTCGAGAACGGGTCTGCTTTTTCCGCGCTTCGCCCGCCTCGCCCACGCCGCCGCCCGCACAATTCGAGGCAGCAGCCTTAGGACGTAAGCCGCGCGGCGGAGGGCAGTGACAGCAGCGGCACACCGTGCACCGTGAAATTTGAGGCCGCCGCGGCCTTATGCCAACGACATAAAAGCATTTTCCAGTCCGATATCGGCTATTGTATCGCGTAATATGAGAACGCTCTTATATTCAGGCATGTAATAAGGTCATTAATGGAAATAAACATGTATTGTACTTTTTTTTTTACAAACTTTTGGCTCAATGCCTCAACTAAGCAACAAAAAACATGCACAACATTTTCAAAAATGTATTTTTGTAAGGCCCACTTGCGCAGATTGGGTTAAAGTTAGCCCGGGAAAAAATATCATGTTATCTCTCTCGTTCTTCGTGTTTTTGAAAGAGAAGGCATGATATTTTAACCCAAATCTGCGCAAGTGGACCTGAATGTATACTAAAAAAAGAAGATCCTTACACCAAAATACTGTACATTTGCCTTATATCGTTGAGACAGTTTCAACTGAAAACATTAACCAGCCTTTATAAAGCCTAAAAAGTTCAAGTATGAATTGCTTTTTGTCATGGTAAAAACAACTTTTGTAACATAACAAACATTATAACACCAATTATAGTTTTAAACAACCAAAATATATCGGCCTCTAGTTTCGGCTCAATTCCTTAGCATTATGTAAGTGACACCAACAGATATCATAATAATAATATTTGATAATCTACATTTTAAACTTACTTTTTAAACGTACTTACTTAATGTCATAAAAATATTTTTGAATAACATTAGATGCATAACTGTACCTATCTATTATAAATAGGTTTTAAATAATATACATTCTTTATGTCAATAATAACTTAAATTACTTTTAACATCAACTGCCTAGGTTTGTCCGAAATATTTATAAAAATATGCCTACATAGTGCATTCCATTACAAAAGTAACCATCATGATAAGTCTATATTTATAAATAATACAATTTTGATGCTTGCAACACACCTGTCTATAGCAATCTCAGAAAAAATAAGAGGTACATCTTGATAAATCCTAAGGTACTCTTACTTATCCTAATAAAATACTACAAAACGCCAAATCAAAATTAAACATTTCAAGAAAACGTCATATTATTATTATCAAATGTAAAAAAGTGTTGCATTTAAATATCATCAAAATAACTTGAAAACATTAAAACTCAATAGGTACTTCTTGTATAACTATTTTATACCCATTACTCAATGTTTTTGCACTATTAGGGAGCATATTAACAGCACCTTCACTATTTATAACGAGACTTACATTTTCATATTCTGTTAACTCAACGATTGGAGTTGGTATTTCATACTCGTCTGGAATCATATTTACATCCTCTGAAATTCCAGCTGCGTTTGTATTCATCATATATAAATGCCTATTATCAAATTGTATGTCGGGTCTTGCATCCTGGAATGGCATATCGGGATTGTGCATACGTATGCATTTGTGAGTCATCAGTAGTGACTTCCAAACAAATGTTTCCTCACACACAGGACACTGTAGATCCTGGCTCATACTTATGTCCGGCTTGTCCGTATGTACCGTCTCATTGTGTCGGCGTAAACAATACTTTGTAGAGAAAAACTTGTAACAAAGCTGAAATTAAAAAGATTTTGATCATTAATATACTTATATAATACACATATTGTATGGAAAAATAAAGCTAGTCTTCCGATCGGTATCTACATAAAAGAAGATTATACAAAAGAAGTACGAGAAACTCGGGAGCAATTGCGAGTTAAACTGGAGGAAGAACGGAAAAAAGGTATTGCATTTATTAAATATGATAAGCTTATAGTTAAGAACCCAGCGGAAGGTAAAACCAGAGACAAAAGAAAGAGGGCAGAATCAGGCTCACCAACTCCTCGTGACAGAAAAAAATAAACACAAATGATATCGCAATACCCTCAAACTCTAGAGGCCAGTTAAATGGCAGTGCAAAGCCTAATATGCTCCATTACATTGAACGGGTCCGCCCAGCTCCCACACATCACAGACAACTAAAAAACCTGTAATGACCACCGGCAACCAGAACCAACTTAAAACAAAAACAACAATATTAAGTACATGAACTTCGAAAACTAACACCCCAAGCCGGTTGATCACAGTGGGGGAAGAGGACCACCACCCTTTAGCAAATGAAGTATCAAAACCAAAATACAACAAAAATTGCATCGTGAGATACAAAATACCAACAGGATTACAAACAATTAAAGAAAATGAAAAAACTTCAACAAAAACAGAAACACTACACATATTCACCTTGAACACCAGGACACTAAGGACAGAAGATAGTCTGAGAAAATTGGAATATGCTGTAGCTAACATAAAGTGAGACATTCTGGGCATAAGTGAGAACTGGCCTGGTTTCAATGAAACTGGCCACTGTTACCGAAATCGGTTGGAGAGTTATATGATTGATTAAGTCTTCTTCGAATATAAAAAGACCCTAACAAATTACAAAGGATGTTGAGAGACGTCAAGAGTTGCTGTCAGCAAGAAAGTAGGCTTAGAATTAAATTCCAGCAAAACCAAAGTTTTTATTATTTTATTATATGTAGTACCTATTAAGATAGGTATTTCATAGCATTACAATCTAGCCTAGCTTAAGACTAATAAGTAATTTTACATTAAATAATTGCTACGTATAGTATTGCTAAGATTGCGTCCATCCACACATTTCTTATAGTCTCTATAAAGGACACTATTGTTTGTGTTTTGTCACAGTCACACACTTCACTGACTTTAACACTAACTTAACACACTAACTCGAAAGGTCTTCTGACTATGCCCGTGTTTCGAGGAGCTGGATAGCCTCAACATTCACATGATGGTGAAGTCTTTTATTCATTTAAGCTTCGGCATATTTTTTGATAATAGTTGAGACCATCTCCACTTTAAGGTTCCGATGTAGGTCTTCATTTCTAATGTACCAAGGTGCATTTACAACACCTCTAAGTACTTTATTTTGAAACCTTTGTATAATAAGGATATTACTTTATTTGGTACAGCCCCATAGCTGAATACCATAAGTCCAAACAGGCATAAGGACTTGTTTATACAAGAGTATTTTGTTATGTATTTAATATTTTGTTATGTATGTAATTTTTAATATTTAAGATTGACTCTTTTCCAAGTAACCAGTACATTTTCCTGTAGCAAAGCTCTAACTCTTCGCGCTTCTTTTTAACATGAGCTTTCCAGCGAAGCTGTCAGTGTCATGCCAAGATATTGTATTGTAAGGTGTATTTTCGTGCGGTAAACAGTATTGTTAATGTATACCGGATGATAGTTTGGTCTGTTTTTTGTAAAATCTACTTGAATTGATTTTGTTTCATTGAGCGTTATTCGCCACTTTTTCGTCTAGTGATATACTATATGGATAGCTTTCTGTACTTTTCCCACTGCTTCCGCTTGCGTCTCGCCCGTAGCCATTATCGCTGTGTCATCTGCAAAGGCCGCAATGGTACTATTTTCTATTTCGGGAATATCAGAAGTGTAAAGTAGGTACAGGAACAGGACCGGGCCTAGAACACTTCCTTGAGGTGCTCAAGCTTTTATATGCTTAAGCTCTGAAGTATGCTTCATCTTGTCTCACCTTAAACATTTTGTGTTAAGTAAGATATCAGCAAAATGCTTTGGAAGTAGATTTCAAATTTTGTGAATAAAGCCTTTATGCCAAACCTTGTCAAAAGCCCGTGCTGCATCCAAGAGACTGTTGTGCAGACTTAATTTTCCTCTAGTGTTTTTTCTAATAATGTAGTAATTCTATGCACTTGGTCAATTGTAGAATGTTAGAATGTTTTTTTCTAAAACCAAACTGATAGTCTGGGATTAAATTCCTTTCTTCCAGTATAGATTTTAGGCGTTTGAGAAATAGCTTTTCAAATAGTTTCGATATAACGGGTAGTTGAGAAATCGGTCAGCACGATTTTGTTTCGTGTAGTGGTTTCCCAGGTTTTGGCAGCATTGACTTCTCCTACTTTCCATATATCAGGTACGTATCTAAATCTGAAGATATATGTGGGTTTTCCTGTTGATATAACATTACACAACATTACAGGAAAAAAACTAAGTAAATATAAATAAGATGAACTGTAGTTCATCTTATTTACAACACTTAAAAGTTTTTGCTTTGGTTGTAGTTAGTCTTGATCCCCAGTAAGTGTTTTTAGCGTTAAAATCACCACAGAGTAAATCTATTGCCAAGATTTTTTAAAGCAGTTTATATATTCATCTTCTTTTATGGCGTACCTTGGTGGACAATATATAGTGGCTAGAGTAATCAGATAATATTTTGTTTTTGCACATACAGCCATACCCTGTATTTCCTGTTGTTCATATTTGTATTATTCATCGTTGCAAATATTTTCCTTTATTATGACAGCACTACCACCTCGGGCAGTATTGTCAGGGTGCAAGGCGTGGTAAATTTTGTAGCCCTTCATTTGAGCGTGTGATGCTGTTGTGAAATGTGTCTCAGATATAAGACACACATCAATATTCTCTGTGCTTAGAACTACTTGTAACTCATTTTGATGTTACAGTAGTCCATTTGCATGTCATACATTTTAGCGAGTGGGTCATTTTGATTTTTGGGTGCGATTGAGAGTAGCTATGTTAGCGCTACTCTCAAGTTATTCAATCTATAATCAAAACTAGGTTAGTAGGTCGAGAGTCCTGTTTATTTTGTCATCTGTATTGCCAGTTGCCTTAGGCTATGATTGTGGCTGCTTATTTGATTTAGTAATTTGCGCATAAGTAAAAATTTTTATAATTTTATTATTTTTATAACTAGTTTTAGGCTTTTCAGCTTTACCTAAAAGTGTATTTTGGATTGTAGAATTTGGTTCCCCATTTTTTCTTCATTTCTTTGAATTTTATGCTTTGAAGCTCTTTGGCTACCACGCAGCCGCTGTAGTTAGCTGGATGAGGTTCGCCGCAATGAACACATTTCGGTTTTGCTTCAGCTGGTTTCTGACATTCCTTAGTTAAATGATTACCTGTGCACTTTACACATCTAGGTTCTTTTGGCCAGTATTTTTGTATGTGGCCGTAAGCCTGACATCTCTTGCATTGTGGTATCAGTATCGTGGTCTTTAGTGGTTGGATATCCACTTTGCAGCCTAGCACTGATTTGATGCTATATATTTTGTTTATGTCTTCGAACGAGAGCATAAACATATTAAAGGGTTCTTTTTTCCTCCAGCTCAGCTTGTTTACCGCTTCCTGGATCTTGTAACCTTTGGATTTTAGGTCTTCCACTATTTTTTCAGGCAAACAGGAAAATGTATTATTTTGCCATTGTTTTCTCATACGAGTAGGTACCATAATATCCCTTTCTGTTGACGTAGCTTAGTTATGGCTCTGTATGATTCTTCGTTAAGCCTCATTTACGTAAGAAGAGTTTATCGTACGATTTGGGCGATAATATCGTATCATATTCTCGTATCTGAGTACTCGCCATACGCTTCTCGCCTTCAATTATTTACATGATGATAAAAACTCGCATTAATCCAGCGATTGTCGAATACGAGTCTCGAAGGCGATAATCAGCCTTTCAATTTGTTTACACAGTATGCAAGATTTTTTGCGCCGACACTCGCATACAAGTTTTGGCTTGTCTAAACATTAAACAAAGAGAGTATCGCACGTGTTGATGAGAGACTCGTATAAATCGGTTTGAACCGTTTTTTCGATGCGTGAATTACCAGTCGTGACCAAATTTTTTTTTAATTGTATGCGAGATTGTTGCAGAGCAGACAGTTCCCTATTCACACACAGTGTATTCGAGAAGAGTGTAGGCGACAATTGCCTTTCGAGCGGCGAAACTCGTAAAGGTTGTTTACACTATGCAAGAATATTCTTGCCTGATATTGTCGCCTGCACGCGTTCGAGAAACTCTTCTTGTGTAAATAAGGCTTTAGTAGCATTTATTTTCATGTTTTCACCGTTCATCATTTTTGCGGTGAACATGTCTTTAGATAGGCTTGCCGTAAGTAAGTCATAGAATTCTTGGTAACTCTTTACATTTTCGATAATTATAGGTGGCGGCTGGGGCACCTAATATTTACTTTTTGTTGTTTCAGCTCTTTGCTGGAATTGGCTTTCAGCTGATACGGTGGGGAAAGTGATACGTTAAGCTCGTAAGCTTAACGTATCACTTTCCCCACCGCATCGCAAGCATACGCTTCTTCCTGCTTTTTTGTCGTACCCACTCGGTTTCGTTCGCAAGCTCCTCTTCATCCGTCTCATATTCAACATCGACTGGCGCCTGGGTGATAGGACATTAGTTTGTCGATTTGTATTTGTTTTCTTGTATTTTCCTTAGTTGCTCCTGAAGATTTTATAGGCATTGCAATTTTTCACGCGCTTATAGTATTGGTATATAAATTTTTCTTTTGCAAAGTTTCAATTTTAATCTCGTGGTCACACTGGGCAGCCATTGTAAAATACTAATGTAACTACTCCTTAACAATTGTTTACATTTCTCAAATATGAATAACATAACACCAATGTTCATGAATCACTATCGGTATCTGGGTCATCGCGGTGTCTGCTGCATCAGCGCGGCAGCCGGCACGCGGCACGTACTAGCGCAAGAGCGTTAGACAAACGTCCAATCTCAGTGGAAGATATCTGATCACTCTTGAAGCTAGACCAAAGTTATGACAAACTCAGCAAACCAAGACATAACAGTCAATGGCTATAAACTAGGCTATGTCAAAAACTATACTTACCTTGGCCAAATAGTTTCCTTCAACGATGAAATGAGCAATGAGATTGAGAAAAGGATTGCATATGGCTGGAACACATTCTGGTCACTAAAGAAGATTATAAAAAGCAATGTATTAAGCTAGTATATTAAAAGCAAAACATTTAATACATAGATAAAAATTAGCAAAATGCCAGAGAGCCATGCAGCATAATATGATGGGGTGTAGACTACAAGATCGACACCTTAGCTTACAAATAAGGACTAAAACTTAAGTTACTGATATCCTCAGGCAGATATATCTGCCTGAGGATATCAGTAACTTAAGATATCTATATCTTAAAATATCTATATCATGAAATGGAGATGGGCAGGGCACAATGGTACAATGCAAGGAAGATAAATGGAGTCGGAGAGTGACTATGGTACCCAAGGGATGGCAAAAGAATGAGCAGTCAACCAATCATGAGATGGGAAGATGAATTTAAATTAAGTGCTGGACCCTTCTGGACTAGAGTACCCATATCGGGTATGGAAATCATGGGAAAGAGCTGGAGGAGGCCTTTGCCAACAGGCACACCGAATTAAGAGACTTCACTTGAAGACTACAACGAAAATACGGAAAAAAGGGTTTAATAATAATATATATGGTGATTCCACAAATATTGGGCAACTGTATGTCTTCAGAACTTTTCGCTTAACAAATTAAATTAATTATAGTAACAATAATTTAAATAGAACTGAACAAGGGCGTTTTTTATATAGACTTGCGAAAATTTTCAAAAAGTATTTTATTTTATTTTAAATTCTTTCTATTTGTAAGCTTATTTGTAAAAACATAAATTTCTCGTCAAATAATATATTAAGTAACTATCTAATATAAATAGAAATTGGCAATCTAATTGAGATTTAATTATTATTATGACAAATTTATTTCATAAATCACCCTATTTTTGTGGAATAACCCATATACGCTTATAATACTTTGCTACCACTATGAGTCATTATAAGACTGACATGGCATTCTAACACTTTAAGAAAAAATAATGAGTTAATTTATTAATAAGAGGCCGTCCATTAATCACCTGATGTTTTTAACAACTTTTTAGACCCCTCTCCTCCCTCTGGTGATATGTGGTGAGGATTTATACTACCCCCCTCCCCCACCTAAGATCACATTAATTTTTTTTACATAGTTATATTGTAATATGTTGACAGATTGTCAAATAAAAATTTCTTCTTACAATTTATACATTATTTTGCGTTATATTGTAATATTTACCGTGCCGATTGGTTAAACGGCAAGTGCCCCGCGCCGCCATATTTGTTTTCTTTTTCATAATAATAATTCACTTTCTCTGTCGTATAATACGGGATATAATTTTACTAATTCTATTAGATGTTCTTTATTTTTAAAAGTCTAAATTAAAAATTTTAACGCGTACAATAGGGGATCGGCCTACAGGCCGATCCCCTATTGTACGCATTATTTTTCGTATCAGATGTATCTGAAATATTTAGTTTCATTAATATATTGAGAAATATTGAGGCATTACTACTTGGTTAATGTAAAAAAAAATATTATATTATGTGTAGTTTACTAATTAAATACATTTAAAAAGTACCAAAAAAAATTTTTTTTTTTGCAAAATTGGTAAAAAAATCCTACATCATTAGTTTACTCACATCATTTACAAAAACATTCATTATGGTAAGTATGAACTTCAACGCACAAATATCGGACATAGATACAAATTAGTGATGTGCCGGATCGTTAAAAATGTATATATCCGCGGATACGGATCTGAATACGGATATTTGGTGTCAAGATCCGCGGATACGGATACGGATACGGATCTTAACTTTCTTACTCAGTCGGTGTCGGTGCGCGCGACCTTCACACATGTTTCGACTTGCATTGCACGGTGCTTTTGTTTTGTTTATAGTTTTGTGTGACACTGGACAGCATAGATAACGCTGGTACATGAGTTTTAAAAAAATTACTACAAAGAAGTTTAGTAGTGTAATTTGGAATTATTTTGTTTTAGTAAATTATGAATGTGCAAAGTGTAAAATTTGTGATGGAAAGTATTCCCGTAAGGGTAAAAGCATACATACATACATACATATAATCACGCCTTTTTCCCGTAAAGGGGTAGGCAGAGACCACTTTTTGCCACTTGCTACGATCCTAACATACTCGTTTCGCTTCGTTCACTTTCATTCTTACCATCCATTCCTCCTCTTACATTCAACGTAGCGAAGCGGCTCTCCATGGTCCGCTTTTCACCTCCGCGAGAAACGAGACGTGATGGGTGGTGAACCGCATCGCCGCCATTTTGGATAATTAAATTATTCTTATGATTATCCATTGCGTTTCCACGGATTGGTGGAGAGGGTAGGAATAGGGAAAGGGAAGGATAGGTGGTGTGGAAAGGAAGATTGGTAAGTTAGAGTGGGAAATAGGAAATGTAGGATATTACCGCCCAGGAGGGCAAGGGATAGTAATAGCTAGGGAAGCCGGGGTCGCATACCCGTAAGTATACCACAACTACCGGACAGGTAAGTTGGGATGAGTATCCCATGACACAAAAAAAGCACAACTCTTTAAAAATAATTTACAAAGAAAACATCCTCAAGAATATTATCTGTACTGAATTTAATAGTTTTTATTGCTAGTCGATACCTTAATCAGTAATCACTGATTTAAATAATTCATCTATAATTTTAATATTAATAAGGTAAATAGATCTGTAAAAGATCCGCCAAATAGTAACGGATATGGACACGGATACGGATCTTTCTTCTGCCTCGGATATCCGCAGATACGGATACGGATATGGATATCCGGCACATCACTAATACAAATATATTCCGGCGGCGGCGGAGATAGATACAAATATATACACCTTAACCTTAAAGTGACGTCATTTGTAGGTCGACTTTAGTATGGAGCGTTTTTAGGAGACTTGCGAAATTTTTTATACAAATCGCTGTACCTTTGAAAATAATGACTTTTGATACACGGTTTCTTCTGAGATGTTACTCATATTTAAGAGTACTATTCATTTATGCAATAAAAAAAATCAGTCCGATTGCCTATTGTATGGAGAAATGTCTATTTGACAATCTGTCAACATATTATAATATCTCTACTAATATTACAATCTATCCGTTTTTACAATTGTACGGTGACACATATAAACAACACTACGAATCTATAAGCGATAATAATTTCGGTATGCATAGACTACATTCAAAAATTAATACACATGATGTCTCCTTCTTCCCCCTCCTCCCTTTGTGATACTTGGTGATTTTTTTTCGGACCCCCCTCCCCTTTAGGCCCCACGTGATTAATGGACGACCCCTAACAGTAAAGATAAAGATATTGTATTTTCAGTTTCATATAAAAATTACCTTGCACTGATGGTTTGAAAAAAGTGTCTTTCTGGAAACTTTAGGTTTTGATGGCACATTGTCAGTGATACTTTCAATTTGACCTTTATCTATCAACGGAACCTTATTGATGTTATTATGTTCGACATTTTCTATACTTTTCGTAATCAGAGTATCGCTTATAATATTTTTATCTGTTGTTAAGTTAAAATCTAAATTGATACTTTCAGCAACTTTAGCCTCTTCTTTTGTGTCTAATCTTAATTTGTCTAACACAAGTTTAGGCTTTAAAAATGGAGGTAACTCTTCACCAACTTTATACTTCATTTTTATTTCTATTTTTTTATTATCCTCGACTTCAATTTTGTCATGAGTTTTGTTATTCGTGTTCAAGAAATGTGACCATTTGTGACGTAGCATCTCAGTTTCATTGTCAAACTGCTCAGAGCACTGGTCACAAAAGAAATAATCTTTGTAGCCTGTTGTTTTGATGTTTTTCAAATCTGGCAACAATATGGTGTGGTCGACCATAGTCTGTTTGTTGTTGGAGCAGTGGTCACAGGAGTTACACTCATATGTAACACCTGCTTCGTCATGAATTGTGTCATATAGGGTTTTCGGTCGACTCCTACAGTGCAAGTACTGGATATGGTGGAGTAGAGTGCATTTAGTTTTACACATCTCCTTGCATATATCACACACAAATATAACACCTGCATGTGAATAGCTATGGTCCTTTAGACTCAAATAACTGAAATAAACCTCTTTGCAAGTCTTACATTGATATTTCTTGACTATTCTACACACAGTTCTTTTGTGATCGCTTAATGACTTTTTACTTTCAAACAATTTACCGCAGAGACAACAATGCATTTTTATGTGCACTTTGAAGAACATTCTATCCACAAAGTCCTTGTTGCAATAAAAACAAATGTAACATTTCCTTTTTTTATGCATTTGTTTCATGTGCAGTTTCAGTGAATTGAAATCCTCGTATATCTTTGGACACTTGCGACACCGATGGTACTCTTTAAATTCGTGTACTATAACATGGTCGGAGAACGAGACCCGCTTCTGAGGTTTACTCTCCTTATACTCAATCATATGTTTGCTTTCAACATGATTTTGAAGTTTCCTTTCGCTGGTGTAAGCTTTTTTGCAAATTTTACATATTTTTTCTGTAGCGCTCGTATACAATATACTCTTCCTGGTGCTGTTATTTGTTTTATTGTAACATTGTTTTAATCTTTCCAAGTCTTTTCGCACCAGGGTCACAGAACACCGCCGTATTAACTTTTCCAAATCACCTTTTTTGAACGAGCCCCTCATTATGGGGCTATATAATAGGGGCTTCATATTCTTTTGCTTGGTCAGAAATGGTGTTATATCAAATCGTTCGCACAATACCCTCGGCATCATCTCAAAACCTCGAAAACGAGTTTTGGGCGGGAGATCATCTGAAGATACATACTCAGAGCCCTGCCAATCTTTATTCTGAGTCTCTTCCATATCATAATTGTTTGAAGTAATAAACATAAAAAGAACACAAAAGGAAACAAAAAGCTTAAAACTTTAGTCTTATTTCACCAAACATCAGCAAAAATTAAAAAAATTGAGAAGTTTAGAATTATTTTCCGACGTCAACAGAAATGCAGAATGCAGAAATCACAATAAAAAAAATATTTGTAACAACTGACAGTGTTACCAACTCTCAAAAATATTTTACCCCAAACTTATGTCAAAAACCCCTATAAAAATCTACAATGACGAACAAATAATAAAATTTATGTTCTGTAATATTAATCTGTCCAACTTTATACATTATTATAGACTTCCAACAGCTTATTAACTACAGGTTGACTTTTCAAATCACTTTCGATATTTCAAATCCCATAATTTAATCTTAAACAAGAAAATAAAAATCCCTAAACATAACCCTAAAAACCTTACTTTTCCCCCTAAATTTAGGGGGAAACCCCTAAGTTGGCAACACTGATGGTTGGCAAGATGTATTGCCATAAAAAAATTAACCGTTTCTTGTCAACAAACGGATAATTTTTTTATGGCAATACAACTTACCAGAGACAATTTTCATTTCGGCTGGGCCCATGGATATAGTACCTATGGATAGAATACTCCGAATTTTGTAATTGCTAACAAGAACTGTATTACCTTGGTAATAGAGTGTATTTCACAATGCACGTATCATAGAAGTAAATCCGAGCCGAGCGAGATAGCCAGAAGCCAGGCCATAGAGTATGTCACTTGAAAAATCTTAGATAAAACGAGTGTACTTTATTATTATTTTAACAAATGTTTATAACTATATCATATTCTAATTAAAAAAGTTAGAAATAGTCATATAATACTAAATAAAATTGCAGTTTACATTAAATCCTTTTCCTTCTTTTTTTATTAGATGGTATCATTCGCAAGATACGCCATTATATACACATATTTTATGCTGAACACCGGATTTGCCGGATACTATTAAAATTTTTTTTTTTTTTAGCTAGTTCATTATTTCTTGCAATCTGCCTGATTCGGGGCATTAAGCTAGAGGTTATGAGTTTTTTTGTCTTGAATGAATCTAGCCCAATGGCTAGTTCAAGTTTTCCTGTCTATTAAATAAGGTCTTGGGGGGCTCTTCTTTTTAGGGCTGATTTTTCAATCGTCAGATAACTCCTATCTGAGGAATAAATATGTAACTTTGACAGATTTTGTATGAAAAATATGTCAATGTCACATATTTATTCCGCAGGTAAGAATTATCTGACGATTGAAAAATCGGCCCTTAGTCTATTGAAAGTGTTGGTGTTCTTATGCATTAAATTACTAGCAAGTGGGTTTGGGTGGTTTTCGATACGTTTGGCGTAGGATTTGAGTTTTTCTGTAACCTCCTGCCTGACCATTGGCATCTTTAGGTCACGATGTAGTTGTTTATTGGTAATATACCATGGTGCATCGGTTATCATTCGAAGTACTTTTGATTGAAAGCGTTGTAATATTTCTATATTTGATTCGGCTGCTGTTCCCCACAGCTCTACACCATATTATGACCATATTGGCTTTAAAATATTTTTGTATAGTAGAAGCTTATTTTCTAGTGACATTTGAGATTTCCGAGACATCAGCCAGAATACATTCCTGAGTTGCAGACTGAGCGCCTTCCTTTTGGTGAAGATATGCTTTTTCCAAGTGAGCCTCTTGTCCAGGTATAAGCCTAAGTAGCGCACTTCGTCTTTTTGTGGTATTTCAATACCATTTAGTTTGACAGGAGGACATACACCACGTCTGAGAGTAAAGGTTACATGGATTGATTTGGTCTCATTAGCCTTTATGCGCCAATCACGTAGCCATAGTGATATGTCGTTCAGACTACTTTGCAGTATAGCGGATGCTTGTTCTGGGCTTTTATGTATTGCTAGGATAGCTGTATCATCAGCGAATGTGCCCACTATCACGTTGTCATTTACTGGGAGGTCATACGTAAATATATGGTATAGAGCTGGGCCCAAAACGCTACCCTGTGGTACCCCTGCTTCGATCTCGTGCAGCTCAGATCTTTCATCTCCACACTTTACATAAAAATGGCGGTGAAGTAGATAAGACTTTATTAATTTATAAAGATTTGTTGGAAGAGTTGTTAGTATTTTATATAATAAACCCTCATGCCAGACCCGGTCGAAGGCTTGGGATATATCAAGGAAAGCAGCAGTGCAGTACTTTTTATGTTCAAATGCAGAGTTTATACCATTCACAAGCCTGTGCACTTGTTCTATAGTCCCGTGGGCTTCTCTGAATCCGAATTGATGTAATGGTATTATTTGCGAATGTGCTACTTCAGACAGGAGCCTTTTTAGTAAGAGCATTTCTAGCACCTTGGAGGGTATTGGTAATAGACTAATAGGGCGGTAGGATGTCACTTTTTCTGGTTCCTTCCCAGGTTTTAGTATAAGAATTATTTCAGCTGTTTTCCACTGCTCTGGGATGTATTCACGTCTCAAAATAGCGTTGTACAATTGTGTGAGAAATGTTATGCCGACCTCAGGAAGCTCTTTCATAGTTTTTGCTGTTATTAGATCATATCCTGGGGCTTTGTTTAGTTTGAGTTTACGTATAGCATGGCGGACTTCGCTTTTAGAGCATGGCTGAAGAGAGCCAGTGTGCTGATGAATATGCACCAGTGTTTTCATTACTTTTTCCTGTTTTGACGATCCAAGATCAGCGTTAGGTGTAAAAATACGAGATAGATGTTCAGCAAACAATCTTGCCTTATCAGCGTCAGTTTTGACCCAGTCACCATTTTCTTTCCGCAATGGTGATTGGAAGGTAATTGGTTTTTTTATGGCTTTAATCGTTTTCCAAAGAGAATAACCGTGGCAGGAGTGGCGTCTAGCTTTTTCAGGTAATTTTCCAGGTTTTCATCTCTAATAGTTTTCAGGATATATTTAAGTTTTTTCACCAACCTGTTGTAGACACATTTGTGTACGGGATGTCTGGATTGTTGCCATTTTTTCCTAGCCTGTCTCTTTTCTTGTACTAGGTCTTTTACCACTTGAGGATAGGTAGGTATATATTCATTTTTTCGAGTTGGAGGGGTTGCTGCCCAGGCTGCCGATTGCACGCATTTATTAAATATTTCAACTGCATCCGTGATATCGCTGTCAGTTTTTAGTGGTATTTGGGTATCCATTTCATCATTTATATATTTTCTGAATTGATTCCAGTCGGTCTTTTTAGTATGTATTTTGCAAGAAGTTGCTACGTTGATAGGTTCGTTAGATAGTTCAGCTATTATTGCTGTATGATCAGATGATAGGTCGAAACAAGAATTACAACTTAGAGACGAGTCAGGAATACCTTTAGTTATAAAGTAATCCACTAAGTCAGGTTTCATTTTGGTATTTGTGGGCCAGTATGTTGGAGTACCAGTAGAATGTACTTTGAGTTTCAGTTGATGGATAGTTTTACAGAGTTCACGCCCTTTAGGGTTGATAGTTCTAGAGCCAAAGTCAGTGTGTTTGGAGTTATAATCGCCTCCTGCAATGAATTTGCTGCCCAGCGTTTTGAAGAATGCTGTGAAGCTTTCACATTTTATGTTGTGCTTTGGAGGTATGTACAAAGCTGTTATTGTGAGGGGTCCATCTGAGCTTTCGATTTTGATGTTCGTAGCTTGGATCTCATTGCTACAGTAGAAATTTGCGACGTAGTGCTTAATGTTCTCTTTTATTAACACCGCTGAGCCTCCATGAGCTGTGCCATCGGGATGGTTTGTATTATACATTTTGTATTTCTTGACACTAAAGAAACTTTTGGAGGTAAAGTGAGTTTCGGATACAAGTAGTATGTCAATATTGTGTGTATACAGGAACATTTTTACTTCTAGAGTATGGTTTGACAGGCCATTGGCGTTCCATGTGGCAATTTTTAATGGCTTGAATGGGAATTTATTTGTGACATGATATTCATGAGTAAGGTAGTGATGGTTGTCATTTGTTGCATCATTTGTTTAAACATATCCAACATTTGTTCTAACTTATTTGAGTTTTCAGGTAATGATTGGTGTGGCTGTTCCTTTGTTGGATTCGGTTGTTTTGGTATGTTTAAATTAGCTTGCCGATTTCCAAGAGTAGCTTTAGCGTATGATTTGCTTTTAGATGTGTAGTCCTTGTTGGTTCTGAAGGTTGATGGGTTATTATCTTGGGAAGAAACTTTATTTCGGAGGGGTGGATACTTCTGTTTTTGGAGGTCTTTGTAAATTGTGCATCCTTTATAGTTTGCAGGATGGTTTCCATCACAAAGAGCGCATTTAACATCTGCAGACCGTTCCTTGCGAGGGCAGTCTATGGAGGCATGATTGCCTGCACACTTGATACATCTTGGCTTTCTTCGACAATACTTTTTGGTGTGTCCATAATCTAGGCAGTTAGAGCACTGAGGTATGCTACGTTTTGGTCTTGGTGGCTCAAATATAACGCGACAATTTAATAAACTTTTCATGTTATAGATTTATTTATTATTGGGTTTAGTTTTTAACTCAACAACAAACATATCCAGTGGCTTCTTGGTTATTGCCTGTTTTATATTCCATATATTGGCTACGTCATGCTCTTTATCCCCAAGTGCTGTTATGATGTCCTCTGGGTCGGTTGTTGGGTGCATGTGTTTTAATATGACTTTGTAGTTTCGTTCTTGCTTAGGTTTGTATGTAAAGTATTCTGTATTTTTAATATCCAGTTCTTTTGTTATAGTTTTGAATGCTTCGCTTGTTTTTGGTTGAATTTTAACCTGATTATTGCGTAATACTTTGAGTTCGAATAGCCCTTCCACTTTTTCATCTAGTAATTTAGTTAAGGGTCGTATATTCATGACATTGTCTAAAAACAGAGGTGGTGGTTTTGGTTGTCTTTCTGGTTGGTTGTTTAGAGGGTTGTCATTTTGGATATCTTGAGTATTTTCCAGCTCAGCAAACGAGTTTGATATGGGGACAGTTTGGCTAAGCCAGTAGCTATCTGATTTCGGCTGTTTTGCGGTCTTTGTCTTTTCAGGGCTGTCTCTTTGTCTTTTTTTACCTATGACTTCAGTCCAGGGTTCATCATTGGCGATTGGCATGGACTGCGTTAAGTCTTCGAGGTTGATGGTTGATGTTGTAGTACTTTTGCTGGCTTCTGAGAAGGAATATGATCTTGGCCTATTGAATAGACTGGGATGAAATATCTGCTGTGTAAGCTTTTTATTTTCCGATTTATTTTGATTTGAGGGGGAGTTTGTAGATTCTGAATTCATTATTGTTCCCACGAGTATGAGACGAATATAAGAGGTACAACAATGTGAGCCGGGTCCATTGAGGTTGGCGCTAGCGGCTGATCTCCTATCAGTCATTCATCCTTTGGCACGTTTCCCACCGTAGGATTAGGGTTTTTTAGAGAGGATTTCTACCTCTTGGCCCAGACAATTAAGCCGAGGCCCCCATTTCCGCGAAACATGACCACGGACTTACGGGTTGATGATCATTTCCTATCACCTATTTTTAAGCTGTAACGCTATTCGGGATTTGCCGCCCGAGAAACGGTCTTTTTTTTTTTTTTGTTTTTGTATTTTTTTTTGTTGTCCGTTTAGCACCACCCGGGGGACACGTGTAGGGTGGGCCTAGGAAAAGGTGGTAAGTCCTACGGACGCGGACAACTCCATCCCCCATCTATTAAAATTGAAAATAGTTTTTATTTCTTACTTCATGTATCTCCGTAACTATGTTTTTATTATTTATTTGATGATTTCACAATCAAAATTGTGAAAAAATGTTGTGTATATTCTTGTCGAAGTAAAAGTTATGCTGGTTGCAATATTTCGTTTATTAGTAACATAAGTAAGTTAATTGTTAATGTTAATCTAGTTATTCTAGTAAAAAAGTGTGAAGATTAAAGCAACTGACGTTATTAAGAGTTATAATTGTACTACGTTTTGTTATAAACTAGTCAGTAGCGACTCGCCTACAATCGTATATAGTAAGTACTGAGAAAAAAAACGTGTGAAGTCGAGTAAGGCCTTTAATGATAATATAATACAGTTTTTTATAGATTTCCCAACAATGAAGAAATGCGACAAAAATGGCTCAATCGTGTTTAAGTAAGGCAGAGAATTATTACATAAAAATCTGTTACATATTAATGCAGCCGTCACTTCAAACCTTCTTGATTTTACACTATTCAATCTAGTCGACTTTTAAAGCCTCAGCTGTATGTCATTAAGTGTTTCACAATTTGTCTCATAAAGCTTTGCAGTTTGCCACAGCAGAAAATATTATTGTCACCCTACTAGAAAGGGACACACGGCCTCTCTTCCAACCTCTCGCTCGGCTCGTTTTTTTGCTCACAGTTCTCGGTCCTGTTGTTATACTAGGTCCATTGTGATTTATGACGTCATAGGGTACTGCGGCAGTATACTGCCTATACTGGCAGTCTATAAATTTGATAAAATCTCTAGATTTGGTGAAGTCGTCAGAATTTCTTTGATCCACTTCGGTGTTTAATGGACCAAGGTATTTGTTATGTGTTATCATGGACCAATTACTTCAATAATGATGTATTTACCACCTGTTTAGGAAACAATTTTAAGCCTTGGTTTAAAATTAATGTACCTAAAGCCAAATAATAAACCCAGATCTTAGTTCTCTTTTCTGCCACTGGCTTCACTAGAATTTTGAACATACCGATGCTATTGTTGCGGATCAATTAGCGCACAGTCCTGAATCGCGCAGCGCGCTATGTACTTCTTGAACAATGGCGCGCTCTACCAAAAAATCTGTCCCCTAAATTGAGACCATTATTTTAACATTACGTTTGGACTCGTTATCTATACTTCGTGGTTGTGTATAAATCCTAATAACACAAAATTTTAAAGATACACAATCTTTAAAATTTTGTGTTATCAGGGTTTTTAATATATGTATTATTGGTAGAATAATAACCATTAGATATTCATTAATATGCACAAGTGTGCTATTTTGGGGTTTTCCGCTAAATCTTCCTAGGAAGTTGAATTGACTGACTTGATTCATTAACTACTCCGACTATTTATTTGGTCTTTGGACTCTAAGATTTAAAAAATACGGTGTAGAATGAATATTGAACGTTGAAAATAAATAGTGAACGAATATTCTATTTCCAGCCTTTTTTACTTGACACTGGCAAATAGTTATAAGCCGACACCATTTATTAAAAAATTAGTTGACATTGACAATTGATCATAGATTTTGAAATTTGACATATCCTTCAAGTCGATTTTTTCGATCCTCCGTCCTACTTGATTCTTGAAAGTTGAACGCAATTAATGCACGGCCTTCAGCGTTCGGCCGTATTTGATGTGTGAAAATCAATTGTGTGCAGTAATTAGGTAAACAAGGGAAGGCGTTTTATTTATAATTTCGACGGAAGGTGCCCCGGTGCGAAATGTTTCCACCGACACGCATACGGAGCTGCCTTCCAGTCACCAACCCCATGTTTAGAAGATTCAAACCTCACAAACCGTTCAGGCAAACCATACACAATCAAACAAAGAGCGTGAACTCGACGTTCTCAACTCAAAGTACACAAATTCAAAAGACGAAATGGATGAACCTGCGTGCAATATTCACGAGGTGGATGCCGCTCGGGAGCGTTATATACGTTGGGTGGTGCTACATCCGTGCGAGCGTGAATTACGAGGTATCAAAAGTCGAAATAAAGTTTTACGAAATGTTTCCGTTTCGGATCACGAGTCGGCTCTGGGGTCGTCTCGCGGCGTGCGAGCTGCCGCCGTCCATCAGGAACTTCGTTTACGGTACGTACATTAAATTGTTCAATGTGAATCTCGACGAGGCCGCCGTGTCTGATTTGCAATACTACAAGAGTTTATCTGCCTTTTTCACTCGTGCGCTGCGGGACGGCGCGCGGTTCATATCCTCGGCCCCGTGCGTGTCCCCCTGCGACGGAGTGGTGCTGAACTGTGGCCCCGCGGACACGGACAAAATAGAACAAGTCAAAGGTGTCACATACAGTCTAGAGGAGTTCCTCGGTGAAAACAAATGGTCCACGAGTGACTATAAAGACTACTACAATTCTCTGTTGAAAAATAAAAACAATATTCTGCACCAGTGCATAATATACCTGGCTCCGGGTGACTACCACAGATTTCACTCTCCCTGCGACTGGACCTCCAATTTTAGGCGTCATTTCTCAGGCAAACTCCTATCGGTCAATCCGTGGATGGCACGTCTAATTCCCGGCCTGTTCACGATGAACGAGCGTGCTGTCTACATTGGTGAGTGGAAACATGGTTTCTTTAGTATGACAGCAGTGGGGGCGACCAATGTTGGGTCTATTGAAATATATAGTGACCCAGAATTAAAAACAAACACAAAAGGCAAACGAAACAGAATTGATGAACTGCATCTTCATAAAGTATCGTTTAAGAAAGGGGAACTGTTCGGACAATTCAATATGGGAAGTACTATTATTTTATTATTTGAGGCTCCTGCTGATTTCAAATTTGACATTAACGCTGGAGACAGGGTTCAGGTCGGTCAGGGGCTGACAGCTGCAATGGCAGAAGCGAGATGACCGGCCTACCATGATCTTCTCTGTTTGGGACAAACGATTCTGATAATATACATCATTACATTTTTATTGTAACGGAAGTATTGTTCATAGTATTTAATGAAACGAGAACTTAGTTTTGTTGTATAACAACAAAATGTATTTAATTTAAGAGAATTACATTTAAATGGTAGAGTTTGATTATTTAGTTTCGATTAAAAGCTTTTATCACTATTTAATTATGTGGTTGACCTTATCTGTATTCATATCAAACAAAATATTTGACCTCTTATAAAATTATATAATTTCAAAGTTCCAATACCTTTTGCTCAATTTAGCATTTTCTATTATTGAAATTTTCGCTATACATAAAGCGCCATACTCATGCCCCATTCTGCAAATCCATACTAATAGCCATATCATATATAATTCAATCATTTATAATTTTTGCCTATGAGTCTGCGGCCTTGGGTTTGGGCTGTACGGTGAGTGTGGTGCTTAAGTGAATTATTTTAAAGGTATAAACAATAATTGTAGGATCAAGGCTGTGGTGTCAAAGATATTTTAGAATTGTCTATTGGCTTGAAATTCAATTAAAAATGTACATTGTGTCGTGAACCCTTACAATGGCATAATGTCTGTTAGTTATGTAAAACAGATCAATAAATCCACTTGGTTGTTATGCTAATGCAAATCTCACAAGAAGGAAAAATTTGTGTTCCCATAAGTTCGAAATATCTAATAACAAACCTTGCATGGTTAAAAGTAGAGACCACAGATCTATAGTCAAGTTCAGGAGACAAAATTAAAAAGTAAACAAACATTTGCAGATTAACAACTTTTGGATTTAGACAGATGATGATTATTTACATAAATCTTTCTCCTGGTCTTAAGTATAGTTCTAGAGATAAGTTACTATTGGCATATGTCTACGAGATTTTCTCTCATACTGTTTATTTGGATGCATCTGAAAACAAACAAGTAGGATAATATTATTGTGTCTTTGCTCTTTTATAATAATTTTAATGCAATTTTTCAAAATTGATAAGATCTCTCACTTTCTATGTGTGTTTTAAATTGTCTATGATTGTTGTAAAGTTGTTGTGACTTGTGCCACCTTTTCAAATCAAAATTTAATTGTTATTGTACTCATTTGTGAGTAGACAGTTCACACCACGACAGTACGCAACGCGACGCGTCTCTGCGTTTTTTAGATAGCTACTCAAAATTTAACTTTTATTTACCACACAACAGTAGCGTAGGCTGGTTCTCCTTCATAGGGAAGCCGTAGCATGTATAATAGGTAGTGATTTGGATGAAGGCCTTCAAAAGGTAAGCGGTAAGGGAAGCCGATAGGAATGGAGTTATAGGAACCCCTCGCCACTGCTACACAAAAAAATACGTGTTTCATATTATGTACCTCTTAAGCTGAAAACGTGTCGTATATCATTTCGATGTGGCCCTTAGGCCAAAATTCTCTTCTGATCTTGTAATCTGAATGATGATCTTTAAATCTAGTAATTTTTGCAGCCATATCAGAAACGATAAGATAAGATTTTAAATAATTTGAAGTCAACCATGTTATTGATGCTATAATCATTAATATCCAGTGCATTAATAGAACTATGTGATATGAAAGAATGTACAAAACAAAATGTAATTTTTATAATATTGAGCCGGACAGGGCTCATGATGTGAAACATTCAAATTACTTTGTACAAATCATCAATTTAACGACCCGTAGCGGTTGAGCCGCTATTAGATGTTTCACATCAAAGTGTCCACTTATATATTTATATATTTTTAGCTTCGGATTGTATTAGAGGATTAGAAAAGTTGCATTTAAACCTGATGAGAGAACAATATAGTTTTATGTGCAATGGGTCCATCCACATATGACGTCACAGCGGATGGGGGTCGTACTAAATGTGTCAGTACATGTTAAGTACAGGTAGACGGATACTAAAAAGCGTGACACGGGTTAAAAAATTCGAAATTTTACGTGACGTAATATGTAGATGGCCCCTGTATAGTAATGCAGTATTCAATTAAAGTCTCGCAGTTAATCTCATTAAAGACTTAAGGGTCTTATCGGCTATTTGATCTTTCTATGGTAGATTTTGAACTCTACTAGTTTGACCGATTTTGTAAAATCAACACTTGAAGCCGCTCTGCTAAAGATTTAAAACTGACAAAATAACGCAATCAAAATAAATAAGACGACTTAACGCTCAAAATAACCTTTAATAATAACAAGACTTGTGTAAATCGAATGCTTGCTTGTAATATTTCATTGACTATGTTTGTAAATTCTTAAACGTGTCTCGAAGTTTCGTGCGTGGGTGTTTCTTTAAAAACGTAGTTCATACTGCATACATTGACTATATTTAACCTGTGTTCCAATCTAGTCTTTTATTTAGTATTCTTACGATTTAGGTACTGAGAATATTGAGAGTTTCCTCGACATTAAACGCGCAGGTAGCTTAAGTGAAGCAAAGAAGAAATGGTGTGCTTAGAAGAAATTATGAGACTGCTTTAATGACTTAGTAGAAGTTTACCTAATAATATGTTGAGACTTAAGCAGTCTCAGTACTATAACTTATTTCTGTTCTCCTCCTGGGCTTAGGTTACAACATGGGTAACGTGAGCAAATCAAACTTACGTCTTCCTAGTAGAGAAGTGGGAAAGTCAGAAAAGGGAATGAGGAAGCCTGGGCTTTTACCTTTTGGGTCCTATAGCAATTATTACTATCGTTTATGTTCAGTAAAAATGCTCAATTTACAAGTTAGAAGGTTTAAACTTTAAGTAAGTTTGGATAATATTTACAGGAAGGCTTATCGATCGCAAGCTTTGCCGCAAAGAGACTCCCTTATGCTTAAATGCACTAGGCAGCGCGAAGGTCGCTAAATTTTATTTATGCCATTTCTAAAATAGATTTTAAGGTGGTATTCATATTGGCAATCGCGACATAACGATCAATTGTATTGTATTCTCCTATTATAATGAACAGCCTGAGTCGCCGGCAGCGATTGCTTAATTGTCACTTAATAAAAAAGGAGGAAGGGGGAGAACGACAAAGGGTGCGGAAAACTTTTGACCCTGATACAATGAAGTGTCAGTTAATTATAATGCCTTAGATATTTTAAGTTTCCAGTGTGTTTTGTAAAGGGGTTTTGAATATCGAACAAGTATTTTCCCCCTTACTAATAAACGCTGTATAAGTTTTGAATAGTTATACAGTGTTTTGTTCCCGTCACACATGACACAAGTGACATTTTTAATTCGATTGAAGAAGACAAAACACTGTACATATAACTATTCAAAGCTTATACAGCGTTTATTAGTAATGGGGCTTATGTTTAAGCTTAACAAAACATTGCTCTCTCATCGGGTGTAAACCAAAGAAGGTTGTAAAGAGATCATTGTCATTCATGATTCAGCGGTGTTGAATTAGAATAAAATGTTTTATAGTCAAGCCTGTGGTTTGTTTTTAAAATTGTCCTACATACTCTCAATGTCCTAATTCCTATCTACGTCATGTTGGAAAACACAATCTGACCACCACCATGTGCTTAAATTTTAGATAACGGCATTATAATGTTCTGTTTCCTGTAACATAAATTCGGTAGTCGGTACCTATCTACCTACTGGTAAAATTTTGCACACGAATTTGTACAAAAAAGTAAAACAATCAACATTTCTGGGCATGGCGTTGGCGTCTATGAATAACTGAAGTGAGCTATTCCAGATTTGAAAACACGCGAGTCACGTGTTTAAATAAGATTACAGATAACGTGATAGGAGATTATACCTGTGAGATTACTAAGCGCGAAAACACGTTTTCTGTCGACTTCCCATCGAGTCACTGTTTCATTTTCAATATTTCTACTCTACCCTAGGGAAAGCACCATGACTTGCTTTTGAAGTGCTGATTTAAAACCAACAACACAAATTAATAAATTGTTACTTTACAATTCCTACAGTAGGTCAACAAAAGGTGCTTGGTAAGTCTGGTTACCAGAATTTCAAACAAACACTTATTCCATAAACTAAGGCCTTTGCATCCGTTAATAGATGACTTATACAGTATTCTCCGAGCGAAGTAACCACTCTTGAAATACTGTAGTGCCTGGGACAGTTGGTTTTTAAATGTCGTATGGTTGCCCAAGCACATACGGCATTCTCACAACATAGTCAGCCTAGTCCAGAGGAATGAACTGGTCAATACGTCTGGGGCCAACTATGTGCGGGTTTCCTCACGATGTTTTCCTTCACCGTTAGAGCGTCCGTATAATGTACTTGAGATCTGAAAAAGTCTCATTGGTACACGCCTCAACCTGGGATTCGAACCTGCAATCTCTCGAGTGCGAACCAAACAGTCTACCCACTAGGCTACGGAGCTCTTCATTCCATAAAGCTACTTAAAAAGTATGAATTCAGACCACGCACGTACAATGATGGTGGTTGTTAAGAATTTTACGAATTGCTTTGGATCGTTCAATATCTGGGACACGATAAGCTGGATTACGTTGTTGACCTAGTGAAAACGTACAAAGATTGACAACTTCATTACACGTACTTACTTACTTACTGCGGCGCAGCGACCCAAATTGAGTCTTGGCCTCTGACACTAGAGTACGCCATTTGGTCCTGTCCTGTGCGACATCTTGCCAGGCCTCCACTCGCAACGCCATCAGGTCCTTCTCCACCTCGCCCCTAGCGGTACCTGGGGCGTCCCACCGGTCTTCTGCCGGTAATTTGCCCCACAAACGCTCTTTTTGCCGTTCGATTCTCTTTCATTCGCTCTACGTGACCGAGCCAGCGGATTCGGTGGGATTTGTATTCCCCGATAATATTAGGCGTTGCCACCAGGTTTTCAATTTCGCGGTTTTTCCTTGGCCTCCAGTCGCCGTCTTCATCCCTCGTCGGACCTAGAATCTTGCGCAGTATTTTTCTTTCGGCCACTAAGAGTTTCGTTTCCTCCTTTTGGGTTAGAGTCCAAGTTTCACACCCATATAAGAGTATAGGTCGAATAACAGTTAACGTAGTAAATAGAATCGTACAAACAACTAAAACGTATCAGTGAAATAACACGAAAATAATTGGCCTCGGAGGTAATAAAACGGTTGGTTAGGTTCGAAAAGTACAGGATTTACTGAACGATATTCTGTAATAATGGACCAAGAAATGAGCAAGCGGATTACCGGATGGCTTTATATGAAGTGGACCAGGATACCCTTAGGATACCATAATATGATCCTAAAATTTCTAAATCATATTTGGGTTAGGCCCGGTAACTATGCACTTTTCGCAAAAAGCGTGTGACTCCTTAGTTCATCCTTGCTTACCAAAAATATTTTTATGCATTTTTATGTTAAAAATTACATGTGCAGTGTTTTTACGAGCTTATTTACAGTAGTAATGATGTCTCAGATTAATCTAAGGCTCACCATTAGACTTTATAATTCCTCTTTTTATTCTGGTCTATGAAAATTTTACTGACCCCACGCCATTTTTAGGGTTCCGTAATACTTAAGGAACCCTTATAGTTTCGCTCTGTCCGTCTGTCTGTCTGTCTGTCTGTCTGTCTGTCTGTCTGTCCGCGCCTCTAGCTCCTGTAATTATGAATATAAATTGATGAAATTTGGTGCAGTTATAGATTGTGTATAGATCACGGTTTCGGGATCATAAAAAAATAATAATTTTATATTTTAGGGGTGGCTCCCCATACATGTGAAGTGGGGATGAAAAATATTTTTTCACTCTACCCCATCGTGTGGGGTATCATAGAGTAGGTCTTTTAAAATAAAGGCAAGGTTTCATACGTCACTTTTTTATAAAGTTGACCATTTTCGAGTAATCGGCCTCCAAAGTAGTTTGTAAGTTGGTCCCCCCCCTAGCATTTTTAAACTATAGGAGATAGAAACTTGCAAATTTTCATGCTGATAGATCATGCTAAAAACTCTTTAGGAAAACTATTGTGAACCAAATCGGACAGTAACTTTTGGAGTAATTAAAAAAAAAGCATATTACGCGTTTATAGTTACGGAACCCTCCTTAGACATGTCCTGACATGCTCTTGGTTAGGTTATTTAAACTCTTAATCGTTATAAATGTATTTTTTGTTACCTACCTGTGTAAAAAGTTCTTGCAATATTTAAACCCTTACTTTTTTGATATCATAGTGCTTTTTATGTAGTTATATATAATTATCTTATCATATTTTATTCATAAAATATACGTGACTCCACTTTTTTTCCAGTGTGTTGCTTTGGCGTGTGTTACTCGTTTTTATATTATTTTCTTTTTGTTATGGCTACCCTAATATATTTAATTTATATGGCAACATTTCTTCATAATATTTCATTTGACAGCTTTGTCAAGTAGCCATCTTTGGAGGATTACGGTGACGTCGATCTCTGTTGCGGAAAATTCAGATACTGTTTTATTGGAGAAAAAAGCGATCATTCTATTAAAATAAGTAAACAAAAACATTACCTAAGAGTCTCCCAATATAGAAACTGTTCGTAGTTCATGAACTGTTGTGTGAATCACGTAGAAAAATCAAATTCAAGAGTGAAAAATGAAGTTGAGTTTAGAATTGCCACGCGATTCATTCCAGTGTGTTACTGTGTGATACCGTGTGTTACATAAAGCTTTATACACATTACACATACTACGAGAAAGCTGTTTTGGATAAATATTCGTAATGATTTACAGTACATAGGGCTATAAAGATTTTTGTATGGAGCCTGGCCTACCTTCTTGTTCGCTATTGTTTTTTTTTTTTCAAATCGCGTTCACGAATAATTCTTTCAAAAATGGATAGCTCACATCAACACAAACAAGAAATAATCTTAGACAAAAACGCGTTAATCTTCTATCTTATCTTAGAAAAAAGCTACTAAAGTTTTAATATTAGTAATAAATGATTTAAAATATTGCAATAATAAAACTTTGGTTGCTTATATATCTTCGGAATGTGACACTTTGCGAGTTTTTTTCTTTTTTTCTTTATTTGTATTGAAGTGAGCTATCGGTTTTTGAAAGAATTATCTGTGAACGCGATTTGAAAAAAAAAATGGCGGACAATTCACTGCACTGTCTTCGCTGCGTCGTCATCCGCTGCTCTTCACTCGCTGCACTTCACTGTCTCCGCTGCGTCGTCATCCGCTGCTCCTCACTCGCTGCACTGTCTCCGCTGCGTCGTCATCCGCTGGTCTTCACGCGCTCCACTCTACTGCATTCTCTGCGTCGTCATCCGCTGCTCTTAACTCGCTCTACTCCACTGTAGCCGCTGCGTCGTCATCCGCTGCTCTTCACTCGCTGCACTCCACTGTCTCCGCTGCATCGTCATCCGCTGCTCTTCACTTGCTGCACTCCACCGTCTCCGCTGCGTCGTCATCTGCTGGTCTTCACTCGCTCCACTCCACTGTCTCCGCTGCGTCGTCATCCGCTGGTCTTCACTCGCTGCAATCCACTGTCTCCGCTGCGTCGTCATCCGCTGGTCTTCACTCGCTCCACTCCACTGTCTCCGCTGCGTCGTCATCCGCTGGTCTTCACTTGCTCCACTCCACTGTCTCCGCTGCGTCGTCATCTGCTGGTCTTCACTCGCTCCACTCCACTATCTCCGCTGCGTCGTCATCCGCTGCTCTTAACTCGCTCTACTCCACTGTAGCCGCTGCGTCCGCTGCTCTTCACTCACTTCACTTCAAAAAAGTCAAAGCCTATTATATCTTATCATGTCTATATATTATATTCTAGTAGAATGGCATTTTACATATTGTAAACTAAGCCTTACACAGTTCCGTTGTGTTACCATACTGTGTGTGTTACTGTTGTGTTACTTTTCCAGTGTGTTATTGTGCAAAGTTACGGGGCCTAACCCATTTATAAGCAAAATTATCTCCTACTCACAAGAAAACTAATACGTATCAATATTCTGAAAGTGTTATAAACCGATGTTTACTTCATGTCTCATGGCGTGGCATACTTGTGTCTTGTGTATCTACACTAATATTATAAAGAGGAAAACTTTGTTTGTATGTTTGTTTGTTTGTAATGAATAGGCTCAAAAAGTACTGGACCGATTTCAAAAATTCTTTCACCATTCGAAAGCTACATTATCCACGAGTAACATAGGCTAAATTTTATTTTGGAAAAAATAGGGTTCCGTAAGATATTTGGGTTTTTCGGACACAAGGTGTAAAAAATCAACCAGAAAAGTTACTTATTTTGCGTACGCTGCCTAAACTATAAAAGATAGAACCATATAATGTTCTAATTAATTGTAGATCTTATAAATATCTACAAGAATTCCGCGACACACTATACCTATCTATGTCGAGTGAGGCACAACAACCATTTTGTTATTTAGAAATCTTGAATTTTTTTTGGACTACATTTAAACGCGTTTATTTTACTCATGCTATTAATCCTTATCAAAATAAATTATTTCATCACTAAGTACAGTTTATATCAAAGGTTTATATAGATAATATTTGGGTCTTTGAATGATTAAAATTGGACGTTTGGTTTTGAAGTTATGGCGAAATTAAAATATTACGATTTCTGCTGCACGGCCCGTTGCGAAGTGGGTGACATTCTGTAGTATTAGTATCAGTATTGTACCCGTGCGAAGCCGGGGCGGGTCGCTAGTACAGTATAAGAATGAAACTTGGCCAAGCACCTGTCTTGCATGTAGCATGTAGAAGATAAGATAGTGTTAAGTTCATCAACCTACTACAAAATATAGTAAGAAGATAGGTACTTACTCAATAATTATTCACATTAAGTAAGTACCTACCTTCTTACTAAGTATATTTTGCGCCAATCAGTAGTTAGGTACTGCTTGCGAATGTTCTGCGTTACAAGCTATAGCTTTGAAGGAGTGAGTAAATTAAATTGCCAGCAGACGGATTGTATGAAGTTAGGTAAACTATTATTTCCGGTACCCTCATTATGCGATACAACAGCCTCCGTGGTCTAGTGGTTAGAGCGTTGGCTCTGGACTCGGAGGTCGTGGGTTCGATTCCCGCATTGGAACAACAAAAAATGTTTGGTTAGGACTTAGGACAATGCAGGCTGATCACGTAAAAAGTCGGACCTGCGCCTGATCTCTCGTCAGTCGCGTCGGTTATCCGTCCCACTGGATCATGAGTAAAGGAAGACAGAGTGCTCACACTTTTTTATTAAGCTGTCTTGCAGTGTGTAATAATTTAAAATTCACCTATAGCTCACACTTTCTTATACATAATCTGTCTTCTAAACGTGAGATTCTGTAATTGGCTGTCTAATGCTATGACTTGTAACTTATTGTTAATTTTTGGCTGTTGAATCTCCTGCGTAACTGACCTGGTTTCAATGGAACCGGCCACCGTCACCGAGATCGGTGGGGAGTTATTATTATGCGATACACAATGCAGACATTATTTACGGCGGGTTTGTCTGTCACGGTGACCGCATGCTATGGGTCAATATGTCGTTATAGGTAGCGTCAGCGCTGAGTGGTCATTGCGACTCAAAAGCGCTACCAATAACTACATACATAATGGCTGTTCCGCGGAAAAAAGCGCTTGCTAGCGCTGAAGAAAAAAAACATTATCGGCCAGGACACGTTTGCTAACTTCAATTCTCCTAACATAATCCGCCATTTTGCTTTTTTTAAAATTGTTAGCGCTAACAAGCGCTATTTTCCGCGGAGCACAGCCATTGACCCATCAGCGCCGACGGTCAGCGTGACAGGAAAACCCGCCTACAGCATTTTTTGTGAAGCCGTCATATCTCTACGGACGAGCCGGTTATTATTCATTAGTAAGTACAATGCAGGCATGGCTTTTTCGCGATACATAAATAATAATTAAAATTAACAAAAGTAATTAGATTTTTTTTTGAATAATATTAATAATAGTAGCTAGGTAGTAAGCTACACACATAAGTACAGTGTTCAGATCTTATTACAACCACTATTTGTGTCGCGGTTAAAAATAAATGGTTTGCGTAAACAACAGAAATCAATAGCTGTTTAAGGCGCTCTTACCCTAGAAATGCGCTTCTTTCAAAAAATTTTTGAGACGAATGGATACATTTTAGTGCAGCAAAAAAATATATGTTAATTTTGATCATATTTGCTAGGGGACCTTCATTTTCAAAACACGTTATCTGAAAAATTTCTCGATAAAAAAAAATCATAAAGTTACCATTAAAATAGAAATTCTTGGAGTTGTAACTGTATTATTTGTGAACAGAAATGAGAAAATTATTTGCAGTTTCGTAAAATATAATAAAAGGAAGGGAATTGTTGTTTTGATTTTTCGTATAGAAAGTGATATTTGTTAGTATTAATTTATTTCAATGATAAATAATTCGTACGAGTCGAATGAAACATCGCGAAATGGCGACCTGTCATTCCTTCTCTTTCATATCTATTGAATAAGACAGTACCGGCTTAGGCCTCTTGCTAATGAGACGTATGTCAAATTTTTCCCCTCTTTTCTGCTCAAAAATTATTCGAATTTATTGTTGAAAGTCCGTTCAAATTTATTTTACCCCCGAATGGACCTTTATGTGTGTGCGTTACCCCAGCCAGATGTTGTGGATTTTGTTAACTTTTTACCTATGCTCAATTAGAGCGTTGTCTCCTGTAATTGAGCATTGCATTTTCATAATTTGCTCCTTTGTAGTTTTCGAGAAAAACTCGAAAAACAGATCTGGCTGGAGTAACGTTTCAAAACGTTACTCCAGCCAGAGATTTTTTCTTCTAAAGGATATTTTAAGAAAAATAATATGCAAATAATTAGAGCGTTGCAGGGTGTAATTGAGCGTATAAAAATTTCATTTGTAGCTTGATCCGTTATGAAGATATTCAAAATCCTGCTGGAGTAACGTTTGGCGATTTCTTAGATCTCGAATACTGTTGGATGCAGATGTACAATTTTTGGTACACGGGTTCTCCCAAATGTGCTTAAATTTGCTCGGCAATAAAAAATAAATAATAATACACGCTTTACAAGTTTTTTGATATTTTATAAAAACTACTTAGCACGTTCTAGCACTTTTTTTAACAGGTCTAGAGACATAATTCAAATTGCATATTATAGTTTACATCAATCTTCAATTGAGCATTAAAGTTTTATCAAGATCCAGTTGGTAGTTATCTAATTATGACGAAAATTAATTTATAAAAGTGCATAATACCAGCGAGATCTTATAAAATCGGTATCTTGTGTGTTTCCTATTTCTAGGTGATACCAATAATTAGAGCGTTAGTTTAATTATATACAGGTAAATTTTTACCTAAAAACACTCAATAATTTGGGAGATAATAGAAATAATAACAAATCGATAAATACGCTTGACAACCCGACCGAGTTAAGATGGTCACAAAAAAGCGGCCGTTTCATACATCAAGCATATATTCTGAAATGTATAGGATGATATTGGTACTAAAAGTACAGTTAAGTAAGCAAGTATTAAAATGTTATAATACTAGAATTTAAGAATCACCCATATACATAATACACAATAATACTTTTTAGGGTTCCGTAGTACTCAAGGAACCCTTTTAGTTTTGCTTTGTCCGTCCGTCCGTCTGTCTATCCGTCCGCCCTTCTAGCTTCTGTAATATAAATATAAATTGATGAAATTTTTTGTTATATTTATAGAATGTAATATATTATAGATCTCGGTTTTGGTATAATATAATCATAATTTTATATTTAAGGGGTGGCTCTCATACATGTGAAATAAGGATTAAATTTTTTTTCATATTACCTCATCGTGTGGGGTGTCATTGAATAGGTCTTTTGTAATTATAGGTATTTCTAAACTATGAGACTTAAAAACTTGCAATTTTCCCAGCTGATACCTAGATCATGCTAAATACTCTTTAGAAAAATTGTTTTGAACGAAATCGGACAGTAAATTTTGAAGTATTTTGAAAAAACCTACTACGCGTTTATAGATATGGAACCCTCCTTAGATATGTCCTGAATTCCTGACATGCTCTTGGTTACAATTATTGGTGAATAATACTAATCACTACATACTCGGCATGGAGAATAGAGGTAAGGAGAACCATCTCGTGTATTAAAAAGTGTCCGTTGAAAGGGAGCAAGATACTCGTAAGATGGCGCAATAGTAGCGAGTGGAAAATTTTCAAAAAGAGCGACACAAAATGGCCACAAATTATTATAGTAACTAACCAATAATTAACTTTCAAATAACTTCACTCCATCTCTTATTGCTAACTTCATATTATTTCCACTTCGTTCACGCTAGTGTATAGCGCTATTTCGGTGAGTTTTCGAACTATAACTTGGTCTTTACGGGTGGACACTTTATCAAGTTATCCCCCATACAAGATGGATCTCCTTACCTCTATTCTCCATGATACTCGGGTTGAATCGGCCCATTCCTCACGAAGCATCTTCTCGAATTTAAAATAACCTACCACTTCTCAATTTATGACGTTTGGTAAACAAATAAGGATTACAATGTTACCAGTGAACTTATACATTTTGTTTATGTGAATTCTTAATATACATACATACATATAATCACGCCTTTTTCCCGTAAAGGGCAGAGACCACTTTTTGCCACTTGCTACGATCCTAACATACTCGTTTCGCTTCGTTCACTTTCATTCTTACCATCCATTCCTCCTCTTACATCCAACGTAGCGAAGCGGCTCTCCATGGTCCGCTTTTCATCTCCGCGAGAAACGAGACGTGATGGGTGGTGAAGTGAACCACATCGCCGCCATTTTGGATAATTAAATTATTTTTATGATTATCCATTGCATTTCCACGGATTGGTGGAATAGGGAAAGGGAAGGATAGGTGGTGTGGAAAGGAAGATTGGTAAGTTAGAGTGGGAAATAGGAAATGTAGGATATTACCGCCCAGGAGGGCAAGGGATAGGACAGTAGTAGTAGACAGACTAGGGAAGCCGGGGTCGCATACCCGTATACTATACCACAACTACCGGACAGGTAAGTTGGGATGAGTATCCCATGACATACGCAACATCTAGTAAATTATAAAATTATTATTTTTATTCAGAATTTTTACTTTTCCTATATTTTCCCTTTACTTGTAGCAAAAGTACCTAGCCTGGCAGAAAATTTAAATTTCTAAGTCCGCTATAAGTATGCTTTGAATTGTGCTTACGATGGCTCCATACCTCCATCCATCTTTCAAAATCGTTTTCTTTCCCGCTTACCTAATATCTCCTAAACTATACACACGATTTTTATGAAATTTAAAATATTAGCTTGTGCCGCCAACGACGTCTTCGTTACAAAATTTCAGACCGCTAGCTTGATTACAAATACAAACAAAAATATGGGGGCACGAAAAAGCCGCAAAATGCTTCGAGAAAAGATAGTGCGCCCGCTTATAGACTAGCTAGCTAGACGACCTCTGTGGCTCAGTGGTTAACGCGTTGGCGCTCAAGCCGGAGGTCGCGCGTTCGAATCCCGCCAGGGAACACAAAAAGTTTTCTGTGTTTCTAGGTCATGATTCATTAATATATATTAAATGTGTGTATTATATAATACAAATCTTAAATATAATATAACTAAATCTACACTATCTATATATATAAAAGAAAGTCGTGTTAGTTACACTATTTATAACTCAAGAACGGCTGAACCGATTTGGCTGAAAATTGGTAGGGAGGTAGCTTAGAACCAGGAAAAGGACATAGGATACTATTAATCGCGGGAAAATGTACGGTTCCCGTGGAATACTGTATTTACGCTTTTACGTAAAAACTACTGAAAGCCTTATTGATATATTTTGGACCAGACTGCAGGCGGACTGTTAGTATTACCTTAAAATTGTAAATAGTAGACCTTAAAATTGTCCGCCGTTTATTAGTTTATCTTGTATTAGATGTTGCCCGCGACTTCGTTTGCGCAAAAGTTAATTTCGAAGAAACCGTACATCTTTCCGCGATATAAAGTAGCCTATGCCTTTCCCCATGGTCTACTCTAAATCTGTGCCAAATTTTTCCATGAAAGAATCGTCCATACCGTAAACAAATTTTCTGAGCACACTGAGCATACAAAGCCCATTTAATCTGCCTTCGGTCATAGTCGATCTTATGGTGTCTACAGACACACGAATTTGGTACGGAGCGTACAGCGGATCTGGTACGCTCCGTACCAGATCCGAGCGTGTGTAGGGCAGTCCGGCCAACATAATTATGAAGAAGGCGAAGAGTTCGCCGTTGTCCGCATCGGATCTGGTCCGCTCCGTACCAGATCCGTGCATGTGTAGAGCAGTCCGGCGGTACGGAAAAAAATTTCGGGGGTTTACTAGGGGACAGGATGTTTAGAGTTTACTCCTTATGAATCAATTTGTATGTAATAATAAAAATTATTTTAATGTGGATATAGCCAGGGATATGAAAATGTATTGGGAGTGAAATCAGATTAAGACAAGTTAGTTTTATGTTAAACATATAAGCTTTCTTTCTAGCTTATTATCTCTTAGACCTGTCAATTGTATAAGTAATCAGGGGTAAAATTTGGGGAGAATATTTTTTTAAGTGTTGGTATGACTACTCGTTATTAATGAATTGCGGGAATCATCGTCGTCGTTTAAAAACAGCACTGTAAATAGAACTCTGTGCTAATGTAATATAGCATAAAATCGAACACACGAGTGTCGAGCTTTACGCTCCACTGCACCGTACCAAATCCGTGCGTATGTAGCGACACCGGTTTTGGTCTCCGGATATGGTCCGCTGTACGCTCCGTACCAAATTCGTGTGTCTGTAGATAGCATTAGGATTTAGCCACGTTTTTACACGTCTAAGTTTGCTGAATGACCTTTCAATTGTAGCAGTGGAATAAGCATAATTTAACCAAAACTCGTTGTGCACTTTGAAAACTATATAACATGTCAAATAAATGCAAGCCGCTCGCTCGTGGGTACTCCCTCACAATTTGGCTATTTTCTACCAGCAAGCCAAATTTTCGGAATAATTTATTATTCCGAAAATTTGGCTTGCTTTTTATTTTTTAATTTTATTTTAATAAAACCGACAAGTAACAGGTGTAGAAATTGCGAAGGTTATAATATTATAATTGTACCCAGAACCAAGTACCAAAATTGTACCAAGTACCCAGGGGGGCAGGGCCACCCCTCCCGGGTACGCCCATGTGATCCAATATTGTGTACCTACATAAATTGTCTAAAAAGAAATAGCGACTTACAGCGGCTTTGGCTACCTTTTGGAGAAAACGAGGTAAATATGCAGTCTCACTTTTTGAAGTGAAAACTCCTTTAGCGGCGTTAGGACAAGTGTTCTGAATCCTGATTGAAAAATCGTAAGATGCAACTTGAAACTGTTTTCTGTCTTAGTTCCTTTACGCGAGCATGAAAGTTGGTATATTTAAGTTTCTATATTTTAACCTAGATGGTTCATGGTGGTATTTCCATTTTAAAGTTCAAGTTTTCACTTCTGTCAGCACTCCCGGAGTGCAGTGCTTATTTGTTCAATGTGCCAGTTTTTTCAGAAATAAACTTAATATCCAAAAAGACTTAAATTTCAATGGCCGAGAAAGACATAGGTAATAATTTTTTTCTTTTAAAATAAGAAAAAAGAGATTTAATTGATTTATTAAAAGTGTCACGACACGTAATAATTTTTTGTGCTTATTTGTACTATCTACCTATGTCCATTGTTGAGTGGACTAGAAAACTTATGCACTCAACGTCTTTTACGTAAAAGATGTCGAGCGCTTAAGAGTCCAAAAGCTTTGTTTAAAGCTCGCAATACATTTATTGTGTTATCAATAATTATGCCTACCATTTTTAGGAATGGTTTGATTTAGAACTTTTCGAGCGATATTAATAAAGTGAAGTCTGATGATCTCTTAGATTGAAATAAATTTAAATTTTTACACTTGCTTACATACCTGTACTAATATTACCCTATAAATTTCAGAATGTCAGCTTAATGTATAAAACGGCCGCTTTTTTGTGACCATCTTAACTCGGTCAGGTTGTCAAGCGTTATTTATCAATTTGTTATTATTTCCATTATCTCCCAAATTATTGAGTGTTTTTAGGTAAAAATTTACCTGTATATAATTAAACCAACGCTCTAATTATTGGTATCACCTAGAAATAGGAAACACACAAGATACCGATTTTATAGGATCTCGCTGGTATTGTGCACTTTTATGAATTAATTTTCGTCATAATTAGATAACTACCAACTGGATCTTGATAAGACTTTAATGCTCAATTGAAGATTGATGTAAACTATAATATGCAATTTGAATTATGTCTCTAGACCTGTTAAAAAAAGTGCTAGAACGTGCTAAGTAGTTTTTATAAAATATCAAAAAACTTGTAAAGCGTGTATTATTATTTCTTTTTTATTGCCGAGCAAATTTAAGCACATTTGGGAGAAGCCGTGTACCAAAAATTGTACATCTGCATCCAACAGTCTTCGAGATCTAAGAAATCGCCAAACGTTACTCCAGCAGGATTTTGAATATCTTCATAACGGATCAAGCTACAAATGAAATTTTTATACGCTCAATTACACCCTGCAACGCTCTAATTATTTGCATATTATTTTTCTTAAAATATCCTTTAGAAGAAAAAATCTCTGGCTGGAGTAACGTTTTGAAACGTTACTCCAGCCAGATCTGTTTTTCGAGTTTTCCTCGAAAACTATAAAGGAGCAAATTATGAAAATGCAATGCTCAATAGGGAATATGCATGTATTTTTTTTATTTTTTTAAACGTTTCTACTGGTTATAACATTACTAAAAATATATATAACACATCAAAAACATTATCCATTAAGCTGGAAAAAATGTTACAAAATCACTATAATTTTTGCGCGGTTTAAACAGGCCATTTTCGCGGGCTTGGGTTGTGACGTCATCGTACACGAAAAAGACAGTTGACAGATAAAATCATAGACAAGTCAGAGCATAACATTCAATTTAACGTCAGTCATGTCATTGTCACGAAAGACAGCGTCGTGTAGCGTGACGTCACACGCGCGTCTCCATTGGTCGCGACTCGCGACCAATGGAGACGCGTTTCGCAATTTTAAATATCCCGGTCTGATTTTGCATTTTTTATATATTTTTTTTCGGCTTAAATAAGAACTAAATTTAAAAAATTCCTTTTAGTTATAATGTGACGACAATAAAGAACAGGGAAAAAAATATTTCAGGCAAATTAAATTTTTATGCATATTCCCTAATAGGTAAAAAGTTAACAAAATCCACAACATCTGGCTGGGGTAACGCACACCCTTTATGTCGTCTGCATAAAGGTCAAGTCGGGGTCAAGTCAATATTTACATATTAGTTTTTCATTCGTCGTGTAATACTTATAATATATACATAATTTCGCTATCTGACGTAAGACGCTTGGTAGCCCTTTGGCTTTTTGCGTTGTTGCGACCAATTGGTCTCGGGTTCGAATCCCGGTCAGACGATTTTTTTTTCGTTTTTTTTTTGTCGCACTATAAAACTCCGAGCGATGCTTGTTTTCGCAGTAATAAAAGTATATGGTTAATTATGTACTTATTTTATTATTAGTTACTTTAAGTTGTTGTTAATATTAGTGTAGATTATATTATATAAAATATGAAAAGATTGTATTCGATGAATGTCCAAATTTTTAGTCCAAAGTTTTAAGATGGAGGTACAAAAACTCTTTATAAGTAGGTACTAGGGAGACCGAGCTTTGGTCGTAGTTTTAGTACAACGATAAAAATAATTAAAAAATAAATAAAAAAAATATTAAAGAAAAACAAAGACATTATAAGAATCACAAAAATCATATTTATCTTACCGGGATTTGAACTCACCACCAAAAATCAAACGTCGGTATGCAAACCGAGCTGCCAGTCAGACTGACGTAAAATGACCGAAATTATTGATATAATTTATTACACGATGAAAGAAAAAACATATTTGATTCAAAATTGACAACATTGATTGACAACAGAATAAGTAAATATAATATATATACCTAAATATTATTATTCTGTTGGTTTGTGAAGTTATATCAATTATTATAATCAATTCTAATTCTAATCACCATGAGCAGATATTAGGAACATGTACTTATTCAGTAATCTACGTTTATTTTTTACTAGCTTTTGCCCGCGACTTCGTCCGCGTAAAGTTCGGTTTCCATACAAAATTTGTTACACCCGTAGGGGGCGAATTTTCAAAAATCCTTTCTTAGCGGATGCCTACGTCATTACAACTATCTGTATGCCAAATTTTAGCAACATCTGTTCAGTAGTTTCGGTTGTGCTTTGATAGATGAGTCAGTCAGGTTTGCCTTTTATATATTTAGACTAGGTGTTGCCCGCGACTTCATGCGCGCAAAAGGAAATCTCGATGGAACCGTACATTTTTCGGCAATAAAAAGTATGCCTATGTGCTTCCCCGTTGTCTATTCTACATCTGTCCTAAATTTCATCAAAATCATTCCAGTAGTTTCGGAGCCTATTCAATGCAAACAAACAAACATACAAACAAATAAACCTTCTCTCTGTATTATATTAGTAATAGATTAAATAAAACAATATTTACAATTAATATGATGAAGCCGAAGAGACTATTTGGTTAAACCACAAATGTCAGAAACTAGGTATTTGAAATTGTATTTTTTTTACTGTCAGATAGCCGAAGTTTCATGTATGTAGAATGGGAATATTTGATATTGAATTTTATTGTGTATTTATGTATTGTATAAAATCAGTCGATAAAATTTAGCTTTGTGCTACGCGAACGAAGTTGCGGGCAAAAGCAAGTTTAGATTTTGTAACCGCTGAAAAATACGAAATATATATATAAAATTTTGAAATGTCGACCTAGGAAGAAACGTCAATGTGTGTGATGTCATAATGTGTATTGTGTAATGGTGTCTACAGACACACAAATTTGGTACGGAGCATACAGCGGATCTGGTACGCTCCGTACCAGATCCGAGCGTGTATAAGGCAGTCCGGCGAACATAAGAAGAAGGCGAAGAGTTCACCGTTGTCCGCATCGGATCTGGTACGCTCCGTACCATATTCGTGCGTGTGTAGAGCAGTCCGGCGGTTTGGCCGTACAACAGTATCAGTGTTGCCAACTTAGGGATGTACCCCCCAAAATTAGGGAAAATATCTCCGGGGTTTACTAGAGGACAGAATGTTTAGAGTTTACTCCTTATGAATCAATTTGTATGTCATAATAAAAATTATTTTAATGTGTGTATATAGCCAGGGATATGAAAATGTATTGGGAGTGAAATCAGATTAAGACAAGTTAGTTTTATGTTATTCACGCGTAAGTCTTTATGTTAAACACATAACCTTTCTTTCTAGCTTGTTATCTCTTAGACCTGTCAATGGTATAAGTAATCAGGGGTAAAATTTGGGGAGAAATATTTTTTAAAGTGTTGGTATCACTGCCCGTTATCAATGAATTGCGGGAATCATCGTCGTCGTTTAAAAACCGCACTGTAAGTAGAACTCTGTGCTAATGTAATAGAGCATAAAATCGAACACACGAGTGTCGAGCGTTTCGCTTCACTGCACCGTACCAAATTCGTGCGTGTGTAGCGACACCGAATTTGGTCTCCGGATATGGTTCGCTGTACGCTCCGTACCATATTCGTGTGTCTGTAGATAGCATAATGTGTTACATGTTGTAGTGCGTATTCCGCAGTACTTCGACCGCATATTATAATAATACTAGCTATCCCGGGAAACTTCGTAGTCTTCGTACCGCCTTAGAATTAAATTTGTTGACGTACTGACTACTGACAGCAGCGCCACCTACCAGGTCCAATTGCAAATTTAAACCATTCTCGAATCAACCTGAAGACACACAATTTTTTTTATTAAAATCGGCCCAGCCGTTTAGGAGTTCAGTGACTAAATTGAGCTTTTTTTTAGATTTTTTTACCCTTTAACTACTTACTAAAAAGCTTAACTTTCTCAAATCGCAATGGCTAAATTTGGCACAAAATAAGGAATTAGACTTATTATAATTGACCTAGACAGAAAATAGACATTTTGAAATATATTAAATTGTAATGAGATTTGAACCTAGACGCTACGCTTTGCTTTATAGGCAAGCAAGATACCGCTAGGCTATGAAGCACATTACAATTTTATCGAAATTACGCTTTTATACATTATAGACACATCACTTTGACGTATTTCGCATGAAGTCCCCCACAGTAACGGGGGCGGCACGTCCCCCACTCATCTCCTTCACCCCCTCGAATACTTCATAGTTGACTACTCACAGCGCCTTAAGGTATAATATGCGTTTTGCTATAATATGTTATACTAGCGACCCGCCCCGGCTTCGCACGGGTACAATACTGATACTAATACTACAGAATGTTTTTAAACCTCTAACAAAACGGGCGAAATTTAGTCAAACCAAACAGAAACAAATTAATATAGGTACCTACTAAAACTCAATGAAATAAGTAAGTGGGTATACTTTTATCGTATGAAATACCTATACTCTTCAGGACTAACAATACAACAAACACTAAATAAATAGGTATTCAGTTATTATCTATCCATCATAGGTTACAACGAACACAAAACAAAAAATTTACCCAATAATTCTTAAGGATAGATCGCGCATAATCGTATTCGGCCTAACTCACTCGCTGCGCTGCGAAAACACGCGCTGTTATTTTGCAATAACTTCTAAGTTATTCATTTAAAGTATAAAGTGTAGGGGTAAAATAATCTGCATGAAATGCTTAAGAATATTAATTATTAACTAATTTAAAATGAGCCGCGCGGGTACCTTACTCATAGATCTAAACCTCCCTCACGCGCACCTTGCGTGACGCCCACTTCGCAACGGGCCGTGCAACAGAAATCGTAATATTTTAATTTCGCCATAACTTCAAAACCAAACGTCCAATTTTAATCATTCAAAGACCAAATATTATCAACATAAACTGTACTTAGTGACGAAATAATTTATTTTGATAAGGATTAATAGCATGAGTAATTATACTCTTTTTATTAAAACGCGTTTAAATGTAGTCCAAAAAAAATTCAAGATTTCTAAATAAAAAAATGGTTGTTGTGCCTCCCGACATAGATAGGTATAGTGTGTCGCGGACTTTTTTGTAGATATTTATAAGACCTACAATTAATTAGAACATTTTATGGTATAGTTTAGGCAGCGTACGCAAAATAAGTAACTTTTTTGGTTGATTTTTTACACCTTGTGTCTGAAAAACCCAAATATCTTACGGAACCCTATTTTTTTCCAAAATGAAATTTAGCCTATGTTACTCGTGGATAATGTAGCTTTCGAATGGTGAAAGAATTTTTGAAATCGGTCCAGTACTTTTTGAGCCTATTCATTACAAACAAACAAACAAACAAACAAACATACAAACAAAGTTTTCCTCTTTATAATATTAGTGTAGATTACAGTTTAGTTTCCTAAATCCCATTTCTTTAAACGATGTTGTGAACATTAGTTCACAAAAATGACCTCAAAAGTAATATTTTTTCGTGCAGGTCGTGCCTAAAACCTTTGACCTAAAAGTAGCTTTAAAGGTCAAGCGTTGAAAGCCAATCTTATATATAATATCAGTAGATCAGAAGATAATCTAGACCAGGGAGAGGGAGGGGTCTAAAAAGTTGTTAAAAACATCACGTGATGAATGGACGGCCCCATAGGGGGCATCCGGGCACATGTGTCACCAAATAGAAAGTGATTACCGTCGTCAATGTCAGGATAACTACTATATTGCGTTGCCAAATATCTATTCTGTGGCGTTGCCGGCCTCAGGAATACAATATAGGGCAGAACTTCAGGAATTTTAAACAAACTCGCTTTCAGCGTAAACACAGCATCTCACGAGAACACTATAGTTTGTGTCCAAACGACTACTATTCCATATTTCATCAAAATCCGTTCAGTAGTTTTCGCGTGAAAGAGTTGAACATCCATCCTCACAAACTTTTTTTTGCATTTATAATAAAAGTAATAGGAAATATGCTCCTGGCCATGGACTTTCTGCTGATTGTAAGCACCTTTATCGAATGGAATTCGCGAAAGTCTTATCGTTGATGACCTAATAATGTCAATTACGTTTTGCGTCGCATCTTTGTTGCTACTTAATACTTAATAGTAAACATGTCTTCTTTATTACAACCTATTTACGCTCTGTTTAGTATTTACATTCTTATCTTGTATTCGTAGACGTTTCTATACCTATAGTCGTATAACATGTTACATGAGAAGTTTATTCCGAATTTCCGACTTCCGAGTGCGTTTTAGCGTTACCAGCGCGCCCTGGTTGTAGCACCCCTCGCCCGCTATAAACTTTTTCCCTAAATTTAGAGAATTTATGAGTAGGTAGGTATTTATATAGATCCCCCCCTGACGCCACTACTTCATAGCATATATAATGTTATCAAATTAGGAGGACTCTGTGTCGAGTCGGTCATAGTCCATAGTCCATACATGAGAGTACCTAATATATTACGGTTCCCTATTTTTTCGCATAAAATCATATGTCATAATTTTACTTGGCATAATTTCATTTGACCTAATAGTAGTTTCGCATAATGTTCATTTGTCATAACTTTCTTAGCATAATTTTTTTTCGCATAATTACTAAAAGCATAATAATTGTTAGGCTTACTTATTGTAAGGCATATATTTTTTTACGCATAATATTCATTAAGAATAATATTTTTATGCATAATATTAAGAATCATAAATATATTTACGCATAATGATATTTACGCATACTTACATCTTTGTAGCATTTTTTTTCACATTCTAATGAATGATAAATTCTACTAGGTGTGCGAGTTTAGACGAAATAACAATTATAATTGTAATTTTCGACTGATTACGAAATTAAACTCGGACAAAAAACACGAACTGCTATCTAAGAACATGCCGAGCTTATCATTTTAAACATGTTAGCGGCTTACGGGTGGCCCAAGGGCCACCCCGCCGCAACTTAACCTACTGTTAAACATGTTACACTAGGTATATGAGTGTAATACCTGCTTTTAATGTTTTATAAATATGCGTTTTATTACCTTAACCGTGTTTTCATTATGTCGTTCCATTTTATGCATATTTGTGCCTTGTGACCGAATGCCTTTAAATTTATTATGACAAAAAAATATTCCTAACGAGTTTATGCCGAAATACAATTATGCCAAAGTATTATTATGACAAGAAAAAATATGCCTTACGTGTTATGCCTCATTTAATTAGGACAAACAATATTAGTCTAAATGATATTTATACCTAATGATGTAGTATGCCAAGAAACCATTATGCCTAAGTATTATTATGCGTAGTAAAATTATGCCAAGTGAGGTATGCCAAATGAAATTATGACAAATAAAATTATGCGAAAGAAGAGGATCCCAATCAAGGAATTTGTAAGTATTATAACAAATTCCTTGATCCCAATATATTACCTATATCGGGCGATAGCCATAGATGATAATTAGTATTATACGGTAGCAGATTAATGTGACGCGTAACTTCACAAATCGTTTTGCAAGGAAAGGATGGGCAATTTTTTTCTATTGCGTAATGATAATTTTTAATCGCGTCAACCTACTTGTAACTATTTCTTTTAGATTTATTGTCTCTCTTACTAATCAGCAATTTTAAAATTTAATTTGTATAAATGTGATATTCGGCACTAGGTAACATCTTTATAACACGGATAATTCAGACTTGATTGTATTTAAATATTTTCTATGATTTTCTAGATTACTGACTAACAACGAATGTTATTCATTCATTCATTATTATTAATTCATTACCTATTTAAGGAGTATGAGCCATGGCGATATATTATAATACCCGTTTGATCAGATCGGCCTTTGCAAACCATTATTATTACATTTCCGGACTCGTTGCATAACTATACAGTAATTATCTTGCATATTACATCTATACATTGTATCGCCTACACCTAAAGTACCTATTTAATATGATAATAATTTAATAGTAGTTTATAGAGGACATTGAATCACAGTCCACAAGTTCAAACTAAACATGATTAGAACCAGTTATAATCATTAGTTTTGCTGGGATTTATTTAGTGGAGTTAAATAACTATTTCTCCCTACTTTTTTTGATCAGTGATCACTTTAGTAGTACCAATTTTTTTAATAGCAAGCGCAGGCTAGTGTGGTAGGATACAGAGTAATTTTTTTTTTTAACATAAACAAGCGATTTATCCCTCAATAGGAATAGGATACCTCCTCCATGGGTACGACGGAGACATTGGCTGTCTTCCGCGGAAAAAAGCGCTTGTTAGCGCTAAAGAAAAAAAACACTATCGGCCAGGACACAGACACAGGAACATAATCCGCTAATTGGCTTATTTAACGCCAGCGGTCGCCATTTTACTTACGTTTCTTTGTTAGCTCTATTTTCCGCGAAACAAGAAAATAAAAGGAGTAAAAAAAGTACATTAAATAAGGGCTAGGGCCGTCTTTAACCTATTAGATGCCCCTATTATTTTTCTCTTTTACCTGTAAGCTTTAGACCCTGAGTTGTTTAAAAGTCGACAATTTGCGTGACGTAATAATATTATGTGGATGGCCCCTAAACCGCTGCCTTACATACGCTATGCCGCTACCCAGAATTATTCAATATTTTTCATGACACGGCCCCTTTAGTATGAAGAATAATTTTGCCCCCCCCCCCCTGCAATATTTAGGATGGAAAAGATCTCATAAGTTATTTTTATTCTTTGTTTATGTGATTCAAATGATTATGTCATTTAGTTTTAAATTTTCTTAATAAATCTTTATAAACTCTATTGTTTTTTTACTGCAGTAACTTTCCCCACCTTTTGCTACTCCCCTATAGAAGCTTCGCGACTCGTAAAGAGGCTTACTCCCACATTTTGACAAACACTACCCACACTTTGAAAAATACTGCACTGCCGCGCCGTTTCCGATTGGATCAAAGGCCACGCGGCTGCCATTTGTATTACCGCAAATTTATGAATCGACGTTAATTATTTTACAGCATAACAATGTCAAAAGGTGACTTATAAGTTATAACATAATTATTATAATATACATTTTTAAAACGATAATCGAATACTGATCACGATTCACACTCCCTGAAAATGTAATTATTTTTGTATCATATAACGCGTTTCAAATGAGAATAGGAACGTCAATGACCTTTTCTGTCAAATAGCACTTGAAAATCGCTTTTCAGAAAACTTATGTTAACTTGCATCGAATTTAAATAAAAACGTTAAATATTAATCAATTATCTTAACATAAATTTAACTATCATAACAGTCTAAATTCGAAACAATATGGCGCTGACTGGATACTATTCTCATTTGAATCGCACTATACACCTGTTGAGATATGTTGAAATATGTACGAGACAATAATTTATTTGAATTAAGTAAATATGAGCTGGAGTGGTCGATAGTGCGAGCGCGCGAGCGTAACGGCGGCCCTGTCCGCCACAGGATTCTTTCAAGTTTTCCCTTGATGTCACAAGATGGCGCTAGTTGTACTGTAGATTCTTAACAACACCCTTTTCACTCTACAAGGAAATAAAATAAAACACGTCCACTACGTCACACGTATATTTCACCAGCGCACGTGCGGCCTGAACTCGTCACTGAGCGACACCCGCTTGATGGTCTCGTAGCCGAGGATGATGGAGAAGGAGAATGCGGCGGACTGCACCAGCCGCGCGGAGAGACCCTTCAGGTATAGACCCACCAGTCCCTCCTCCTGCCAGAGCTCGCGGAATACTTGCTTCATGGTGCCCACGCCTTCCACCTGGAGTAGAGACGTTAAGATGGTTTGGAAATTTTAGTTATTGTTTAGTATTACTATATCCCCCATATAGTAATACTAAACAATAACTAAAATTTTAAGTAGGAATTCTGCGCGCGTCTCGGTAATATTCGGCGTGCGAGCGAGATGTGAAATATATGTGTCTCTGTAATTTCATAAGCTTCAATCTAATTGTATTTCATTTTGTGTTAGAAATTATCTAATATCCTATTTGACTATTGTAAATAGAAAAAAAAGTATAAAAAGGCTAAGTTTCTGTAAATAAATATTCATTCCTTCGAACACACTCGTGTATTAATTATCTCTGACGGAAGACTGTACTGAGGTACTGCAACAACTATGTATACAGATATATACCGACGAACACGCACATAATATACTGTATCACCCATGCTTACACTAGGATACCGGGTAGACTTCTGAAGTCCATTTCGTGCAACACTGCAGTGTTCGATCTACACGGGACGGATCTACGCAGAGCTCGTACATGTACTGACACTACTGACCACGTCACAGTTCACACTACCTGTCACACGTACTGACCATATCACACCATCTCTTTCACACGAACTGATTACAGCACTCTGTAATTCGGACACATACTGACCATGTCACACTATACCTCCTACAGACACGTACTGACCACGTCACACTATACCTCCTACACACGTACTGACCACGTCACAGTTCACACTACCTATCACGCGTACTGACCATGTCACAGCATCTCTGTCACTCGAACTGATAACATCACTCTGTAACTCGCACACATACTGACCACGTCACACTATACCTCCTACAGACACGTACTGACCACGTCACACTATACCTCCTACACACGTAATGACCACGTCACACTATCACACGTACTGACCAAGTCGCGCTTTACCTGAAGCCTGGCGCGCACTATGTCCAGCGGGTTGGTGAGCACGGTGGTGGTGAAGCCACCCAGCGTGCCGGCCACGCACTGCAGCAACAGGTGCGACACCCACACGGGACTGATGCGAAACAGCTCCTCTGTAAAGTAATAAGTTCATTATTCATTATACATACATACATGACATCCAATAGATATTACTCTATAAACTAATGGAGGAAAAATAAGAGGCGGAGACAATATCACTTTTCGACTCCTATATTTAGGAATCGCGCTAACTTGACTAAAATATTTTGGGTACTGGAGTCCCGCCCTATCTCTCCTTCCCTTCCTTAAGGCTACGTTTTTTAGTGGCCGCGGCAGAAAAAAAAGTAAATAAAACTGTGCTTTCATACAATAGCGATGAAAATCGTATGGAGTTGTCAAATCTGACATTTGATACTTCGATTTTCAGCTTTATTGTATTAGCACAGAATTATATTTACAGTGCAGTTTTTTCGCAACCACAAAAAAACTCCTGACGAGAGCTCAAGGTGTTTGACCGTCTTATACTATACATCAGCAGTCATATAACTGACCCTGGTACAGCGTGTAGAGCGCCCACCACAGCGCGGAGTTGGGCACGTAGGCGGCCAGCGAGGCGGCGTACCCGCGGTACAGGCCGCGCGCGCCGTGCCGCCGCCACACGCGCGCCGCCACCTCGCGCGCCAGCCCCGCGCGCGTCCACCGCCGGTCCAGCTCGAGGCCGAGGGGGTTGATTTTCTGAAAATAAAACAAAATTAAAATATATTAAGTAACCCCGTCATTACTCGACAAAGTAGTAAGCGAACTAAGATGAACTAACTAGGAAATAAAAAAATATTTATTTACTTAAATATTCAAAGTAAAATATTCAATTGCTTGCAGCTCGGTGTCTTGTCGATAAGATTAAACATAGCCAATATGTTAAAATCTCTTTATTTACGTTTGAAATAAATTGAGTCTGAACTCTGAACAGTACTGACCACGTCACAGTTCACATTGTTCCCGTCACACATACTAATCATGTCACATCATCTCTCTTGCACGAACGAAACTTTGTATAGTTTGTTTTTTTTTTTTCGAATGGGTCTCTGTTAATGGCCGAAAGGCCGTTTTAGCTTCGCCGGTCTATGACTGCCAGTTGGCTATTCGTTTTGGTTTGAACGTATAGAACATAAACTTCTATCGACTAGACCACGAAAATGCATGTACTTTGCGTGTAACTTAGCATGTAAAAGAGGAGTAAAAATTACTTGCTTCAGCGCCATTTCTTCTCGAATATTCTCGGTGCCAAACGTCAAAAGAAAACTAAAAAAACGCGACAGGGCGGCTCGTGGCGACGGCCTTTGAATTGGTTACCCAAGTAAACTAAGTTTTTAGTTAAATAGCGATTTAGTTATAATAACTGAGTCCCAAGACGGGGAGTTATCATAACTAAATCGCTCTTGTGACATCACAGCAGGTAGAAAAATAATGGCATGCTTGGTTTTTACACATACGATGAGACTTGCATTATTTAGTCAATAGATGTCTGTGGTATAGACACATAGCGACCAGTGGCGAAGGCTGGTTCTCCTTCAAAGGGAAGCCGTAGCCTGTATAATAGGGATTTGGATGAGGGTCTTAAAAAAAATGGAGTTATAGGAACCCCTCGCCACTGATAGTGACCGAGTAGTACTCACGGGGTTCTTCTGCGCGTCGGGCTTGCCCTTGACGAGCCCGAGCACCATGAGGTGCTGGCTCAGCACGTCGAACGGCACGATCACCGTCTGCCCCACCAGGGACGCGCACCCGCCGCCGATGAATGACTAAAAACAACATTTTCAAATTATAAAAATGGAAACAGTTACAAAAGCCTGTCATAGTTTGAATTACATAATATTATGTATTCTATGGTGAAATTCTAACTCCAACGTTTATCAAGCTCAAACTCCCTGGGGGTCTAAAAAGTGTTACCACAGTGTAATAAAGAGATACAGTGGTCCAACGCGTTTGAAGTCGCGCGAAATGCCGCTTTTGTGTAGGTATTCGTCATTGCTGCAGGGTTGTCACAATAATGTGTTTTATTATAATCTGTTCTACATTTTGTGTAGGTATTCGTAGTATGTGTATGTAGAGTACTAGGAATAAAACAAAAAAATATATATATAGAAGTATTAATGAAGAGTTTTATTATAAAAAATACAAATGCGTATAAAAAAACTCAGGGTTAGCATGATATATATATCAATTGATATATATATGATATATATCAATTGATATATATCGTATATATATCATGATATATATCAATTGATATTTATGCTTGATATATTATATCAAAATTGATATTTATATTTAAAAATGTAAAAGAATGTTTTAAATGTAAAAAATCTTACATCAACACAGGTCTTATTTTCCGAGAGTTTCACAAGCCTAGGTCATCAAAAACTTGCTATTTGACACGACATTAACTAATCATAGCCGTCGACGCGGCTTGTAACGGCATATGACACCCACGTGACCCCCTGTTTTTCGGAAGAAAATTCCTTGTTTGTTATTATACTATTGTTATACCATTTATACCATGTGTCAAATTAATTCGACTGATAAAATTAATACACTTTTTTTTCTGGTTATAAACAAAAGTCATTTTATGATTTTATGGTTTATTTAAATTGATACTCAAAAGTATCTATCGTTGATTTTTAATTGATTTGAAAACTTTTAATATCAATAATAAATAAATGAGTTAAATTTTACTTCCCTATCTTCAAATTATCAGACATACAAATTATTTCCATTCAACTATTACGAAAAGCATATCAGAGTATCTATGAGATTTGTATGTAATTTTGAAAATATCAAAAAATCAAAAATATCGGATATATATCAAAGATATCTGATATTTTGATATTTGTTATAAATATCGGATATTTACGAACCCTGCAAAAGCTACAAATGCGAAACTGAAAGGTATTTTCGACATTTGGATTTACTAGTTTTTAGATTGCGATTGTTGAATTTGACGATGTAGTTAGTAAATTCTCATACGTAGATACAATTTTATTAAAAATTCTGACGGGAAACAGGCGCATGGTTTTGTAATAAAATTAATCTTCTTTAGCTGTTCATATAATTGACCATTGTGAAAAAGTACCTACATACAACTCAAACGAAACACTGTCGCAAACCACTTAAAACAATCAAATTAAAAAGCGTCAACCCCGGCTGACGTGTCCCAAGCGAGTGTATGGCAGCTTGGGCTCGCTACCGCCCCTCTCTCACCCCGCACGCCCCGCACGATTGCTCTGTGATCTGTCTAGACGTGTCCGTTGGACGACTGTAGGTAATAGTTCTATAGGCTGTGGTGTTACGTTGTAACAAGTCCTTAAAATATAAAGATAAATAAAATAAAGAAACATTAAACATAAACAAACAAAATAACTAGTTGTCACAATCGAATTCAAACCGCGCGCCTTAACTGGTCATTGCATCATAATTACCATATTATAAGGTATTCGTAGGTACTGGAAATTACATTCTTTCTAGAACATCTGTTAACACACGCCCACATCATAGAAAATTCGAGAAAAAAATACAATAGCGAATAGCGCGTCAACTTCCTGTGAATTATTCCATCTCGCTCGGTTCAATAATTGCTATCTCATTACCGCAAGAATTTACTAGAAAATAGACAATAGTTTTGGGCGTGACTTCCTTCGGTCGAACCGTTCTTTCCATATCTCTGTCTCGTTTCATTCGAAAATTCTAGAAACTTGCGAGTACGCATAGTCGCCGCGGGGAGGAAGTAGGCCGCCCCGATATGGAGATATAAAAACAAATTCGCACAGGAGGAACGGGATTTTTTCAACGCCTGAAAGTTCGCATAGCAACTATACGTGATTGATATTCGGCATTATTTTTTCCTCATTTTTTGAAGAATAGTAAATTCTTAAATCAGTGCTATACTAAAAGGAAAATTAAAAGGTTTTGCATCATTTTCAACCCCCTCGGTAAGTTTAATTATTATAATTAATTCCGATAGGTTTGGTTGCTTTTAACTACTTTTTCGTGTCTGGATTAATTCGATATCTTCAACCTTTTAATAGTGTAAAAATTACTATGACTACTTGTATTTCTTAATAGTGGTAACGAAATGTGACAGCCGGACAGACAGAACTACGGGCTGCACATCCAAGTACGGATTGGGACCAGCCGGCAACGCTTCTACCCGTCGACTCCAGCTGACCCCGGCGGCTGAGGGCCTTCCCGTGAGCCACGGGACACCTTCGAGTTCCCCACGCATCGGAAGCTTCCCCACCTAAAACCCCCACGCGTCACCAGAACGAACTGTCCGGTAAATAAGATAAGTCCCCAGTGCACATAGTTGTTTCTAAAGACCAGAAACCTTCCCTGTGCCGAGAATCCACGCCCGTGTGTAGGCATAACTAGAGACTTTAGTGATCATTAATTAGTGAATTCAACTTAATTTTTATCTTCTTTTAAGATTTTGTTTTTCACATTAATTTTTACAATAAACGATTGTAGTTGTTGTTATTATTTGTTCCCGCCGTCAGGCGGTCGTAACAAAAGGCCACTTAAGGTGACTATTAGATGAACATTAGATGAATCATATGCAATTCACATTATGTGCCCCATTTTACGCATTTCTATTGAAAACCCCCTGGTCTCCCTGGTCTGGGCTAAACACTACAAACTTTTAGTATTTGCACGTTACAGATCAGAAGACAATATTCAAGAGGAACTAGGCGTAGTCGTAGAGGGCGTAATATTTTTTCCTAAATAATAAAAGGTTAAGAACCCCTGCTCTAGATAATGCTGATTTCGTGTAAGTGTTAGGCCGGCTACACACTTACGTAATGCAACATGCAATGTAACATGATAGTAGCATTTTATAAGTGTGGAAATAGCGCGCGCACGACCGAGCATGTAGTTACTCGCTACTGTTTCCGACAAGCGCGCGGCGAACAGCCCACGATTCAGTTTCCCAGTCTTCTTCCATCGTTTGCGCGCGCGCTCCGCAGTACAAACACACACAACCGGTACACATTAGCACACTGCGCGCCCCTTTGTGTTCGGTAAAAAAATCGACAAATGGCGGATCGCACCGCGCACGAGTTGAAATACTCTGTTCTTGCGCGGAGTGTGCACGGTTTGCGCGCAAGGCGTCCACACTATGAGAATTCTTTCAATGCGTGTTACATTGCATGATGCATTACGTAAGTCTGTACCCGGCCTTATAGTTTACATAACGTAGTATGGGCCATAGCCAATTAGCAATTATAAATTTATAAGACATAGGTATTAATATCTACGTCAACTGTATTATCGTTTAATGGTGAACCACCAGAGGAGTTGCAAGTGCGATGCCACTAACCTTGACTTTGGGGTTGACGTCGTACTTGCCGAGCTCGTGGCGCACGCCCTCGTACGTGCTGATGTAGAACACGCCCGAGATTATCTGAAACTGTACACCAATCGTGTCATTAAGCTGAACCATGGAGGAATTGGTTTTATTGGTCTATGGCTGAACATACCCAAAACACTTAACAGCCTCCGTGGTCTAGTGGTTAGAGCGTTGGCTCTCGACTTCGGAGTCCAGGTCATGGGTTCGATTTCCGCATTGGAACAACAAAACCTGATTGTCTGACAAGAAGGATTATCCATGCGTCGTAAAAAGTCGGACCTGCGCCTGATCTCTCGTCGTGTCGGTTATCCGTCCCACTGGATTACGAGAGTAAAGGAAGAGAGAGTGCTCTTGTGTACTGCGTACACACTTGAGCACTATAAAATTTCTCCTGCGTAACTGGCCTGGTTTCAATGAAACCGGCCACCGTCACCGAGATCGGTGTGGGGAGTTATTATTATACCCAAAAAAAATATTTTTAGTGTTGTACTTGTAACTTCAAGGAACCCTCTGTCTTCCCTTGATAACTTCGGAATATAAATAAACAAAAGATTGTATAGTTATAGACTGCATATTATAGACTTCATTTTGGGCATCATAAAATAATTATTATTTTGTATTTTAGGGGTGGCTCCCGAATGCTCATACCTACATGTGAAGTGGGGATGAAAAAAGTTTATTATTATTATTATTTTACCCCGTCGTGTGGGGTATCGTTGAATAGGTATTTTTAAATAAATGTAAGTTTTCATACATGACTTATTATAATGTTTACGATTTTCGAGCAATTGGACTATGAAGTGGTTTCCGCCCTGGCATTTCTATACTATAAAGGTTAGAAACTTGTAATTTTTCATGCTGATAGGTCATACTAAATACTCTTTAGGAAAATTAGTTTACAAGTAATTTTTTCTCCTCAAAAATATAAAGCTTTAATATTATAAAACAGGTCCCAATGGTCCCCTAAATTTGGGGCTTCGAAATTTGTTCCGGTACATGATGTAAAGAAGTAGGCCCCTAATTGTAAATTAAATGGTAACCCAAAGGACCACCATTGCGTACAAGAGTAGTCAAAAAACTATAAAACACAACCTGAGGCCACTGAACTATCAAGGCCATCCGATTAGTCAGTATGCCACAAAAAACTACAGATCAACGTATGGCCTTGAACCTCACATAGATGGTAATCGACCTTCATCTTATAAGTTCGTATGTTTCAATTTATATTTGACGATCATTTACACTAGGGCAGCTGAACAGAATTGGCAGAAACTCTGCACATAATATAAAGTCTAGAAAAATCAATTACGGATATTTCAGGCACATAGATTAATTGCTTATGTGAAGATGTTTATGCCGAAAAAAAAATCTTTATATTATACTATATATAATCTTATAAATGTGAAAATTTGTGAAGGTGTGTGTACTATGGATGGATGGATGGATGTTTGTTCCTCTTTCACGCAAAAACTTCTGAACGGATTTTGATGAAATTTGGTATGGTAGTAGTTTAGGCTCTGGATTAAAACATAGGCTACTTTTTATCCCGAAAAAGTACAGTGTTCCCGAAGGACACTATATTTACAAGGGCGGAGCCGCGGGGAACAGCCAGTTTCTTTATATGGGCGTGTTTGAGTTTAGCGGTGAGTTACCCCATATCAGGCCTGTCCCACTCCCCGTGTAGGTATTAAAAATGTAAGTACGTGCGGCGGCCTCCTTAAACGGGCCAATTACGAGGGACTCGCGCGCGAGCAGTGAGCGACGTATGCGTGAGATTTGTTCGTCGCAATGATTTATGGATTGGATTTAATACCTTACAATCTGTGCATATAATATTACGATAGGTACTGTGTAAGTTAGGTAAAAATCACCCGGCCAGCTATAACTATAATACCATATAACATAATGTATAACAATATTTAAAAATATAGATTGAGCTACTACTGCTACTGCAATTACTTGATAACCAATATTTAGTGTTTAGGTGTTGGCTCCACAGTCCACTTGAACTATCTGTTCGCGTCTTATGTTATTCCGATGTGATACGATTTGAAGAATCATTTATTGACAAAAGTACCTAGTAGTACCTAGTAGTAAATATAAATAAAAATAAGGCGGTGTGATTCAACTTCTTCGAGTAATATCAGGCCGTGAAAGTATAAAAAATGCTTACGTTTACGCATAAGTATGTATATACTTATAGGTATGCGCAAATTTATTATAATAATAATAATAATATCTATGGACGCTTCACACCACGTCAATCTGATCCCGTGGTAAGTTCTCGAAGAACTTGTGTTACGGGTACCAGACAACGGAAATATATTTAACACTTATTTAAGATTTTTATTATATTATACATATATTTAATACACACCCATGACCCAGGAACACAGAAAAACTCTTTGTTCCTTCGGCGGGATTTGAACCCGCGACCCCCGGCTTGAGCACCAACACGCTCAACCAACTGAGCCACAGAGGTCGTCAAATTATTACAGTACTATTAACACCTACCTTAGGTTTATTTGGAAAGCAATTTGTTCAGTAAAGTACAGTAGGTAGGTACTAGAAAGTAGGTAAAAAAAGTTGTAATTAAATATTAAGAAAAAATATATATAATACGTATAACCGCCTCCTTTTTTGGAAGTCGGTTAATAATTTTCTAAAATGAGACAACCCTAATGTCATTAGAAAGGATAAGAATTACGCGATAGAAAGAGACGCAACTTCTAGGTAAATATAATCGTAGGTAATCAAGCGCTGCGTTAGCTGAATTGAACCTTATCGCATCGCAGAAAGAGTCCCTATTTCTTCTAACCATTTGTCGGAGTGGTTCTTCTGTACCTCTAGGTACTATTATTTATTCTGTGCCCATACATCAGATGATATTTTGCTTTGAGTATGACAAATATTTTTTCGCTTAAACGTCTTTACACAAGCTGTGAATCACATGCCTGACGTGTTCGTAATTGCTTTCGGAGACGTTGTATATACCCATAACATACTTAGGCAACCCATGAGATAATTTAATTTATTACTTAGGCAATATGTTTAATGGCCTGTTTCACAATATTTCTACTATCTGATAGCTTATTCGGTTATAAAATAGGGTTCAGTAAAATCAGCTACGGATATTTTTCGCATATGATTTACTGCTTATGTATAGACGTTTAGGCAGAAAAATAATTGTTGTACTAAAAAAAAACGACTCCATTACACGGGTGAGTTTGAGTTGAGCGGAGATTCACCCATTATGAGATGATTTTTTTACTTTGAGCAGTAGATCAAAATAATATCCGTAGTTGATTTTTCCTTACATAGTAGACTAGCTGATGCCCGCGGCTCGATAAAAAGTAGTCATGTCATTTCCCGTGGTCTACTTTATATCTGTGCCAAATTTCATGATAATCGCTTTAGTAGTTTTTACGTGAAACTGTAAATAAATAGCGTCGTCGACTATACTTACACTGGACATCCAGAACCCTCGGTAGAGCCCTGAGACGCCCTCGTTCCTGTATATCTTGGATATTGCGTCGGAGACCCCCGTGTAAGCCTCCTTCTTCCTCTGCACCTGGATCTGCGTCTTTATCAACGTCAGCGGATACAACGCACATCGCACTGAAATTGTAATGTACTTATAATAAGTTTTAAGCTAATTGTTACTACTGTTATAAATGTGAAAGTTTGTGAGGATAGATGGAAAGAATATGAGGGAGCAGTGGCGTAGCGTGGGTGTCTGCCGCCCGGGGCGGACGTCAATTTTGCTGCCCTCTTGGGTTTTGCCGCCCTCTTACTTAGGTTTTGCCGCCCCCTTACTTAGGTTTTGCCGCCCCCTTAAAAGTGCCGCCCGGGTGCCGGGCCGATACCACCCCCCCCCCCCCCCCCCGACCCTACTACGCTACGCCACTGTGAGGGAGAGATGGACTCTTGCATGAATGGGCCGGCTCGACCGGGTAAACACCACTGCCGCACAGAAAACCGGCGTGAAATAACGTTTGCGTTGTGTTTCGCCGAGTGAGTGAGGTTACTGAAGGCCCACGAGGAGTTGGAGATTTAAAGGACTGAGAACTGTAGCTACTCTAGTGTTGCGAGTGTTCAAGGGTAGTTTTTATTTTTTATGAAATGAACCGTCATTTCTTAAAAAAAAAAAAAAAACACCCAGTATAGACAAAAATTTTGTATAGATAGGATGATTACTCACCAGTAAAACTACTCAATGTGTACAGGGGGAAAAACTTCGATTTGTCCATCATACTCCACTCGATAGTCGTTATGAGTTGTGGAGGGGGAGACTCCACCATTGTAGCGGCCATCTGCTTTTCGTTTCTCTTCTCTAATTCCCTATTGTCTTCCCCCGAACTCCACACACCAACAAACATCTACGTTCTATTCCAACTCTATTCTCTTTGGTAATATAAATATTTGTACATTGTATTTGATACAATAAAAATTAAAATGGAATATTATTTTTATTTAATAATTTGATTATTAAATAATATGAGTTTAAATTAATAAATAATATTTCTCTATAACAATAACAGAATTAGGGACTAGATTTTTTTTTAGATTATGATATCTTAAAATGCTTTAAATATGTTTTGCTGATGTGGTATAGTGTGTGTGTGTCCATGGTTCACACTCCTTCAGAGATTCTTTTCAACACTGAAACAATATTATTTCTCATTTAACTACTGTCTCGATTTTAAAACATCCCACTAAACTATATAAGGTTTGGTCAAATCAATTAGGCGTCCGCGCGCGACATGAACAGCAGATGTAGCACGACAGAGACAGCGATACATATTACATACACCAGGAAAGGTCATTCGAGTTCATATCTGAACAGCTGCTCGAAGATTTAATTTCTTGCAATGTAATTTAATTTCGTATATATTTTTTTCCACAAGTTTCAAATATTTTTTTTGCCTAAACGTCTTTACACAACCAGTAAATCACATCCCCAAAGTTTCCGTAACTGATTTTACCAAACCTTATACATGTAAAAATTTATAGCTATCTATAAAATATATGAAATAATCATGGACCTAGGAATAACAACAGGACCGAGTACTGTGAGCAAAAAAACGAGCTGAGCGAGAGGTTGGAAGAGAGGCCGTGTGTCCCTTTCTAGTAGGGTGACAATAATATTTTCTGCTGTGTGGACAAACTGCAAAACTGTGTGAGACAAATTGTACAACACTGAATGACGTACAGCTGAAGCTTTAAAAGTCAATGAGATTGAATAGCATAAAATCATGAAGGTTTGAAGTGATGGCTGCATTATTATGTAACAGATTTTTATATAGTCCTCCTCCAGCCTTTTCCACTATTCTGTCTAGTCTAACTAAAAGTAATTGCACTAAGCAAACAAAAAAATAAGCTTGCGGATATTATGATCTTCTAAGCATATTGCTTTCATACAAATCATTATCTGAATGAAATAATTAAAAGATTTTGCAATACATAAAAAAGGAGCGAGCGTAACAGTAGTCGGTATTATGTGTAACATTTGACATCTCACCTTAGTAATAAGCAATTTAAAATTATATTCAGAAAACAAATTGATTAATTAATTAATGATTATGAAATGAATATAATATAGAAGAAAAAGAAATAAATAATATTATGACATATATCTAAATTATTCATACTTTCAGACAGCCAACTCTACCACTGCACTCTCATTCATCAAATCAAATAGCGCGCGCTTTCGCGACTTCCTGTTAAACATTTTAGTTCCATTTCACGAAATCACTCCCACAAATTGCAAGAAAACTAGAAGACATATAACACATCAAAAAATGGTGATACATGTTTAACAGGTACAGGATCTAAAATTGCTACTAAGGCATGCATTAGCACTATCAGATGGCACTTAAAATAAAGAATTGTATTGATTTATATTATTGATATTTTATAGCAATAGTAAAAAGTTAAGCACTGGCAACAAGATAACATTACCAATTAAAAAACTTCACTTCAAGCTTATAAATTGTAATTAACGATTGCATTATAACATAATAATATTTTGTGTAATTGCACTCATTTCATGTTTCATTAGTAAATTAATTCTTATAACTTTTAAAAGAGGTTAGGTGTTACTCAAGTATTAATAAACCAATTAAGATAAGTATGTAAAGCATTGAGTCCTTTGTAAAACTCAAGTTTAATTTATTTTAATCTTGTTACATGGTATGTACATCATATTATGTGCAATTTTAACGACGGAAAACGTAAATTCGAGGGCAAATTTAAGTTTCATACTTGAATATAGCATGTATTGTCAAAATTATCTAACCTAAACCTTGACGAACACATTTACAATAGGAAACAAACTATATGAGATAAATATAAGGAACAACAAATGATAAGCAAAGCAATTTAAGAGGTGTTTCATCAATACATTGTATGTAAATGAAGTAACTACTTACGTCAGGCACTTGAAGAAATCCATAACAAAACACAATGATTTTAAATATAACTTTGTATTGGTTTTCACGGACACCTTTCATAAAAAATCTTTTATGTAATAATTAATCAATTTACACAATTACACCATGGAAAAATAAGTCTTTCGTGCGTCTGTCAGCTGATTCACCATCTCCATTTGACATTTTAAATAGGAATCGATTTTAAGATAATCGATTTGTATTTAAGGCGAAGGACACTTGCTAAAAATCGATGACGCATTTGCCCCTGCGATAGTCTTTTAAGCTAAGTATAGTGCGATTCAAATAAGAATAGGATCGAGTCGGCGCCATATTGATTCCAATTTACACTGTTATGATAGTTATATTTATCTTTACATAATTGATTACTATATTTTATCGTTTTTATTTCAATTCGATGCAAGTCTATTTATATTTATATGCACATAAGTTTTTCTGAAAATCGCACATTTCAAGTGATATTTGACAGAAAAAGGTCATTGACGTTCCTATTCTCATTTGAAACGCGTTATATTACTGGCTAAGATTAAGAACCCTTAGATACGCAACACTTGTAACCACTAGAGTGCATCTCGCTCACCCACTATGTGTTGCCATGTACAAACATAGCCTTCAATTGTGGTATTTTTGTCTTGATCTTAGGATGCACATGTAAGTTTTCTCGTCGTAGTCAGTAATAAACAACAACCGTAAAACGAGTTTTCCCTTACACCACTCATTATTAAAATAAGTAAATTTCAATATTTTAATACTGGCGATTAAATTGTTCTAGATATTTTTTATGAGTCAGAGGTTTTAAGAAAACATGCGATTAAAGTACGATCGTACCTGGATTTTCAGTCTCGATTAGAAGTCTTTGGTCTCGATCGACACCTATTATTAAGTAAACTCTAGGCCAAGACAGGCCTGTCCCACTCCCCGTGTAGGTATTAAAAATGTAAGTACGTGCGGCGGCCTCCTTAAACGGGCCAATTACGAGGGACTCGCGCGCGAGCAGTGAGCGACGTATGCGTGAGATTTGTTCGTCGCAATGTTTTATGGATTGGATTTAATACCTTACAATCTGTGCATATAATATTACGATAGGTACTGTGTAAGTTAGGTAAAAATCACCCGGCCAGCTATAACTATAATACCATAAAACATAATGTATAACAATATTTAAAAATATAGTTTGAGCTACTACTGCTACTGCAATTACTTGATAACCAATATTTAGTGTTTAGGTGTTGGCTCCACAGTCCACTTGAACTATCTGTTCGCGTCTTATGTTATTCCGATGTGATACGATTTGAAGAATCATTTATTGACAAAAGTACCTAGTAGTAAATATAAATAAAAATAAGGCGGCGTGATTCAACTTCTTCGAGTAATATCAGGCCGTGAAGGTATAAAAAATGCTTACGTTTACGCATAAGTATGTATATACTTATAGGTATGCGCAAATTTATTATAATAATAATAATAATATCTATGGACGCTTCACACCACGTCAATCTGATCCCGTGGTAAGTTCTCGAAGAACTTGTGTTACGGGTACCAGACAACGGAAATATATTTAACACTTATTTAAGATTTTTATTATATTATACATATATTTAATACACACCCATGACCCAGGAACACAGAAAAACTCTTTGTTCCTTCGGCGGGATTTGAACCCGCGACCCCCGGCTTGAGCACCAACACGCTCAACCAACTGAGCCACAGAGGTCGTCAAATTATTACAGTACTATTAACACCTACCTTAGGTTTATTTGGAAAGCAATTTGTTCAGTAAAGTACAGTAGGTAGGTACTAGAAAGTAGGTAAAAAAAGTTGTAATTAAATATTAAGAAAAAATATATATAATACGTATAACCGCCTCCTTTTTTGGAAGTCGGTTAATAATTTTCTAAAATGAGACAACCCTAATGTCATTAGAAAGGATAAGAATTACGCGATAGAAAGAGACGCAACTTCTAGGTAAATATAATCGTAGGTAATCAAGCGCTGCGTTAGCTGAATTGAACCTTATCGCATCGCAGAAAGAGTCCCTATTTCTTCTAACCATTTGTCGGAGTGGTTCTTCTGTACCTCTAGGTACTATTATTTATTCTGTGGCCAAGACCGAAAGTAATAGATATATTAAAAAAATATTATGAACGTGGTAAAAATATTTTTAACTCATGAACGGCTGAACCGATTTGGCTGAAAATTGGTGAGGTATCTTGAAACCAGGAGAAGGACATAGGATACTTTTTATCCCGTTCACAAGGGACTCAAAACTCGAGAACGGCTGGATCAATTTGGCACATTTTATTTTGAAATAATTGCGGAAGTTCAGGGAAGGCTTGAACTTAAAAATAATGAAAAAGGTTGTAGGTGTAGGACTAGGACGTAGGATGCATTATAAGTCATTTATTCATTTCAGTTCATGTTTAAGACAGAACAACGTGTGTCGAGACAGCTAGTTATATATTATTATTAGGGGTTATAATAAAAAGAAAAAGATACAATTTGTATGGTTTAATGGCTTCAAATACCTAGTAATTTTGTTAAAATTAACGATAATTCCGCTGTCTGTGGACCAATTTTCGAATTGTTTTTTTTATGTAAAGGGTTCCTATGGGTGTAAAAAGTGGTGACCTGATGATGGGATCTATGAGGAATCGAGGGAACTCGTCGAAACTTATATGGTGATTTTGACTTTTTCTGAAGTAGCCCAAGCGTAAACCACCAAAAAGTCTTACTATTAATACTGTTAGGTAGGGTAGGTATTTCTCTTAATATAAAAATTAAACAATAAAATGAAATTATATTAAAAATTAAACAATATCAAAAAAGTAAATAGTTTTTTATTTAAGTAGATGTTTCAAACATTCTTCATTCACTTCAACACATTTAAAAAATTACAGTTAAAATACATATAAAAGAAACTAGCCCGTCGAGAAGAACCAGCGTAAGAAACTCGCACGGGGCCACTTTTTAGCAAAAATATTTTTACAATGTAGTAACTTAATCTATATGTCACCGTAAAATTGTAAAAACCTTTAGATTGTAATAAAACTAGTGAAATTGTAAAATGCTGATTGACTACCGACGCGAATACTCTGTCTATAATTTAACACATTGTTTTTCGTTAGATTATAAATAGGTATATAGTTTTTAATCTTTCGACATATTTTTTCCATCTAGTTAGTTATTTTATAATTGTTCGCAGAATATGTGTACGAGCAGTGGAAGTGGATTGCTATAGAAAACACTATTTATTTTGTCCAAAGAACGTTTATTTTTATTTTAGAAACTATTACATTTTTGACTTAGCGCACAATATCAAGGAGCTCACAAGAGAGATTTTTTTTTTTTAATAAGATTTAATGGCCTGGTAACAAGACCTTTAAGCCAAGTCTTATATTTTTGAGGTATTTCTTATTTGTCTTATTTCTAAATAGTCAAGTCCAAAGTCTAGTCAAAGTCCTAATAAATAGTCACGGTAGTCAATCAGTCAAGTCAGTCGATTCAGTAAAGTGGTAGACGCTTTACTGAAACTTCCTAGGGAGTTTTGGCGGGAAACCCAATTTAGCACGCATTTTGTAGTTGCTATATCACTCCTCCACATTAGTGCACGTCACGAATAACTAATGGTTAATATTCCACCAATATTACACATTAAAAACCGCAATAACACGAATTTAGAAAAATAACACAGAAACACAACATTACTGATTGACATTCCCGGCAAAACTCCCACAAGAGAGATTTTTTTTTTTTAATAAGATTTAATGGCCTGGTAACTAGACCTTTAAGCCAAGTCTTATATTTTGAGGTATTTCTTATTTGTCTTATTTCTAAATAGTCAAGTCCAAAGTCTAGTCAAAGTCCTAATAAATAGTCACGGTAGTCAATCAGTCAAGTCAGTCGATTCAGTAAAGTGGTAGACGCTTTACTGAAACTTCCTAGGGAGTTTTGGCGGGAAACCCAATTTAGCACGCATTTTGTAGTTGCTATATCACTGCTCCACATTAGTGCACGTCACTAATAACTAATGGTTAATATTCCACCAATATTACACATTAAAAACCGCAATAACACGAATTTAGAAAAATAACATAGAAACACAACATTGCTGATTGACTTTCCCGGCAAAACTCCCCCACAAGAGAGAGATACGAGCCCATAGACACAGACCACAATACAGAGAGGGCACCATAGATAAATTTAATGTTGCCTTATTTTAACAATAATCTAACGGTTTTTACAATTTTACGGTGACATATAATTTATAATCTAACGGTTTTTACAATTTTACGGTGACATATAATATAGCAAAAGTCAAGATAACTTAATTACATGGAAGCAGCTTTGCAAGGGTCTATCTTATTCCTAAGGTGTGCAATCGTTAATAAAATCATTAATGAAATAACTTTTTTAAATTTGTGGCACACCTAGTCCTATTTTGGTCCCAGTAGACCTTGTAGAATTTACTTCTACTCTCTGCGTTCTAATTTTAAGATAAGAACTTAAAAGTTTAAGTGCCGTGTCCCTTTATAATTTTCTGACCAACGTAGCGTGCTCGACACAGTCGAAAGCCTTGGATAGATCACAAAAGACACCAAGTGCATCATGTGATCCCTCTCAGGCCCCAAATATACTGCATAGAAGACTAATACCTGCGTCTGTTGTGGACCGACCTAAAAGTAAAACCGAATTGATTACTATATTATAATAGATTATTTAAGTTAAAGTGAACGAGCAATTAATTTAAGATTATTTTCTATTTGAATTGATTAGGTATGTATCCAAAATTTATGTTTAGTGAGGTTTGTGGAGGTAAGGGTTAGCTGTCGCCTTATTACTCCCAACTAAAAACTTCAACCACTAATATCTCAGTAACTGTGGGTTTCCTGATGGGGAGAGTGGGGGTTCAACCTTCCCCCTCCCCTCCCCTCTTAACCCCCTCCTCCACAAATCGTGGGATCGTGGGACATTATACTAAATTTTTACCGAAAGAACTTTAGTCAGTTTATTTTGGTACTAAATTAAATAGCAACACTCACCCGGTTTCTGAAAGACTAATCAACGCCAAAATAACTAATCAGCGGTCAAATCTCTTGTTAAGTGTAAATTGAGTTGCAAAAAGCTTGATCAGTCGTTTGATTTGATCAGCGTGTTAGTTAACAAAACTAATGCCAAACCTCATGTCAAACGCTGTTTTCGGTTTCTGGAAAGCTATTTATGGCGTAATCATAGATTAATCTTATGTCAAATTTATTGTCAACTGATCAATGTATTTCGGTGAATTAACTTTTAAAAATATTAGTTTTTCTATTCCCATTTTTCCACTGATATTGTTTACAGAAGGTATTTAAAGTATTTTAACTAAGTTAATTTGGCGCATTTACCTACTTTAGGTATGTAGGTATATAATAGGTTGGGGAAAAGTCTTTTCGCATTATAGTATGTATGAACTTGTCATAAAATATCTTGGGCTATACCAATTGTATCTGGCTGATTTTGGTATCATTAAAAAGTTTTAATTTTACAGAAGACAATTCCAAATTCAAATTAGGTAAATTTGAGATTTTCATTTGTTTTTCTTATTGTTAAAATGAGTGATTCTTATGAAGAATTTCGATACATTTTAAAATTTTATTACAAAAAAGGTAAAAATGCAACACAAGCCGCGAAAAAAATTTGTGATGTTTATGGACCTAATGCAGTAACTGAGTAGCGCAAATTTGGTTTAAGCGTTTTCAATCCGGAAATTTTGATATCAAAGATGCACGTCGCTCTGGTCGCCCTGTTACGGACAAAACTGTTGCCATTTTTGAAAAAGTGGAGCAAGATCGGCATATTAGTAGTTACGATGTAGCTGAAGAACTGGGGATTGACCACAAAACGGTTTTGGCGCATTTGAAAAAAGCTGGGTACACAAAAAAGCTCGATATTTGGGTGCCTCATGAGCTCACTGAAAGAAACCTAATGAACCGTGTACTCATTTGTGATTCTTTATTACGACGTAATGAAACCGAACCATTTTTGAAGAAGCTGATAACTGGTGATGAAAAGTGGATCACGTACGACAAGAACGTGCGAAAAAGATCGTGGTCAAAGGCCGGTCAGGCTTCACAGACTGTGGCGAAACCCGGGTTAACTCGCAACAAGGTGATGCTGTGTGTGTGGTGGGATTGGAAGGGCATTATTCATTATGAGCTGTTACCGCCAGGCAGGACCATCAATTCTGAACTGTACTGCGAACAACTGATGAGATTAAAGCAAGAAGTTGAGAGAAAGCGGCCGGAATTAATCAACAGAAGGGGTGTGGTTTTTCACCATGATAACGCTAGACCTCACACATCTTTAGCCACTCAGAAAAAATTACGGGAGTTTGGCTGGGAGGTGTTAATGCATCCGCCGTATAGTCCTGACCTTGCACCTTCAGATTTCCACCTGTTTCGATCGCTGCAGAATTCCTTAGGCAGTGTCAGGTTGACATCACAAGAGGACTGCCAAAACCACTTGTCGCAGTTTTTTCATCAGAAGCCCCAAAAATTTTATAGCAATGGGATCATGTACCTACCAACAAGATGGCAAAAAGTTATCGAACAAAATGGCACCTATATACTTTAGTCACTTGTAACTAAACTTTATAAAAAAACCTTTTGAATTTTTATATAAAATGCGAAGAAACTTTTTCCCCAACCTAATATTACAAATATATTTTTAAAACTCCCCCCACTCATTTCGGTGACGGTGGCTGTTTTCATTGAAACCAGGCCAGTTACGCAGGAGTAATTTTTTTATAGTGCCCAAGTGTGTGCGCAGTACACAAGAGCACTCTCTCTTCCTTTACTCTCATAATCCAGTGGGACCTCCGTGGTCTAGTGGTTAGAGCATTGGCTCTCGACTCGGAGATCGCGGGTTCGATCCCGCGTTGGAACAACAAAAATTTTTTCCAAGTTTGGTTAGGACAATGCAGGCTGACCTCATCTCTCATCAGACATGTCAGTTATCCGTCCCACTGTGTTATGAGAGTAAAGGAGGAGAGAGTGCTCTTGTGTACTGCGCACACACTTGGGCACTATAAAAAATTACTCCTGCGTAACTGGCCTGGTTTTAATGAAAACAGCCACCGTCACCGAAATCGGTGGGGGAGTTATTAAATATATTTATAATATATACCTAGGTACATACCTAATGTAGGTAAATGCGCCAAATTAACTTAGTAAAAACACTTTAAATACCTTCTGTAAACAATATCAGTGCTGCTCTTGTGTACTGCGCACACACTTGGGCACTATAAAATAACACCTACCTGGCCTGGTTTCAATGAAACCGGCCACCGTAACCGAGATCGGTGTGGGGAGTTATTATTATTATATTATAAACGCTTCAACTAGATTTCTTTAATGCTCTATGCCTGATATGATTAATGTAATTGAATAATAATGTGTATTGTAAATAAGTAGGTAATTCATTAAACTTTGCTTACATTAATTTCACTCTTTTCACGAAATATTGAACGTAAAATTGGACGCCACACACGTGTGATTATGTTAAAAATCAAACTTCGTGTTATGTCATGATGATCAATGATTAATAAATTTTTCTCTAATTAGCGTTTCAGAAACGCAAATTGATTTAACTATCTTGTTAACTTAACATACGCGTTAGTTGATCAACTATTTGATTAGCCTTTCAGAAACCGGGTGTTAGACAAATATATTTTTAGAATAAGTTACGAATTATGTAAAAAATACAGATTTCATCTCACTTTCTATGGAAAATATGATTGTATTTACGTCCATATATAATAATTCTTAAATAATATGCAATCACAAACTAAAAAAACACGAGCTATAGCTACTTACGAGTGAAAAGTTACGGCAGCACATTTTCCTTCGCTGCGACTTTTGCACCTCAAAATACTGCATCCACCCATTGTTAAAATACTTAAAAATACATGGAGTCTCTACCTCAAAAGAGTATATAACATAAAACACACCAAAAAACAAAAGATTTCAAATAATACGAAACCTCACTCTTCACAGCTGTTATTTGTTTGGCACAAGAGTGTCAAATTTGACAGCTTTGTGCCAAAAACCCGGTTACAGCAAAAGGGACAAAACATAACATTTTTGTCTCGTTTCTTCACAAGTATTGGCCAATTTACGTTCTCTCTCTAACAAGCTGTGACGTCAGGAGCTATCCTGCCCTGATTACTGGTGAGCTCGTAAGTTCAGCAACATAGGTAGGCACTTTATCCTCGTAACGGTCAGCTTGGAGTACCGTAGTCCGAACGCGAAAGTAATTAATATAATGTTGATGTTCTATATTTACTATAATGTCGATAAATTCAATTTAATATTTTTAACAAATGATTTGTTTACAAATTATTGGAGGTCTGTCCACATCTGTGATGTTGTTGCTTGTGTATTTCTTTTAATAATTAATTATGGGGGAAAATTATACAATTTCAAAAAACGTACTTTTTTCTATTTTAAACATAACCGCCCAGCCTACAAATCCAATACCGCGGTCTTAACTCTTGAAGCGGTCTTGTAGGCCAAAATTGTATATGGTTGACACTAGTAATGAATGACGGCTATTATTACTGGTGATGGATTTGCAGGCTGCACCGTAGTCCGTAGTCCGTAAGGTAAGACGCGTTGTAAATACGTTTAATATTCATTGACACAACTGAATCGACTGACTTGACTCATCGACTGACTGATTTTGGACTTGATGATTTAGAAAAACGGTGTTAAAAACTAATACAGTACAAAAATTATGTAGGTATGTCCGCCTTTTAAACTTCATACTGCAATGGTTTTAAGCTGTATCGACTTGGAAAAAATTGATATGTCAATTTGTTAGTCTTTGATGTCAATGTCATTTGTCACAAACTGTGCAAAGTAGGCCAATGTTTACCTACTTTCTTTTCCCGTCTATTTTTCATAATTTATTATAAATAAATATAAAACTTGTTTTAACTATGGTAAGTTTAATATATAAATCCTAAGATTTATATTTTACAAAATTTCCTCTCTAGACTTATCCTAAAAGTTACCTTGTATTGTTTATCACTGATGATGTCGTCAGTCGTAGCTGATTTTATATTGTTGAATGATATTAATCTATATTAATATATTATATACTTGATATTATAAATGCGAAAGTGTGTCTGCCTGTCTGTTACCTCTTGACGCTTTAACCGCTGTACCGATTTTTGGTATAGACATACTCTGGGACCCGGAAAAGGACATAGGATATTTTTTATCCCGAAAAAGTAGTGTTCCCGCGGAATAATGTATTGACGCGGTCGGAGCCGCGCGCAAAAGCTAGTTTTCTATAAATTCTAAACGAAACGTATGTGTTTCATTACACTCACAACTCACAAGTCGATGGAATAAGTAATATAAGATTAATTTTTTATTCTCTTTAGGCCCGTTACTTCAAGGAACAAGATATTGATGGTGAGTTCACAATCAAGTTATTGTGCTTATAAATATTTTTCGATAGGTTCTTCAATTAATTCATTGACGTATATACCTTTAGAGAGAACTAATAAACTGTAAAAAATCTAATATCAATGCTTTTGACATTTTCTTCCAATAAACTATAGAGAACTTAGCTTTTTGAGACAGCTTTTTTGAGAACTTTGCTACTTTGTTTTCCAGAATTTCGTGAGTGCTTCTACCTTTTCGCCAGATCAGGTCAAATCACATCCCTGGATGAGCTGACTGTTGTGATGAGGTCCCTGGGTCTGAGCCCCACCATACAGGAGCTCACTGGTTTGTATAAACAACTAAGACTTATGTGACCTTTGTTCATCTTAACATAATTTTAGTCTATGAAAGTTGCATATTAGTTACAATTAAATTCAAATTGACTTAAACTTGGTCATAAAAAAAAAAAACAAGCAGTAGATCATGTGCCCGAAATATCAATCATTGATTTTACCAAACACAGAAAATGTTACATTACAGATTTTGTATTGGTTTCGTTTAACCATATTATGTTAATAAATAAGTGATCAAAATAATCCAATCAAATTCAATTGCTAAAACAAACTAATCTCATTTCAGGATATCTGAAAGGCAAAGGTGGGAAAATGTCCTTTGCTGACTTCCTGGAGGTGATGCATATACATTCCAGGGCTGAGAACTTACCACATGAAGTAAGCAATGAGGAATTTTATCAAAAAAGAATTGTTATAAATTATAAAAATTTGAGTAAAATTAAACAAACATGTGAAAGAATTTGAAAATATCTCTAGAAGTAAAAAAGTAATGGGACTTTGAATTAGCGCAATCATGACATCACTAAGCCCAAATGAGATAAATTACGCACCACTTTTTCACCCCTTAGGAGTAGAATTTCAGAAAATCTTTTCTTGTCGTATCCTATGTCATACTAAGAACACACCCTCCAATTTTCAGGTCTCTACATCCAGTGGCTTACGCTATATTTGATCCGTCAGGCTATGTGACATCACAGGGTAACCAAAAATTCCCTCAATTGCAATGATCCATTTCTTAGTCATTGATCGATTTCAAAAATTTTTGCAGATTGATTAGTTTTGATGTATATTTTAATATCATTACGTTGAATATAATATTAACAACATCAGTAAACTTATACATTTTCCTTTCTGTTGATTTCGTCAGAAATTAAACAAAATATGTTGAGTTCAGGTTACCAAACAATAATTAATTGATAGACTTAAAGAGTAAAATAGGTAGATAAACACTTTATTACTCACATTAAAGTATGTACAATCAGATACTAAAATTACTTAACATTCTACTAATATTATAAATGTGAAAGTTTGTGAGGATTTATGGATGGATGGATGTTTGTTACTCTTTCACGCAAAAACTACTGAACGGATTTTGATAAAATTTGGTATCTTAGTAGTTTAGGCTCTGGATTAAAACATAGGCTACTTTTTATCCCGAAACAATACAGTGTTCCCGAGGGATACTGTATTTACGCGGGCGGAGTCGCGGGCAACAGCTAGTATAAGTTCCTCTGTGGCTCAGTTTGTTGAGCGTGTTAGTGCTCAAGCCGGGGTCGCCGGTTAAATCCCGCCGAAGGAACAAAAGGTTTTTCTGTGTTCCTGGGTCATGGATGTGTATTAAATATGTGTATAATATAATAAAAATCTTAATTATGTGTATAGTATTTCCATTGTCTGGTACCCGTAACACAAGTTCTTCAAGAACTTACCATGGGATCAGATTGACGTGGTGTGAAGCGTCCATAGATATTATTATTATTATAAGCTAAATGTGGGCAAGGGCGGCCTTATTGCTATAAGCGATCTATTCCAGGCAACCCTGGTACAAATCCTAAAATAAAATGTCTAATAGGAATCTAATTTTATTTTTACCCTAAAAAACAGTAGAACTACAATAGTTTGGTCCTATATGGATTGAGATCCCAGCCCCGCCAGAATACCCTTATATTCTTACTGATAAAATATATATGTAGTATTATTTGTGTACATTAATGTGTATACCCGCCAGATTGTGCGGTGGGCCAATTCTCAGGTACAGGGCGCCAAAATATTATGTATTTACTTTTACAAACTCAAACTCAAATTTTTTATTTCCATATAGGTTATGAAATAACGCTTATAGAATTGTCCTACATGATGCCTACCACCGGTTCGGAAACTAGCCCGGCGAGAAGAACCGGCGTAAGAAACTCGCACGGGGCCACCTTTTAGCAAAAAGATGGGAAAATTGTTCTTTTCAAAAAAAATATTTTTACAATGTTGTAACTTAATCTATAATATAACATTAGTCATAAGTACATAGAGCATACTTAAGTAAATAAAAGCAGCCTTGCAGGGGGCCATCTTATTCCCAAGGTGTGCAATCGTTAATGAAATCACTGACTTTATAGTAAGCTTTAGCACACAAACGTTCTTTAACAGCTTTTTTAAATTTATTAATGGTAAGATTTTGAACGTTTTCTGGGATTCTATTGTAAAGGCGTATACATGAACCTTTAAACGATTTACTTACTTTGCTTAGTCTGATCACCGGTATTTCTAACTTGTTCTTATTTCTAGTATTCCTACAATGGTTGTCGCTTTTCTTTTTAAACTTATTTAAATTCTTTCTGACATACAACACATTGTCCAAAATGTATTGAGAAGCGACGGTCAGAATACCTATTTCATACAGCTTTTGAAATGATTCTAACTGATCTAAAGTATATTATACTAGAATAATGACATTTGAATATTACAAAGTGAAATTTATATCTTTATTTAAAATAACCTAACCAAGAGCATGTCAGGACATGTCTAAGGAGGGTTCCGTAACTATAAACGCGTAATATGCTTTTTTTTAATTATTCCAAAAGTTACTGTCCGATTTGGCTCACAATAATTTTCCTAAAGAGTTTTTAGCATAATCTATCAGCATGGAAATTTGCAAGTTTCTATCTCCTATAGTTTAAAAATGCTAGGGGGGGGACCAACTTACAAACTACTTTGGAGGCCGATTACTCGAAAATGGTCAACTTTATAAAAAAGTGACGTATGAAACCTTGCCTTTATTTTAAAAGACCTATTCTACGATACCCCACACCACGGGCGTAGCCAGGTTTTAGTTTCGGGGGGGGGTTCAAGAAAATAAAACGACTACGGGGGGGGGGGGGGGGGGGTAGTATCAAAGTTCTGATTTAGGCTGTTGATTATTTTTCTAAAATAACTTCAAAAATCATCTTTCAGATAGGGTAATGGGGCGGCAAAATATGTTAATTGCCCTCGGGCGCAAAATTTCTAAATACGCCTCTGTGTATTGGTCACATATACCAGCCGGCCCATTTCGGGGGGGGTTTGAACCCCCTAAACCACCCCCCTGGCTACGCCCATGCCCCACACGATGGGGTAGAATGAAAAAATATTTTTCATCCACACTTTACATGTATGGACAGCCACCCCTAAAATATAAAATTATTATTTTTTTATGATCCCGAAACCGTGATCTATACACAATCTATAACTGCACCAAATTTCATCAATTTATATTCATAATTACAGGAGCTAGAGGCGCGGACAGACAGACAGACAGACGGACAGAGCGAAACTATAAGGGTTCCTTAAGTATTACGGAACCCTAAAAATCATCCACATAGAAATAAAAATCATTTAACCTTTATATTTCTTGTAAGCTGTCTCGTACTAAGTTTAGAGATAAATGACTTTAATAAGTTTTGTTCCATAAGGTAATCTAAATCCAAAATATAAGATTGATATTTTAACAGAATCCAAGTAAAGCGAGTACAATTTTTGTACCTGTGCATTGACCCACCTTACAGGTTTTTTTTCTTTGTTATCAGCAATCAGCAAATAGCTATAATCTGATGTGATCACTATATTTTGAAAATTGTGGTTGTTGTTCCCTTGAACATCATTCCATATTCATAATCTGCTTCCTTTTAAAACGAACAGTGTCTCCTTTGGTGTTGAGGAGATTTTTCGCAAGTATATTTTTATGTTCATTGAATCTATGCTTGTATTTGTCACTACTAGAATGAACAATTTCTCTGAGTGTTTCTATTTGCAGGTGTTCGTGGATCTCTGAATTCCGTATGAACCAATGTGCATTGGTCATGGTTCTGAGAAAAATATTTTGGAATCTCTGCAGTATTTCTATATTAGAGTTACTTGCAGAGCCCCATAGTTCTATGCCGTAGGTCCATATTGGCTTTATTATGGTCTTGTATACAAGCAATTTATTGACCAAAGATAGCGGAGAGTTGCGACCTATCAGCCACAAAAGGCCTGTGAACTTTAGGTTTGCTTCATTCTTTTTGAATTTTATGTGGCTAGCCCATGTTAATCTCTTATCTAGGTGCATGCCAAGATATTTTACAAAGTCCCTTTTAGGCAGTACTTCACCTCCTAGATGAACTGGCGAGCATTCGTTTTCTCAATGTAAAAGTTATATGAATGGATTTGGTGGTACTGGATCTTATTCTCCATTTTTTTTTAGCCATTGATTAATTTTGTTGAATTGAACTTGTAGTTTTTCTGATGCTTTTTCGGGCTCAGTGTCACTAGCAAGGCATGCCGTGTTGCTGTTTCTACTTCTTCGGACTAGGGGAGATCTGCTGTGTATATTGTGTAGAGCATTGGCCCTACCACTGAGCCTTGTGGCACTGACGCTCGGATGGCATATATTTTGGATGTTTCTTCTTCATATTTTACTTGAAATTTTCTGTTGTTCAGGTTTGATTTCATAATCATGTAGAATGAGTTGGGTAAAAGAGTTTTAAGCTTGTACAGTAATCCCTTGTGCGAGACCTTGTCAAATGCTTGCTGAGCATCCAGGAATACAGCAGAGCAGTATTGCTTCTTTTCAAGTGACTGTCTTATTTTATGTACGACCCGATGCACTTGCTCTGCGGTTAAATGTCCAGTTCGAAACCCGAATTGGTGATCTGATATTAATTTATCTTTTTCCAAAATCGGTCGTAGTCTGCAAAGGCATAGCTTTTCAAACACCTTTGACAAGATCGGAAGGAGGCTAATAGGCCTGTAAGAACTTAGCTCCGTTGGAGGTTTTCCCAGCTTCTCTATCATAATTATCTGTGATACTTTCCACATTTCTGGAAAGTGTTGGACTCTAAATATTGCATTCATTAGCATTGTTAAATATACAATTGCTTTTCGTGGTAGTTTTTTAAGTACCTCGGCAGTAATAAGGTCAAACCCAGGAGCCTTTTTGTTTTATAGACAAAATATTGTTTTATACAGTTCTTTTGGTGTTATAAGTTTTAGAGGGAGACTTAGTTGTTGATCACTAGCCAGTAATGTGTCAATTTCCTGTTCAAATTCGATGTCATTATAGTCATTTGGTGTCAAAACCTCGCTTAAGTATTGGCCAAATAGTTCTGCCTTTTCTTTTGCTTGGCGGATCTATGTGCCATTTGGTGATTTTAGTGGCGGTACACATTGTTGGGTCTTTTAAAGTCTTTCGTAATCTTCCATAGTGAGTAATTGTCCTTTTTTAGAGCAGAGAGTGACGAAATTTTTTCTTGGAACGTATTTCTATTTTCTTTTATCATTATTTTAAGTTCTCTAGCTACTTTACAATAGTTGGCTTTATCATCTGCATGTCTACTTCTTTGCCACCTTCTACAGAGTCGTCTTTTTTCCTGTAGTTTGAGGCATCTGGCAGGTAAACAAATGTTATTTGTACACAAATATTACTGACATCTATTTTATTAGTCAAAATATATAAAAGGCAAACCGCAAACCTGACTGACTCATCTATCAACGCACAGCCGAAACTACAGAACGGATTTTGCTGAAATTTGGCATACAGATAGTTGTAATGACGTCGGCATCCACTAAGAAAGGATTTTGAAAATTCGCCCCCTAAAGGGGTGAAAAAGGGGTTAAAATTTTGCATAGAAACCAAACTCCATGCGGACGAAGTCGCGGGCAAAAACTAGTTCGAATATGAGGGGAGTCTGGCTGGGTTGGGATCTGAGTCTACTAGACCTTTGCTAATTTTATAAACCTTAAACAGGTGGTGAATGCCTTCAAGGCCGGTGACGTTGAGAAGAGGGGCTCCGTCCCGGCGAAACAGCTGAGGAACCTGTTGCAGAACTGGGGCGAGGGACTGTCATCTCGTGAGGTATGTGGCACCTGCAGCTTATTTATATGTTGCAATCACATAGTTAAATAAGTAACTCAATAGCATCAAACTAGGCCAGGTACGCAGGAGTTTTATAGTGTCAAAGTGTGTGCGCAGTAACTCAGTGGGACGGATGACCGACACGACTGACGAGAGATCAGGCGCAGGTCCGACTTTTACATGCCCATCCGACGCATGGATCATCTTTTTTGTCAGACAATTAGGTGATCACTGATCAGCCAGCAGCCTGCATGTTTGCGCCAAACTTGGAAACATAATTTTTTGTTGTTCCAATGCGGGAATCGAACCCACGACCTTCCCAGTCGAGAGCCAAGCTTTAACCTCCAGACCACGGAAGCGGTCACATCTATAATAGTAGTAAGATAATGGATTAGCTATATTTTAAATGCATATTTGAAAGCATTGAGTATTTTATACAAATCTGTGTGAGTTTTTCTTTTCGCATTCAATCGTGAGCGCGGTTGGCGTTTACTGGGAATTTGTATGTGATTTGACCTCATTGTACACGCGATAACTAGATGGCGCTGTACAAATCACATACAAATTCCCAGTAAACTCCAAACGTGTTCACGATCGAGTGCGAATAGAAAAACTCATACTTTGCAAGTCACTGTTCACGACTCGTGAGTATTTTGAACTACAAGCCGACCAAGCCAACTAGACTAATGTCAACGATAGCAAAAAAAAATGTTAAATTTTTACCTATGAAAATTCACTCATACGGTTCAGCAATGTATTTATTTAAATATTTGGTGTAATCTCTAGAATTATGTAGTTGATGGATGCAAATGTCGAGGGATGGAAATAAAAATGTACATTGTTATTCATGTATTACAATGATAACGGGAGAAAATAATACATCAATCGTACCAAAATCAAAAAATGTTTTATTTACATTAATTCGCTCTCCACTGTGAATTGTCTTATTTTTCCCCATTTTGATCACTGTCTGTGCACAACCACAGTCAAAACTTAACAAACAACGTAACACATAAACAAAAACAACAATAACACACTGATAACAACAAAATTCAACAATTATAATTCAGAAATTATTTATCGTAACGTGCGAACGTACAATGCTGCGATCGGTACAAGGACGTGAGCGGGGCATGAGGTAGTCGCGGGCGGGGAGGCCGCATTCCACCCGTTCGTCTAGTTGGCTTGGTCGACTTGTAGCTGTCCCGACACACGTTCTGTCTGCAACCAACCAACCAATGCAACCTATGTCCTAGTCCTGCACCTACTCTTACAACCTACACCTTTGCCAATATTTCTCACTGTTCAAACCTTCCCTGAACTTCCACAATAGATTCTCTATTTGCATGCATTTGCCAAATCGGTCCAGCGATTCTCGAGTTTTGAGTCCCCCGGGAACAGGATAAAAGTATCCTATGTCCTTCTTCTGGTTGTAAGATACTTTTCCAGCAATTTTCAGCCAAATCGGTTCCGCCGTTCTTGAGTTATAAATAGTGTATGGGCAGAATATTCGCGTCGGAAGTCTATAAGCATTTTACAGTTTCACTAGTTATATTACAATCTAACGGTTTTTATAATTTTACGGTGACATATATAATATATAGACGTCTTTCTTTTCAGGTGGACAATATATTCCGCGAAGCCAACGTGAGTAACAACGGGACGGTCCACTACGAGGACTTCGTGAAGATTGCCTGCGCGCCCGTACCCGATTACTACTAAAACCAAAGGTTTCAAAACTCAAGATAGGCTATGACGTACATTTGACAGAACAAATCTTCACACAGTAAAGTTACGCCATCTTGGTTCTCACCATACGTCAAATGTCAGCCATCTTGTTTGCACCATACTTCAAATGTCAAAATGGCCCCAAAAGTGGAGACATTTAGCTGGAGACACATTTTGGTTCAACATTCCTCGTCTATAATATAATATCTATGACTAAATCACATAACTTTGCTCAAGCCACAATTGAATTGGCAGAGATCAATCAATTTTAATATCCAAGACAATATAATTTTTTTGGCGGGTGACCAAAAGTATATGATCTATTACTACTTAAATATATGTTTAAAAGCACTTAAAAGCCCAATAAGTGTAACTTAATAAATAAATTGATTATAATCAATGAGGCAATTCAGTGTGCAGCTGAGTGCGCGTTTTTGTTGCTACTTGAAGAAGGAATTCGTGACATCTGATGGCTTTTTGATACGACAAGGATCGTCGTGCTATCAAGCGCCGCCTGGTAACAGAAAAATAATCGGAAATTCTTATTGACCGTTTTCGATATCACTTATGCCACCAAATGACGCTTTGTGTGAATCGGGTCTGCCCCCTATTATGGCAGAAAATTATCAAAAACTAAACCAATGAGACACTAGTGACAAATAATGGTAACTATCTTGATTTCATACAAATTGTAATTAACTTCTTCATGGCGTCTAGTGACAAAAAGTCGCACTCAACACACATAACACCATGGTGAAATTTCAATGAAATTATTTCTATTTTATTACATATCAAGTCTTAATAAATATGAGCGGGACCAAAATCACTTAAGTATTTTTATATTTATTGTGTAGCTAATTAAAACCGTATATATTGTTAGTTAATTTTTCTAAATATATTTTATGATACAAAACTTTTTGTTATTATACAACGACGTTGTCCTGTAAATACTGCGTTTAATAAAAAAAATTAAACTCTTTAAAAAAAGCTATAATAACATCATCCAATGGAATTTACGAAATTATAAATCTAAACCATTAATTATTCTCGAATTTCTCGAACACATTACACACGCTCAAAAGATTTTTATAGTATTTTGTTATAAGTGGTATACTACTACCCACGGGAACGGGATAAAAAGTATCTCCTTGTTCTAAGCTACCTCCCCAGCAATTTTCAGGCAAATTAGTTCAGCCGTTCTTGAGTTACAAATAGTGTAAGTTGTAACTAACACGACTTTCTTTTATACAGGATTATTTTTTCACCAGTACAATAAATCAACATACGTAATAGTTGTCAAAAATAAAAAATACTAGCGATTTTTGTTACTACCCCTTTGGAACAAAAAAACAAAATTATCAATCCCCGAACTTATCCGCTAAACTAATACAAAATGTGGATGCATTACGCATCTATCGATGCTTTGTTGCCAACTCGTGCGCCGCCCGGCCGATCGCTTACCCCAACCCGCCGCCCCCTACCTCATACCGCACCCGTTGATGCCTTGTAGTTAGTGCGCCCATGCGGTATTAGATTGGATAAAGGACAATTTAATTGAAATGAAAAAAAAATATATTTGTGAAATGTACTCTATTATCGATACCAATGACGTGGTAAAATTTATTGTACCGATGAAAAAGTATTCCTGTATATAAATAAAAGTAAAGTTGTAAAAACCGTTAGATTGTAATAAAACTAGTGAAATTGTAAAATCTGGGAGCACGGTAGTGCCCCCGCCAAGACGAGTGAGCGAAGCGCAAGGGAACTACCAGACTACCTTTTCTCGAAGCGCTTCGTCGATTTTTTGGACCCTCATAACTTAGGTTTGGATTATACCAAATATACAAAATTTTCAGGATATGTTTCTAGTAGCGGACTAATGAAACATGTAAAGTTTTGATTTTATAGGTCTTATAATTTAGATTTTATTGATATCTAAAAACCCCTGATTTCGTCACTGACTCACTGATGATCAACAAAATTATATGGTACTTTCAGATGTCATAGAAAGCTGAAATTTGGTATGTAAGCTAGTTTTAGCACATAACCAACATAGAAATTAACAAACTTGGAACTTTTATCCTCCAACCCTTTAAACTAGGGGATGAAAATTTGTAAGAGACTTATCTACTAAATTTCTACTCTAGAGATTTAAAAATTTCGTTTTAAAAAATAAGTGAAATCCCACCAAAAACATTTTCATGTAAAGTGATGCCAAGACGATACCATATAACTCGCACTGTCAAAAAGCTATTAGATCTTATGTAATACCACGCTTCTGACTCTACCAAACTTCTAACTCTACACGCCTTGACTCTACGAGCCTAACTCCCAAACTCTACACTTTAGTCAAATTATGTGGCTTGGCCATTTCGTTTCTATAAGAATATTATAACAGAATAACAGTCCGTAAATTTTTCACTTCAGCACCTTAGCGAATGGAATGAAATGGCCAGGCCACATAATTTGACTAAAGTGTAGAGTTTGTGGAGTTAGGCTTGTAGAGTCAAGGCGTGTAGAGTCAGAAGCGTGGTATTACATAAGATCTATAGCTTTTTGACAGTGCGAGTTATATGGTATCGTCTTGGCATCACTTTACATGAAAATGTTTTTGGTGGGATGTTGATAGACTTCCGACGTGAATAAGCTGCCTATAATTTAACATATTATTATTCGTCAGATAATAAATATATAGTTTTTAATCTTTCGACATATTTTTACAATCTTGTTATTTTACAATCTAACGGTTTTTACAATTTTACGGTGACTAGATTGTTATTAAATCTTTTCTTCGTGGAACAATTAAAAAAATATGTTTTTTTTTTAAATTTGTTTGCTGTAAGCTTTCCAAATAAAATAAATAAAATATTGTGGTTAGTAATGAAAGTACACGATATGTATAATGAAAACTGTAATTTATTTCAAACATTAACAAACTCCTGTAACATGATATGGCACTAGTTTACGTGGTCCTCCTGCTGAACAAACACTGCTGTGACTAAATAAAAAAGTTATAACCGGACCATAATATAAAAAACCTCGCCATTTTGCGGTAAAATTCACGAAACTTACGCTGGGACTATGGGACGGGGAAAATTCAAAGCATTGTAAATGGAACTATGCGCTAGTACAATAGAGCTGAAAATCAAACACAAGTATCGTGTCAAATATCAATGTCGTATATGACAGTTCGACACTAGACACTTCCATTTTCAACTCTATTGTACTAGCGCAGAGTTCTACTTTCAGTGCTCTCAATTTTCCCGATCATATAGTTCCAGCCTTAATCGATATTTTTATAATGTCAAAAGGAGATGTTATAGAAATGTATGAGACGTGGGCCAGCACTATGTACACTATATGAAAATATAGCTACATAATAATATAGCGACCGTTTCCTATTCTTTATTAATTATTTTATTTAATTTTACTTCGTTTCAGTGTACATTAAAATTAAATTCGTCAAGGAGAGTAACACAACGTAAAATAAAACATGGCGGATCAGATCAAGAATGTCATTTTGACAATCACTTTTGGCGTATGACAAACAGTGACAGTTTTAAGAAGAGTTCAAGACGTCTCTTCTTAAAACTGTCAACTACGTCAAAAGTCATGTCAAAACAACTGTCATGGCCGCTCTAAAAATAGGGCTATCGCATTAAAAACTTTTCAAATAATCATTTTTGTACGCATGTACTCTTCTTCAAATTATTTATTTTGTATTTTTATGAAATTCCCATATTTTTTCCCTATTCGCCTATGTGGTGTACCTACATAAAGCTGGCCCAAAATCAAACATCTCCTTTCGAAATGTATCATGTAATTAAACACATACCATCATTTCTTAGTGTTTTAGTAAAAAAAATAACCATCCTAGGGCGTACTGATGTGCAGGTTTTTTATATTCCTGGTCGGGCTTTACAAAGATCATTCATTTTGAATAAAGAATTAATTTAAAAATTAAAATTAGATTTAAATTACCAAATGACTAGAAAGAGACGACGAATTCGATACCCTTCAATACTATATGTCACTCTCACACTTTTCTATTTAATTACCTATTTTATGTCAATAGGGTAATTCCCTAAGTCAGTCTAAACAATAACTGTGATAACAAACACACACAGCAACAAACGAGTGCGAATAATACAATCATAGCACAAAACAGTATGTTAACACATAACTAAAGTGTAACAATGAAATTATAGATATTAATTAAATATCTAAGCATTTTGCTAAACAAATACAAAAGTTTATTTTCAATAAAACATTAGAAACAATATATTATTAAACGAGAATAAGTTTCATCAATATAGACAGAAGAGTCAATTCTATCTCGGAAGGAATATGTCCATAACATTGTGAAACCGATGCGTCGACACGCGCCCTTAGGGTAGGGCTGCCATAAATTCGGAGTCGCCGACCGGGACATTTAGAACAGAAATAGGGCAAACCGTGGATTATAAAAAATACAGTACCTAGTAATATTAGTAATATTTAAGAAAATTTAACCAAAAAATTATGAAATATTCTTACACTACACTTTTCTTTGCCCACTCATATTTTTCAGACATCACATCGGTAGCCTACAGTGCCAAGCTGTATTGTGCAGAATGTGCGCTGGGCAAACGATGCTTTCAATATCCTTAGACAAAATCTCTTTTAATTAAAAAAAAAAAAACATTATTAACTCCACTCCTATCTCTTCCTCCAAAGTTAGCGTTTGTATTATCCGCACTGAAAGCAACAATATTTTGCAAAGGGATATTTTGATCCTGCAACGATTTTATACAAAATGAAGTGATTGTATCAGATGTTTCATTCGGCAATGAGTTTAATTTTAGTAATTTAAGTTTCAATCATTCTTTTTCCGTAAAGTATTGTATCAGCAGTGGAAATAAAAAATCTAGCAATCAGAGAATCTGTAGAAATACCATAAAAAGAAACTTTTTCACTTCTGTTTTAATTTGCGCGATCGAGTATGGAGCCAAAATGTGTTTAATGATCGCAGTAGCCTTTGTTCTTGCAGTTGATTGTTTTGCCGCGATACTTGCTACATTACGGCAAATGGAACACAAGGCTTCATAATCATTTCTTCCTCTTTTAATGAATGACCACTCTTTAGTATGATCGTCAGAAAACAAACACTTTCTTTTTGGCATGACTTTTTAGCATAATATTGGCAATAAACTAAACTTCAAGCGGAGGCGCGCGGCGCGGGACGCGGGTTATCATCGAAAATCTCTTTTAGGCAGTCGCAGTCGCGCGCGCTCGCCTCCGCTCCCGATAACTCGCCGATCACAGACGTAGGTCACACCTACACAGGGGTAGCTTGCGTGCATACCGGGACAAATGACTTGATGACCGGGACACCGGGACACAACGCTTCAAACCGGGACATGTCCCGGTGTACCGGGACGTATGGCAGCCCTACCTTAGGGTCAAACCTGTATGGGATTAAAGGTAAGGTAAAAATATTTAATAAAAGTATGGAGGGTAGAGATAAGGAGTACCATCTCCATATATGAAAAGTGTCCTTAAAAAGCGTTCGTTAGTTCGTTAGGGGGCCCTGAAGACTTAACGGGGTATAAAGCGGCAAAATTTAAACAGATAACTAAATCTTAGCATCTTCTTCGGTTATGTTTATAAAAATATATTCGACTACGCGAGTATTATAATATTCATGATTTACTGAATTAACTACTTTTAGTCTACTAAAGTCGTCAAAAATTTTAAATAACTAAACTTAACTCACTTCACTCCATCTCTTATTCCTAACTTCATACCATACCCTTCTTGTGCATCAGCGCCATTGTGGAAGATTTTTGAACTGTTATTTACAGCTGGACACTTTTTCAACTTTTCTCCCATAAGAGATGGTTCTCTTTATCTCTACCCTCCATACTTAAAAGGAGTCTCTCATCAACAAACAAGATGGCGCTACATTTGCAAGTATTTTCATCAACAGCAACTTTTTAGTCTCAATGGCCAATTTTATGACGATAAAACTTATTCTCGCATAGTCAAATGTTGTTTATTCGTTAAAGTGACTTACAATATTCAGATATAGATAGTTCAACACAAAGGTGCGCGCGGCGCTATATGTTGCAGCATATTATTATAACATATACGTAGTAGGTAGGTTACTAGGCCGCGTTTCTGCCACAAAAACAAAACCTGTATTACAAGATGATTACAAGTAATTACAAGCGCACGCACACATAGCGCCGCGCGCACAAATGAGTTGAACTATATGTACCTACTTACTTGGTTAAGGTGACTTACAATACTCAGATACAAAGTTATGTCTTTTTAATTTGCCACACTTAAAGGCACACTCATCTGCCTGGCACTTTGAATCTTAACAATTCCCTACAAGTATGCTTATAAGTAAATTCAGCTTGTAGCCTAATTTTACTACATAGGTAGGTGAAAACTAGCTAGCTCTATCCAAGCTATATCGCAGTGCTGATCCAATATAAGCTATGGGAGTTTTTGAGCTGTAATTTAGCTTTTCGAAACAAGTATGTTTATTAGATAGCATCATGGCGCTGCTAAGTCAGTTCAGAGTTGAAAATGAAATGACCGATTTTTTCCGTTCCGCTTGCCATAAACACAAAAAGTTTTTTGCTCTAGCAGGCATTGTAAATATTTTTTCAAACTTTAAAGGGTATTTAGGTTCAGTAGGTCAATATTAATTGCTGAAATAAGGTACTTCTTTAAAGCCAATTTACACCTCAAAAACGTTTTCATAAGTTGAACGCCGTAAAATAGTAAGGAAGAGTAATTTAAAGCTTTTCTAAACGTAGGAAGTAAAATTGATACAAGAAGGTATTTAAAATTGGAATATTAAAAGGTTATAGTTAAGAATATTATAAACTTGTAAACTGTGAGTAGGTACTAAAGTATATTTTTTCATCTAAATAAGTCTAAGTCAAAGATAAATGCAGGATTTACACGGATGACTAAGGTCGTTTCACCGTGCGGCATTCAATTTTCTATTTATTACGCTCTTATTATCATATTAATATGCAAAAGATTGGACTGCCGGAGGGTAAAATTCCGTGGAGTGCAAAAACGCCCTAAATCCGCATGACTTTTGCCGCACGGCGAAAATAGACCGTGTAAATGGAAATTTGGTGAGGCGACTGACTAAAGCCGCAAGCCCCAAAGTTGGGTAGCATTCGACTTTGGCCGCACGTCGCATGGCGCCTGGCCGCATGCGGCGGGTGACTAAAATCGACCGTGATGTGCATTGGGCATAATTAAACTCTGAAGTTGAAGAATGAAGTTATATAACAAACATTATAATACTCAGGACAAGTTTCAACATTACAGGTAGCCCATTCTTTAAATGCACGCCCCTTTGCTATATTGTTGTTCTGTCGGTGAAGCTGAAGGAGCGTACACTTGTAAGTGGCTAATCTCTACTCCATATGCGACCGCATACAACAGACTTCTTACTGATGATTACTGATACTTCACATATTGATGATTCACTTGATGATTCACTACATTAATAAAGCAAATGAACTTTACGAAAAAGCGAATACACCGTCGGCCGCTAAATCTCAATTTAAAATGTCGTATTGTACTTATTTAAAATATGAAATTGTACAAAATGTACACTTGTACTTCGATTAAAATTGGCACTATCAAGGAATATTGTGATTTACTTACAAATACGCAAACCTATTAGTTTGTTGAAAGCTATAAGTGGTAAATGTAACTCTCAGAGAAATTTAGAAATATTAATTAATTTTAAATATAGGTGTTCTAAATCAAATTGTTTCAGACAAAAATGTAATCTTCTTCTAAATATATAAAAGGTAAGCTACTGAACGGATTTTGCTGAAATTTGCCATCCGCTAAGAAAGGATTTTTGAAAATTTGCCCCCTAAAGGGGGTGAAAAAGGAGTTAAAATTTTGTGTGGAAACCGATGTCCACGCGGACGAAAACGCGGGCTAAATCTAGTTCTATATAATTCTATACATTATTCAATGTAACTAAAGGTAAATCAATCACAAGAATATCTTTGAACTAAGAAAATAGATTTGTATTACAAAATATGGGTGCTACAGTAAAATTGTAAGTACATAAGAATTTTCAAATACTATTTTTAATATTCCGTAGTTTCCGTCTCGGAAGTCGGAACCCTAATTTCGTCATGTTTTTGAAGAAAAGATGCTCGAAAATAATTATTTGTACAAAATAGGTAATGTCTTTTTATATTTTTCTGTGTCAGTATCAGTCTATGATAAAAACAAATCTACAATTTAAAAGACTTTGGTCTCAACTCTCAACTGTCAACTTTGCATTTAATATTTATGTAAAATTCTTGAGCTACGTAAATCTGGCATTGTTTTAGATCTAAATTTCCAATTTATACATCATACATACACAACACCACTAACAAGCATAGCTAAGCTATATTGTATAGATATGCCTATCTACTTGTCAGTTAAAGTAAATTAAATGACCTAATCATATCTTTAAAGTCTGGTCGAAAATTTAATTTCCTGTTGCGATAGAAATCTGGCAGCCACACCTTCTTAACATATTGTGATAAACATAAGTAATTATAACAAAAAATGAGGATAAAATGTTTTAACCACATCTTTTGTTCATGCCTCTAAAGTATCTAATTTCCAAACAGTCCAGTACCTCAGGCAGGTACATTTGCGATATCGTTACGTGTACGTAAGCGAGAAATATTGTATGAAAACCATGAAAGCGCCTCTAGCGGACGTAAAAGTAACTAAAATTTTCATACAATATTTCTCATATTTCACGTTTACGTACACGTAACGATACCGCTTGGGGTACTGGAGACGATCAAGTTTACTTGATAAGTGTACGTGATTGAATCTGTGTTGTATTGTCGCGACGACATAGACCTAGACGACTGTGGCATCCGCACTTGACGAGTGATGACACCTTCAATGGACGTCAAGTCCCTCATCAAGTGAAAAGGTCAATCACGTAGCCTTGTCAAATGTACTTGATCTCTGGGCCGCATAGCTACATCATTCTCACAGCCTACTTTAACATAAAAAAGAAGCAAACACCAATCAATGTCTAATGGTAATATTATATAGTGGCTTGGTTCTCAGACTTTTTCTACACAGGAAAGAGGGTGATACCATATCTAAATAATTGTAGGGATCAAATATATGTCAATAACTGTTCATACAACCAATATAAATATTAAATAATAAGTATGGCAATCTTGGTACAGAAAATATTAATGTCAAACTTGGTTAATCACCTATTGCAATATTTCATCCAATGTCCAAAACTTTCTTTTCCAGGCCAGTATATTATTTTACAGCACCGAAATATACCAATAAAATGATGTGTTCAATCCATGGACGTTTGTAATTCTTGAACACCGACACAACCAATAATGATATGGTACCAAATACCAATAATAACCAGAGAATGTACAATTGGACATTGTGTTTAACTAGAACATGTAAAGGCCCCTACGTGAGTGCTACTAACCACATGCTGTCATCTATCAAACATGCTTGTTCTTGATGGGGTTGCCTGGTTTCCTCCGTCTAAAGTTGCCCATTTGTCTCAGGATTTGCGTGTTCTCATCGTCCACTTCCCGGTCCATTCCCGACGTCCCGGGTATCGTTCCCCACAGCTTCAGCTTTGAAGGCAGATATATCAGACCCAGCAATGTTATAACTGAAAAAATATGATTTTATGTTATCATGATTATATCACAACATGAAAAACATGTATTAAAGTGTTAAATATTTTTCAAACCCCCATTCTAATAAACATTTACTAGATTATAGAACGGTTAACTTGTACAGTGTTGGTGTCTTTGTCTGTCATGTGACTTCCAACGTATCAGAAAAGGACAGCAACATTGTATTAGTTATAATAAGTTGTGTAAATATTTCTAGGAACATATTTTTTTCACTGATTTATAATAATGTTAGGCTAAAAACTCACAGAGCGATTTTCAGTCGCGCCCACCGTGTTCGTCGAACTGCGATTTTAATGTTATTTGCGCGATTACAAATGTTTAAAGGGCGTTTCGCACAATCTTTTGTTAACAGTCAGCTTAAGACTGCGCCGAGTGTAACCCGCGGGCGCGCTGTTTTTGTATGGAGAACTGCTGAGCCCGCGTGACGCATATTTAAATCGACTCGCGGCCGCCATAGTAAAAATGTATGGGGAATTTAATGCACTTATTGATAAATATGTATGTTATATTGTCTGACAATAATCTAAGTTTTTAAGACGGGTAAACTGTAATATACCCTTTCATGTTTTGTTTCATGTAAAAATTATGTTAGATTTCTACTATTATGATATAAAATATAACTTAACGGCAGCTTATGTTTTTACAGTTTTCGACTAATTTTACGTAATTCTGTAGGCTTAAATATTTATTATTTTGAGTTTTTGCCATGGAGTAATTGTTAACATATTCTTTGTCATGGTAACTGTATTTTTAATATATATATTGAACGAATACTTTTGATTTTATCAACTTAACGGTGGATGCCTTTTTCGGCAGCTTCGCTCGGCGCAGTCTTAATCGGAAGTTTCTTACTTTATATGGAGCGACGGAGACAAACATGCAAATAAGCTAGAAAGACATTGTGATATTGATACTCGTACTTACTATTCAGTATACAGGGAAACACAACATAGAAATTGAGTGTTGTGGAGTGGAAGTAGAAGGCCTCGGTGAAGTACAGTATTATTGTGAGAGTCAGCGACCAGTATCCCATGGAAACCACACTGAAATTAACATCATTTTTTAACAAACTGAATATGACTTACAAATCCAAATTTATCCTGATGGGGACGTTTTGGCTACTTTGCACTAAGAACCCGCGATAAAATAATAATAATAATAATAATAATAATAAAGCCATTTATTCCATATCGAGGTTTACATTTTGGTTTTTAATTAATTGTTAGTTGTGTTAGTTTAGTGCTTAAACTTAAGTGTTAGTAAGGTTATTTTTCTCTTCCCCTGATATGGTCCCTTTTAGGGTAAAGGCCTCCTCCAATGTCTCCCACTGTTTCCTTTCTGTGGCTAAGGTTTGCCAGTTTGATCCTGCTATGGCTTTAATGTCGTCCTCCCATCTTTGTTTGGGGCGACCTACCTTCCTCTTTCCGAATGGACCTTTCCAGTTTGTGCTTAGGATTGTCCACCGAGCATCTCTGAATCTAGCAACATGTCCTGCCCATCGCCACTTCGTTTTTAGACAGTGTTTGAGAGCATCTGTTAGATTAGTTTTTTCTCTAATTTCTGAATTTTTTATTTTTTGTATCCTTTTCAGCTTTAAGATACTTCGTTCCATGGCGTGTTGTGTGACATTTATCTTGTTTTTAATTTTGTTTGTGTAAACCCAAGTTTGGCAACCATAGGTAAGGCTAGGTAATATGCATGTGTCCATGACTATTTTCTTTAGGCTAGGGCTGTAGTTTCCTTTAACAATTTCCTTTTGAGACCAGTATTTTTTCCAGGCAATACTTACTCTTCGGTTTACTTCCTCTTCGTTGCTGTTTTTGTTAAGTGATACTTGCTTTCCAAGGTATATATAGTTTTCTACGTATTCGATCTGTTTTCCATCCACTGTTATAATGCTTTGAGTTTTGTTTGTGATTATTTTTGTTTTAGTGGCGTTCATTTTAAGCCCTACTTTATTGCTCTCCGAGTTGAGTTCTCTTAACATTTGTTCTAGACTTCTCGCTGTTTCGGCAAATAGTGCGATGTCATCCGCGAATCGTAAGTGACTGAGGTGTTTATCTTTTATTCGTATACCCTTATTTTTCCAATTTAGATTTTGAAACACTCCTTCAAGTACCGCTATGAATAATTTAGGAGATAAAGGGTCTCCCTGTTTCACGCCTCTTCCGATTTTGATTTCCTTTCCTCTGTGTTCAAGTCGTACTTTACTTTTGCTGTTTGAGTATATGTCCTTGAGTATGTCTATGTATGTATTGTGTACATAGCAAAGCCTTAGTGCTGACCAAATTGCGTTATGAGAAATACTATCAAAAGCTTTTGCGTAGTCCACAAATGCTATGTAAATAGGTCGGTTGAATTCTTTGTATTTCTCTATGATCTGTTCGAGAGTGTGGATGTGATCGCAGGTCGAAAAGCCTGACCGGAAGCCTGCTTGTTCTGGCGGTTGTTTCAATTCTATAAGTGGAGATAATCTGCTTTGGAGTGTCGAAGTAAAGAGTTTATAGATGCTGGGTAACAAACTTATTGGCCTATAGTTGCCGATATCTAGCGGGTCTCCTTTCTTATACAGAAGAATTATGTCTGAAGTGCACCATTGTCTGGGCACTGTTTTTTTATTTAAAATCATGTTGAAAAGGTTGGTTAGGGGGGTCAGAAGGATATGTGCGCCTATTTTGAGTGCTTCGTTGTTGATATTGTCTGGGCCAGGACTTTTATCTTTTTTCAGTTTTTTGAGATGTTCCTGTATTTCATTTGTACTAAATGGTGTTACTTCTGGCAGTAATAGGTCTTCTGTTTTGTTTGTTTCTGGTAAGTCATCGTCTTGTCTTTGGTACAGTTCTCTATAGTATGCTGTTGCACATTCTAGAACTTCTTTTCGTGATTTTGTTTGGTTTTGATTATTATGAAGTTTCTGAATCCAATCTTTGTGTGTTAGTAGTTCTTTAGTAGCTCTTTTTGAACTCCTATACAAAGTTAAGTTTTTTTCTATAATTTGTTGCCTGTATGTATTGTAGTCGTTTCGTATGGCTTTGTTAGTTATTTTGTAGATATTAGTAATTTCTTTTCTTGTTTCTTTAGTTTTGTGCTCAAGTGATATCAGTTGTTTCCTTCTTTTAATTAGGTTTTTAGTATTTTCACTCAGGATTTCATTTGTTGTTCCATTTTTATTTTGGTCTTTTTTCTCTATATCAAGGCTTTTCTTAATTATTTCTTCCAGCATGTCATAGTAAACATCTACACTTTTTGTTTGCTGTTCTATGGAGTCTAATTGTTTGCAGTTCTTTCCAAGGTTTCTAAGGTAAGCTGTTACGTCTTTTTCTGACTTTAGTGACCCTGGAGTACATTTATAATTCTTTCTAGATTTAGGGGTGTTTAGCCATATCGTCGCTCTGACTAGTCTGTGGTCTGAAGGATAACTTAGTTGGTTCAACACATCCACATTACCAATAGAGGCGGTGTTATTACAGAGTATGAAGTCTATTTCATTTTTAGTGTTTTTGTCAGGTGAGATCCAGGTCCATTTACGTTGTGGTTTTTTGTTGAAATAAGTATTCATAATTGACAATCTGTGTTCGCATGCAAATTGTATAAGTTTCTCTCCTCTTTCGTTGCGCTCTCCATATCCGTATTTTCCCAATATAAGGTTATCCTCTTGTTTAGGGTAGCCTATCTTTGCGTTGAAGTCGCCCATTACCAAGATTAGCTTGTCGCTCTGATTCATGGCTGTTCTTAAATCCTTGTAGAACTTGTCTATCTCCAGATCAGTTGAGTTTTCTGTGGGAGCGTACACTTGTATTATCGATAGTTTTTTGTAGTTGATTTCCATTTTCAAGAGAGCAACTCTTTCTGAAATTCCGATGAAGTCGGCTATGTTAGACCTCAAGTGTTTTTTGATGAGAAAGCCCACTCCGTGGTGGCCTGCTGTCTCTCCTACGTAACAGAATATGTGATTCTGGTGTTCTTCTATTTTACATCCCAATCTTCTTACTTCTGCTAGACCTATTATGTCGTATTTGATATTTTGTAGGGTGTACAAGAGTTCTATTAATTTATATGGTTTCGACAATGATCTGACATTGTAGGTGCCAATGCTCAGAGCATAATGGATTTGTCGTGTCTTCATTAGATAGTTATTTTCTTGGTTGTTTATGGTTAGTGGTTGCTGTGTTTTTTGAGTGTTAATTCTAGTTGTATTTAGTGGAGGGTTGCGGTCTAAATTCCCCACGGTGACCGCTTTCCGGCTTGGGGAATGTAGGTTGACTTTTTTTGATTTCTCTTTAGTTTTATCTATTGTTTCTTTCTTCCGGTTCTTAGGGGGCAAATTTAGTTTTTTGGAATAAGAATTTCAGATATTGAATTTGTTCTGGAACGGCTCGTAAACTCGAGTTTGTTTGTTCTATTTATTTTGTTTGGGGCCGTTTGGCTGTCAGTCCCTCTGTTTGTGTGAATATTTTCGGGTGTTTTTGTTGGTGAGCGTTTTCGTTTATCCTGACTTTTTCCCTTAATTATGAGTTTATCGTAGCGGATGATAGCTATGTTTCCCTTCTTAATTTCTTCCTGTTGGGCTGCTTTTAACTCATTCCTGACCTGCAGGACATCCTTGGGGAAGTCTTCGGTGGCGTATATATTTTCAGGAAAGTGTTTGTTATTTTGTAGAATTGCAAGTCTCCTCCATGACAGGGTAAGTTTAATTAGAATCGGTCTTTTTTTCTTGTTGTCTTTTCTTCCTAACCTGTAGGCCTCGCTTATTTCCCATCTGTCAAAATCGTCAATATTCGCTGCTTTGGTCATATCATTGAGAGTTTTTAGGACAAGTTCCATGAGGTTGGAGGTATTCCCTTCCTGCTCTTCTACTCCATACAAAACTATGTTATTCTTCCTAGCGTTCCTCTCTAAGTTGTGGATTTTTTCCTTCAGCAGCGACACTTCACTTTTAAGTTTGGTATTCTCTTCTATTAGGGGGCTCAGTTTTTTTTCCAGTGTAATTCCCATATTTTTCGTAAATGTATCCGTAAGGGTGTGGGTCTGTTTGGCAAATTCTTCCTTAATTTCTTCGGTTCTTGCTTTAAAAGCTTGGTTCATTTTTGTAAATAAGATATCCATTTGGTTCTGGTCCATTTTTTCGATTGCTATTTTTCTCTGTTTTACCTGGTATAATTTTTGCTTTTTTAGAGTAGGCACCCCTTATTTTTGGTAGAAATATTTTTTGTAGTTGCCACACTTGATCGATTTGTCTGTGGTCGATATGACAGTTGTCAGTGTCAGCTGTCAGTTGACAGTTGTCAATAAACATGTGCAGCACCGGAAATAAACGTTGGAGATTTATATTTTTTATGTCGTAGCTATTGTTATGTGGGTATGGTCGCCAAAAATTGTACTTATAACATTCATGACATCGTAACACACGTTACATACATGACCGAATGTTACGTACATGACCATTATAAAGCTTAGTCCATAATAATATAATCCGTCGTCGCCAAATTTCATTCATATCGGCTTAAGTAGTTTTTGCGCGAAAGAGTAACAAACCCCAAACTCAAGACCCCCTCTACCCCCATCTAGACCCTTTTAACCCCTCTACCCCCCCCCCCCTCTAGACCCGCTCTAGACCCCCTCCAGAGCCCCCTCTTGACCCCTTCCTGACTACCCTCTAGACCCCCTCAAGACCGATGGATGGATGGATGCTCCTGACTCTCCTCTAGATACCCCTCTCCTGACCCCTCTAGATCCCCTCTAACCCTCTCCCCCTCTCTAGCCTATGTCTTTTCTGATAGTATGTTCTTACCCTCTTCCAAATTTCATCAAAATCGGTTTTGACGTAGTCTTATATAAACTTTCAACCTTTATTTCAACCCCTTCAACGCGAAAGTCGTGATGAAATGTAGCCTATGTCCTTTCTGAGGGTCTGTTCTAACCCTGTTCCAAATTTCATCAAAACCGGTTATGTGGTTTAGGCGTGAAAGCGTAACAGATAGACATACAGAGTGACTTTCGCATATTTTATAATATTAGTAAGGATTTTCATCACCGATTTTTATTATCATTATTATTTTAAATATCACTTAAACCTTAAAAAAAACTACCACCTGGCCCAACACACTGGCCAGGTTCAGTCAAACAAACTGCCGGCCGGCGCCGCGCAGTTTGAGTTTGTTCATTATTAACATACAAAAATACTTCTTATAATTATATTTTCAAGTGTAGTCTCCGCCTTAGAACTGGTCATGACTGTAACGTTACACATTTCGTTACACATTGTAACATTCATGACGTAAAAAAGCGTGCGACATAAACTAAAATCCAAATATCACTTCATTCCAATCAACTACAGATTTGGACGTATATTTACCGTATTCAGTAATAATGAATCTTTTAAATCTTGTTAACAAAAAAACACAATAAGCCGTACTTACCTTTGAATCAAACACTCAATAGACAATATTTTTTAGCGACAAATCTTCAAGTGAAAACAAATCTTAATTTTACTTACGCAAACAAGTCTGGCCGATGTTTCTTTCTGAATGTTAGCATTTCGCTCGAAAGGTATGCCATATGAAAATAGCAAAAACTGCCAAATTACTCAAAGAACATAAAGAAACAAACGTTATATTCATGACGTTACACACTCATAAAAAAAGTGGACACATTTTTGAAATCGACTGAAATGGTAACTAAAGCGATATTTTTTATAAATTCGTATAGGAAACGTAGAAAAAGTATCATAAAGCGTAATAACAATTTAAAAATACGAGAAACAAATTCAGTTTTGGAAATGTTATCAATTTTTCATACAAAAGCAGCAGTTGGACAAAAAATTTTTATATGGGAGTAAAACCAGTACTTTAAGAAAAATTATATTTAAAAAATAAATGTTTAGGCATAGTGCATTTCGTGGACATTTTATCTACACATAAGAAGCTCGTTATTTAGAACAATGTACAAGAACTCAAGTTTATCAAAAAACTATCAAATTATTAAACAAATAAAATTGGGACAAACGAAAAATAATAAATGTACAATTTTTGCCGACCATACCCATGTATATCACATTGGGATCGTTTTTTGCACTTTTTGCACTTTTAAGTTGAGTTTGTTATGATTTTTTTTGTGATTTTATGCTCCGCAGGTTTAGTTTATTGTTTTTATTCACTTTAGTTCTAAGATGGTTGGTAAATCACTTATTTTGTAATTAAAAACACTAGCACGAGTTTCGAACACTGTTCACTTGACAGGAGCCGAACCGGAAGTCTCATAAAGTACTCATAAAGTCTCATAAAATAAATACTTAAAAACATTCCCATGGAAGTTTGTAATTATGGGTGGCACAATTACTTTCAGGGGACTAAAGTATCTAGATACTGAATTTATTGATAACTTGAAGAACTTTAGGACCGTAAATTTGACACCTTTAGCCTTAATATTAGGTTGGGGAAAAAGTTTCTTCGCATTTTATATAAAAATTCAAAAGGTTTTTTTATAAAGTTTATTTACAAGTGACTAAAGTATATAGGTGCCATTTTGTTCGATAACTTTTTGCCATCTTGTTGGTAGGTACATGATCCCATTGCTATAAAATTTTTGGGGCTTCTGATGAAAAAACTGCGAGAAGTGGTTTTGGCAGTCCTCTTGTGATGTCAACCTGACACTGCCTAAGGAATTCTGCAGCGTCCGAAACAGGTGGAAATCTGAAGGTGCAAGGTCAGGACTATACGGCGGATGCATTAACACCTCCCAGCCAAACTCCCGTAATTTTTTCTGAGTGGCTAAAGATGTGTGAGGTCTAGCGTTATCATGGTGAAAAACCACACCCCTTCTGTTGATTAATTCCGGCCACGATCCACTTTTCATCACCAGTTATCAGCTTCTTCAAAAATGGTTCGGTTTCATTACGTCGTAATAAAGAATCACAAATGAGTACACGGTTCATTAGGTTTCTTTCAGTGAGCTCATGAGGCACCCAAATATCGAGCTTTTTTGTGTACCCACCTTTTTTCAAATGCGCCAAAACCGTTTTGTGGTCAATTCCCAGTTCTTCAGCTACATCGTAACTACTAATATGCCGATCTTGCTCCACTTTTTCAAAAATGGCAACAGTTTTGTCCGTAACAGGGTGACCAGAGCGACGTGCATCTTTGATATCAAAATTTCCGGATTGAAAACGCTTAAACCAAATTTGCGCTACTCTCACAGATACTGCATTAGGTCCATAAACATCACAAATTTTTTTCGCGGCTTGTGTTGCATTTTTACCTTTTTTTGTAATAAAATTTAAAATGTATCGAAATTCTTCATAAGAATCACTCATTTTAACAATAAGAAAAACAAATGAAAATCTCAAATTTACCTAATTTGAATTTGGAATTGTCTTCTGTAAAATTAAAACTTTTTAATGATACCAAAATCAGCCAGATACAATTGGTATAGCCCAAGATATTTTATGACAAGTTCATACATACTATAATGCGAAAAGACTTTTTCCCCAACCTATTAATAAAAACTTAGGATTTAGTTTATAAGCATTACAATAAAATCCATGTACTTTTAATGCCACATTTGCAAAACACAATTTTCTTCCTGCTCGTGAACATTATTTATAGTCATAAAATATATTGCAGTTGAAAATAAAATATTTTGTGTTTTATAGAAGACACTTACGGCTTATAATGTATGTAGAGGGTACAGTGTATGAGTGCCAATGCCTTCAGCACCGAGTACATGCCCAGCATCCGAGATAGTGTGTAGTCACCTGAAAATGTTTACAGATTAGTTTTGAAATACTGTTTCATAACATCAAAATGAATGCACTGAGGCACTTTTTGCAAGAATTTGTTTTTATATAGGCTCTTTTCAGAATTTATTAATTTTTAAACAGCCTTTATTTATCACAAAGCATATGAATACTTACCGTCTAATTCATTTTCTCCGTTGTGATTGAGGAACGATCTTCTTTCTATATACGAGCGGCCGGCTGTACCCAAGTCCATAAAAGCTACGAAGGCTATCCATCCTCTAAAGGCATATAAGACTTTGTTTTGCACAGCCATTGTTCATAATTTAATTTAAAAAGCTTTACCTTCACTCTTGAGTTTTGTTTTTAAGTTAGAAACTATTTAAACTTGATTTAAATAGTAAGTTTATTGGACGAACTTAACATACGTTTTCACTATTTTTCTTTAGGTTCAATTGAATTTAGCGGGCAGCCTAGGTTTACAAATTAACGCGCGTAATTATAAGCGTGTATCGCACTGCGGTATTTTGCCTGCATTATATATTTTCATACAAAATTTATAATTAGACTTCGAACAAGTTTACAGAGTTTGCGCAAATTTCTTGTAAATTTTTGTCAATGTCAAAAGTCAAAATTATGTCAAATGTCTATGGACTTGTATTTTTAATTTTGGCAGTTTGTTAGTTGCAAAAGCTGTACACCATTCTACCAGTGTCATAGACCATTTTTTAGCTGTAAAGCCGGGTTTTCACAATACGAGTACGCTCGGACCGAGTGCGCTCGGATGGCTACTCGGACGCTACTCGTAATGTGTAAACAGGTGATCCGAGCGCCGATCACCTGTTTACACATTACGAGTAGCGTCCGAGTAGCCATCCGAGCGCACTCGGTCCGAGCGTACTCGTATTGTGAAAACCCGGCTTAAAGCCGGGTTTTCACAATACGAGTACGCTCGGACCGAGCGAACTCGGATGGCTACTCGGACGCTACTCGTAATGTGTAAACAGGTGATCCGAGCACACTCGGACGATGGCATCCGATCAGAGTCGACTCGGGCGCGGCTCTACTTTTACGAGTTGACTCGGATGAAATTTTAAAAACAAAATGGCGTCAACTAAAAAAATTAAAACGGAGCTAAAGAAAAAGTGGACAGAACGTGAAACTAAACCTTTTCCGAGTCGAAATCGTTATTTTATATTTTTTTATTTCCCTCCCGTGATTTTATATTACAGCCAATAACATATCTGTCACAATTTCTACACCTCGAAGCAACAAGTCAGTCGTCGTCATCTTGTGTGTTTAGAAATCAAATGCTACTTTGATTCAAAAAACCAAAACTGTGAAAACCAAATTCCGAGTGGGCTCGTATACGATTAGGCTCGTACGAGCGCACTCGGTCCGAGAGCACTCGTATTGTGAAAACCAGGCTTAACCTTAAGGCGTGACTTCTGCGAAAGTTTTTTTCGAAACATTACACCAATGACTAAAGAATTCAAAGGACAGGCCCTACCTATGACAAAAACGTGTCCAATTTATCAGCTGATTATGAGCAAAAAATGGCTGCCGAACTAGAGTTGCAATTATGAGTATCGACAGTATCGATATTTTAAATTTTCATAAGTTTTACAATAACTTACATGTATACGTAAATAAAAAACTTATTTTACTAATGACATTGTACATTTAACTACTTTTATTAATCGATAATATCTTTTAACGGACATCCAAAAAAGTATTCGATGCTGACGATATATTTAGGTATACATTCTATTTGTTCTAACTAGACCACTTTCAAAAAAGTTTTTGTAATATCTTTATTAATCATGTAAGACTTACCTTTATTTACCATGGGACAGAAGTGCCATTTCTTTATTGAAGTCAACACGCTTAAGTATAATTATTAGTTAAAGATCTTTTAACTCCTAGGTCCTTATAGGTTATAATATTATAACCTCTAAGGACCTAGGAGTTAAAAGATCCTTAAATATTTATTTGTATACGAGCTGAGCCAACTGTATAAATTGGTTTATGACATGAAATTATGCTCTTTTTATTCTTAATTTATGTATACGTAAGTAAAAAAACTTATTTTACTAATGACATTGTACATTTAACTACTTTTATTAATCGATAATATCTTTTAACCGACATCCTGAGTATTCTATGCTGATTGCTGAGGATAGTTTTATTCTATTTGTTCTAACTGGACCATTTTTTCAAAAAAAATTGTAATACCTTTATTAAGTAAGACTTAACTTTATTTACCATGGGAAATAAGTGCCATTTCTTTATTGAAGTCAACACGTTTATCTTTTATTATTTAAGGATACTTTAACTCCTAGGTCCTTAGAGGTTATAATATGGTTAAATATTTATTTTCATACGAGCTGAGCCAACTGTATAAATTGGTACATAAAATGAAATGGTGCTTTTTTATTCTTTATTTAGGGACTTTTGATGTACAGCGTAAGTCAGTCCCATCGTAACCTAATCTTATACATAATGACAAGATGCTTTATTTGGTGAAAATATGGTTACAATTAATAGGTGTTACATTTTTACAGCTTGGCAAATAATTAGTCCTTGTGGCATCGACAGATGGAACTAAAAACTTTTTGAACTATCTAAGGTGGAATAGAAATAAAAGACAAAGGAATATATCCACTTATATTAAAATGAATAAGTCTATCCATTTCTAAATAAAATTAAGTTTGTTCAAAAACTGGCTATGCTATTCTCTTGACTGGGTCCGGGGATTAATATTTTCTTCTCCAGCTTTCAAACATAATTTGCTTATTGTATCACTTTTCGGAAACCTATAAAAAGCAAGTATTATTAGTTTTATCATTTGTCAAATAATTTTGGTCACAACAATATTATTAAAAGCTATTAAACTTATATTTTTAAAACCACATCGAATACATTCAGATTGCTTTTTGAGACATAACACAAATGTAATTATTATGTTTTTATCGATGTAATTATTATTTGTACCTTTATCGATAACTATTACAAACGGTAGGTACAACACTTTTCAATTACGTAAATAAATCTAATCACTTAAAATGCAATTTAAAGGACTGTTCTAATGAAATTTAAGTGGATATGAATATAATAAATGAAAAAATCAAATTGCAACGCAATTATTTAATGAAATGTTTATAGTATTGCATAAAACCGGCTACTAACCTGCGTAAATACAATTGAGGTTGATTTATACTCTTTATTGCATTGCACCTTGCAATATAACGTTTAGGCATGTTAATTGTCACTTTTACAACATTCAAGTAAAATTTTAAAGAATAAATCCTTTTAATCTCTTGGAAATTCATAATTAAACAAAACATAAACAACCTTTTGACAGGAGACCCACCACAGTTAATTGACAGTTAATGAGCAAATAATGGCAGATCGTTCCACATTTCGTTAATTGTCAAAGTTTTGAAGTCTAATGTTTCTAAAATGAGCAAAAACAAAAATATTGCTGTTTCTTCTAACATGAAAATTATTGCATTAGATAGAAAGAGACCAAATGATATTTCACCGTCTGTCTCATATTTCCATCATATTTGTATAAGCGCTAGTATGTATAGAACTGTAAGGGCCCCTCCATGTATATACCTCAATGCATTACACAGAAAACATGAAACAAAAACATTTGTTTTCATACACAAGCTGTCTCCAGCTACAGAAAATGTTTTTGATCGAAACAAAACATTTTGTACAGACAAGATCTGATTTCCGATGAGGAAGACGTAAGCACTTAGGGTTTCTTAAGTCAGAGAAGCACTCGCAGTTTTAGCGATTACAGATGCAGAATCTAGAAGAAAACACAGGGGCTTTAAAAGGCCACTTTAGGTTTTCATGAAGTAATTTTTTTCCAGTCATAATAGTGCGCCGTTTTACGCAAAGACTTCTCATACACTACTGGATAAATACTCAAAGGTTTTACGCATTTCTATTGAAATCTGTCAAAATTGATATTTTTTAAATCATATATTATGAATTTATGATCGATCATAAAAACAAACACAAAAATCACAGCAAGCAAATCCCTAAAGCACCCTAAAAAACCTGTACCTAGGTGTCATGTGAATGATGTGAACAGTTGTTAAGAAATGAAACATCTCTTCCCCTCTCTACCCGCGCGGGAATATTTTCCGCTTGTTTCCGAAAATAAAAACATTGTTTACACAAATCCCGCGCCCCAATGTATCGATGTTTTGTGTAATGTTTCGAAAGATACACGTGCAGGAGACTGCGGCTACCGTGTGCCCTGACCCTGACGTGATCAACACAATAATATGTGCAGTGCTACTTGCTCATTACAAAATTTATGAAGTTCGTTACCAAACAATTCATTAGGATGAGCGTTAGATTATATATGTCTTTGGGATGAGCATTAAAGTCTCCCATGAATCATGATAAAAACATTTTCAATCTCTTGTTACACTCAACTATGGAAGTAATTTCTTAAACATTTAACAAATTCCAATAGCAATTAGTTTTAGTTGCAATTAGTGGTGGGTCGTCGACGCTTTTTCGATCAACGAAACGAGACCGTTTATCGTTCATCGTAAACTAGTTGAAAAAACAGTTTTTTTTTTCGACTAGTTTACGTGTTCGACGAATACTGAACTGAGCAATAAACTATGACAAACAAAGTAGTTTTGTTGAATGAACGACTTTCAGCATTAACTGTTTTGACAAACTTGTTGTCGTTTGCTGATCGACGCGACTAGTGATGACGACGAACGACGAGACGGTTTAATCTGTGAGCGGTGGAAATTGTTAGCTTACTTTAAAGTTCATTTTTAACCCCCGACGCAAAAAGAGGGGTGTTATAAGTTTGACGTGTCTGTCTGTCTGTCTGTCTGTCTGTGTGTGTGTCTGTCTGTCTGTGGCATCATAGCTCCCGAACGGATGACGCGATTTCGATTTAGTTTTTTTTTGTATTAAAGGTGACTTACATGCGAGTATTCTTAGACATGTTTCATGAAAATCGGTTGAGCCGTTTAAAAGTTGTTGGGGGTGAAAGCGGGGAAGAATAACCGAATGTGCAAATATACTCGAGTGGGGTCTCAAATGAAAGCGCACTGAAAGAGAATATTAATGACTTAATCGAAAGTGTTCGTAGCTTCATTCGATGAGAAAACTGGTGGTGGGAAGATAGCCGTTTGAAGATGATCAGTTCTTTTCTAGTTGATGAGGGGATCTGACTAACTTTCCAATGTCCGATCTATTCAAAATTTCGTACCGTGTTACATCAACGATATTCAAAGAACATGGTAAGGTAACCATGACCTGATCAGCCGTTTGAAGATGATCAGCTCTTTTCTACTTGATGAGGGGATCTTACTAACTTTCTTATGTCCAATCGATTCGAAATTTGGTACCGTGTTACTTCAACGATATTTAAAGAACATGGTGAGGTAACCATGACCTGATTAGCCGTTTGAAAATCATCTTTTCCTTATTAGTTGATGATTAGCTGTTTGAAAATCATCTTTTCTTTATTAATTGATGAGGGGATCTGTTCATCGTCCACATGTCCTATCGATTCGAAATTTGGTATCATGTTACTTCAATGATGTTGGAAGTATGTATATAAGCTAAAATTATTTCAACTTACATAATATTATGTGATAATATAATTATAATAGTTTTAAAATATTATTTATTATTTTTTAGAGTAATTTTTTGTGTCGGGGGGTTTTTATATTAAAACACCGCCCACTCAATGAAATATGAATGTAATTATTACATAGACTAGAGCACGTCGTCGGTTGTAAAGAACAGAGATAGACGTATTGCTCGTGCCGAGTCGTCGTGCCCCGCGCCCGTCCGTCGATCGTGTCGTTGCGTCGCGACGAACGGTCTCTGTCGCACGCACCGTTTCGGCATATGGCAACCGTTCACGCATAGACTAGTTTATCAGTAGGCGCTAAACTAGTTTACCCGTTCATGACAAATAAACAGTTTAATAAAACAGTTCGTTCATTCAACGCCCATCCCTAGTTGCAATACACACTAATCGTAATCATGTGATGACGCATGCGGACTGCAGATGTTATAATACTTACCGCTATCGTACCGTATGATTTATTTCAGAGAGGAAGTTTTGAATAACCATGTAATCTGTGTCTTAGTACGATTATTACTACAATGTTACTCTAACAAAATATTTAGTATTTTGAATGCTGGTAATAAAGCAAAATTCCTAAAAATACCGCCGCCATATTGGGATTGTCAAAAAGTTCACGATTTATCGGTGTGTAGGAAAAAATGAATTTTCGTTTTCCACGAATCGAATATAAACTATATGTGTGATTAAACAGTTCAAACGGAGTCTTTAGATGTTTCGTTCACCGTCTTCATCGCGGGAAAAAGTTTATAAATGATGTTTTCTATGACGAAAGGTTCGGATCGTAGTGGTGCTGAGACGGAGCCTGAGGCCGGTGGTGGTTTGCCAAAAACCTCAATGCCGTCCGACGAGGTGGCTTCCGCGGTGGCTGCAGTTTCAGACGAGATCGTGGATATCTTGAAGGACGAGTTTGGTGATGCTGACAGTGCGGACCGCATCGGCGCAGAGCTCGCGGACTTGGGCGCAGAGCTGGGTCTGCTCGCCGGCTTGGCAGACGAACCCCAGCACAACTTCCCATCGCTCTTCGAAATCGCCGTAAGTTACACTCGGCATACCATAATGACAATGATGTCATTGACCTCCTGATTTGACAAATGGTGAATTTACTACTTGAATGAAAATACATACTACCCTAATTAGTATGTAGATACTAACAAGAATAATACTATCTAATCTTGTGCTATAAAATGTAAGAGATGTGAAAATAAGGTGTTTTTAGTGTTGAAGTTTTTGTTTTGCTTCAAAACTCTTTCTATTATTGTTCTATTTATTGTTATTTTCTAATAAGTTATGTGAAAAATGTTTTTTATACAATCCATCATTAAAACGTACACATAATTTCTATACCGATTATACGACATTAGGTCTATGGTCTTACAATCATAAATACAGTACTAATTTAATGCATTTAAACTCTGATTTCCTAGGATAGTGGTGCTCTTTTACAGCAGAGATAGCTCCATGGCCTAGTGGGTAGACCGAGTTCACATTCGAGAGAGTGCAGATTCGATTTCCAGGGTGTAGCATTTACCAATGATACTTTCAGATCTCAAGTACATTATACGGATGCTCTAACAGTGAAGAAAACCTGCACATCAGTTGGCCCCAGACATATTAACCAGTCCTTCCTCTGGACTAGGCTGACTGTGTTGTTATAATGTCGTATTTGCTTGCACTACAGTGTTTCAAGAATAATTACTTCACTCGGAGAATACTGTATAAATCATTCAATAACAGATGTAAAGACCTAAGTTACAGCAGCTGTAATGGACTATGACCTACATGTGTATCAGCTATCAACTGCTGCTTAAAGATGGCATCACTATCTTAGCTACTGATAGCTTTATGATTTGTAAAAGAGGCATATAAATGTATCAGAACTTGTAATTACATATTCCTATAGTATATTTCCTTGATTTGTTTTGAAATAAAGCAGGAAATGGTAAAGTGAAACATTGATGTGAATTTACTCGTACATCCATAATATTTTGAGCTCTAACTACAAACATTTGTATTTTTCTAATTGGATTTAATGTTGTTGTTTTGAATATATCTATTATTTAGATAACATCACTCACTTGTTTGTTAAAATGGGGAAGCCCTTACAGACCTCTATTGACTAGACCACACAAGTCTCATCGTTTGTATAGATGTCAAGCGTGGCATTATTTTTCAAATTACTATGATATCACAAGAGCGATTTAGTTGTGATAACTCCCTGTTTCCGAGTAAACGATACAAAGCCCGTAGCCGCTTGTCGCGTCTTTTAGTTTTTTAGTTTTCATTTGATTTGGCACCGAGAATATTCGAGAGGATATGGCGCTGAATGAAGTCAATTTCACTCCTCTTTACATGGAAAGTTACAAGCGAAGTACATACACTTGCGTGGTCTAGTAAATAGATGTCTTTGGGAAACCCTTAATTTGCTAAAATGGGTTCTAAGGACTAGGAATGCAAGTGTGTAACACCAGAGGAGTATGCAACTGTAACCGGTGTTGTGAGTGTCCATGGATGGCAGTAATCGCTTTTCATCATGCGATATCCATATGCTTGATTCCTGGTCCATTTTATAATAAAAAAACCTTCCAAGTTGTTTATTTTATTTACAGGGCCATTTGCCCACCACACATTCCCACCACTGCAACGCCTTTGTAGTCAGGATCTACAGTGGTAACCGAGGATATTAATCCTCAGGGGTGCCCGAGGGACATGCTTAATTTGTCTGTCCAACAAAATTAATCACAAATTGTTTGTGAATAGATTGGCCACCGAGGATCTGGTAGTGCTTCATCATCGTCTTCGTGGTCTGGTGGCCGCGGTGGTCGATCAAGACGGCCTCCGAGACCACAGCGCGCGCAGCGTCGTCGACCCATCGCTAAAGGCAAAGAGGTAGTTATTCTTCAGATAGATATTAAGTAGTTGAGACTAATACAAAAGCACAGAATACAGAACATACAGAATGTGTGTTTGATCACATTTGTACGCAGCGCATTGTAACCAAAACCATGGCGAAACACTGCCCCACCAGCTCTTTAGTTTACTCTTTACAATTACAAAAGAAATCGCGTTATTATGTTACAATAATTAGGTATTCAATAAAAATTTATTGAAAAAAAGTTGGGTAAAATATTCCATTATTCTGTGGCAACATATTATGTGTGGATAGCCACACCAATTTGAAGTAGTGACGGCTTCACTTTCAAGCGCGTTGACGGTTTCTGAATGATTTCTGTATTCTGTATGCAAAAGTTTATGAAAACTTCATCGTAAATGTATTAGTGAATAGAATGAGTGGTTAGCGGCTAAATATCATCATTGCATATGATTGTACTAATGGTTACCAGCTTCCAGTAAGGCCTCCAATTTGAAATTTTTTTTTTTTTGTAAAATCAATTACGCATATTTTGGGCATATTATGATCTGCTGCTTATGTAAAGACGTTTAAGCAGAAAAATAATTGTCATACTCGAAAAAAAAAATTCTTTATATGGGCGAGTTTGCGTTTTGCGGAGAGTCACCCGTACATGAGATGATTTTTTACTTTGAGTATGACAATTATTTTTTTGCCTAAACGGTGTTTACATAAACAGTGGATCATGTGCCCGAAGTATCCGTAGTTGATTTTCGGAGACCTTATATATTTTATGTTAGTGTTCAAAAAGACATTTTTTAAATTTATTTACCCTTAGTGCCTTTTGGGATACTATCACTACCAAAGGAATATGATGAACTACCTGTTGCCCGCGGCTCCGCCCGCGTAAATACAGTATCCCACCGGAACACTGTACTTTTTCGGGATAAATAGTATTTTAATCCAGAGCTTAAACTATTACCATACAAAAATTTATCGAAATCGGTTCAGTAGTTTTTGCGTGAAAGAGTAACAAACATCCATCCATCCATCCTCACAAACTTTCACATTTATAATATATAGTAGGAAGTAGGATGCGAAGAAACACTGAGCAAGTAGTTGTACTGTATTTATGTTTGTTTGTTTGTTTGCAGATATCACGACGACGCAGCGCTGCAGCTCGGCGCGCGGCGTCGATGCGCGTGCGCCGCATCGAGGTGGTGTCGGACGCGTCCGACGTGGGCGCAGACTCCGACTCCGACGACCAATGGACCGAGTTCGATGATAATTGTAAGTGTAAGGCTGGGAGTATATTTTCAACTCTATTTGTATTAGCGCAGAGTTCTATTTTTAGTTCTCTGAATTTTCCTGGGACTGCTTAAGATTCCGGATTCCGGATCATAGTCTCAGTCTAAGGTTATGTTCAGTCGTCGACAAACTTCTTTTACTTCATTTTTAACTTATTTACTAACTATAGCACAGGGTTGTGGACACTCATGACTGTATGTATTAGCAAACTTACATGGACTTACAAAATACATTGGTCAAAATATTTTTTGCAAAGTTCGTCTAGGCAATAGAAACAATGAATACCATTTTTTTTTGCGTTGCCAACAGTAGATTGATTTTTATTCTATGTTAACAAAAGTTGTTGAATTTACTTACACTTATTAATCTATAATAAAACAATTATTTGGTTATATGTTTTCATTTATCATTAATAATGATATCTATGAATGCTTCCACACCATGTCAATCTGGTCCTGTACTAAGTTACCTTAGAATTCCTATCACAGTGATACCAGACAATACAAATATATTTTATACTTATATACTACATGTACACATATTTAAGATTTTTACTATACTATACAAATATTTAATACACATCCAAGACCCAGGAACACAGAAAAACTTTTTGTCCGTCCGTCACAGGGGTTGTTAAATAATAATCAAGCATGTTTAATTCACAGCGGGCACTACAGACAGTTCGTCGGGGAAGGATGTGGACATGGTCAACATTGACTGCACTGACTATCAGGACAAGGGATCTGTGAGTGTTATTTTTATTCTTCTCCTTCTTCTTTTATTTATGGCAATCGCGGTTGCAAAGGTTTTGCACCATTCTGCCAGTGTTGAGTATTTAAAGAATTTTATTTTTATCTTTTACTAGCTTTTGCCTGCTTTAAAATAGTATCGAGTATCCCACGGGAATATTGTGCTTTTTCGGTATAAAATAATAGTAGGATATCTTCATTTGACTGCCTAATGCTCGATTTCTGGAGATTTTAGTTTTTACATAAACTCTAGGATAACTATGTTTAGCTGGCGAAAAGTGTCCGAATCCCAATTCCATCAAAAGATGATGGATCTTTTGATGGAATTTGACATTGGTCACTAGATGAATCTTTTTCAAATTCGAGGATAAAGTTATTTTGTTTTGCTATAATTTGGCAACATAATTATGTAAACCTGGGAAGCAGCAGCAGGAACATTTAACAGCGGTGTAAATGTGACATTATCGAATGAGAATTGTATGAAAATCGGTCAAAATCATGACAGCGCCCGTAAAAGAAGAAGGGGCAAAACGTATTCGATAGTGTCGCAAGTAAGAAACAATTTTCAGAAGTAATTATGTGCGAAAAATTCAGGAAAGAGCTTATTTGTAGCGTTTTATTATTATTCTATACATTTCTACAAAATATGAGGGGCAGTTTATCAAAATATAACACTTTTCTGAAGTTTGCTGTATACTATTACTTCCCAAAAATTGTTCCTTATTAGCAATACCATGAAAAAGTACAATGATACAGGATTTTTTAAATTTTTTTTACTTTTCACCCTCATTAACTTTTTTCTTCCATGGTTTAGAGATTTTTCGTCATAAAATAAAATGTCATACTTTTTAAGCCCCTTCATTTGATATATGTCTTGTTGTGCTACAGTAGTGGGGACGGGCTCCATACAAAAAAGCCTCTTCTTTATTCAATAACATTACGTTTACGCCGCTGTCAAATGTTACTGCTAGGTCCCCTGTAACTAGGTAGTAAGGGTGGGTAGCTAGTATTATATGAAATGATCCATCAATGGTTCAAGAAAATAAAACGACTACAGGGGGGGGGGGGGTGGGTAGTATCAAAGTTCTGATTTAGGCTGTTGATTACTTTTCTATATATTGGTCTCTCCGCCTCTGTATATTGGTCATCTCTGTATTATATATACCAGCCGGCCCATTTCGGGGGGGGTTTGAACCCCCTAAACCACCTACGCCCATGCCTAAAGTATACTCATCTCGGGCCAGTGTCATGGAGAATGTTCCTCTCACCCCAGAGAGAGATAGTGGGCTCCTCTTGCCTCATGTGACTTTAACTAACGCAGCAGGTGGAGGCGCCGGCGATGGGCCAGTTCCTGCTGCCGCTGCTGAGCGCCGACGCCGGCCCGGAGCCCGAGCACTTCCTCATACGCCACGAGGACATACTGCAGGTGCGATACCACAAGTTGATGTATTACAGTTGCCGGTATCAAATACTGCCGGTATCAGAATAAAATAGGTGCTCCCATACAACAAATGTTTTTTAGCCGTTTTGTGCGGAGCCAGCGACCACACAGCCTATAGACGCCTAATGTTTTAATTTCTCGAAACCAATAATTGTGTCAATGCGCTGAGGCGGGGGGAGAAGGCAAAAATGCATACTGATTGGCCGATTCAAAGTGATAATTATGGAAGAAAGGATAAGCAGTACTTATTTGTATTTGAAAGAAAGGGATGTACTGTTAAACATTATGCTTTCATTATGGATTCGAACCAGCGTAATTTGAGCTCTGAATAAATTGATTCTTGACAGTAATAATCTTGAAATTGGCTTACCTATGAAAAGTTATGCCGTCTTTTTTGAAATTAGATGATTGGCTACATTTTCCACATCATTTTATTGTACAGGGAACCATGTTTCTCCTCTTTCGTATTTCATTTTGTAATAAACTCACGAGATGTACACGGGTCACGGATGTGGTCGATACTAAAGGAGATACGATCGGTGTCCTAAGTAAGACATATATAAGTCTAACGTGTTGCCAGAAAGTGTTCGTCTTACATTAGGCGATAGGCTGTGTGGTCGCTGTGCGGAGCCCTACGCGCACTTGGCCGGGTCTTTAATTTTGAAGCAGCAATCAGATTACTAAAGCAATATTTGATTTTCAATTGAAAGATTATATTTGTCACTATAAAATTGTAAAAACCGTTAGATTGTAAAATAACTACTTAACGAGATTGTAAAAATATGTCGAAAGATTGATAAATATATAATTTATAGTCTAACAAAAAATAATGTGTTAAATTATAGGCAGCATATTCGCGTCGGAAGTCTATCAACATTTTACAATTTCACTAGTTTTATTACAATCTAACGGTTTTTACAATTTTACGGTGATATATTCATGTTATATTCTTTGTTAAGCTACTGGCTTCAGCGGAGAACAGCGTGCGAGAGGAGCTGCCTCTGATGGACGATGACGACATAGACTCATCGCCAGACGCGTAAGTTATTGTATGCAGTGTGTAGTAGACCTTTATAATAATAAATATTTATTTTAATTTAAATAATAAAATTACACAATGAACAAAAAAAATAATAATTAAAAAGTCCAAATTGAAGCAATTTCTTTCAGGCACTTATAATCTTTGCTAGACATTTACCCCCTTACTAATAAACGCTGTATAAGCTTTGAATAGTTATACAGTGTTTTGTCCCCGTCACACAAGTAACATTTTTAATTCGATTGAAGGAGACAAAACACTGTATAGTTTATTCAAAGCTTATACAGCGATTATTAGTAAGGGGGTTAAAATGTATTTTCATTCATTTTTAACGTTTACTAGTATCAATCCTTTAAAGTTTAGCAGAAAACTAGACGTTGCCCGCGACTTCATTCGCCTATAAATCTGTCCATGATATCACGGGAACTGTACGTTTTTCCGAATTAAAACTAACCTTTGTGTTAACTATAAACTCTGTGTGCCAAATATCATTCAAATCTGTTCAGCTGTTCAAAGTCCAAAGTACCGACTTTGGGCTTTGAACAGCTGAACAGATAGACCTTTTTGGTCTATCTGTTGGTTATCTGGTACTGTACATACATACTTTGTTTGCTCATTAATGTAATAACTGCCTCCAGTGGTTTAGATCTTGGCTCTCGACTCGGTGGTCGTGGGTTCGATTCCCGAGTTTGGAACAACAAAAAATGTGTTTCCAAGTTTGGTTAGGACAATGCAGGCTGATCACCTGATTGTCTGACAAGAAACATGTTCCATGCGTTTAAAACGTCGGTCCTGCGCCTGATCTCTCGCCAGTCGTGTTGGTTATCTGTCTCACTAGGCTACGAGTGTAAAGGAAGAGAGAATCTTCTTGTGTACTGCGCACACACTTGGTCACTATTAAATAACTCCAGTGTGGCTGGCCTGGTTTCAATGAACCCGGCTACCGTAACCGACATCGGTGTGGGGAGTAACTAGTGTAACAATTTGTAATGCTTTAAGGCTAACAACCGAAGTGATAGAAGAATACGAGGAGCCAGTGGTGACGCCGGAGGACGAAGCCGCCCTGCTGCATTATGTCTGCGGTGAGTAGAGCATATGAATATCATAGAAACTGTAGAACTGATCGACTGCTTGACAGTGTAATATAATGAACTTCTATATAATGCGTGTTATAGAGGCGGAGGTGGACTCGTACGACGGCGCGCTGGAGGGGTTCCGCGCGGTGGAGGAGTGGCTGCTGGGCGTGTACCACTCGTGGTGCGAGATCAGCGCGCTCATGTATACGCTCGTGGGCAGCGGCGCGCACGTGTGAGTGTTGCTTATTAACCGTAGATCGAAACCTGCAAGCACATGTGTGAGTGCACGTATTCCCATGTATATAGCACCTCCCACACTGATTATGTGTACACTCACAAACAAGAACGTGCAAAGAACACCACCATACGAGCAATAATGTCACCAAGATCTTGCAAGGCTCCAAATCATCACGGAAGTTGCTATTAACCATAGGTCGAAATGTATCCACAACCTGCAACCACATGTGTGAGTGTACACTGCACGCATAAGCATGCATAAAGCACCTCCCACACTGCTTATGTGTGTGTACACTCACAAACAAAAACCTCGGGAAGTAGACCTGCGAACAAAGTTCGTTAAGTGATGCCACCAATTAACCTCCACCTTATATATCCTACTATCTAAAAGTACCCCACCAAATAGGTTAATGAACGGTGTCGTAGTCAAGCAAGTTTAGTCATTCAACAATATTAGTCTATTGCGTTTTTTGTTGTGTTGATATGATAACCACCTTGTTTTCAGCAGCGACTCGTCGGACTGGTCGTACCGCGCGCGGTTCGGGTGCCACTGCCGGCTGTGTCTCGGGCTCGCTAACAACGAGCGACCGCTGCGCCGCCTGCTGCGATCGCTCGTCTGCGCGCTCGCTCACGGTATGTCCGAGATACAGGAAATTTACTTTATTTTGTCATTATTTAGAGGTGTTAATGAAGATAAGTTATGGGGCTTCATTAGTGCGTTGCGTCGACGCTGCGTCGATTTTACATAGATTTTTTCATGACATGCCCCATTAATGCGTTGCGTTGTCGAACGCGACGTTTCAACGGAACGTCGGATAGGAGACGAAGAGAGAGAATGGATGATGCGTTGCGCTATCACCCTCTTGCATTGTGGCTTCAGCTACCTTTGCGACTACGCGACAGCTATGTAAAATACCCATTTAAAATTATCATTATAAAATCATCATCATGTAGTCACGGTCAATTGTATATATGTCTACACATAAGGTGGAGATTCCACCATAACTGGTATGCTTAATTCTTCCTATGTAATGTAAAACTAGAAATTAGGAATACTATGTATCGGTTTGTAGGCGGCGACAGTGCGCTAGCAGCACACGTGGTGCGGGCACTGCACCTGCGACCGGGCACGCCGCGCCCCTCCGCCGACTGGGACCTGCCGCGACTGCGGCGCCTCACAGTCTCCGCCGCCGGTACGTACGCACACGTAAACTTATACGCTCGTACGTACGCATACGCAGACATATACGCTCGTACATACGTACGCGTATGAAAATGTTGAGGTGTGGGGAGCTGGTGTTAATAAAGAACACGACTGTATTTGTTTAAATTACCATTGCAGACCAATCAGCGCACAGTCGTGAATCGCGCTATCGAAGTTTCTGAAGTTTGGAAGTATATATGACAGCTGAAATGACTACAAGTGGGCTTCAGACTGAGCGAACATACAACCTCGCTCGTTCGGAGATATCCCTTTGGGGCCTCCACTACTCCCACACATTTATTCTGCTCATGTGCCCGTCTTCCTACCTAATACATAATAATAATATGCAACTTATTTGAAACGTATATACTATGTACGCTTGTCTATACCCCAATTCGATCTGCGTGTACACACGCGCTCATACGTGTATGTACACACACGCACATATTTTTTACCAATAAATAATTAAAGCAACTTTAATAATAAAAGAGATTATTTAAATGAGTATTCATAATAAATAAAGTATAAACTTTCAGGCGAGGCGATAATCCACGAGCATCTAACGAAGCTGGCGCAACAGAGCGATATAACAGAGGAGGTCGTCACCAAGATATGTCTGTGTCGGACCTACGATAAGCCCTTAGAGAAAGAGTAAGATTAATTTTACTAACAGATATTTATTTCTGTGTACAGATAACATAGGATGTGCCTTTAATAATAATGAATTGACTGATAAGTGCGTAAGTTACGCAAACGCATTTAACTTTCGTAAATTTTAAAATAATTAAGGCATTAATGTCTGAATACTGGAACGAAAGTAAATAAAGTGACGCTCAAGTCACATGCTGTCCTTGTCATTTCGGCTAGGAGAGACAGCGACAGCCCGTGATTAGGAGAGCTCTTAATTTTGATTAGCCTTTTAGTATTCGGCTGTAAGCCCGTCTCTGTACCATGTTGTGTGCGTAAAGTATATAATTAATAAATCAATATTTATTGTAACTTTGTAATCGACAAAATTTTAAAGTATGTGGAATAAATAAGTTGATTTATTGCAGAAACGCAATGGAGAGGTTTTGCAAGTTACTTGAAAACTTCAAGGCAGTTTCAACAATTAACTTTAAGGTTTGTTGTCTTTTAACATTTTAACATTCACTTAGAAAAACATTATTATGTCCATCTTACGGAGGTCGGTACAGATATCGCCAGTTGAATGCGGAGGTAAGAAATGCAAAGTATACGATAAATTTCAACGACATCACTGCGTCAAAGGCTCGTGAGGCGAGGCGTGCGGGCTGCGGGGGGACTCTACCTCAACCTCAACTGCATTCAACGCGCGCTATCTGTATATTATATCTGGACTATTATTTTTAATTTTTTCAGACCACAGATACACCTATGCTCTATCCTCAATATAATATAACGTTTCGCATAATTTATTACGGAAATTTCGGGCACATAAACTCGTAAAAACAGTGTGAGGTCAATGGCCTCAGTGTCGCGGTCGTAGATATTAGTTTCGTACCAAATTATACTTTTTTTTTTGGCTAAACGTCTTTACCGAGTTTTCGTAATTAGTTTTACGAAGCGTTTAATTGTATGTTTATGTACTTACAATGCGTTTCAAATAAGAATGTCGATAACCTTTTTCTGTCAAATATCACTTGAAAAGTGCTGATTGCAAAAAAACTTATTTGCATATCGATAATAATATTCTTACTTCGAATCTAAATAAAAACGGTAAATGGTAGTAATTTATCGAAGCATTAATTATTATGATAATACATAGTCATAATTCGAAACAATATGGCGCTAAGTCGATCCTTTTCTCATTAGACGTACGCATTGTACGTACGTTTTGACTTGATATATTTTAGCAACATTCAGCTACTGTCAGTTAACTGTAAAGTGAATCCGTGTGCAGGTGGAGCTGGTGGCGGGCGGAGCGGAGGCGGGCGCGGGCGGCTGGGCGGGGGCGGTGGCGCGCTGCCTCGCACCGCACCAGCGCCGCCCCACCGCCGAGCGTCTTGCGCACATGGCCGCGCGCACCGCACCACACGACCGTACGTTTTTTTTATCCGAAGGCAGTTCAAAATTGACCCTGACGTCACTGCGATTCAAGTGGATCTATTGTGACTCGTGCTGCTGAGTCACGACCGTACGTACTCTGTCTCTCTATGTAAGGTCTAGAAAAATTAATTACGGATATTTCGTGCACACGATTCACTGCTTATATGAAGACGTTTAGGCAGCACATAAGCAGTGAATCGTGTGCCCGAAGTATCCGTAATTGATTTTCGAAATACATTGTATATACAGAGTGTGAACGTAGTCAATCCATTAAATGGGTCCAGGCTTCACCACCCGGACCCATTTAATGGATTTGACATACACGCCTGCAGCACGCACTGTTGATCTTCTCACTCTTTATTATTCTTTTTATGATGTGTTAATCCAAAGCTCAAACTACTACCATACCAAATTTCATCAAAATACATTCTGTAGTTTTTGCGTAAAAGAGTAACAAACGTCCATCCAAACTTTCACAATTATAACAATATTAGCTGTTGCCCGCGGCTCCGCCCGCGTATACATAGTTTTTTCGCGGTCGCGGATATGTGACTGATGCAAAAAATAGATAGAAACAATCATTGATACGGATTATGTATCATGCTTAAATTTCAGCTCGATTGGTTTGGCAGAACTTTTGAGTTTTTGAAGCGTACACAAACCAACATAACCTTTTTTATATATAGAAGTAGGACTCGAGTAACCCCTTATTAAAATAAATACTCGGGCAGCTGCTGTCAATTCCATCACAGAACAAACTTTTAAACTAAACGATGACATACTATGTCTGCAGTGAGCGCGTGGGCGGGCTATAAGCACCGCTGCGACTGTCTCACGCCGCGGACGCTGTGCGCGCAGCAGAGGAAGCAGTTGTTGAGGTACCGTACCGGGGCTACCAGTGTTACCACCTATAATGCGTTTCAAATGAGAATAGGAACGTCAATGACCTTTTTCTATCAAATATCATTTGAAAAGTGTGATTTGCAGAAAAACTTATGTGTATATAAATATTGATAGTCTTGTATCGAATTTAAATTAAAACGTTAAATAGTAATCAATTATTATCTCAACATAAATTTAACTATCATAACAGTCTAAATTCGAAACAATATGGCGCCGACTCGATCCTATTCTTGTTTGAATCGCATTGTACATGTATAAAACGTGCTAGTCTTATACTCTTGATGAAATAAGACCGAATTAATGTGTCTTTATTTTATTTAATAACTAATTTAACCGTGGTTAATAAGTGACATTTAAATTGGTAACATTATATTACGCTATTGTCTCTTTCTTTACATTAAGATTGAATTGTATCTGAACAGAATATACCAGTGTTAGTATTATAATTATTTGTTTTAGGATCTCTTTCTTCGGTATGATGCAAGCTATGAATGAGTTTAACAACACCAGAGGGGCAGACGAGAAGGTATTAAAATACATAATATAATTAATTGATTATTAGATGATATGTTAAAAAGGAAGTTTAAACAACTTTGCCTGTTTAGCCTAAAGCCTTACACTGCGATTTGTACGCAAGTCAATTAAAAAAAAATATGTATGGACAATAAAAAAGTACACGGAAAAAACTTTTCTCGCAACCTATTTCAAGAATAAGCAATCGTGTGCCCAATTTTTTCAAAGTAAAAAAACGGTCACGCGCATAACCCTCTGGTCCGTTCATTAATGCGTCCTCTTAGGCCGCTGCCTCGAATTTAGCGGGCAGCGGCGCGGTGGCGTTGGCGGCGCGGGCAACTCGCGGGCGACGCAGACCCGTTCTCGAAACCAGCGGGCAGATCGCGCGGCACTATAGCGGCGTGGTGTTGTGTTCGTGGTTGTGTCGTCGAGATATTTGGTTTATTCGCAAACAATAAAACAAGAAGTGAATCCCTCTAAAGGGCAAGAAAAATAAAATGCAAGTTTTATCGATATTATGAATTGAAATACACAATAATGAAAAGTAAATTCAGCTGTTTCATACAAAAGGGCTTCGGCATAAATAGAATTATGTATGAAACAGCTGATTTTATTTTTCAAGTTGGAAAGTTGCTCCTATAGGAAAAGTTGCTTATATTCAAGAGTATATTCACTCCTAAAGTTTTGGATAGTAATTGAAAAAACATCCTGTATAAAAATACAAAAATAAATTACACAACACTGCGATGCTGACGCGCGGACGGTCGCCGCTCGACTGGAACTAGCCGCTCGTTGCCCGCGCACGCACCGCAACCGCGCCGCAAATTTCGAGAACCAGTCCATAAGATTACACGCATATGATCCCAACGCGCCCGCCCCGCAAAACGCCGCCGCTCCGCTCCCGCAAAATTCGAGGCAGCGGGCTTAAGCCTCTCAACATGAAAAAGTGACGAAATTAATTTTGATTATATCTAAGTTACCATTTCACAGGCGCCGATACAGGTGCTACCGGAGGGCAGCGGGAGGGAGCTGCAGCAGGGAGAGGGGACCGGCGCTAAGTGAGTTTTAAAATTAAGTTTACTAACACATGCGAATATAGCACTTAAAACCTCCTCAACAGGACAGTTTACATCACGTACGTTTTATTAGTCTTTATTTCACGTAAATACGAAAGTGCTGGCCGGCGCCCAGCGTGGGATAGACTCGTGACGTCACAGCGCGACCAAATGCTGCGTGCGTTTTTGCACAGTTTCGCGGGGAAATGCGCACGTTGGTTTTAAATTTCGCCTATCTTTGCGAATATAAAAAAAAGTAAAAATGCAGATTGTATTTTCTAATCTATATATTTAAAAATCAAATATATAGATTGTATATATTTGATTTTTAAATATTGCCAGTAACACCAGTAATTGCTAGTGACAGCGAAACAAAACTCTATCTCTGCTGACTCACAAATAAAAATAGAAGATAATAAAAATGACATTTTACTGACGTGACATTTCAAATCATACTATACTATGACAGTTCATAAAGTAGGCACTCATGGAATTATACAATACATATAATATGTACATATATGTACAACATAGATAATATAGTAAATAAAAATACGTGTTGTAGTAAATGTTTTTTTTTAATAATCCTAAAATATTTTCTTGTAACTTATCAAATAAATACTTATTTTTTTTTGTAATAACTCTAATATGCCATGCCCTACAGGCCTCCAGATACGGCAGAGCGGCCCGTGGAGTCGGCGCAGGGCTCCACGCCCGAACTCAGCGACTCCAATATCACCGCCGATCTCGACGACTGTAAGTACTTTTTAGAATAGACAACTATCGCAATCATTTATCGGAAAGTAATAAAAATTCTGCTGAAAAACATGTTACGAATAAGGTTTGACATGTAACACAAATACGATATAGGTAGAATAAAAGGTTCACGACAGCTCTCATCTCTAGCATGTATCAAATTCATTTTGATTTGTTTTTCTCCCTTGTCTAGGCCCCAAGATTATAGTCTCCACGGATATTGTATAAGTCTTATTAGGCCTCTCCCACATTAGGCGTGAGCTCCGTGCGTACTAGGGCGTGTCAGCGATGCAGGCGCTGCTCGCGCCACTCACACGCCCGAGGAACGCGCACGACTAGTGTGGGGTTAGCTTTACTATTACGCCAGTATTGACGGCTTCAATCATTTCAGTGTCGGACTCTGGCAGCACGGGCGCGTCACTCGGCTTATCATCCTCGTCTCTGGACTCGGCGTCCGAGCTCCTGGTGTTCGCGGCGGCGGTGGAGGAGGGCGCGGAGGGGGGCGGGCTGTGCCGCACGGTGCGCCACCTCATGCGCTCCATCGCGTCCATCGAGCGGCTCATGGACCGCGTGCTGCGTCACTGCGACGAGTGGCCCGCGCCGCAAGCGCACGCGCCGACACGCACCGACCACGAGGCGAGGTTGATAAGTTATCCTACTTCCTACTAATATTATAAATGTGAAAGTTGTTAGGATGTATGGATGGATGGACGTATGTTTGTTACTCTGTCACGCAAAAACTATTGAACGGATTTCGATGAAATTCGGTATGGTGGTAATTTAGGCTCTGGATTGAAGCATTGGCTTCTTTTATCCCGGAAAAGAACAGTATTCCCGCGAGTTACCCAATAGTATATTTACGCGGGCGGAGCCGCGGGAAACAGCTAGTATCGATAAAAATAAATTAACTAACACTTATAGGGATTGTCGATACGTATAAAAACTTTATATATAACATATTAACAATGTGGTGACGTGCAACAAGTTTATCCCTTCGTCAAAACTGTTTGTGTTTATTTATTTTAAGGTGTATATACCTTGCTATATGTAAATTATGATAAGTAGGTGTAGTTTTGTTTTCAATGAAATTTAAATATGTAAGTACATTTGTAATAAATGTGTTCAATTAGAAAACGCGTGGACATGGGCCTGTCGGAGGTGGACCGCAAGTTGATGGCGATGTACCGGCGGCTGCCCGAGGTGCACAAGCGGCAGCTGCAGGTTTACCGCAAGCAGAAGAAACTCTCGACGGTAATTAATGAGTTGACAAACTTCTTTCGCGGTTTGCGGTCCTGTTTTGGCGATTTTTTTACGATGCTAGACGGCCTCTTACCAGGTTGTCTGGCACCTAAAAAAGAAAAGCCGAGCGACCGGTTGCGCTGAAAATGGGGACATTAATGTTTAGCTGTTTTTGAATGAAATGACTAGTTTAAATACTAGTATCAGAAACGTACAAAGAACACTCGAGAACAGCTTGTTCACATGTAATCCTTCTCAGGTGTGCGCGCAGCTAGTGGGCGGGTCCGCGCCGGCGCCGCCCGCGCCCGCCTCTCCGCCCCCCGCGCCCGCGTCGCCGCCTCCCGCGCCCGCGCATGCGCCCTGCGCCGCGCTCTGTCCCGAGTATCATTTGCAGCGGTTCAAAGAGGTAAAGTAATCATAATCATAAGTGGAAATAAATATATACTAATAAAAATATTTACACAATAGGCAAGCGGACTGATTTTATTTTGTTGCATAAATGAACAGTACTCTTAAATATGAGTAACTTCTCAGAAGAAACCGTATATCAATGTAACCGTATGTCAATATTTTCAAAGGTAGAACGCTTCATACTAAAGTCGACCTACAAATGACGTCACTTGTAGGTTAATGGTGTATGAAGCATATGGCCGCCGGAATATATTTGTAAATATCTCCGATATTTGTGCGTTTAAGTTCATACTTACATACCATAATGAATGTTTTTGTATATGATGTGAGTAAACTAATGATGTAGGTTTTGTTTACCAATTTCACATAAAATAAATTTTTTTAATGTATTTAATTAGTAAACTACACATAACATAATATATTTTTTTACATTTACCAAGTAGTAATGCCTCAATATTTCTGAATATATTAATGAAAGTAAATATTTCAGATGTTGTCCGATCCCCTATTGTTAAGCGATTCAGTGTAGCTATCTTTAAACGTCAAGTGACTTTTCCAACATATCAGAAAAAGACAGCAACATTGAATAGCCAATCAGTTGTGTAAATGTTTATAATTAGGGGGTTAATGAAGATATGTAGACACGCAGAAGAATCAAACCAAATTCATTAATATTTTGTATATGTTTTTAAATACACACTAAACAAGTTATACTACTTTGAATTTTAACGAGTTTTCTCTGAAACTTGAGTAACAGTTTTCAGCTAACTTCATCATGACTGTCGACGTGCGCGCACGTCGTTTAAATAGTACAATATACTCATATTATTTTCAATCGCTTCAAATCGCTTCTGGTTTGTTAATAATTGCACACGCCATTCTGATGGCAGAATGTAGGATCTATCCCACCAAAAACATTCTGTAAAAAACTAGCCAAGTCTCGATGGAGCTGCTTGTTTATCTCTAAAAAGTAATGAAATCTAGACAAAATCGTGCCAAGTCTAAGGTTCCTTACTGCGGTTTCTTTATTATTATAGTTAACGTTGAGTGACTTGGCCGTTGAACATTCTTTATATTTCTTTAGTGGGTACAAGTCAATTTTGTTTACATTTGTAACTACCTATGTTTGTTAAGCGAGATAATAGCCCATACTGGTATTGGTAATTCGACGCTAGTGTCTCATTTTAGATTGTTGATTGTACAACACACGTATTGGAGCAATGGTGTCATGGAGCCCCTTTTGTACCCTTGTGTGCCCTTCAACGGCCAAGTCACACAACATTAACTATAATAATAAAGAAACCGCAGTAAGGATCCTTAGACTTGGCACGATTTTGTCTAGATTTCATTACTTTTTAGAGATAAACAAGCAGCTCCATCGAGACTTGGCTAGTTTTTTACAGAATGTTTTTGGTGGGATTTCACTTCTTTTTGTAGAAACGTATATTGATTTATTTCCCTAGATTTTAGTGTAATTTGTTTATTTAATTTGTGTAATGTTCGAGTAGAATAAAGTTCGAGTAGAATAAAAGGGCCTGAAAATGCGGCAAAATGGTTCTAGTAAAGAATGGTACGGCAGTGTTTGCTTCACGCTCGACTTGGCGGGGGCACTGCCGTGCCCCCAGATCGACGTTCTGGTCTTATCTAGAGGTTCTCAAATAGGGGCCTGAAAATGCGGTGAAATGGTTCCAGTAAAGAATAGTACGGCAGTGTTTGCTTCGAGCTCGACTTGGCGGGGGCACTGCCGTGCCCACAGATCGACGTTCTGGTCTTATCTAGAGGTCCTCAAATAGTGGCCTAAAAATGCGGCGAAATGGTTCCAGTAAAGAATGGTACGGCAGTGTTTGCTTCGCGCTCGACTTGGCAGGGGCACTGCCATGCCCCCAGATTGATTATCCTAGTTTTTATAGTTTTCCCTTTATGTGGCCATTAAACCCCAACTCTATACCAAATTTCAGCTCTCTAAGTTTATGGGAAGTACTAGTTCTATTTTGATGATCATGAGTGAGTGAGTGAGTGTCGAAAATGCGAAACTTTGCTTTCGCTTAACTTCGGAACTAAATGACCTACAGACTTGAAATTTTGGATTTTAAGTACGTGATTATAGCTTATTGGATGACGAAAATTTCTGCGTTCTGGTCTTATCCAGAGGTTCTCAAATAGGGGCCTGAAAATGCGGCGAAATGGTTCCAGTAAAGGATGGTACGGCAGTGTTTGCTTCGCGCTCGACTTGGCGGGGGCACTGCCGTGCCCCCAGATTTAATTTGTAACTTTGTAAGACCTCAAGATTGTATACCACCACATTCTTGCAATAAATGATTTGATTTGATTGATTTGTTTAACATTGCTTTAATAACTCGTCGTTTATTCGGAAATAGGGTAACACACCCAATTGCTAGCACTGTACCTAATTATCAGCACCCCGAACAAATAGTAGAATTATAAGCTTCTCTGTAATTAATTTTTGTTTCCAGTTAATAAAAACAAAACTTTAATGTTTCTGGAATCTACTGCCAGTGACACCATACTTTAAACTATAAAGTATTTTCCTCTGTAATAATCGAGGTTATAATTGGACCCTTTTTTTAAAGTGCTGATAATTGGTACTCTCACCCTATATATATATATATATGTTTTTATGTTAAAGTAGTTTAATTAACCATTGACCTTGTACCCAGGTACGACGTAAGGTGATGCACATGCGGGACCAGCAGCTGTACTACCACCGCCTGCGGATGTGGCTCGAGGACCAGCTGCGACAGGAGAGGGATAAGTTTAAAGCAAAGTGAGTTTATCTTCAAAATGTAAAAAAAAGTTTTATTCGACCAAATGAATGTGTCGTTGTTGCATTTCTTTATTGCACAGTAAACGAGTGACATGTAAATTAGTAGCATTATAAGGTATTTTTTGTTTACGTTTAGGTCAAATTAGATCTGAACGGGAATATATATTATTAATGTCATGATTGGCAAACACATTCTACTTAATTACGACAGTTTATAATGGATAGAAAGAAATAACTAAAGCATCGCAGTAAAAAATAAGAAATGTCTTAGGTAAAGTATCTACAATAATTTATGTGCAAAAACTAACGAATCTACTTTAGTTTCAGTGTACCGGATACAAATGTGACTCTAGTAGAAGACGTGCCCAGGCGCAAACGTAGGACGCTGAGTCCCAAAGTGCCCAAGGCGATCTCCGCACCGAAGAGAAAACTCAAGCCGCCCCACGTCTCGCAGTACATAAGCAAGCCTCACAAAATACTGCAGCTGCTCAAACACAAGGCCCCGGCGTTGAGCGAAACAATCAAGTCGCCCTACAAGGAGATCGACGACGATTCCAACGTCAAGTCCGACGCCGAACCGCCCGAAGCCTTCCCGCTAGAAAAGGAAGACAACATTAGTGATACGGAAACTATAGTGGGGGAGAAGGAAAACGATATTTGCAAGGAGATGAAAGACTGCCTCGTCAAGTTCGCCAACTTCGCGCTGAACGCTCCGGAAAATGCGGAAGCGGAAACGGTAGTGAAATACCCGGAGTCGGTCAGCCCGCCGCTGCAGGAGATGTCGCCCACCACCGAGCCCGCGCCGCTCTTTACGCAGAAACCTCGTATCCTAGTTAACAAAATATTGAACAGGAGTAACGAAAAGGACGACAAGGTCCTCGACTTCAATGCACAGGTGGCGCCCGACATCAACGTTCCGTTCAATGCGAGGGTGCCCCTGGATAAGGATGGAGCGATCAAAACAAAAGAGACGGAGGATCCTAAAGATCCCGACGCGTACAAGTATATGTCGTTCGGTATGGAAATAAAAAAGGCTATGGAAGAATGTCAGAACATAATTACATCATACAATAAAGACGACAAGGAACTAGAAAACGAAATGGATGGCAACTATTCATTAGAGCAAATCGTTGAAGTTATTATGAGTTTAGACAAAAATACAACCGAATTGCTAGATAAGATGGACACCGATGAATCTGTAGAATTGAATAATGCCAACACGAAGTTGGCAGAACTCGTCGAGAATATGCCGCAAATACTAGCCAATATGCCAGAAATTGCTTCTAAGCTTTCCGAATTCGCTAACGCCAGCTTCGAGCTACCAGAATTCGCTTCGATCATGAACAGTCTGCCCGACGTCAACAACGAAGCGCAGCTTACGCCTGAAACGCTGAAGCAGATACGAGACTTGAAACTATCGAAACGCGACGGTGTCAAAGTCACGAAGCGAAAAATTAATCGTAAAGTGAAAAATAGCGACAACGATGTCAACACTATGACTCTCGAATTCGACGGAAAAGACATCACCGACTTACTCAAAGAGGACAACGATCTGCAAGCCCTCATGAACCACAATAATACTAAAGAGGATTTGATGATCAAAGATCTTCTCTTCTCGATATCCGCTCAAGTCGTCATAAGTAAAGTCTTCGAATACGTCAAAAATAATAAAACACCCGAGCTAGCGAAATATTTCAATAACGACAAGGATCTGTTCTCGCTGCCCCGCAACAGCATCGACCCTGAAATGTACAATAAAGCGTCAATTCTATTCGACAATTCGGTAAAAGACGCGCTCAGTATGCAAGAATTAAGAGAATTAGTTAAATCTAGGTTTAATTCGTGGAAAAATTACGTAGCGAGTAAGTTTAGGAGCATACCCGTAGAGATACTGGACAGCGAAATAGAAGCGATGCTAGATAAATTTTACGCGTACATACAGGTGCTCGCCTCTAAACAGAGCGGGAACGATAGCGATAAGATCATAGAGAGAATAGACAGAATGAGAAAGAACACGGACGGCAGCGAGTCCGACAGCGACGGGTGCGCCGCCGCCAAGGAGTCGCTCAAGCTCATCACTAAAATATTGAGCATCTCCGCGGGCAACACCTTCGATCTACTCGTTATGAAGCTATCCAAAATGTCACAAGATAAAAAGTCCTCGGTGAAAAATCTCAAATTCAAATACATAGATATGGTGCGCCGGTGCTCTGAATCGCAGGAACTTATATTATGGATACTGTTAGATCCGGAAATAGCGACGAACGTTATACAGGAGTTGACGGGCTTAGAAGTGAGGGAAATAGATAATCTACCGGACTTTTCTACTATGACCAACGAGAGGAAAAAAGACTACTTTTTGACGAAATTACGGGAAATGAACAAACAGTTTATGCAGACGCTGCCCAAGAAAGCATTGACGGGGGACGAGTGGCTGGTGATGCTGTACAGGCTCGAGCAACTCGAGGATAAGCTAAAGGAGGCCTTCGCGAAAGTTACAACACCACCGAAAGTAGTCGAAGTCAACGACCGCCACGGCGCCAGCGAGGCGGAAATATTAGCAGCTAAAGGTCTTAGTAAAATAATCGGCAAATCCAACTTTAAAGTAGTGAATAAGGCTAACGAATTACCAAAACCGGTTAAAAAGGAACCGGAAACGGAACCACCGCCGCCTAACACCGAAAAGGACGATGAGAAGTTAAAAAATGACGCCCTGCTGGCTAAATGTGAAGCGATTCTGACGTCCAAGGGAGAGAAGACACTGCTAGATAGTTTTTATACAATCAAATCGTACATAACTCAGGGTCTGCCGGTCCCTGAAACGTATAAGAAGCACGTCATATCCATATGTTCGAGTATCGATGCGAAACTATTAGACGAACACATAGAACAGAAATTGAAAGCAAAGAGCGAGGAACAGGAAAACGTGGACACGGATACTAAAGATAAAAATTCTACAACGGTGATAGGGTCGCAGAATCCGGAATTGTTAGCCAAATATTCCGCTCAAGCGCTGAGAAATGCGAAACAGACGTTGAACGTTGTTGCGTTCAGAAATCTGATGAGGAACGGACAGAGCAAGTCCGAGAGTGATGCATGCGACACCCCGAAATCGAACTGCAAGTGGACGAACGACTGCGTTTGTGAGTCGTGCAAGGACTCGGACGTGTCCGTATGCTTGGGTGATATCATGAAGCAGTGGTACGACGAGGAGAAAACGAAGAACGGTCTAGAAGAGAAAAAGAAGGAAGTGAAGAAACCCATCCAAAAAGTGAAGCCGGTACCCAAGATGTGCGAGAACGCCGTGCACCCGCAACATGTGTGTAAAGGTACGTTTTAGGGCTTCTAGCCTGTAATATACTTTAACTTAAAAACCAAGTTCTTTTTTTCTCTTCTAAATATTTAATGGCTTAGCATGAGCTTACACTCGTTCAAGGAGAAAATATTTTATTGAGTTAGCATTTTGCAAATAAATCTACTTTAACGAATTTTTATTTGTAATCAATAATAAATGCGTAAACATTTGTAGGTAATGAACCATGCTAAAACAGCATTACATAGACAAATGCATTTCAAATTTAATTTGTAACCATTACATTAATCGACATGTTGCCGAAAATATCTTTTTCGTCTATTCGATATTAGACAACATGTTAATAAACAATCCAGAACCCATTTTTGTATATCTGAAAAAATAACGTAGATACAAATCATTAAAATTTACAATATGAAAGAGAGCGATATATCGGCCTGTGACGTCACAACCTGCTAGAGCCATACATTTGTCATTACAAAATATATGGCGGTAGCAGGTTGTGACGTCACGAATCGTTTTACGAGAAAGGGATGGACAATACTTTTTATTTGCATAAATTTTTAATAACGTCACTCTAAATACCTATTTCTTTCAGATTTATGTATCTTTAATCAACAATTCTAAAATTTAATTTGTAAAACTGTGATATTCCACACTAGGCAACATCTCTATTACTATGTTTAAAAAATGATACACATATTATATTATACTGGGTGAATTTTATTATTACATGATTAGAAAACTAATATTACAAATACTTCAGAGATTCAAACTAATTTATGTAAAGATAACTATACACGTTGTTGCGCGTTTCCAACTGTTTTAACCGAACTGTGCAGCTTTATCGTTACTACGATGTTTAACGTGTGCTTAACCAATACTGTTTATGTCGTAAATTATACACAAACAGACTTATGTAACTATAACTATGTGTAGCGGGTCACGGCGCCGGCGCGGGCGCGGACGAGGCGGACGGGGACCAGCCCTGCACCTGCTGCTACTGCACCGTGTTCGGCCACGCGGTGAGTGTCAGGCTTCTCGTGAGTAACTATGCACCTCGCTGTACAGACATATATTAGTGACGTCATATAACGAGGTGCATAGTTAAGACGACGCATATGGGGGTATGGGATTTTATCATCAACGCAACGCAACAAAACTGTTTTATTTCAGTATTATTTCAAAACTATGAATCTATTTTAATTGATTTGCGGAAACCACAGTGTATAGCTAAACAAACATTTAATATACATTTTGGAAACTTAAATCGCTTTATTGCTTAGTGCCTTAGTCGGTAAAATGGGAAATATTTACCCCCTTACTAATAATCGCTGTATAAGCTTTGAATAGTTATACAGTGTTTTGTCTCCTTCTATCGAATTAAAAATGTTACTTGTGTGACGTGAACAAAACACTGTATAACTATTGAAAGCTTATACAGCGTTTATTAGTAAGGGGGTTTGTGTTGATCGTCGATGTACAACCTGGGTATTCCTACAGCTAAACGAAACTTTAAGAGGTCATTAATTATTACATTTAATTAATTGAGAATTTTAGGAATCCGAGCAACCAAAATCTCTGTTGCGTCTTCTTAAGTTGGGCGTGTTGTAGCTACACTCTACAGTTTTATGTAAAATGCATCTAAATATAATAATGACTTGATTTGTCACGTGCGTGCGTGTGGCGTGCGTGCGTACATGCATGATCGCGTGCGTGCTTACGTGCTACACCCGTTCGTATGAGCTTGTAGACTTGCGTAGATATTTATAAAAAAAAAGGAGGACTCAGATGTCAGAAGGTCGATTCTGCTATTTTAATCCAACAATAATGCAGCTTCGTTACTATCGTATTCAACTAAACTTCAAACAAACGTCAAACGACGAATTACACCGCGATGCGATTATCATTGTATCACAGCTTGATTATAGATTGAGCGAACCACTTATCCATAGAAAATGGTATTCTCGTATGTTTATAAACTTAACTCCAATTTGACTTCAACTGATCCGTAAACCGGATTTTTTTTTTCACTTTGACATGTGGGGATGCCATAACATAAAAATATTTATTTTACGCAAAAATCTCTTTTTTTGCTTTCCCCTCTCTAACCGCGCGGGAAATGTTTTCCGTCCGTCTCAGAAGACGAAAACATTGTGTATGCGTACACAAATGTGCATAGCCATGCCCCAAATTCGACGATTTTGTGTAATGTTTAAAAAAAACACGAGCAGGAGACGCGCCTTATCTGACAATAATTGGCAACACTGGATCGTACAAACGTCAAGCAACAGCTGAGTTTGTAGTTTGTACAGGCTTTGTGCTCGCTTTATTTATAAATTGTATTCAATATCATTGCAAAATGACTGTGTTGGGGTTTTAAATTTACGAAAATAGTGTAGTAGAATACCGACTTTCGGTCAATTTTAGTCCGGTCAAATTAGACCAAAAAATAAGAGTAAATTGAAAAGCAAAGAATTGATGGTAAGTTGAAAGTCTAACTTAATTAAGAGAATTGGGCCTCAGTTGTTAAGGTGTCAATGTAAAACTGTCAGTTGCGCGTACATACGTTCCATGGAGAATAGAGTAACAGGAGCAACATATCTCGGCAGAAAGTAATTAAATAATAGTTCCAAAACTGGCCATAATGGCGCTAGAGTCGTAACAGGGTATGATATGAAGTTAGGAATAGGAGATGGAGTGAAGTGAGTTGAGTTTAGTTATTTAAAATTTTTGACGACTTTAGTAGACTAGAAAAAGTAGTTAATTCAGTAAATCGTGAATATTATACTTTCTCGCGTAGTCGAATATATATTTATAATAACCGAAGAAGATGCTAAGATTTAGTTATCCGTTTAAATTTTGCCGCTTTACACCCCGTAGCGTCTGTAGCGCCCCCTATTTAAAGCTTTTTATGGACACTTTCATGTATGGAGATGGTAATCCTTATCTCTATTTTCCGTGATACTTTCCAAAAGATTATTGTTGCGACGACCATGCTGTATGTGCACACTAACTGTAATGGCGCCTGGCTCAATTAGCGACATTTTGGTTTTATAGTTTAGTATTTTAAGTTTAGTTTATATATTTTTTACAGCCACCGTTAACGACTCCCGTGCCAAGAAATTTCAACGAAACAAGAGAAAGATTACGATCTATACTAAATAAAAAGAAACAAAAATGCAAAAGCAATGTGAGTATTATGTAAGCTGTTATTAATTTATTATGTATTTAAAGACCAATCGTGATTATTTTTTGAATATATTTTATATACTGGGTGATTATTTATATCTTTTCGAGAGAAACCGATTCAAAAATCGCCCAGTATATAGATTTACTAATATTAGTATGTACTCAAATTCATCTTAAAAACTAATTTAATTATTACATATTATGTTACCGATCCTATTCTTCTATAGTAGAGAAGAATAGGATTCTAGGAATTCCATAATCTATACTGTCTATACTTGAATTTGATGAAATTTGGAGATCAATAGTCGGGCAGTGTGTAGTCTATAATAATTTAGTATAGACTATAGGTCAATCTGTACCCCAAGCAGGAACATTTAGCGGTATCGTTACGTGTACGTAAGCGAGACATATTGTATGAAAACCATGAAAACGCCTGTAGCGGACGTAAAAATAATTAAAATTTTCATACAATATTCCTCATATTTCTCGTTTACATACACGTAACGATACCGCAAAATGTTCCTGCTTGGGGTACTGTAGTGGCACACAATATTATGCTAAGTTACCTTTTGATGTGTATTTATTAGAAAATATTTTTGTATTCAGGGCGAAGTGGAAAGCGATAAGGCCGTGCAGCCCGCGCCGCACCCCCCGCACCCCTCGCACCCCGTACATCCAACGCACGCGACCGCCAAACCACCCGTGAGTACCACATCTCGTGTCTAGCAGACAGAAGCACATTTTAAACAAGTCCTTCCTATAATTATTACCCCCTTACTAATAAAAATATTAACGCAATGAATAAGCTATACGTAATTGGAAAAGTAGCTTGACAGACAAGGACTTAACATTGTAAGCTTATCCATTGTGTTAATATTTTCATTAGTATCGGGGTAAGTATTTATTATTCATAGTTCCCGGAACTAATTAAGTTACAATTAGTAAAAGAAGGTCACGCTATTTCAAGAATTCGTCCATTGAAATAGAATTTAGATTGTACAGGCTTAAAATAAATTTCAATTTTGAATAGCTATCTTGAAAATGCAGGGCTGTGTCGCGTATCGTTTTGTTTCGGTTTGGATTGACCATTACGTGAACTTGATGTCAGTAAAGGTTCCCTATTTTTTCGCATAAAATCATATGTCATAATTTTACTTGGCATAATTTAATTTGACCTAATAGTAGTTTCGCATAATATTCATTTGTCATAACTTTCTTAGCATAATTTTTTTTCGCATAATTACTAAAAGCATAATAATTGTTAGACATACTTATTGTAAGGCATACATTTTTTTACGCATAATATTAATTTAGAATAATATTTTTATGCATAATATTAAAAAGCATAAATATATTTACGCATAATGATATTTAAGCATACTATTATATTTACGCATACATCTTTGTAGCATTTTTTTTCACATACTAATGAATGATAAATTCTACTGGGTGTGCGAGTTAAGACGAAATAACAATTATAATTGTAATTTTCGACTGATTACGAAATTAAACTCGGACAAAAAACACGAACTGCTATCTAAGAACATGCCGAGCCATAACCACGAGCCCAATGCACTTAAGGATAAAGTAAGTTTTTTTATGCATTAATAACCTTTCGTATTAATTTTTAAACATGTTAGCGGCTTACGGGTGGCCCAAGGGCCACCCCGCCGCAACTTAACCTACTGTTACACACGTTACACTAGGTATAATAAGTGTAATACCTGCTTTTAATGTTTCATAAATATGCGTTTAATTACCTTAACCGTGTTTTCATTATGTCGTTCCATTTTATGCATATTTGTGCCTTGTGACAAAATGCCTTGAATTTATTATGACAAAAAAATATGCCTAATGAGTTTATGCCAAAATACAATTATGCCAAAGTATTATTATGACAAGAAAAATTATGCCTTGCGAGTTATGCCTCATTAAATTAGGACAAAAAATATTAGTCTAAATGATATTTATGCCTAATGATGTAGTATGCCAAGAAACCATTATGCCAAAGTAATATTATGCGTAATAAAATTATGCCAAGTGAGGTATGCCAAATGAAATTATGACAAATAAAATTATGCGAAAGAAGAGGATCCCGTCAGTAAATACTTACCTGATACAACAACCAACTGATCGATCAACTTCTAGGCCCTGCCGAAAACCCTGCCGCCGAATTTGACGAGCGTGACGCAGAAACAAGTGCTCGATACGCAACACAAGCAGCTAACCGACAAAATGGCCAAGATGGCCGTCTCGGACAAGCAGGAGAACAAAACGCAGGTATTGTAGTATTAAATAACTCCCACCGATATCGGTGACGCTGGCGGTTTCATTGAAACCAGGCCAGTTACGCAGGAGTAATTTTTATAGTGTGTGCGCAGTACACAAGAGCACTCTCCCTTCTTTTACTCTCGTAACCCAGTGGGACAGATGACTGACACGACTGACGAGAGATCAGGCGCAGGTCCTTTTTACATGCCCACCCGACGCATGGATCATCTTTATTGTCAGACAATCAGGTGATCGGCCTACATTGTCCTTATCAAACTTGGAAACAACATTTTTTTGTTGTTCCAATGCGATAATCGAACCCACGACCTCCGAGAGTCGAGAGCCAATGCTCGAACCACTAGACCGCGCAGGCTGTTTTTAGCATTATAGATCCTTTAAATTTATTTATATCAACAAAAATATATAATTTAACCTGGTGGCCAATTCACGTAACTATGTATATCTCGTTTCAGTCGGCATGCGATCTCACTCGCTTACGACTGATAAGACGCGTGTGCGAATGAGACACCGTGTCGACCTAAACGAGTTAATATTTTAAAAATGGTTACGTGATTAGGCCCCCTCGTACACTACTATTTATTTATTACGATTAAAGATATAATATACTTTTATAATATACGTTTCCAAAATATATAAGTTCATGTCTAGTTCAATGTCTAGCAAAAACATTTTTTTTGGCCTTAGTCTAATTTTAATGCATGATTGCAGGCTCGAGGGGCGGCGGCGCCGACGAACGCGCAGGCGGCGCTCCGGACCGACGGCCGCGTCAATCCCAACGCCATGGAGCAAATACGGTTGCAGGTATAATATTCACATAAAACCTAAGGGCCGATTCACAACGAAATAGCAGCGACGCGACGAGCACTTTCAGTGTGAAATAATTATCTACATGTTTAAAAGTTTAAAAAGGCCGCGCGGCCTCCACTAACGATACTAAATCTTGTAAGTAAATAGATAAAGTTCAAAATTATTTCACATTGAAAGAGCTCGTCGCGTCGCTGCCTTTCTCTTTCTTCAATGAGTGCTAAATTAGGCAATTCCATCATTTTCCTTCCAAACACACGACGCTAGTTTCCTTGCCAAGTGTAGGACTTCTCGTCACTTACCATACGAAAAGAAAATATGCCATGAGTAGAGTTAAGGTGAAATCAGGTACCATTTCGGCCAATTGTTTAATGGCGTTTGACGAACTGTAAATCATTAAAACATTAACTCCCGTACTAATAAAAAAAAATATCAAGTAGATAAGCAATACAATGTTTAGTCCTTGTCTTATGCGTTGGAAAAGTCGCTTAACAGACAAGGACAAAACATTGTATTGCTTATCAACTGGATAAATATTTTTATTAGTGAGGCGGCTTGTAATACAATTATTATTATAGAATGTTTAAAATTGGCAGCAACTAAAACAACAGCAGCTGCAACACATGCAACACCAGCTGCAGCAGTTGCAGCAACATCAGCAACACGAGCAGGACCCGCAGCAGGCGCAACACAAGCCGCAGACCAAGCCCGAGCCGATATACGACCTGCCCATACACAACAAACCGCAGCTCACGCCGCAGCAGCAATATCAAATTCGACAGCAACAGCAACTAGTGGGTTTTGTTGTTTTGCGTTAACGTAAACAACTATAGTGCGATTCAAATGAGAATAGGACCGATTCGGCGCCATGTTGTTTCGAATTTAGACTGTAATGATAGTTAAATTTATGTTAAGATAATTGATTACTATTTAACGTTTTTATTTAAATTCGATGCAAGACTATTAATATTTATATGCACATAAGTTTTTCTGAAAATCGCACTTTTCATGTGACATTTGACAGAAAGAGGTCATTGACGTTCCTATTCTCATTTGAAACGCGCTATACAACAAATTAATCTGTCACTGCATTTATTCAGAGGGGCAATTCTGCTAAATAAAACCTGCATTAATACAATTACAATCGAGTCCCGATACGCTTATACTCCCAAACGGTGTTTTTATGAACGTTAAACCAACGTGAAACGCGCTCTGATTGGTCTAAACGTCATAAAATCCGTTCACGGTAACATGTCACTACATTTACAAAACTAATGAAGTAAAATGAAAGTCTACTTAAATACGAGAATCGAGGTTCAGCGCATGGAAAATTAGTAAAACGCGCTATTGTTTCATTCGTTACGTTAACATTAAATTAGACATGAATAGAGTGTATAAAACACAAAAGGACTTCTACCATGTTACTAATAAAAATATTTACACGATGGATAAGCTATACAATGTTTATCTTTGTCTTATACGTTGGAAAAGTCGTTACATAGACAACGACTTTTCCAACGTATAAGACAAAGATAAACATTGTATAGCTAATCCATTAGCAAATATTTTTTTAGTAAGGGGGTAATGTTTTTGTGTATTGACAGACGGCATTGTATATGTCACCGCACAATTGTAAAAACCGTTAGATTGTAATATAACTAGTGAAATTGAAAAATGTTTTACAGACTTCCGACGCGAATATTCTGCTTTTAATTTAACACATTATTATTTATTAGATTATAAACATTATAATGAATATTTCGACATATTTTTACAATCTCGTTAGATATTTTACAATCTAACGGTTTTTACAATTTTACGGTGACATTATAATTATTCAACTTAGGCCCACTTGTGCCAATCCGGGTTAAAGTTAACCTTGGGTTAAAATATCATGCTTTCTGTTTTACAAATACGAAGAACGAGAGAGATAGCATGATTTTTAACCCAGGGTTAACTTTAACCCGGACTGGCGCAAGTGGGCCTTAACCAGCAGTTTTATAAAAATTGTTTTTAATATTGTCTCTGTTAACAGCAACAACAGCAGCAGTTGTTGCGGCAGCAGCAAATGCAACAGCAGCAGTTACAACAGCACCAGCTTCAACAGCATCAGCTCCAACAGCAACAACTGCAGCAGCAGCAGCAGCAGTTGCAGCAACAACAGATGCAACAAATGCAGCAGCGACAGGCGCGACAACAACAAAAGCCGGTGTCGCTGTCGAGCCGCGACACGAGCGTGTTCTCAACGTCTTCCGGATGTTCAGGGTAATTATTGCATCATATTTAAAAAGTTTAACGTGTACATAATATACAGTAATACCCCGACTTACGCTACCCCGTTTTACGCGAATTCGGAGATACGCGGTTTCTCATTTTGATCATCGCGCGCATTGGCGTGTTCGGTTTATGACAATTTCGAACGTGTCCCTAGTGGAATAACAATTCCAATTCCGTAAAAAATTACGTACTCAGTGCAAATTTGGTTTACGGTGGATTTATTTTACGTACGCGTAATTATTTTATGAACCCTAATTATGACTTACGCGAATTCGACTTACGCGGATAGCGCTCGGTCCACCTGTCGCGTAAATCCGGGATATTACTGTACTAAAAACCAGGATAGAGAATAATAATTATTTATGTAAACGTGACTCGGTCGGATTATAATACACATGAATTATCATTAACTTGAATGACAAAAATATACCTAAAATATTATCAATATTTTAGGTATATTTTTGTCATTCAAGTCAAGTTCAAGTTAATGATAAAGTGACAAACTTTTTTTTTTCAACTTGATCCTATGGTTGCGTATTATACGCGAATAAGATTACTCACTGTTTGGCGCACGCTACAGGGGCTCGTGCTGGCGCGGCGGGCGGGCGGAGGACCCGCGCGACCTGGACGCGCTGCTGCAGTACATCGAGGGCCCGGCGCGCCACGTCGACCGCGGCAAGAAGAAGGCCAAGAAGCAGCGACAGAAGGCCAAACGGGTCGGTGTACACAAAATATTGTATGCTCTAATGTAGCAGTTTTACTGTGTAAACAAATGAGGCGTTAATTACGCCATAATCGATTTTCGCATGCAATGCAACGGAATTTCCGCAAAGAATTTTCGTCGGTTGCAATGCAATTAGTTTTAACACGGCGATAGCACACTATACATTTAATAATGTTCAGTAGACCATATTCATACCAGACCGCCCGAATCGGCGCACGCACACATACTTCATTTACACGGCTGCTAACGAAACCTCTAATAGAAGTATGTAGTGTCACGCCTCGCGCTGCATTCGGAGACTTGTTGGCGCATTGAAATTCAGTTAGTTGCAACCTTGTAATTTCACTCTCAACGCGCTTAAATAAATTTCACTTCAACTCAAGCGTGTGTTACAGACGGAGGCGCGTCTGCTGGAGCAGGCGCGGGCGCTGCGCGCGGAGCTGGCGGAGGGGCGGCGCGCGGCGGCGGCGCTACGGGACGCTCACGACGCCGCCTCCGTGCAGGTCAAGAGCGCACGACACGCGCTCGCGCACACGCAGCCGCGCGCGCGCAAGAAGGGTAACGTCCTTTAACTTGCCTTACTTTTTTATGATTACGTTAATTCGATATTATGACAGCAAAACTTTGCCTGTTTTTTTACGTTATTATAACGTTTGGTAAAGAAGTCAACTTCGGATATTTTGGGTATATGATCTACTGCTCATATAAAGACATTTAGGCAAAACATTATTGTCTTACTCGAGAGTAAAGAATCATAATGGGTGAGTCTCCGCTCAGTACAAAATATCCGTAGTTAATTTTATCGAACCTTATACACCATAACACAAAGTGTACATAAAACTGGCACTGATAGTAATTCATGTTTTTATTGCAGCAGAACTAAAATAAATAATTTCTCTAAAACTTCGGTTGTAAGGAAAGATGCAACTGGGATCTAATATGGATTGAAATGATTGACATTTGAACTCAGTTTTTTATGTTTTTCGCAACACGGCAAGTTTATTTTATACCTATGGTTAGGGTTTACATATTAAACGCCTTGGGTGTTATATGCCTCGACACGTCTTTGCCAATGTGATGGTGTAAACAACATTTATTTTTGTTTTATTTCAGGCAAAAAACAGAAACTAAATCCCGAGCAAGAATCAAACCTGCAGCTACTGAATAAATTACTAGGAGACTACATAGCTCTCGTGAACACGACGGCAAAGGTACGTTACATGCCAATATCGAAGTGAAACTAAGATACTCCGAGTAGCATTTGTTACTTTGGAAAGTACCTCTCGCTTCTCAACCATTTTTATGTCGCGACCCACGAAAAGCCAAAAAGTTAAGTAAAAAGTCTTGCGACCCCGCGGTCACTATAAAATTATATTAATACTAGCTTTTGCCCGCAGCTCCGCCTGCGTAAATATAGTTTTTCGCGGTCGCGGATATGTGATTGATACAAAAAATAGATAAAAAAATTAAAAATTAATTAAAAAACAATCCTTGATGCGGATTATATATCATGCTAAAATTTCAGCTTGATCGGTGCAGAATTTTTTGAAGCGTACACAAACCAACATAACATTTATATATAGATATATAGATTATGTATCTACATATCACGATATTTTTTAGCTATAAGTACGTTGTATTAGCCTTCACTGGTTCAAACGTTCGAACGATTTTTTCGACGTTGGAAACAAAAGATTCGTTCGAAAAACGAATCTTTCGTACATATATTGTGTAGTTCGTATTTCTTATTTTTAACAGACTGAGAACCTCTTTAAAAACAAACTCGTCCCCCCAAGAGTCGCGACCCATCGGTTGAGAAACGGAAGCTCTAGATCAGTGTTTTTCAACCTGTGGGTCGCGACCCCCCAGGGTTCTGTAAGGGGGTCGCCGGAGGTCGAGAGAACTTTAGTAAACAACAATAAAGATTAAAAAAAAGATTGATTTATTAAGTAAGAGAATTTTAACAAAAGTATACCTGTACCCATAAATCGATGTATGTAATTGTAAAATAATGTGTTTGACGTACTTTAATATGTACTTATATCCGAATCCTAATTATGGAGACGTATAAATACGTATGGAATGAATATTTGTAACACTGTAACATACACATACATACATGATAAAAAAGCGAAGGGTCGGGGGGTCGCGAAATATTTTTTCGTACAAGGGGGGTCGCATCATGAAAAAGGTTGAAAAACACTGCTCTAGATAAATGAGATATTGAGTCACGAGTGTTTTAAGACAGACGTTTGCTTAAAAAACTGTGGGTATAAAGATGCGTGCGAACTTTGCCGTGACTCAAGTGAACGCTTGTTTTAAATTCAATGAAAGGATACATTTGAGAGCTGTTTCGATCATTACATTATTTACAAGGGCGAATAAAAATCCAAAATCCAAATCAGACTGATTTATTAATGGAATATCACACGTATAGTGCGATTCAAATGAGAATAGGATCGAGTCGGCGCCATATTATTTCGAATTTAGACTTATGATAGTTAAATTTATGTTTAGTTAATTGATTACTATTTAAGGTTTTTATTTAAATTCGATGCAAGACTATTAATATTTAAATGCAAATAATTTTTTTTGAAAGTCGCACTTTTCAAGTGATATTTGACAGAAAAATGTCATTGACGTTTCTCATTTGAAACGCGTTATACCTAAATTGCGTATCTAATTCCCTATAACATTTTCATAAGGGACTAACACAGGGACTTCGCAAAGTGGGTTCCTAGCCCAAGAGCTACTAAGAAATTTTGAGTAGGTATTTGAGGCACGTTGAAACCTTGTCCTGTACTTCTATTGTACCTCAACACGAGAATGCAGGCCTGGCTGGTCAGAAGTGGAACTTAGCCAAATTACAAATTTTTGAAAAGTAGATTTTTTGATGCCCGAAAAACATGTTTGAGGCATTATGAAATTTTGATATACTGTTAGTATAATATATAAGGAGTTGGGAAAAAAAGCCCCGTAATTTAGTCGGAACTTTAACCTAGCCATGTCAGTTTAAAAGTAAATAGTTTAAAGGTTAAGAATAGGTGTTTGAGGCATTTTGAAATCTGAGTAGTGTATTATATATTATTTTTAAAAAATACTGTAAAAAATACAGATAATTTTAGTGGAACTTTCCACCTGCCATGTGACTTAGAAAATCGAGAAAATCTGGCTTTTAATTCATGATTTTGTGACATCTATCAGTCATTTTATGAACTGCAATATACGTTTGAAAGGAGATGCGACATCTAGGAAGCTCTCAAAGAACTACGTGGTCAAAAATTAAAATTGCGTATTGTGCAATAAACTAACTCACTTACTACGTCAAAATGTATTTATAAAACAAATAGGTATTAATTAAATAGAAATGGCATACGAACCAGCCTATTTATTTATATTTACATTAAGTACATAAACGTAAAAGCGACATCTAGGAAGGCATCAAGGAACTACGTGGTCTTGATAATTTTCGCAAAGTCGATATGAGTCGTTTTTAATTGATTTTCCTATAAAAATCGAAGACATCCATTCGTCGTTTATACAATATTGTATGCAATAAAATTACATATTGTGCAATAGTCTAATTTACTCGACAAATTTATAAAATAAATAGGTATTTATTAACGGCATACGAACCAGTTTGACCTACGCTGATTTACATTACCTATCTACGTAAAAGCGATATCTAGGAAGGCATCAATAATAATAACTACCACACCGATCTCGGTGACGGTGGCCGGTTTCATTGAAACCAGGCCAGTTACGCAGGAGTAATTTTATAGTGCCCAAGTGTGTGCGCAGTACATAAGAGCAGTCTCTCTTCATTTTTACTCTCGTAACCCAGTGGGACGGATGACCGACACGACTGGCGAGAGATCAGGCGCAGGACCGACTTTTTACATGCCCATCCGACGCATGGATCATCTTTCTTGTCAGACAATCAGGTGATCAGCCTGCATTGTCCTAACCAAACTTGGAAACAACATTTTTTGTTGCCCCAATGCGGGAATCGAACCCACGACCTCCGAGTCGAGAGCCAATGCTCGAACCACTAGACCACGGAGGCATCAAATAACTTTGTGGTCTTGATAAAATATAATCTTGGTAAAGTCGATATTATGAGTACCTAGTTTAATTGATTTTCTTATAAAAATTGAAAACTTCCATTCGTTGTTTATACGATGTTGTGTATAAAATGCGTTGTTTATACGCAATAAAATTATATACGTATTGTGCAATAGAGTCTAATTTACTCGACAAATTGTATTCGTAAAACAAATAGGTATTAATTAAATAGAAATAGCATACGAATCTACGGTCTACGGTCTACATTACCTACCAAAGTAAAAGCGACACCTAGGAAGGCATCAAAGAAATCACCGCCTATCAGGGTAAAAACATGAGTTTCGATGTTCTCGTTACAGTCCATTTTCATCTCTATGGCACGGTAAAGGTGTACCAGAATCTCATGGCAAATAGGGAAATAAAATTTTGTAGTGTGCAATACTGGGGAAACAGGATTAAACGATCTTGATACTGGTTAATTTTTAATTATGTCTAGTATTATTGAACATGAATTATAATAAGACTGTGTGAAAAATGTTCGGTGTATAATATAGAAAACTAGCTTTTGCTCGCGGCTTCGCCCGCGTGGAATAGTGTTCTTGGAGAAAAAACTACTTCGGCGAATAACGCTCTACCTTCTTACAGCAATATACTTCTGATACAATATTGAAAATGCTTTTAGGTTTGCCCAATGCAAATTATTAAAAATGGGACCCTATAACCTCGACACGACATGCGCGACCACTTGATAATATACTTACATAATATTATATTTATGGCACTTGAATATAAATTTTACCATAATCTTAAAGACTAAATACTTAAAGATTTGCGTTGATTTAATGATCTAAGCATACAAGATTAAGCATACAATATATTATACCTACATAGGGACAGACAGATAAAGCGACTTGTTAAAACAAACTTTACTTACTACATAGTACATAGTATAAATACTATGTACTATGTAGTAAGTAAAGTTATTTGACATTCCAACAAAACTGACAAACCACCTCTGGATATTCCATAAGAATTAAGAACTGCAGTTACTATTATGTATTCTGTGCTGCAGTTCAAAATATTCGTGAACCTCTTTATACCGTATACGTCCCGCGTTTTCGATAGCGCGATGTAGAAACGCGAGAGCCCGCGCCGCGCAGCAACACTATATCCCTGCATTTTAAATCTGTAATATCTTCGAAAATATTCATTTAAATTACATGCCGTAAAGGGCAGTATTGATCTATCTTAAATGCACAATGTATTTAAGGTACTTAATTGGATAAGGATTAATACTGTATTGCTTAAAATCGCTTTGTAAATGACCTATTTAATTAAAATCAAAGTAAAGGATAAAAAAATGGTTATTGTGGGTTATCCCTAAGAGATAGACATATGCCATCGCGGACTTTTTTGTAGGCTTTTTAAAGATGAATACAACTGTAGTACATAATTTTGATCTATCTCGTAGTGTTCAGCCAGCATTTTCAATGTAAGCGCAAAATATGTGATTTTTATCACTTTAGAAACCTCTAAAATTATTTGTGTACCTCTACTATGTTATGCATGTTACATACCTAAAAACCTTCCCGTTAAATCACTCTATCTGTTAAAAAAATGGCATCAAAATCCGTTGCGTAGTTTTAAAGATTTAAGCATACATAGGGGACAGACAAAAAAGGGAATTTGTTTTATACTATGTAATGATAATGATATTTCATGAAAAATAAATCAATCGTGAATTACTTTATATACTTATTTATTACGAATAACATACAATTAAATTAGCAACAGTTTATTTAATGTTGTAATTTCCTTCCGAACTGTATAGAACTCGTTTACTTAATTCTTAATCAACTATAAATCGAAACTGTCTTATATTGATTTTCTTTTTTCCTCCTCTTCTCCTTTTACCAGGCATGGAAAACAAACCATCATTCGATGTGCCATCAGCTACAATTCACCTTATAGTAGTACTGGAAACATATTTAAAGAAGTCACAATAATTACCTAAGAAAATATAAAAAAACTAAAAGTATCAAAACAGCTCACTAACTTACCGGTCAACTCTACCACAAGCTTTAAATTATAAGATTGAGTTCGATTTACACCTTCTTCTTTCTGTATTTTACTATAAACATAGAAAACAATATTTCTCGCTTGAGATCGAATTGCCTTTTTGGATATTTTCACAAAAACAACAAATTCCAAGAACATAATCACAAAATTTTAACAGCTGTTGACAGATCACCTACTTTGATTTGACGGGTCATACTTGACATTGCCATATGAAAATCACATTTTTTATTTTTTTTAAAATGCCATCAGATTCTGGTAGACCTATAATAAGGTTAATTATTTAAAGCAAAAATAAAGTTTTGTAATTGGTATTTTACAACGCATGCCATAGATTATACAGATACATACGCGCAGGCGCTAAAAACTTTATAGTTGCAATTAATACGATCAGTGTGATCAATTTGTCGAGTAAATTAGACTATTGCACAATATGTAATTTTATTGCATACAATATTGTATAAACAACGAATGGATGTCTTCGATTTTTATAGGAAAATCAATTAAAAACGACTCATATCGACTTTGCGAAAATTATCAAGACCACGTAGTTCCTTGATGCCTTCCTAGATGTCGCTTTTACGTTTATGTACTTAATGTAAATATAAATAAATAGGCTGGTTCGTATGTCATTTCTATTTAATTAATACCTATTTGTTTTATAAATACATTTTGACGTAGTAAGTGAGTTAGTTTATTGCACAATACGCAATTTTATTTTTTGACCACGTAGTTCTTTGAGAGCTTCCTAGATGTCGCATCTCCTTTCAAACATATATTGCAGTTCATGAAATAACCGATAGATGTCACAAAATCATGAATTAAAAGCCAGATTTTCTCGATTTTCTAAGTCACATGGCAGGTGGAAAGTTCCACTAAAATTATCTGTATTTTTTACAGTATTTTTTTTAAATAATATATAATACCCTACTCAAATTTCAAAATGCCTCAAACACCTATTTTTTAACCTTTAAACTATTTACTTTTAAACTGACATGGCTAGGTTAAAGTTCCGACTAAATTACGGGGCTTTTTTTTCCCAACTCCTTATACATTATACTAACAGTATATCAAAATTTCATAATGCTTCAAACATGTTTTTCGGCCATATAAAAATCTACTTTTCAAAAATTTGTAATTTGGCTAAGTTCCGCTTCTGACCAGCCAGGCCTGCATTCTCGTGTTGAGGTACAATAGAAGTACAGGACAAGGTTTCAACGTGCCTCAAATACCTACTAAAAATTTCTTAGTAGCTCTCTAGCTATCCGTGGGATAGTCATCAGTGTTCCGTGAAAATCATTTGAAACAGCTGCAAAAATTAAAAAATATATTTGCGACGAGAAGGAGTCATTTATATCAGTAGGTACTATTGAATTAACAAAATAAAAGGTGTTTGTTTGTGTGTTCCGTTATCTTAAAAGATTAGGAACCCCTGCGGTACGTATAGCGCGATTCAAATGAGAATAGGATCGAGTCTGCGTTATATTGTTTTGAATTTAGACTGTTATGATAGTTAAATTTATGTTTAGATATTTTATTACTATTTAACGTTGTTATTTAATAGACTAATAATATTTATATGCACATTAGTTTTTCTGAAAATCGCACTTTTCAAGTGATATTTGACAGAATATGGTCATTGACGTTTCTATTCTCATTTGAAACGCGTTATCACAATAACGTTCATATATTTAGACCATGTCCAGAAACTGCGTATTCTTACGCACGTAAGGTCTACGCACGTAGTCGAGGTACTAGGGCCCCATACATTGCGTCCAGGAGCTACGTGCGTATTATTTTAGCTATGCGCGTATCGTACAAAATTGACCTATTAAACCGCTTTGGTTGATTCAGGCACGGATCCAGCTCTCAAAAGAAGATGTGGCCCGAAAATTTTGATTTTATTATTTCCTTCATAACATGGTTATTAGAATTTAAAAAAATAATTGTATTAATTTCTTTATAATATTATGTTAATTAAAAGCTAACGCGCGGAGTGAGTGAGAAAGTTTTTCGCTTATTTAGTAAAAAAAATAAGCTTTCAATATAGGTACCTTAAACAAATTAACATCAACTAAGATTATAAATTAATTAAATAAAAAATATATGCATATATATTATAGAAACATACACAAATTATAGATTATATAACATCGGCAGGAGTAATTCCTATTGGTTCAATCAAAGTATTATTTTTTCTTAAATCTGTTGGTTAGTAAATAAAAAAGGGCTGAAAATTTATGAAGAGGTGATAAATTTTGCGCTTTCTTCAATCTACCTGACTAAAGGTCCGCTTAACACTAAATCCACTACTATAAATATGTATTTTAACAATAATGTCAGTATGACCAGCAGGTAAAAAGCACCAGATAAGACTCAAAAGGTTAACAATACCAATACAACTACCCACTGAACCTATTTTGATTATAAATTAATAGACCTTGAAAGTATGCACTCACAAGGCTGTTGGGATTGTGGGTATGCCCATACTACACGTATAGGTGCTCCGCTCCTGACTCAAATAGGAGCAGCAATTACGCAGTAATACGCAGCTACCTCGAGTACGCGCGAGACACAAAGTGAAAGAAAAATGTTTTTCTCGCTCCGATTGTATGATTCAGAGTGAGACAGAAGTATTCAGTTCATTCGTTACACAGCATTCAGATCGGTTGACACTGTTGGCATTTTGCTTTACAGAGTGTTCCGAAATTTTGTGCTGTCAGTGTTTTGTCAAAACCAATTATTTCTGAAGACACTTTATATTAAAACCTTCAACACACAATAGGCAATCGGACATTTTTTTTTATTGCATAAATGAATAGTATTCTTAAATATAAGTAACTTCTCAGAAGAAACCGTATATCAAAAGTCAATATTTTCAAAGGTACAGCGATTTTTATACAAAATTTCGCGAGCCTCCTAAAAACGCTCCATACTAAAATCCACACAAATGACGTCACTATTGGATTAAAGTGTATTAAGTAGGTATAAAGTATACGGCCGCAGAATTATATTTGTAAATATCTCCGATATTTGTGCGTTTAAGTTCATACTTACCATAATGAATGTTTTTGTATATGATGTGAGTAAACTAATGATGTAGGTTTTGTTTACCAATTTCGCAAAAAAAAAAAAAATTTTTTTTGGTATAAAGACTCACGAAATTTTGTATAAAAATCGCTGTACCTTTGAAAATATTGACTTTTGATATACGGTTTCTTCTGAGAAGTTACTCATATTTAAGAGTACTATTCATTTATGCAATAAAAAAAAAAACAGTCCGCTTGCCTATTGATATCGATTTGAAATAGTCAAAAGTGTCATCCCCTGTATTTTGGAGTGCAATGAAAGCGTAGTAAGATCGAGTTGCCAAGTTTCAAAAAATATTTCTCCCTAAAACAAATAGTACGGTTCCCGTGGATTTTACCTAGCATGCGAATACTCTCAAATATAATTATTAAAGTACTTATGCCTCATCGAAACTTCATAAAGTAACATAATACGATAAAATATATAGGTACCGTTAAAAATCAAAAAGTTACATACCAAATATTAAGTATTAGTACCTTTTTAGAAAAACATACCTATAAAGATACTTATAAAGTAGTTTTACTGTATACAGTAAAACTTCTTTGCTAATATCTTTCGGAAGTCCCACACATGCTTTCCAACATCCGTCATTTCCGTAGAAAATAAAAACGATGATTGCCGAAGGCATTAACAAATTAGTTCCACTGTACGCAGCACATTGAATGACGCGGTCGCGTCCTATTCGTGTCATATAAAGTCTATACTTTACCCTATTCACGTTATGAAGGCAGTGAATCATGCGTATCTACATACTATTGACGACCTCTGTGGCTCAGTTGGTTGAGCATGTTGGTGCTCAAGCCGGAGGTCGCGGGTTCAAATCCCGCCGAAGGAACAAAAAAGTTTTTCTGTGTTCCTGCGTCATGGATGTGTATTAAATATGTGTATAATATAATAAAAATCTTAAATATGTGTATAGTATAAAAGTATTAAATATATTTCCGTTGTCTGGTACCCGTAACACAAGTTCTTCGAGAACTTACCACGGGATCAGATTGACGTGGTGTGAAGCGTCCATATATATTATATTATTATAATTATTATATTATATGTCAAAATGGCTTACTTTAATAGGTAAATTAATGTAATCACAGCTAATGCGTCAATTTTGACATTTGTATGCATGATTCACTGCTTTTTTTTAACACTTACAGACTATAAGTTATTTCGTAGATATCTAGAGGGTAAAACTGTATGTCTGTCACCAGGCTATGTCTCATGAGATCATAATCCTTGATAGCTAGACAGTTAAAATTTTTAGATAACCTTTACTAAAAATAGTCGATTTCGTAATAAAAAGGAACTCTTATAGTTTTGCTCTGTCCCTCCATCTGTCTGTCTGTCCACGCCTCTAGCTTCTGTAATTATGAATATAAATGGATGAAATTTGGTATAGTTTTTTGTATATTATATTATCTCGGATTTAGCATCGTAAAATAATAATAATTTTATATTTTAAGGGGGGCTCTCCATACATGAGAAGAGGGGATGAAAAATATTTTTTCATAACGTTATTATGTATTGCATAACGTTAAATAGCGCTTTAAAATAGAGTCAAGATTTCATACATGACATTTTTTCAAAATTTTCGAGTAGTTGTAGAGTAGTTTTCTAAATTATAGGTTAAACTTGTAAGTTTCCATGCTGATATATAATGCTTAAAACTAAGGGAAAATTATTTTGAACCAAACCGGACTGTGACTTTTGAAGTAATTTGAAAAACCTATTACGCGTTGATAGTAACGGAACCCTCCTTAGACACAACAAACGTGAATTTTTTGACGTTTTTGGCGTGATTCTTTAATGGCAAGTTGGCAACAGGTAGACGCTTGCAATAAGAATTTTGGTTTTTTATACAATACATTTTTTATACCAATAAGTGATAGGTCAGCTGTAATTAAATAATAATAGTATATTATATAACTTATCGTCAAGCAAATCAATTGCATATTTAAATAAAACAAGCAAACCCCCCCTAATAACCCCTTCAGATAACTTTTCTCCCTAAATTTAGGGAAAAAGTCCCAAGTTGGCATCACAGATAGACCGGCAGACATTTTGTTGTGATAAGATAAGAATCTCTACGTGCGTAGGTTTACGCAGGCTTACGCACTTTCTGGACATAGTCTTACACATGTGAAATTCGTTGTAGGAATTAGAAAACGTGGAGAAGAGAGTCAGCGAGTGCAACCAACAGCTTCAGCAAGTGGACCGCGAGCTGGCCGAAACACGTGCCATTCTTGGCCCCCAGGTGAGGAAGAGAGCTCGGGCGGGGAATAAATAGAGCGAGAGGGCAGACACGTCCGTCTCGCCTGTAATTCTACGTAATTTAAGAAATATTACGTTTTTATAAATGAGTAAATTCTAAATAGTCAATAGATTCAGAGTTTACTTTAAAGAAAACCATAGCAAACAATTTTTAATTAATATAATATTTAGCAATATCCCGCGAATAAATACCCACAACCCCTAAGTAAATGTTGCTTGTGTGGTGGTGGTGGTGTTTGCACGATCTCGTTTCTGAGTGTACGCATACGCAGTGTGCTAGGAGGGAGACGCTTTACGTATGCTTATGCGTGCACTCACACATTTGCTTGCAGGTTGTGGGTATGTTTTCGCGGGATATCGCTATAATTATATTATGTTAATTGAATTGAGTAAATTATTTAATCTTATTAATTGTTCTTTTCAATTTTCAGGCCGATGAAGAAAATATGCCACAGAATGAACTTCTCGGTAAGTTGACAATTACAATAATACTTTTAAAACTGTAGGTCTATTTTTAAAAGAAAAATAGAGTATGATATTTTTTATTAAAGTATTCTATTATTGGTGAATCGTTGTACATTAGTATAGCATTTAATATTTAAAATTATATGTACTTATGGTATGTTGTGTACGCCTGTTTTCAAACGCGAGAATCGAACTCACGACCTCCGAGTCGAAATTTAAGCTCTAAGCCACTGGAGCACGGAGGTTGTTAAATAACAGTAATTACCCCGGTTACAGAGGCGTACATGCGCACGATGGGCGGTGGCGACGAGGGCATGAAGGCGGCGGTGGACCGCGGCGTCGCGGCGCTAACCGAGCTGCTGCGACCCGACCGGCTCAACGGTACACATTATTTTATTTACTTTTATCGTAACGTTACATATTAAAATGATATCAACTCGGGCATTGTGTACTGCAATTTCTTGTGAGGTAATTCGAATTATCCTTCCAGCGCTTGGCCTCCAGACCCACAAAAAAGACAAGAGCTCTGCGCAGAAGGCGGCGGAGAAGAAGCAGACGTGGGAGCAGGCGGTCGCGCACATAAACCAACTGGCGAAGAGCTCGCAGAAGGAGAAGGTATACTCCGTTACATATTTTTCTCTCTCTCACCCACAAGCAAGGGGACAAGAGCTAAAGGTGACGAACAAGAAGCTGTCGTGGGTGCAGGCGGTCGCGCATAAAAACCATCTGACGAAGAGCTCACAGAAGGAAAAGGTATACTCCGTTACATGTTTCTCTCTCTCCCACGAGGAAGGGGACAAGAGCTCGCAGAAGACGACTAGCAAGAAGCAGACGTATGTGCAGGTGGTGGCGCACATTAAACAGCTAGCGAAGGGCTCGCTGAAGAAGGTATACTCCATTACATTTGACATAAAAAAATACCAGCTCCCCTACTAGTAAAAATATTTACACAACTGATTACCTATTATATTATATTATTATATAATGTTACTGTTCTTTGTCTGTCAAGTGACTTTTCCAATAAATACCTCCTACATTTTCCAGAAGAAACAGAGAGAACAGGAGGTAGAGAGTAAACAGAAGGTGTCAAGTCCGCCGGCGCCGGCGCAGAAGACGAAACCCGTAGAGGAGGCGCCGCTCTCCAAGAAGCAGAGGAAGCTGTTGGCTAAGCAGCAGGTTAGTATTGTAACGTGTTAGGGTTCGAAGGATTTGGAGAGAAAGACCTGCTGACTCTTTTGAAGACTTTATTCACTAGCACTAGGTCCAACACAAAGCACTAGGTCCAAACACAAAGCACTAAACGGTGTCCTAGTTTGTATGCCAAGTCGTAGGTTTCACTCACTGGTATCACTCTTGATCACTAGTTTTCACTTCGGAGTCGCCTCGAAGGTCGCTCAAAACTGAACTGAAGTCGCATTCCTGCGGCTATTTATATGGGCCGAATCGAGTCCCAGACCATTCCAGAAAGTTCTCGACTCGCGTGACCTGGTTGGATTATTCCGGAAAGTTCGCACAGTAGCATCTAGTATTGAGTAGGGGGTTTCACGTTGTCTTTGTTCATACAAAGTGGTTTCATTGGTTGACGCTAGATGGCGCTAGTCTATTTGTGTGTTCGTAACAGTATTGTTCAATGTATAGAAACACAGCCTATAGAACTATTACCTACAGTCGTCCAACGGACACGTCTAGACAGAGCAATCGTGCGGGGCGTGCGGGGTGAGAGAGGGGCGGTAGCGAGCCCAAGCTGCCATACACTCGCTTGGGACACGTCAGCCGGGGTTGACGCTTTTTAATTTGATTGTTTTAAGTGGTTTGCGACAGTGTTTCGTTTGAGTTGTATGTAGGTACTTATTTACAATGGTCAATTATATGAACAGCTAAAGAAGATTAATTTTAATACAAAACCATGCGCCTGTTTCCCGTCAGAATTTTTAATAAAATTGTATCTACGTATGAGAATTTACTAACTACATCGTCAAATTCAACAATCGCAATCTAAAAACTAGTAAATCTGGGGGCACGGTAGTGCCCCCTCCAAGTCGAGCGCGAAGCAAACACTGCCGTACCATCCTTTACTGGAACCATTTCGCCGCATTTTCAGGCCCCTATTTGAGAACCTCTGGATAAGACCAGAACGCAGAAATTTTCGTCATCCAATAAGCTATAATCACGTACTTAAAATCCAAAATTTCAAGTCTGTAGGTCATTTAGTTCCGAAGTTAAGCGAAAGCAAAGTTTCGCATTTTCGACACTCACTCACTCACTCACTCATGATCATCAAAATAGAACTAGTACTTTCCATAAACTTAGAGAGCTGAAATTTGGTACAGAGTTGGGGTTTAATGGCCACATAAAGGGAAAACTATAAAAACTAGGATAATCGATCTGGGGGCACGGCAGTACCCCTGCCAAGTCGAGCGCGAAGCAAACACTGCCGTACCATTCTTTACTGGAACCATTTCGCCGCATTTTCAGGCCCCTATTTGAGAACCTCTAGATAAGACCAGAACGTCGATCTGGGGGCACGGCAGTGCCCCCGCTAAGTCGAGCGCGAAGTAAACACTGCCGTACCATTCTTTACTGAACCATTTCGCCGCATTTTCAGGCCCCTATTTGAGAACCTCTAGATAAGACCAGAACGTCGATCTGGGGGCACGGCAGTGCCCCCGCCAAGTCGAGCGCGAAGCAAACACTGCCGTACCATTCTTTACTAGAATCATTTTGCCGCATTTTCAGGCCCCTTTATTCTACTCGAACATTACACAAATTAAATAAACAAATTACACTAAAATCTAGGGAAATAAATCAATATGCCCACGTTTCTACAAAAAGAAGTGAAATCCCACCAAAAACATTCTGTAAAAAACTAGCCAAGTCTCGATGGAGCTGCTTGTTTATCTCTAAAAAGTAATTAAATATAGACAAAATCGTGCCAAGTCTAAGGTTCCTTACTGCGGTTTCTTTATTATTATAGTTAATGTTGTGTGACTTGGCCGTTGAAGGGCACACAAGGGTACAAAAGGGGCTCCATGACACCATTGCTCCAATACGTGTGTTGTACAATCAACAACAGCCTAAAATGAGACACTAGCGTCCAATTACCAATACCAGTATGGGCTATTATCTCGCTTAACAAACATAGGTAGTTACAAATGTAAACAAAATTGACTTGTACCCACTAAAGTATAAAGAATGTTCAACGGCCAAGTCACTCAACATTAACTATAATAATAAAGAAACCGCAGTAAGGAACCTTAGACTTGGCACGATTTTGTCTATATTTAATTACTTTTTAGAGATAAACAAGCAGCTCCATCGAGACTTGGCTAGTTTTTTACAGAATGTTTTTGGTGGGATCCAAATGTCGAAAATACCTTTCAGTTTCGCATTTGTAGCTTTTGCAGGGTTCGTAAATATCCGATATTTATAATAAATATCAAAATATCAGATATCTTTGATTATAATATATATCCGATATTTTTGATTTTTTGATATTTTCAAAATTACATACAAATCTCATAGGTACTCTGATATGTTTTTTCGTAATAGTTGAATCGAAATAATTTGTATGTCTGATAATTTGAAGATAGGGAAGTAAAATTAAACCCATTTATTTATTATTGATATTAAAAGTTTTCAAATCAATTAAAAATCAACGATAGATACTTTTGAGTATCAATTTAAATAAACCATAAAACCATAAAATGACTTTTGTTTATAACCAGAAGAAAAAAAGTGTATTAATTTTATCAGTCGAATTAATTTGACACATAGGTATAAATGGTATAACAATAGTATAATAACAAACAAGGAATTTTCTTCCGAAAAAACAGGGGGTCACGTGGGTGTCATATGCCGTTACAAGCCGCGTCGACGGCTATGATTAGTTAATGTCGTGTCAAATAGCAAGTTTTTGATGACCTAGGGTTGTGAAACTCTCGGAAAATAAGACCTGTGTTGATGTAAGATTTTTTACATTTAAAACATTCTTTTACATTTTTAAATATAAATATCAATTTTGATATAATATATCAAGCATAAATATCAATTGATATATATCATGATATATAAACGATATATATCAATTGATATATATCATGCTAACCCTGAGCTTTTGTATACGCATTTGTATTTTTTATAATAAAACTCTTCATTAATACTTCTATATATATTTTTTTTTTGTTTTATTCCTAGTACTCTACATACACATACTACGAATACCTACACAAAATGTAGAACAGATTATAATAAAACACATTATTGTGACAACCCCGCAGCAATGACGAATACCTACACAAAAGCGGCATTTCGCGCGACTTCAAACGCGTTGGACCACTGTATCTCTTTATTACACTGTGATAGAAATATAACACACATAGAAGGTAAACTAAAACCGAATCGTTGGCTATACTCCAGTCCGGCTAGAGTCCAGTTTTGCGACGCCGGAATTTCGACTTTACTGCTTTATAGCAATAAAGCCGAAATTCTGACGTCTCCAGCCGGACTGGAGTCCGGCCAACCTTAGAAAAAAAACGAAAACATATGAAGATGGCTTTCTCTTTCACTCTTATTGGTTTTTGCCTTTGATGTTTTGTGAGACAAATAGCTGTCTACGGCTTCGATTTTAGCTTACGATGTATGTTATATTTCTTTGGTTTGGTAAAATTATTGAATGCAATTGTATCCAAAATATAACAAAATATTGCAAACTCAGAAATTTTCTCATGTTCCAGGCGGAGGAAGAGGAGAAACGAAAACAGCAGGCTGAAAAACAGAAGAAAGAAAAGAAACAGCCGGAACCGGTTAAAGAGAGTAAGAAAGATAAAAAGGAACAAAAGAGCGAGCCGGAGGGAAAGAAGAAGAAACAGGAACAGAAGAAAGAAAATAAGAAACAAGAAGAGAAATGTTCTAAAGATACTAAACAAGATAAGAATGGTGATTATAATATTATTTATATATTGTGCGAATTTATTTCGTATTTAATTGCTAAAAGAAAGAAAATTGAAATTCCGCTTTTTTTTCAGTCCAAGCTAAAACCAAAGCAAAGGAATCCAACAAGAAGGTTAGTATACGATTAATAAACAAATAAAAATAAATTGTTTTATATCTGTCACCGTAAAATTGCAAAAACCGTTAGATTGTAATATTACTAGAGATATTATAATATGCTGACAGATTGTCAAATACAAATTTCTCTATACAATTGTACGCATTATTTTTCGTTATAATTATCATTATGAAAAAGCAAACAAATATGGCGGCGCGGGGCACGCACCGTATAACCAATAGGCACGGTAAATATTACAATATAACGAAAAATAATGCGTACAATTGTATAGAGAAATTTTTATTTGACAATCTGTCGACTTATTATAACATCTCTAGTAATATTACAATCTAACGGTTTTTACAATTTTACGGTGACATATCTATCAATTAACATCAATATCAATATCATAATTTACTGCTCGATTTGGATTAATTATACTAGATATAAAATTAAAGTCTTATGCTCGTCATAATCTTTTAACAAAATAAAAAACCAAATTAAAAATTGTTTTTGTAAATAATATTTTTTATTTGTATGTTTATTTTTGCATAGATAGTGGCTGTGTCCCGCGGAAAAATGCGCTTGTTAGCGCTTGCTAGCTCTAAAGGAAAAAATACATCATCGGCCAGAACACGTTTGCTAACTTCAATGTAACTTTGCTTATTTAACGCTACCGATCCCCATTCTGCTTACGTTTTTTTGTTAGCGCTATTTTCCGCAGAACACAGCCATTGTGTATTTGAGAATGGGGCAAAGTCATTTTAAAACAAGTTATATAGATGTCTTTTTCATATTCGTTCAGGTCCCGGCCCCCGCCGCGCCGGGCGCAGACAAGCCTGCGTCCTGCAGCATCATGGAGCAACTCAGCTGCGGCGTACAGGTATCGCAGATGTCTTACTGTCAAAATGCATATTTGAACGTTTTGTTTAACACTCGGTCCGTTTTAATAACATATCTACCAAGAACTGTTTGTTAAAAACATCGTCATTCAATCATTTGCCGGTTTTTTGCGATACAAATTTGACGTTTTTAACAATAGGTTATTGAAACGGTCCGTAAATCATACAAAGTGTTTGCTACAGTATAAATAATAGCATACTGCAATATTTCCGGGGGCGGGGGTATAAAACATAGTTTTAGAATACGACCTATTCTCAGACCTACCAAATATAAAAATTAGTCAAGCCGTTTCGGATTAGTTTGGTTACAAACATGTGTGATATGAGATTTTGAAATATTAGATAAGTGTCTGTTCAAATCAGCGTCGCGACAATTGTGCAACAGCGTGATAATTTGTGTCTCATATATCCTCATATTCTCGATAAGGACGACAATAGACTAACTAACCGGTGCGTGTACAGGTGGCGGACCTGCGGCTGCCGCCCGGCATCACGCTGACGCGCGTGCAGCCCGCGGAGAAGAAGGAGCCCGCCATCAAGTCCGTGGTGAGTAAACGTCCCGGAGACTACTGCGGACTATATTTCACACACCGTAAAGATTGTCTTTTGATCAGTACCACGTCCTGTGTCAGTGCTGTCGAGTGTTCTTATCGATATTGTGTTCTGCAGCCGCTGTGGAAGTGCGGGTCGCTGGCGGCCACGCCCACGCCGCCCGTGCGACCGCCTCCCGTCATCAACGCCGACCCCAGCATGCTGGTATTCTCCACCATGCCCGCCCAGCCGCCGCCCCGGCCGCCCGCCCCCGAGCCCGCGCCCGCGCCGCAGCCCGCCGGCAAGTCCAAGAAGGCCAAGAAGCGAGCTAAGAAGGCGGCCGCGGCGGAGGCCGCGCCCGCGCCGGACGGGCCCAAGATGGTGACCCTGCGCAACCCCATGTTCCACCCCGACCTGCCGGCCGTGCAGCTGGCCGCGCCGCCCGCCGAGCTGCGCGTGCCCGAGCCGATCCCCATGCCGCCCGCGCCCTGCCAGGCCACCATCACGCCCACCTCCAACGGCATGTACACCATCCGCAACCCGCTCATGTCGCTCGTGCACCGCCAGAGCCTCGCGCGGCCGCCGCGCCCCGCGCCGCCGCCCTACGCCTGCACGGACCCGGACACGTACGCGCCGCGCGCCGAGCCGGAGCCCGACGCCGACTTCCAGAGCCGCATCATGAACCTCGCCTCCTTCGCGCAGAAGAACGACGAGTGCTACTCGCTGTTCAAGACGTCGGACGACAGCCGGCAGCGGAGCTTCCTCGCGCCGGAGTACTTCGAGGCGCCGAGCCCGAAGGTGGTGTCGCCGAACCCGATCGGCACGCGGCCGGAGCGCTACGAGGTGCGGCCGGAGCCCATCGGCCCGCCGCTGCGGCGCGACGCGGGCGGCGGCGGCGGGGGCGGGGCGCTGTACACGCCGTTCGGCGCGCAGGACGGCGTGTTCCGGCACGCGATGGTGCGGCCGGAGCCCGCCGAGCCCGCCGACACGCTGCCGTACTTCCAGCGCCTGCGCGCCGGCTCCAAGCTCAACTCCGAGGTGACCATACACTACGTCACCGACTCCAAGTACTACAAGGGCCAGGTGAGCTCGCCATCAGTCTGCAGTGTTCTCGGACAGTCTCGAGTGCGGGATGTATATGTCACCTTAAAATTGAAACTGTTAGATTATAAAATAACTAACGAGATTGTAAAAATATGTCGAAAGATTAAAAACTATATATTTATAATGTAACGAAAAATAATGTAGTTAAATTATATGCAAAATATTCGCGTCGTAAGTCTATCAACATTTTACAATTTCACTAGTTTTATTACAATGTAACGGTTTTTACAATTTTACGGTGACATATACATACAGTGCGAATGTAGTACATACTGCGCTCATGGCAGTACCGTGAACCCCAGTGAAGTGAAGCTATGTACTCGTTAACGACACGGCTATACTCATGTACCGTGTGTTTCAGGACGTCCAACCGGACATGCCGGACGAGTCGCTGTTCTCGCGACCGCAGCCGGCCTGGCCGCACCCCAACTGTAAGTTAACTTGTCTTACTATGTTATGTAAGTGATAGCTAATGACTATTTTTATTACATAATATGTTAAACAGATTATTTGTAGTCTTGTGTAAGAAGAAAATCTTCTACAAAATAAATATCAAAAGTGATGTTTGATTTTGGGCCAGCTCTATGTACACTACATAGGTAAATAGGAAAAAATATGGGAATATCATAAAAATACGAAAAAATTAATTGGAAGAAGGGTACATCGTACAAAAATAATTATTTGAAGAGTGTTTTATTGCGAGAACACTATTTTATGGCGGCCATGACAGTTGTTTTGACTTGACTTTTGACGTAGTTGACAGTTTTAAGAAGAGACGTCTTTTTGAATGTCTTTGTCTTTGATTGTCTTTCTTTGTCGAAAATGACATTCTTTGGTTAATTCTGATCTGATCCGCCATGTTTTATTTTACTTTGTGTTGCTCTCCTTGACGAAGTTAATTTAAATGTACATGGAAACGAAGTGGAATTAAACAAAATAAAGAATCATCATCAACAAACAAAATAGGAAACGGTTACTATATTATGTAGCAATATTTACATATAGTGTACATAGTGCTGGCCCAGGCCTCATACATTTCTTGAACATCTCTTTTCATTCAAGGTTAGAATGAAATCTTATAAAAAATATTTTACTGTGTACTTTCATGACGTTTATTGTGTGTTGACAATGTCAGATAACACGTCCAGTCACTGCCAATGTCGCTACTGTGACCAGCTTGTACCACTCCGCGTGAGAGGCATGCTTCGACACGAATGAAAGCGTTGTTTCGCTGCGTAAGGGTACCTAAGGCTTAAGCCTTTTTAAATGAATTTAAAAGACCAGCAACGAATGGAGAATGTTCGCAAAACTTTTAAGCTTTCTGTATTCTCTGTGGAAATTAAAAAATAATCGCAAAGTAATTATTTAGATACGTCAATTAGTTTCCAAGATATTTAACTTTAAAGTGGTTTAGGTCACTTGCGACTAAGCGGTCGTAGTGCGGCGCGAACTCCGGGCTGTGTGGCCGAGGTGTGGCGTGACGTCACGGTACTGTTAGCGGCAACGTTTTACAAATGATTTTATTTTACATACCTAGTTACATTCTCCATTCCTGCAAGCTAAAGTTTCAATTTAAAGTGATTTTACATACCTAGTTGCATTCTCCATTCTGGTGTTGCGTTGCGGGTGTGTCTATATAGGGCAGCGGTGATCGCTTATCATTGAGCTATCCGTCTGCTCGTTTATAACTTAATGGTGGTGGCTCGCAGGTGCGGCGGCGGGCGGCGCGGTCGGGGCGGGCGGGGTGGGCGGAGTCATCGGCCCGCCGCGGGCGCGCGCCGCAGCCTCCCCCCAACACGGCCCGACTCTAGGTACTGCCGCTGATATAGAAGACATACCCCAGATCCCAATAGAATCGTAGTGGAACTCACTGCGCGAAAAACAATTACACCAAATAATCTCTACCCCGTTACTAATAAAAATCTTTACACAGCTGATTAACTACTCAATGCTCCTGTCTTTGTATGATACATTGAAAAAGTCACTTGAACGGGCAAAGACGACAACATTCGCTTATCCATTGTGTATAGTGTTGCCCAATTCAGTCTTGGTCTTGGTCTCGCAGCAAGAGTCTCGCAAGTTTCGCAATTACCTATTAGCCTATTGCAATTAATTAAACGTTATTTTAGATCTCAGAACAACGTAATAGAGTAGGTATTAAGTTACGTTGTTATATTACGTTGTTCTAATATCTAAAATAACGTTTAATAAATAGCAATAGGCTAATAGGTAATTGCGAGACTTGCGAGACTCTTGCGAGACTCTTGCTGCGAGACCAAGACCAAGTTGAATTGGGCAACACTAATTGTGTAAATGTTTTTATTATAATCAAAGCGTTGAATGATGATATGCGTGACAAATATTAATTGACAATCCTAATGAAGAAGTAAAATTCTTCATTCATCGATTTGATGTCGATTCAGCAGTGTCAATCTCTATTGACAGAAGATCCATTGAATATATTTGACATTTTTAACTTAACATATTTTTATTTGATTTCCAAGATTCGCTAGACGTTGTTAATTGTCCATTTACATCGTCGAGCGAATCATATTTTATTACAGTAGTTCAACTGCAACATTTCACGGCAGTGACTGGATTAATTTTATACGTCAATATCTTTTGGGGTGTATAATATGTATATTTTTGCTTTTAGAAAACCACGTGTACGGTGAGCGCGTCATGTCGGATATGTGCGAGAGAGACGACTACAAGCGCTTCGACTACTTCTACGAGCCACCGCCGCACCGACATGGCCATGAGGCACACTAAATAAATAAAAACAGCCACAATTAAGCGCTCCTTCACACTAGTCTCATTGCTAGCTAGAGCTACCTGGGGGTCTCAAAAGGCCACTTTAGGTGAACGTTAGATGAATCATATGCAATTAATATTATGTGGGCCGTTTTACGGATTTCTATTTAAACTGTCACAATTGATGTTTTCTGTCAAAATATATGAAACACCTCAAGTGGCCTTTTTAGACTCCCTGGCAACTGTTTGGACCCGACGAAGCGGCGTCTGGTGGCAGATAAAATATCGAATAGCTCCATTAAATGTTTCCGATATCCCCACTGTCACTAGACGCGCGTCTGCTCCAAATGGCTCGATCAAACGTCATTATGTGTGGTCGCTACCGATTAGGTGTGAAGGCAGCCTAAACGTTATTGCCATAAAAATCCCACAGACCATAGAAGTAGATGAAAATACTATTTATCGAATTGCACGCTGCCACGAAGTCATGATATTTTCATAGTCTATTTATTTATTGTTCAAACTTTTGTTAACTTATTTGACACTTGTATATTTTAAGTTTATTTCAGTGGGATGTGTCCCAAATGTAGATTTTTTTCTTGTTGACTTTTCTTGAATTACTTAATCTTCTTAGAAGTCATTTTCATAGCTATTGTATTTACCAATTTATATCTTATTATGTTGATTCCATCCAGAATGGTGTTTAAATATATTACGAATGCAAAATAAGTACGCTTCGCATAAATTCATGTTGCAATTTTAAGAAATCTCACTAGCGTATCTGTCCTCGAATTGATTTAGTGTGCACGAATAAGATTACTAATTTTGACCTGACCTGCATCTAATATTGACCATCTTGGAATATTATTTGACGTACGCCTTATGGTAAAAAAACAAACCTCAAGGTAAAAAAAACGAAACTTTACTTGTCGATATTATAGTGTGACTAAATATCGAATTTATACTCATGGAAAAGACTTTTCAAGTTCGAAGTTGAATATAATTCAGCTTTTAATGATCATGAATATAGGACTATACAGACATACTCGTTCATACTCATTCAATAGATTCGACGGATAATTATTATCGTTAAGGGTAAGTGGATTTGTCTTTTGACATTATTTAGTTGTAAGCGTCAGTTCATTGCCTTTCCCCGGCCGTTCGTGACAGACCGAAGTCCTGGGCCCCGATTCTCGTACCTCGAATATCAGTTCGATTGTCAGTCTGTCCCGCTCGCGCGCGCATGATTTGACGTCTGTGTGAATGAGTCAGGGCGAGAATCGAACTGAGATTCGAAGCACGAGAATTGGGGCCCTGTCCTACTGTACGGAGTTTTGTAAGAACCTACACTGCCACCGGACGTGTCTGTCGCGCGCGATCGCACTTGACCGAGTATGTCTAACGGAACGGACTCCTAATATAAGCCACTTATAATTATCAGTATGAATAGTTTGTATAACAAATATAAAGGTTGTAAGATTGCAAGTAAATGTATTATATACCCGAATGAGACGTTTTATTTATTGTCCTAGATTAGCTTTTTTTTTAACTACTGATAACTACCGAAGGTGCTTAGAGCGGGTACACATTGGGCGAGCTTGCGTGTGTACACTTCAATAGAACTCGTGGTTCTCAAAGCGCGCGTTTCAAAACGCCCAATGTGTACCCGCTCTTAAACTCCATCAGTCTTATTAATAAAATTATTTACACCACGGATTAGCTAATCCAACATGGCTGTCTCTGTCAGATACTTTGGAACAGTCACTTGATAGACAAAGAGAGCGATTTGGATTTGCTTATCCATGGTGTAAATATTTTTATTAATAAGGGTGTGTCAGTCTTATTAATAAAATTATTTACACCACGGATTAGCTAATCCAACATGGCTGTCTCTGTCAGATACTTTGGAACAGTCACTTGATAGACAAAGAGAGCGATTTGGATTTGCTTATCCATGGTGTAAATATTTTTATTAATAAGGGTGTGTGTGCTGTGTATGGATGAGTTGAGTGCGATTATGTCACGGCAAATAACGATAAGTGACCATTCGCCGTAAAGCTAACTATAATTTGTACGGCATCGGAACAACGCCTCTAGTGGCAAACAATGGTAACTAATTCGATGCTATACAAATTGAAGTTGACTTCTTCACGGCGAATGGTGACAAACGCTCGCACTCGGCACACTCGTTTCATAGAATGGTGTCGCCGCCATAGAGCGGCCGAATGCAGCCGACGAATTAATGTTTTCTATGTAAGAAACGGCGATAATAATTACAGCTTATAAGTCCTGGTGGCGTTGACAGATGGAACTAAAAACTTTTTTAACTGCTTAAATTCTAATCTAATATGCATAAAAGCTAAATACAATTGAAAAATTTTGCCAAACTGTACTGCTCTCTGAGAAACCGCTCTAGGGTGCACACACACAAATGCGCTGGGAGATGTACGTAGATATATGTATCTAAACTTTCTATAAATCAATAATAATTGGATAACGCGGCTGCTTAAATTCAAAACATAGTAACTCGTTCCAACAAAAATGTTCAGGAGAGCCAAAAAACGGGTGGGCCACTTTAACTCATTGGCCCGAAGAAACCGGAAATAGTAGCGATTGGGGTGTTTGACGAAAAGTTGTACTATATTCTTGATAATAGTTTGTAATACTCGTAATCGTGTTAGAGGTTATGGTTACACTGGAATTGCTCACACTTTATTTTTATTTGTGAATTTACCCAAATATGACTATAAAAACAATATCAAAACTTAGTAAGTCTGCTTACTAGGTAATCAATTTGATTTTCTAAGGTAAATTTAAAGACTAAACAAATTCATATACTGTATATATGTAGTAACATATTGCTTATAATAGCTGTGTGATTAAAGTGATTAATAAAATAAAGAAAAACAATCCCAAAGTACGGGACGTACATTAAACTAAACTAAAATTGCATAGAACTCATTTTATATCATGGAGCGAAACACTCGTGCGCCGGTGTCACTGGACTTACTAATTGACATTTCAATGATTTTATAATCGGTGTCAAATTCAAAACAAAGCAAGTCGGTTTACAAATTCATAACCTAGTAAGTCGGATGAGTTGCTAGGATTTTAAATATGTATTCTGACATACTATGTTCAGAACTTGTACTTCATGGAAATTTTCATAAGCACGCCAAATTGCTTAGACTAGCTAAATTATATTTTTAAAATTACGTAAGAAACTGGGTGTTTTAAGGTCCACGTCATTTTGATACTGCTTAGTAAGTCGAAAAATGTCAAAAACAGTTTTTAAAAAAAAAACACCTGTTACTAGGTATTGAATTTGGGCAGCCGAAAGGTGTACGTGTCATTTAAAGATTTATTGCGATATTGTTCGATGTCCTTTTGATAAAAAAGGTTGTCTGTTAAGTCGGTTTACGGACGATAATATTACGTAATACGTGATAACGTGATCAGAAGCCGAACGCATAAGGCCGATCGTGCCTGTGTGTCGCTTGTTCCGCGCTCTCGCTTGCACGCTCGGCAAAATAAAAAAAAGTAGTTCTGTTTTGTTTACATAGAAGATGTTGTTACCGCCGCGCGGTCACAGCCGCTATTTAAAGTTAGGGCGCGAGCACATGATGCATTGCGAAGCAGCGCCGTGTGCTCGCGCCCTAACAGCAAAACTTTTAAATTGTATCAAATTCTACTTTCCAAAAAACTGGATCTTTGTAAAACCATTAAAATTAACAATTAGAGCTAATTTGTTTTGAATTGTATAATTGTTTGCCTTTTTGCAAATACTGTGTTGCATATTTAGTGTGGGCAGAGATCCCAGGGCCGCTTGGATTTCCATGAAAGTGTAAAAAAACCTAAAATTTTTAACGTCATTTATTTAGAAAACAGTCGATTGGCGAATGCTACACGCTCGATATTTGGATCATGATCCAGTATAACGACATTTATGTAAGCATCGTTAGTATAAATCACACAAACTATGACTTTCTTCTCATGATAATTCCTATTTCGTCGATATGTCACCGTCAAATTGTAAAAACCGTTATATTGTAAAATAACTAACAAAATTGTAAAAATATGTCGAAAGATTCAAAACTATATATTTATAATGTAACGAAAAATAATGTGTTAAATTATAGGCAGCATATTCGCGTCGGAAGTCTATCAACATTTTACAATTTCACTAGTTTTATTACAATCTTTTACAATTTTACGATGACATATATTTCGTCGATATATATCGTGCGTGTAGCGTTTTACGTTGCCGGGTGGGGCTAAGTAATATGTCGGCGCTTGGTGGGCGTGGCGTGCGCGGCGGGGCGGCGCTTGCGGCGCGGCGGCTCGGCCACCAGCCCCGCGTGCGCCTGCGCCGCCAGCAGCATGCCCAGCTGGTTCTGAGCCTGGATAGGAACAACATTGTGGTTAAATTGTTTTAAAATTATATACATTTATTACGTTTTAGGTTGCACTAGACTGTGATAATGGATAGACTGGAGGTACTCCAATTTAATCAGTAAAATTACAACCAATAAAAACTCTACTAAATTATATATCTCAGATAAAACATATATTATATTTTAGGTTAGACTAGACAGTTATAATGGATAGACTGGAGGTACTCTAAATTACTCAGTAAAATGATAAACGATAAAAACTCTACTACTTCTGGCGAATAAAGAAAGAGAAAAAGCGAACAAAAACATAATATTGCCGATTCACATGCTAGCGACAAAAGTATGGCGGTCACTTCTAGCACAGAAATATAAACAGCTACATAGATATCGATTTGATTGCCCCACTACAAGCACCGTAGTGTGTCTACATTGTGGGCCGTAGAAGTCCCCTTTCCAAGATTTTAAAATTTGGATCGATCTATGAAACCTGTTTCTCTGTACGTAAATATATAAGGTCTCCAAAGGTCCTAATTTTTTTTTTTCATATTTCGACCTATGTTCCTTGGGGAAAGTTGTTCAGTTTCATGAGTATTATCACTGGGTTTCGGATTGATATACCCTATTTGTTACACGTTGTATATGTCACCGTAAAATTGTAAAAACCGTTATATTGTAATATTACTAGACATATTATAAAATGTCGACAGATTGTCAAATAAAAATTTCTCCTTACAATTGTAAGCATTATTTTTCGATTATTATGAAAAAGCAAACAAATATGGCGGCGCGGGACACTTTAACGTGTAAAATTGTAAGGAGAAATTTTTATTTGATAATAATTGATATTTTATAATAACTCAAGTAATATTACAATACAACATTTTTACAGTGACATATTATATATTTTGTTCACTGTGCTTCTGGCGCGGTAATGTGCACGCTCACCTCCTCGTGCATCTCCTGCGCCATGGCGTACACGCTGTGGCGGCTGCTGTTGTACATGAGCGCGTTGGCGAGCATCAGCAGCACGTCCCGCTGCAGCTCGGCCGTGCTGCGGATGCGGCCCGCGTCGATGTGCCGCCGGATGGTGGTGAGGTCCATGGGCCGCTTCACCGCCGCGCTGTAGCCGGGCGCCTCCTCGTCCGAAATGGGCCGCAGGAACAGCGACGCGTACTTGTGCGCGCACAGTCTGTAATACGACCAGAGTGCTGTGCGAGTTTTTCTTTTCGCATTCGATCGTGAGCGCGGTTGGCGTTTACTAGGAATTTGTATGTGATTTGACCCGCGACAACTAGATGGCGCTGTACAAATCACATACAAATTGCCAGTAATCAGTCAAACGTGTTCACGATCGAATGCGAATAGAAAAACTCACACTTAGCAAACAGAACCTCAATTCTCGTATTTAAAGAAAGAAAGAAAATATTTATTTTCAATACACAAAAAGACACAAGTAGCAGAAAAAAAAAACAAAAAAATAATAATAATTAAATAATAACAAATTGCGATATATACAAACTAAAAATATAACAATAATAGTGAAACAAGTTGTGCCTTAATGTGACCAAAAAAGGGTCCAATTCGGCTTAGGTCACATATGTCGTGTCACGACACAAGCTTACATGACACCGGTTTTCAACTGAACCGAAAAGTGTAGTAAGCCACGGATATCATGCACCCTTCCACTTATCAAGCATTTCGCATAATAATAATCAAAATACCACCAGAATTTTAGGTAATATATTCATAATACATAATACTTATAACTTTTAAATAAGCCACAGAATAAACAAATAAATAGACAATTTAAAGAGTCAATTTTACTTTGTTTGGATTGAAAGTGTAGCGACATGTTACCGTGAACGGATTTTATGACGTTACGACCAATCAGAGCGCGTTTCACGTTGGTTTAACGTTCATAAAAACACCTATTGGGAGTATAAACATATCGGGACTTGATTGTAATAGGGAATATGCATAAAATATAAAAACGGCTTAAAACATAATAATATGATACTAGACTGAAAAATAAAGGATATGGCGAAAAAAATTTCAATATCTGTTGATAAATGAGCAAGATATGAGCGGTCAAAGTTTGTAATCTATCTCTTTCTAGCAAAACGAAATTTAGTATGAACTTTCTATGAAAGTCGTGTTATGTGACGTCACGATACACGTCCGATCTCTCTGTCTAATATAATACTTTAAACGTTCATATCTTTGTTATTTTTAATAATATCAAAAAACTGATTTTACCATACGATTTACCAAACAAGATAGATCTATATAAAAAAATAAAAAAAATGTGTGCATATTCCCTATTGTATTAATGCAGGTTTTATTTAGCAGCATTGCCCCTCAGGTTATGGTGGCCTTCCGATACACACGACTTCCGAAATAGAGTCGCGAAGCCACTGCTAATAGAGCACTAAACATCCCAGCGAACCGCGTCGCGCGACCGGTGGGCGTGGCCAGAGAACCAGGGCCTCTAGTCAAGATGCATTCGATAATTTCGACGGCGAACTTCGAAATCAAAAATATGGGATTTGACATAAGTCGTCGTTAAGTGATATGTCGCTTGCGATGCCTTATGTCAAATCCCATACATTTTGTTTTCGAACTTCGTCCTCGTAATTATCGAATTCATCTTGACTAGAGGCCCTAATTCCCTGGTTTACTGGTCGCGGGTCGCGGTCGCGTACATTGAATACCTTTAGTTTCGCATACCGACAAAAGATAAGCTTTCGCGTAGAGATTGTCGCTGCTATGACTTTTTGGGGGTCTAAAAAGGCCACTTTAGGTGTTTCACATTGTTTTCCATACAAAAATCGTGAAATGGTGAAATGACTACACGATTCATCTGATTTCATCACATTAGAAAAGAAATGCGTAAAATGGCGCACACAATATGAGTTGAAAAAATATATAGGGTTTGGTAACATCAACTACGGATATTTTGGGCGTATGATCTACTGCTTATGTATAGACGTTTAGGCAGAATAATAAATTGTTGTACTCGAAATAAAAATTCTTCCTTTATATGGGTGAGTTTGCGTTGAGCGGAGATGATTTTTTTTTCTTTGTGTATGACAATATTTTTTTTTGCCTAAATGTCGTTATATGAACAGTAGGTCATATACCCAAAATATCCGTAGTTGATTTTACCAGATCTTATATATGAAACATAATATGAAACACCTAAAGCGGCCATTTTAGATCCCCAGGTCTAACGTCGCGTCGGTATCGTTTTGATGTGAGCTTATTATCAGTGTGTAGTGTGCGAGTTTTTGTCACTGATCGCCGTGAAGCATCGATCGAAACAGCGCCCCTAGTGGCAAACAATGGGAACTTATTCAATGCCATACAAATTGGAGTTTACTTCTTCACGGCGAGTAGTGACAAATACTCGCACTCAGCACACAGATCGATCCCACTCATTAGGTAGTCTATTCCATGGCTTGTGTGACTATGTCCCCTTACCTGCTGTAGACGAGCATAACGCTCTTGCGCCACAGGCGGTGCTGGCGCTCGTCCGCCGCGCTCGGCGACTCCGGCGCGCTCTCCGACCCTGAACACGCTGCCACAGACAAGTGACACATATATAAAGACGTATGTATATGTCACCGTAAAATTACTCGGACGCTACTCGTAATGTGTAAACAGGTAATCCGAGCACACTCGGACGATGGTGTCCGATCAGAGTGGAATCGTGCGCGTAGATATTTTTACGAGTTGACTCGGATGACATTTTAAAAACAAAATGGCGTCAACTAAGAAAATTAAATCGGAGCTAAAGAAAAAGTGGACAGAACGTGAAACTCTAAACCTTTTGGCACTCGATAGTGACTTTTTAAAGAACGAAAGCAGTCACCCAGCTGCTAAATATCTCATTATTACTATTTGAAGTTTAACTATAGCTGGTATTGATTTCCTCATATGGGTATCTGCTTTCTGTATTCTTGGCGCTACTTTCCTAATAGATACTCAAATTGCTCAGTATTTAATCTCTTTCCCCCTTACTAATAAACGCTGTCATAAGCTTGGAATAGTTATACCGTGTTTCGTCTTCTTCTATCGAATTAAAAATGTCACTTGTGTGACGGGAACAAAACACTGTATAACTATTCAAAGCTTATGACAGCGTTTATTAGTAAGGGGGAAATAGTTTTTAAACGTGGCTTGATCTTCCTCTTGCACTTCGCGAATAAAATTATTTGAAGCGCCCAGCTGGTCACGTTTTAAAATTTATTTCCAAAAAATTTCGTTAAATTATATTTTTTAATTTCCCTACCGTGTTTTTCTACTTCAGCCAATAACATATCTGCAACAATTTCTACACCTCGGAGCAACAAGTCAGTCGCCTTCATCATGTGTGTTTGTTTTAGAAACAAATGCTTCTTTGATTCAAAAAACCAAAACTGTGAAAACCAAATTCCGAGTGGGCTCGTATACGATTAGGCTCGTACGAGCGCACTCGGTCCGAGCGTACTCGTATTGTGAAAATCCGGCTTTAAGAACTATTTATAAGGGTTTTATCCTATGATGAAAATATACATCAGATTGTTGATATTTTATCGCTAAACATTAATTTAAACCAATCTAACCAACTTTTTACACAAAAATATGTATGATTTTTATAAAATATCTAAAATAAAATTATGAATTTTTCACGTTTGACCACGTGACTAAAAACGCACGAGATTGGAATGTGACGTCATATTCTTGTACTTCTTCTTCTTTTTTAATGGCCTCCCGATTTCCATAAAGAATAGCCAGCATCGGAATCATTAACGTCATGCGTCAGCGAGTAATAGCAACTTTTTCCGCATTTCAGTGTTCTTTGGTATGGTCACAAAGATTTTCCCCGGTGTTTTAATAGACGTATTAGTGAATTTTGGCACTACGCACCATATATAAGGCATTTTTAATAGGCTTAAAACATTTATTTACAAACGTAAATAGTAGGTATTCTGGGATTTAGTATTTTCAGTGTAATTTGACACTTGACAGTTACAATGTTACAAGAATGTGACGTCATAACAACTCATTATAAATAAATAAATAAATAAAAATCATTTATTTCAGACCGTGGTCCATAAAAAAGTACAGTGAGAGGCATTTTTTTTTTAAATATAAACAAAAATAGAAACTTAGATTACTTATACAAAAATATTAAAAATAAAATAAATTAAATATATATATATATAAAAAAAAACATAAATATGGAGTTATTTGGACCCGCAACTACTTGAGCATGTGAAGTTTAATCCACCGCTCAACCAGTGGCGAGTCCCAGCGGTCCGCCACTGCGCGCACGAGGGTGTTGCGACTACCGCGCGTGCGCCTCATAATAGAGGCGCAGCGCGCACGCATTATGGCCGCGAACCGCGCCAACTCCGCGAACATGGCAGAGGCGCTGCAGTAGCGCGGCAGTCACATCACCGCTCTGTACGCGTTATTGTATTGCACGCGTAGGTCGTTGTATGTCCGCTGCGTAAAGTTAACCCAGAGACTGCACGTGTAAAAAGACTGGCAGTATGATTTGAATAAGGTGATTCGAACTTGCTCAGTACACCGTGCGAATCTCCTGGCCAACATGTTGCAGCAGACAGTCAACGCTTTACGCTCTCTCTCAATATCGTCATTGTCACTAAGATTCTCGGTAACCCAGTGGCCCAGGTATTTAAACTTTGCCACTTTTTACCCGACTACGGCGAAGCCAAAAGGAAGGGTAATGATTTTGGCAGTCTATGTATGTATGTATGTATGTTTGTTCCCTCGTAGCGTCTATACTACTGGTCCGATTTTAATAAATGAGGTGTCAATAGATTCGTAACGATAACGCGGGTAACATAGGCTATATAATTTTTTTCAAAATTATGTATTTCGGAAATTAAACCTCAGATTCTAACATCTAAAAAAATTAAATCGAGATAATTGTCACATGTTTGGTATCAAAAGAAAGGTCTTGGCAAGCACACTACAAATATGTACATAATTTGTATATATATCTATTAAAACATATTGTTTCAGTCAAAATATAAGTTTAAAATACAATTCGTACAATATTTGTCCAATTTTCTAATATTACGTATAATAAGACTATAAATATATAATTTATATATTATGTTCCTTTATTACATTATATTTTATTTTAAAAATATCATTTTTACAGGTAATACAATACAACAAATTAAAAAAATTAAATAACACCTATATTGTCAAGCAGTGAACGAGCTGATGATGATGAATTATAGCTAAGACCACTCTTAATTATGTCAGCTTTCAAACAAAAAAACTAGATCAAAATCGGTTAATTGGTTCATCCGATTTTAATAAGAAAATGAAGATGAAATCAATTACTAGTACTTTTATTACTCATTCGTTCGATAGATGTCACTATACGAGTCTTAAAATTTTCTGAATCGCGGTATCGTTGTGTTTAGAAGTTTATGATATATTCCACTACAATTTTCGTACAAAATCAAAATGCGAATAAAAAGTGAATAAGTGATATAATTGCATTGGTAAAATGAATGAATGTTGAATGATCTCTATTGCGTATATTGAGTATAAATGATAACGTTATATTTTATGAATCGTTCTTCGAAGTTCGAATCAAGTCGTCATTTACTGTGTATACTATGGTTAGTTCATTTTAATTTCAGACTTCAGTTTTTCAGTTACTGTATTACCTTTAAGGGTCTTTATTAAATAATATTAATTGTTGTTTCTTCGTGATACGGTAATTACTTTAATTAGATTGTAAATAATATACGGATAGTTTTGTATTAGATTAAAGTTATTGTTATAGTATAGTATAACGTCTTGTACATTTAGATATATAAGTAGTATTTAATAATTAATTTAGTAGATAAGTTATTTAGTGTATTAAAGTATTTACTATAATAGTTATTAGAATTTAAAACTCATTAGAATGCCGCTTTCAAAGAAAACTAAGAAAGCGACAAGAGTAGGTGCGTTACGTAAACAAGAATCCTCCGCGGCTCGAATTTCTAGACGCGAAAAGGTAAAGGAGAATATTTCAAACGCACGTGCACGTGAAGACTCTCTATGTAGAGAAAAAAGGCTGAGCTCACTGCGTAAATATGCTAGACGAATAAGATCAGCGGAGTCATCGCAATCACAGAAAGTGCGACTCACCATAATGAGAGAACGCGCTTCTCTCGCCAGGAACTTAGAATCGCCGCAATCACGCGAAATGCGACTCACCATGATGAAAGAACACGCCTCTCATGTCAGGGACTTAGAATCCCCGCAATCACGCGAGATGCGACTCACCACCATGACAGAACACGCCTCTCATGTCAGAAACTTAGAATCGCCGCAATCACGCGAAATGCGACTCACCAATATGAAGGAACATGCCTCTCATGTCAGGAACTTAGAATCGCCGCAATCACGCGAATTGCGACTCACCATGATGAGAGAACACGCCTCTCAGGTCAGAGATGCTGAATCTCCTCTATCACGGGAGATAAGATTGAATAATATGATGTGTGTATCTAGACAAGCTTACATTCGCCAGAGAGATTTATTTACAACTGATTCTCGTCACTTCCTTGATGCAATTTCACAGGTAGCTGATCAAGTGTGCTATGTTTGTAAGCAACTGAAATACAAAAATCAAACTAAGCAAATGCGTAAGGCACAATGTCAAAATATTATATTACCTGATAATTGTTCAGAAAGGTTCGTGGCTTGCAATAAATGTTATTCCAGTCTTGTCAAAAACAAGATTCCAACCACCGCGTACTGGAATAGTATGGAAGTGGCCAAGATTCCCGAGGAGCTCAAAATTCTTAGTGAAATGGAGCTTCGATTAATATCAAGGATTAGACCGTTTTTAAAAGTCGTCAAACTGGGTGGCCGTTTTGGTCAAAAAGGATTTAAGGGTCAGGCCATTTTATTTGCGCAACAGGTTGAAGAGTTGGCTGAGCAGTTGCCGTTATCATTTCAGCACAGTGGTTTAACTGTTGTAGTGGAAAAACTGAATAACGTGAACACAACAAAACAGTATGAAGTAAGTTTAACAAATATAAGAAGTTCTTTAAATTGGTTACAAGCAAATAATCACTTATATGCTAATATTAGAATTAATTTAAGTAATTTCACTAACGAAATTAACCACAATATAGTGGAAATGCATGCAATCGAGGATGAGAATTGTGATGATATCGAAAATCATTACCAAGAAATATCGAACTCATCACCAATCCAGTTTATTCTCAGAGGCTCTTTCCATCAAGGCAGTGATATTTTCAGTTCGACAAGTAGAGGCAAACAATGCACGGCTAATGCGACAGCAGCAATTGCGTATTCTTCTTCACACCCTTTGAAGAATTGGCAATCATCAGACATTGACCGCGTACTGATGTTTGGTGACAAATATTATAAAATTTGTCTTGAAAATCTAGATATACATCCGGACTATCTAGCCACTGATGAGTTGTTACCTTGTATAACTATTGCCGACAAGAGTTATACATTAGATATTGGAGTAGACGCTGCAGTAGGCTTAGTTAATACTTCGTCAACCATACTTACTGGATATTTTGGAAGTATCAAGGCTGGACTTGAAAATTTATTCCAGAGGCCAGGAGTTACATCTTGCATTATCACTTGCAATGAAGTATCTGTGGCAGTAATTATACAAAACAGTAAATTTTATTTATTTGACTCGCACTCTCGAGGGCCAAAAGGCCGCATTGCTCCTGCTGGCTGGTCGAGCAATGGTTATGATTTTCCCCACACTAGACATATTATCTAAACATATCCACTTTGTTCTAGGAGTTTCATCAAGAAGAGACATTCAATTTTCTCTTACTACCGTAAAGTCACAGTTTGTAGAACAAACTGATGGTTCGTTAGATCATGGGTTAGTCTCATCATCTGTGAATGTAAGAAGACTTGAAGCAGGTCAATTAAGTTTGGACGATTTGCCTGCGTCTGATGATGTTGCAATAACCACAACTCTTTTAATGCCAATCAATGTTCCTGTACCGGACATTGAAGATGTAATATGTCAAAATATTAATGACAATGGTACCTTACCTATACAAGAAATAAGACGAAAAACTGCACCACCAGTCAGCATTCTTCTTGAGCGTAGGGCTGAAGAGTTAGCTTGGGTTAAATTTTTTCCGGATGGAAAGAACGGTCTTAACGAGGAAAGACGTTGGAAAATAACACCGCTTGATTATTTCCAAGCGCGTGTGATGGGTAACGATCAACGTTTCCAAACAACGGAGTATATATTTTATGCACTCTCAGTGGTAGAGCTACTAAGAGCTAGACAAAACGTTTCGGTTTGTGGTCGGTTGAGACGAGATGGCGCCCAGCCCTCGGATCTTTTTCAAAACATACATTTGTGCATGAGAAATATTCGAGGGACTTCATCATACTGGCACAGGGCATATAGTGAATTAATGGCAATGGTGCGTAATCTTGGACCACCACACTGGTACATTACGTTATCATGTAATGACCTTAATTGGCCCGACATGTTACGCGCATTGTTAGTCGCTGATGGCAAACCAAACTATAGAGTAGAAGACCTCACTTTTGAGGACAAAGTAAGATTAGTAGAGTCATATCCAATTACCATGTCTCGGCAATTTATGTTCAGACTTAATGCTCTACTAAGGCTTTTAAAGACTGAGTCTACCGATCCACTGTTAGGGCGTAATATTGAGGACTACTGGTGGAGAATTGAATTTCAGCTTCGAGGTAGTCCTCATGTTCACATGTTGGTATGGTGTAAGGATATGCCCGAATTCAATTCTCCAACAGGGATAGAACTAATAGAAAATGTTATCACATGTGAGCTCCCCGCAGAAGATGAATTAAAGGACTTAGTACGGCGACTTCAAAGCCACCATCACACAGCAACCTGCTACAAGCGGAATAACACCAATGCGTGTAGATTTGGATTTCCGAGGCCAGTCTCAGAGATAACAAGAATTCTCGATGATCAACAGGCTACAAGAAATGGTGGTAGGTTTTATGAGCTGAAACGAGATGAAACAGAAGTAATGATTAATAATTATAATAAAAGATTATTAATGCTGTGGCGCGCAAATATCGACATACAACCTGTTGTGTCAGCAGTAGGTGTAGCAATGTATATTGCCAAATATATTGCAAAATCTGAACCAACTCAAATCCAGGCCGCTATTACAGGAGCACTTAACAGACTTCATGAACGGGGAGGGAGCATCCAGCAGCAAATATTCGCTGTACAAAGTGCTCTCTTAAGCCATCGTCAAGTTTCGGCGTCAGAATGTGCATTTAGGCTATGTCATCTAAGACTTAGAGAAGGTTCTAGAAAATGCATATTCGTCAACACGTGCAAACCTCAAGAACGATACAGAATGCTACGTTTTGACACCGATTGTCCTGAACCTTATAAAAACATTTTTGAGCGTTACGAAAATCGTCCGAGAAGCTTAGAAAGCATAAGTTTAGGAGAATTTGCCATCAGTTATGAACCGTTATCTTCAGCTTTCTTTGGTGATGATGAAAATGGCGATGATGATGCCTATAATATAGTAGAAGAGGAATCAGCTCAAACGATAACTTTGTTAAACAGAATGGGACGAATGAAAAAGCGCAGGAAGTCTGCCATTTTAAGGACCAGATATTACACCGCCGTTTCTGATCCTGAAGCATACTATTATAGTTTGATGGTGGCTCACTGTCCATTTCGTGTTGAAGACGAATTATTGGCAAACTATGACAGTGCTAAAGAGGCATTTTTAGCCAAGCGCACTGCTTTACGCCCACTACTTCAGGGGTCTAATATAGACCTGATGAATTATTGGCAAGAAGAGATTCAAGATGCTCTTCGTCGTGTTACAGCAGAAAATGCAGCAGAATTATGTGAAAATGATGTCGATGCTGATTTACAGCAACCATACGTTTTAGATCCTGAAACTCATATTCATTTGGACGGTCCGGATATGGATGAAGAAGTGTCAGAACCCACTAACATAATAATTACTGATGAAGAGTTCCTACGACAAGTTCATTGTTTAAATGTGGACCAAAAACGGCTGTTTTCTCTTATCAGTAAAAAAATCGGGAGCCATATTAGTGTGGATGACACTACAATCAGCATACCTCTTCGCATATTCGTTACTGGTGGCGCAGGTAGCGGTAAAAGCTTCACGCTAAAGCTAATAGTAGAACAAATTCGTAGACTTAGTACAGATCGCCATAGTGTAGTGATAGCAGCACCGACTGGCGTCGCTGCTCGCCTTGTCGGTGGATGCACGTTACACTCGACGTTTTCGTTGCCGATTGAAAAAGGTCGAGTAACAACAATGCGGCCATTATCCGGGGACCGACTCCAAAGAGAGCGAGTCAAATGGAGGAATGTAAATTGGCTTATTATAGACGAAATATCAATGGTACCATATCAATCACTGAGGAACATACATACTCGTCTTCAAGAAATTAAGCAAAGTGTAGAATTCTTTGGTGGGGTGAACATAATGTTGTTCGGGGATATCATGCAATTGCCTCCCGTAGCAAAGATGTCAGGTGGATCGTATTGTTTCAGACAGCCTGATCAATTTTCAGCTGAGCCCCACCTGTGGAGACTTTTTAGTTTCATCGAGTTGCAACAAAACATGCGCCAAGGAAATGATACAACATTTGTGGACATTTTGAACAATATAAGAGTTGGTCAATTAACTGTCGAGCAATTGTCTATTTTAGATAGTCGACGGTTACTAAATGCCCATGATCATGAAAATATTATCAGAATCTATCCTACCATTAAACAAGTGGATCAATACAATCTCAAAATGAGTGAAAATCTATCAAAGGTTACTAAGATCTATGAGATTCAAGCGGTAGACATATCCACCGAAAGTAAAACATATGGTCGACAACCTATAGGTGAACACGTTCCTAATGATCCCAACAAGACTGGAGGGCTAGTAAACGAGCTTCATATAGGCGTTGGTTCAAGAGTGATGCTTAGACAAAACTTAGGCATAAGTCGAGGTCTCGTAAATGGTGCGATGGGCACCGTAATGAGCATCGATTGGCCAGCTCTAAGGCGAGATCAATTAGAGCCCGGAGAAATTCCCGCAGCTGTGCACATTCAATTTGATGACAGTACTATCAAACCTGATAATCATATTAATAAAACAGTTCAGATAACTCCTAGTACGGTTGAATATGACGGTTTGAGAGGAAGTGGAAAAATTTTGCGTAAAATGCTACCAATTATTCTATGTTGGGGCGTGACTGTGCACAAATTACAAGGGTGCACATTGGAAAAGGCTGTTATAGACGTTGGTAAACGTAATTTTTCTAAAGGCCAAGTTTATGTAGCATTGAGCAGGGTAAAGTCACTAGAGGGGTTATACATAAGTGACTTGGAACCGCGGAAACTCTTATGCCATCCCCACGATGCTGCATCTTTAACAGAATTAGAGAGGCTTAGAAGTTTCGACTCTGCACAATAATAAGCCAGTTTCAATTTATGCCTATCTGTGCCGCGATCTTTAAACCTTTCTTAAATGTGACTATGTATGTACGGCTAGTCTAATTTAATATGACACTAAGTCTACTCTAAAAAAATTCGGCACGCTCGCTTCACTCGCACACAAATTTAAATTTGAAATTTTGTATCATTCGTCAAAAGCGATATTGAAGATGGTACTATGTTATTGTATTTCAAGTACATTACTTAAAAACATTAAAGAATATTTTGAAAAGTGCCTGGCTTGGTCCGTGCTTTCTTTCTCTTTTGATAATATACTTATAAAAGTTTTTGATTTGTTATTTTGTCAAAGTCTTTTGTTACAAAAAATATGTAATTTGCCCGCTTGTGGATAATTTGTAAAAAAAAATAGTTAGATTGGGAAACAAAAAAATATTAAATAAAAAAATAAGTTTTAAAAACTATAACCCGACTACGTAAAAAAAGGGGTCTAAAAAGGCCGAAACAAGAAAATAATTCAAATAGAAATCCAGAAATGCATAGTTACAAAAATGGTCAAGGTAGAGCCGTGGTCGCACCTACTGTTCGGAACAGTCGATGTCAAAACGCAGCCGTCTGTAACTATCTTGGGCTATGCATGTGTACATGACGTTTAACGCAGTTTCAGTTTATACCTAGACGTCACTAATCTCGGTGTGAACTGACGCTTAGATGACGCCATTAGTAGGTGCGACCACGGCTCTACCTTGACCATTTTTGTAACTATGCATTTCTGGATTTCTATTTGAATTATTTTCTTGTTTCGGCCTTTTTAGACCCCTTTTTTTACGTAGTCGGGTTATAGTTTTTAAAACTTATTTTTTTTTCAAATTTTCACCATTAAGCACAAATTCAGGAACACGTCGGTATCTTTTTAGAGAGGCAAATGTGAATTCATGATGCTTGGGCTTATCAGGTTCAAACATCATAAATTCACTTTTCTTGGCATTGTACCGAAGTCCATGGGTGACCGCGTAGGACTCACATATCTTTAGTAGCTTCCGAAGTGAGCCGCTCGAGGGGCTCATCAGCACCATGTCATCTGCGTAACTTATGTTATTAATACACTTTCCATCGATATGGCATCCGACGTGCATGCTACTGAGCCTCTCGATCAGCGCATTGATGTAGAGGTTGAAGAGCGTAGGAGAGGTCAACCCCCCCTGCCTCACCCCGCACTCCAACCTGTAATCTTTTGAGAACAAGTTTCCCCACCTCACACAGTTTATTTGACTACTGTACCAATGAATAAACAATGATATTACCTCATTTGGTAAACTACTTTCGTCTTTCAACTTTTTCCATAATATTTCATATGACAATAGGTCAAAGGCTTTGGATAAATCAAGGAATATGGCATATACCGGAGTCCATCTCTTGGTATAGTACTGTACAGTTTCCTTAAGACAGAAGATAGCGTTTTCGCAAGAGAGTTCAGAACGAAAGCCGAACTGCGCATCATGTAGCTTTATGTGTTGATCCAGCTGTTTGTTAAGTAGGCTATCTAATACCTTTGCTATTATTGTAGCTAGTGAGATAGGTCTATAGTTATTTATATCAGAAGAATCGCCAGTTTTGTTTTTTACAATGGGTACAACAATTGTTCGCATTAGATTGTCAGGTAAATAAGAATGGCACAGACATAGGTTAAAGAACAAAGCAAGAACTCTGGGTAGGTGGACTCCGGCGTACAGCAGATGCTCTATACCAAGACTATCATGACCTGGGGACTTCCCTCTTGCCATGTTTTTTATAATAGTGCTCACTTCCTTTGCTGTGAATCTAACTTTGCGCTCCAAACCATTAGTCTTAGTAGAGGGCTCCTGCCTCACCGATCCTAGTGGGGAGGTTACAATGAAATGGCTGCGAAAAACATTGGCAATATCTGCAGGTTCACAAGCTCCAGCAACACTCACGGGGAGACTCGGCTTCGGGTTTAATTTATTAGTAGATTTCCAGAATTGGTTAAACTTCTTGTTTGAATGGTGTTCAGCAATTTTATCCATTTTAATTTGAAGCTGATTGTTTTGACACCATTTCAACTTCGCCTTAAAAACCCGTCTTGATTCGCCCATCATATTATAGACATCACCAGTCCGAGGCTTGCCGTGTAGCAACCAAGTCTGGAAACATTGCCGAGCCGCAACGTGAGCAGCGCGGATGTGTTCATTCCATCCAGCGATATGCCTATGCTTTTGTTTATTTCTGACATTACTACAAGACGATGCGGCTTCAGATAGTATTTGTACAATGTTGTCATACATCCTATCTAATATGTTTCTATGACTCTCATTACTGCACATACCATCGCAACATATGTTAAATTCAAAAGGGAAATCTATTTCGCGAAGTTTAGATTGGCATATGTCAGCATATCTTCCAATCTGAGCCGCGTCTCGTACTCCCCAAAGAACATTATTATTACTCAGATTGACACCAGTAATTTTTGGTTTAATACAAAAAAGTTACAATCTATACATATCGGAAAGTGATCAGACCAAAATGTATCAAGCAAAACCGTACAAGACAGAACCGCGGGGCGCACAGACTTAGTCACCAGACAGTGATCGAGCCATCTGCAGCTACCGTGACTAGCACTTACAAAAGTGTAGGTATCCGATGGCATGATTTCTCGGTCTACACATGACCATACCTGTTCATCACAGAAAGTATTTAGTTCGTTAGCAAACGATTCCCCAGGATGCGCGTTAAAGTCTCCCATCATAATTACTGATTCCACGCTATTGGTTTCAACTATGGCAGCCATTTCACTGAGACACTCCGTAAATTCTACTAAGTTATCATTACAGTCAGTAGGCTTATAAACGGAGAATACTAAGATACATCTATCACAAAGCTCAATTTTAATTGCTATTAGACGATCAATTAATTGCTATTAGACGATCAATTAATTGCTATTAGACGATCAATTAATTGCTATTAGACGATCAATTAATTGCTATTAGACGATCAAAATTATAGCGTTTTCGCGCCTATAATATTAATTTAAACTTTTAGGCTAATTTGCAAGGAACAGAAAGAAATTCACATAGAATGGTTATAACTGCTAATGTATTTTAATATTAGGAACAATTTGACATACTTTTCAAAAACTTGGAAAATGCCCTGTTATTGTAACCACCATCGTCCATTACTACCACATCTTGTGAATAAATTATTGTTTGATTGATTGGCTACGACCGCATCATACGCTTTTTTACCAAGCTGCATATAAATTGTTATCACTTACCCCTCGAATCAGACTTCTTCTTCCGCGAGTAGTCCCGCTTCTTCTTGCCGTCTTTCTCTTCTTCGCGGCTCAACTGTAAAAGTAGAACATTATACATGGCAGGTAGGCATCATGTAGTACAATTCTATAAGCGTTATATTATAACCTACATGGAAATAAAAAAAAAAAAAAAAAAAAAAACTTATACAATTATAATTTTACTGCCTGACCGGTCATAATTATCTCGTCAAATATGCACAAAATATGATGTACTGCTTATGTAAAGACGTTTAGGCAGAATAAAAATAAAAAAATCTACTAAAATAATTAACTCGCTCTTTACGGCGTTGTTAAGGTCGTTGACCTCACACATCTGATTGTATTGAAGTTATTTAGGCAGTCTTTGCTTTCCCTTTGAATCAGCTGTTTCTGTAATATTGATGACTTCAACGCCCGAGAGAGCGCAATGTAATTTTACTCAGTACATATAATTTTTAAATTTTTTAAATTATTTTTCTACCTAAACGTTTTTACACAAGCAGTGGATTATACGTCCAAAATATCCGTATATTTTGGATCACAATTAATTACAAAAAAAAACACATTTATCTATCGGCAAGGAGCTACTAGGTGTAACAAGATGGTGGGGTCCTACCGTGCGTACCTCCATGGGCGTGTCGTCATCCGTCTCCGTGTTGTCGTCCTCGCGCACCTCGCTGGCGCCCGCGCCCTCCATCATCTCCTTCAGAGGTATCGAGTCCTGGGAGTGAGAGTGATCAGTAAGGCCTCGCTAAAAACCGTCGTGTACCGCTACTTTTTTATCCCGAAAAAGTTCAGTGTACTGTAGGAGAAGCCACGGGAAGAGCTAGAATGGCCAAAATGGAGAAGTTTACTGATGTCGTTAATATTCAATAGTAATTTTATTAAAATATAGATAAAAAGATCACTGCAAAAATTTTTGGAATCCGTCCATAAATGACTGAGAAATAGATTTTCCTTCGAACGTCTCTGACCCTGTGACGTCTTCTGACCCGAATTACATAAAATATAATATGGCCTGAATTACTGACGGATTAACGCACAGCTTAAGCCACTGATCGTAGAGACCTCATACTTGCAGTGTGTGTTCTTTTTATGGCGTAGACATACGCCAAGAACAGATTTTCTGAAATTACCGCTAAGGGGGTAAAAAGGGGGTAGTTTTTATGAAAAATCGTTAAATCTGTACCAATTTCGATGAAAATTGAGATACATGCTCTTGAATACATTTCATTAGATACGTCTTTCAGAGTTTATTAGAATTTACCCCCTTACCCCCTTACTAATAAACACTGTATAAGCTTTGAATAGTTACACAGTGTTTTGTCTCCTTCTATCGAATAAAAAATGTCACTTGTGTGACGTGAACAAAACACTATTCAAAGCATACAGCGTTTATATGTAAGGGTGTAAAATAAGAGTTGAAACTTTGCATAGTAAAAATTGAAAACTTTAGCGATTTGCATGAATGTATTATACCCGGGCTAATAAATACAGATGATTGAACATATTATATTTGGTCCTTTATTTAAATTATATCCCCAAAGGGGTTAAATGGGGATCAAAGTATGTAAGGAAAATCTTTTAATCTATACCGATTTCAATGAAATTTATTTTAAACAAAGTTGTGAAAGAATTATAAAGTAATTTATACTTAATTTCTTTCACAACTTTGTTTTATTTTACTCTATTTTTTATAATTTATCAAAAAAAAAGAAGGTAAACTTCCTCATTGCATTCGTAACGTAAATCATCAGGCAAGAGCTTCTTACTAATATCATAAGCGCTTATAAAACACGAAAACAAACACCAAAATCACCTCAGCGTCGTCCTCCTTTTTCACTTCTATCTCGTCCGTCCGTCCGTCCGTCTCGACGTCCGCTTGCTCCATGGCCGGCTCCTCCATCTCGCGCTGTATCATCTCCAGCTCGCTGGGACTGTCCGGCGGGGGTGGTCCGTCCGGCGGCGGCCCGTCCGGCGACGGTATGTTAGCGATGTCTGAAATATACAGGGTATTTTTAGGGTTCCGTAGCCAAATGGCAAAAAACGGAACTTATGGATTTCGTCATATTTCGTCTGTCTGTCTGTCCGTCCGTATGTCACAGCCAATTTTATCCGAAACTATAGGAATTATACTGTTGAAACTTGGTAAGTAGATGTATGCTGTGAACCGCATTAAGATTTTCACACAAAAATAAAAACAATAAAAACCCCCAAAATTTATTGTATTGTTTAACTGAAACTCAATTATTTTTATCAAACCCATACGTGTGGGGTATCTATGGATAGGTCTTCAAAAATGATATTGAGGTTTCTAGTATCATTTTTTTTTTAACTGGAATAGTTTACCTATAACATAAATATAAACCTTATGCATAAACTGGTGTTTAACTATTTTAAAAATCACATAAAAACATATCTAAATCTATTTGTAAAAACTTCTTTTATCATTCAGTAAATTTATCGTTATTTGGAATTACGTTTTAATTAAAACCTACATAGTTATTGGTTGCGAGTTGCGGCTCTCAACACCGTGGCTGAAACATATGTGGCTCCTATAAGAAAAGGTTGAATATGGCTGTTTTACAGGTTATATTTCGGTTTTCACATAACTAGCTGATATTATAAATCAGAGTTGAGTATTACCAGTTAACGGCGGCGCGGGGTCTCCTGGCGGCAGCGGTATATCGCTGGGGTCTACTGTCAGCGGCTCGGGGTCCGCGGCCGGAGGCTCGGGGTCCGCGGGGGTCTCCGTCGGCTCATCGACCACATCAGAGCTGCAGATATTCAAATATTATACGAGATCTTGCTAGCTCAATTCGAACTATATACCGCAAAACTATACACTTGATGATTGAACTTGTGAAATATAGGACAGAAGTGTGTAACACCACAGAATAATTAATAGTACACGTACAGAAGGCTCACTGCGAAAAGTCATTTAAATAAATAGGGACTCTTACTACGATACGATTAAGGTCAATTCAGATCGCGCAGCGCTTGATCACCTACGATTATATATTTACCTACAAGTTGAGTCTCTTTCTATCGCATAACTCTTATTCATATCGCATAATTTTGACGAAATCGGGGTTGTCACCGTTCAGAAAATAATTTATTTAATTACAACTTTTTTTCTAGTAGGTACCTACCACTGTACTTTAAGTGAACAAATTACTTTCCAAATAAACCTAAGGTAGGTGTTAATAGTAGGTACTTTAATTCTAATAAATTCGCGCATACTTATAAGTAGATATTATACGTAAACGTTTTCGATACCTTCACGGCCTGATATTACTCAAAGATGTTGAATCACGCCGCCTAACTATTACTCTAGGTACTTTTGTCAACATATGACTTTTCAAATCGTATCACAATTCACATTGCATCGGAATGACAGTTTACGACGCGAACAGATAGTTCAGGATCCAACACCTAAAAACTTAATATTGGTTCTCAAAATCACAACTAATAGCAGTAGCTCAAACTATATTTATAATAATAATTTATTGTTATTAAATATTATAATATTATAGTGTAGGAGCTGGCGGAGTGATTTTTATCTAACTTAAATACAGTAATATAATATTATGTGCCCAGATTGTAATATACCTATTATATCCAATCCATAAAACATTGCGACGAACAAATCTCGCGCATACGTTGCTCACTGTTTGCGCGTGAGTCCCTACTGATTGGCCCGCTCGAGTGGGCCGCCGCATGTAAGTATATTTTCGATACCTACACGGGGAGTGGGACAGGCCTGGTAACACTTCCAGTGCGTGGTAAAGTTGGCAGCATTGTGTCAATGGTGTTAGGCTGGTTGTAACATAAATCTTTACACACACTTATAAAAGATTATGTCAATATCGACAACAAACTTAACCGAAAGAGAGGCAAGATCTGACCTCTCAACCGTTTCCTCGGCGGGGGGAGGCTGGGTTGTTGTTGGCTGGGTCTCGTGCGTGTCCTCCACAACCACGCTGCTCTCCGGCGCCTTCACCTCCTCTTTCACCTGGCGAACAAAAAAATATATAAACCCTGGCCAGAAAATTAAAAACTTAACTCGAGGACGCTTTGACGTACTTCATACTTATTTTAAACTTTTTATGTAAGTACAGCATAATGTAAGTACAGCATACAACATAATACTATATAAGCAATTATTAGTTAGCTCTGAGGGATGTATTAAAGTGCGGTCGCGGAGCACGCAGAATTTCGTACATTGACTCATCGCCACTTGTCTCTTTCGCTCATTGCGCTCCTATCGCGTACCTCTGTAACCGTGATAAACATCCTCCGTATTCTACTAGATGGAGTTTGACTCTCGACTCGGAAGTCGTGGGTTCGATTCTCGCATTGGAACAAGCGATTTCGGTTAGGACAATGCAGGCCTGATTGTCTGACAAGGAAGATGATCCATGCGTCGGATGGGCATGTCAAAAGTTGGACCTGCGCCTGATCTTTCGTCAGTCGTATCGGTTATCCGCCCCACTGGATTATGAGAGTAAAGGAAGAGAGAGAGTGCTCTTGTGTACTGCGCACACACTTGGGCACTATAAAAATAACTCCTGCGTAACTGGCCTGGTTTCAATGAAACCGACCACCGTCACCGAAATCGGTGTAGGCAATTATCATATAAACGCGATAGCAATATATTCGTACGGTAGTGAAAGAGACAAGTAGTGATAAGTCAATGTACGAAATTCTACGCACTCTGCGACCGCACTTTAGTATTCAACAAATAATCATATTTTGTATGAATCGTAAAACAACAACGTACCTGCTCATCTTCGGGCGCAATGATCTTGATCTCAGGCGTGGGGAACTTGACCTCTGGCGTGGGGAACTTGACTTCTGGCGTGGGGAACTTGACCTCTGGCGTGGGGAACTTGACCTCTGGCGTGGGGAACTTGACCTCTGGCGTGGGGAACCTGACCTCGGCCGTTGGGAACTTGACCTCGGCCGTGGGGAACTTGACCTCGGCCGTGGGGAAGTCAACTTCGACCTCGGGGACAGCGACCTTGACTTCGGGGGCGACGACGTTGACCTCAGGCGCGGAGATTTTGACCTCCGGCTCCGGCGCAGGTTCCGGCTCCTGCACCGGTTCCGGCTGCGGCTCCTCACTCTGTCAAACAAAGTCTTCTGTACACTAGCTCTTAACTTCAGTTTCTCATACAAAATTTAAAAAAAAAGCTTCACTTCACTGCAGCAATGCAACGGAAATCTGCATAGTTTTGGGGCAAGCAAAATTATATCATTTGTTAATTTCTGTATTTAGTCAGTATGTAAAATTAATGTTGTATCGGATATATTGGTTATAGTTTAGATCATAGATGTATTATATTAAAAAGAGGTAGATATGGTATAGCGCGTAAAAAGTGAAGACTCGAATCGGTCCGAAGTCCGGCCGATTTTGGTTAGTATACGACGAGCCGGTCGACGAGTAGCACGTATTACGCGTTCCGTGTATTGACAAACACTTGTCATCTTTTTCTTTGCAATTGAATTACGAATGTCATCCTTTTCACAAATTTTTGCTGTGTGAGTGAAATGTAACAATAATGAAAAATGTCAATGTGTGTCGCGGCACAGAAATATTGTCAGTTTTGTAAGGCTGGCCGCACACGTGCAATATTATTGTCAATAATGCTCGTATTGACAATAATATTCCCTGTGTGCGGGTCATATTGCCGTTTTTTTTTGTATGTGTTGACTAGTATTGACAATTTTATTCTGTCAATAATATTGCACGTGTGCGGCTAGCCTAAAGATATAACGTATCTATGTAATAATTAATTAAAGATCTATTTATAGAATTAACATCAGCTAAGCTGACATGTGAATGGTTAAATCTGGAATATTTGGCATTAATGACTTGAAATTGAGTTTCGCAAATTTCCTGCAATATGGCGAAGTTTTCTATATTCTAGCGGGACTATTCACAATTCCCGTTCGACTCCAACGGCAACTAGTGTTCTGTGTTTAGCGTAGGCGACCAATCGCCGCGCGGGAAAGTTATCGAATCCGAGTCAAGCAGGACATGTGAATAGCTCCGCTGGTCAAGCTATATGTATAATTGCATAATATCTTTCAATACAGTACCATTTCGACGTCCGTGGTGACGTCAGCGACCACCGCCTCCTGTACGGGCTCCTCCTGTTCAAGAAAAAAAAAACCAAACGATTTTAGAAAATACCACCTAGCAGAGAGAACTGTAATATTATTCAGGATTCATGTTTGTGTCTCTCTGAGTTTTAACTAACCTTCGTTTGCATAGAACTAGCGGAAATGAAATGAAACCATATTTTTTGAAACTGACCTCTAAGATAAAGTAGTCTTTGTTACTCCTTATAACATCAGCTATCTACCAGTGAAATTCTCGCGAAAATCGGTCCAGCCGTTTCAGAGATTACCCGGAACAAACACGCAGATAGACGGAAAGACAAAAAAATTTAAAAATATATTTTTATTGTAAGTACCGTAGGTATATAGTTTCATATGCATTAGGTAAAAGCTGTTAATTTAAAAATTACGAACAGACATTCTAATTTTATTTATTTGTATAGATTCTTTAACCGGCAAACACTCGTTGACTGTCGACATCGGGGTGACTCCGGTTCTACTCACCTTGAGCAGAACCTCCTCCTCAACCGGCGGCGGCGGCGTCTCCTCGTCTCTCTTCAGCGGAGCCTTCTCTGGAGTCCTAGATATATTGTATAAATATTATCAATGTGAAAGTTTGTGAGGATGGATGGATAGATGTATGGATGGATGGACGGATGTTTGTTACGGTTTCACGCCAAAACTATTCGAATTTTGATGAAATTTGGTATGGTAGTAGTTTAAGCTTTGGATTAACATAATAAGCCTTTTAACCCCAAAAAAGTACAATGTTCCCGTGGGACACTGTATTAACACGGGCGGAGCCGCGGGCAAAAGCTAGTATTCTATATTTTATACACGCACATAGGCATGCACGAGCGTAAACGCATACGTACGCAAGCACGGTGCTTGCGTGCATTTCAAAGTCAAAATGTTTTATTCAAAGTTAGTATTTTTATACACTTTTTGAACTACTGTTTACTACATATACTAATAATTCGCATGTCCAATAGGGTACTTGGACCTACGCAAGCACGGTGCTTGCGTGCATTTCAAAGTCAAAATGTTTTATTCAAAGTTAGTATTTTTATACACTTTTTGAACTACTGTTTACTACATATACTAATAATTCGCATGTCCAATAGGGTACTTGGACCTACGCAAGCACGGTGCTTGCGTGCATTTCAAAGTCAAAATGTTTTATTCAAAGTTAGTATTTTTATACACTTTTTGAACTACTGTGTACTACATATACTAATAATATTCGCATGTCCAATAGGGTACTTGGACCTACGCAAGCACGGTGCTTGCGTGCATTTCAAAGTCAAAATGTTTTATTCAAAGTTAGTATTTTTATACACTTTTTAAACTACTGTGTACTACGTATACTAATAATTCGCATGTCCAATAGGGTACTTGCCTTTAAAAAAAATTATAGAAATGAATAGTGCTCCGAAAAATAAGACAGCATCAACAAAGGGAATAGTACACTAAGAATCTATTTATACTTTTAAAGAAACTACGGATCGTTTGAAGTACTTTTTTGAGTCTTGTGAAGACAAACCATCCAAAAGTAGCACAAGCAGGTGACGTCACACGCTTGTAAGTTGCTATGAGACATATGGACAACATTTCTGTTTACGCGTTTATATTTATACATACTATAAGTAAATCTTTTTTGTTTTTGCTTTAAGTATACTAATTATGTAGGATTTTTTACACTAATTTTGTAAAAATTCATTTTACTTTTCTCAAGTTGTAATAATAGACAATAATAACGGCCAAAAGTTTTGGCGCCGGATTCGAATACTGGCTGGTCAGAATGGCCCTTTAGTACAGAATTATTAAAACATTATTGAGACGATTATCGGTTGTTTAAACAAATTGGAATGATACTAATAATCCTACTAATATTATAAATGTGAAAGTTTGTGAGTGAGGATAGACGGATGGATGGATTTTTTTTGTTATATATTTTTGTTGATAGTTTGTTACTTTTTCGTGCAAAAACTACTGAACGGATTATGATGAAATTTGGTACGGTAGTAGTTTAGGCTCTAGATTAAAACATAGACTACTTTTTATCCTCAAAAAGTACAGTGTACCCGAAGAATACTATATTAACGCGCGCGGAGCCGGGGTGCAACAGCTAGTAATAGTATAGAAGTATATACTCAGGGGCGGATCTAACCTGGCGGGCTTGTGTATGGCGGTGACGGGGGTGACGGGCGGCAGGTGTATGTCGACGTCGCGGAAGGCGTACACGTCCTCCGCCTTGATCTCGATGTCGTCGATGTCCACCGCCGGCGCCTGCGCCGCGCTCGTCACCACCGGAACCGTAGACACCGCCGACGCCGGCGAACTCGAGCTCGCTGGGAAAACGCAATTTGACTCTTATGTCTAACACGCGATGAACTCTTTATTGAAAGAAGAAAGAGAGAAAGAATATTTATTTTCAATACACAAAAAGACACGTAGCAAAAAAAACATAAAAGAATAACAAATTGCGATGTAAACAAACTAAAAAAATATAACAATAGTAGTGAAACTACAAGTTGTGCCTTAATGTGACCAATAAAAGGTCCAGTTCGGCTTAGGTCACATATGTCGTGTCACGACACAGGCTTACATGACACCGGTTTTCAACTGAACCGAAAAGTGTAGTAAGCCACGGATATCATGCACCCTTCCACTTATCAAGCATTTCACATAATAATAATCAAAATACCACCAGAATTTTAGGTAATATATTCATAATACATAATACTTATAACTTTTAAATAAGCCACAGAATAAACAAACAAATAGACAATTTAAAGAGTCAATTTAACTTTGTTTGGATTGAAAGTGTAGCGACATGTTACCGTGAACGGATTTTATGACGTTTCGACCAATCAGAGCGCGTTTCACGTTGGTTTAACGTTCATAAAAACACCTATTGGGAGTATAAACGTATCGGGACTTGATTGTAATTGTATTAATGCAGGTTTTATTTAGCAGCATTGCCCCTCAGGTTATGGTGGCCTTCCGATACACACGACTTCCGAAATAGAGTCGCGAAGCCACTGCTAATAGAGCACTAAACATATATTTAAGATTTTTATTATATTATTGTATTATATTATACACAGATTTTATATCCATCCATGACCCAGGAACACGGAGAAAACTGTTTGTTCCTTCCGCGGGATTAGAACCCGCGACCTCAGGCTTGAGCACCAATGCGCTGAACCACTGAGCCGCAGATCGTCAGATAACACTATGACCATAACACTGAACTTTTCACCTGCCCTTCCAGGACCACGAACGCAAGCCGTTGGAGGAGCAGCGCGTGGAGCGAGTGGAGGCAGTCCACAACCACCAGCAGGAGCGTAACGTACCGCACAACGACAAAGGCAAGCCCACCGGTTAGTACTGACGTCATTAGAAAGAAAGAAAAATATTTATTTTCAATACACAAAAAGACACAAGTAGCAGAAAAAAAAACAAAAAAAATAATTCAAGACTAACAAATTGCGATATAAACTAAAAATATAACAATAATAGTGAAACTACAAGTGGTGCCTTAATGTGGCCAATAAAAGGTCCAGTTCGGCTTAGGTCACATATGTCGTGTCACGACACAGGCTTACATGACACCGGTTTTCAACTGAACCGAAAAGTGTAGTAAGCCACGGATATCATGCACCTTTCTCAATTCTCCTTCTTCCTTCCTTCTTATTGCTTAACATCCAGTGGTGCCCACTCTTTTACTCTATGCAACCCACTTAATGTTTAAAAAAAATGCCACGCACCCCGAGGGGCCGTTCACAAATGAAATGGTAAAAGAATACACAGTGATTCCTTGCCGAAATGAGGATAAATAGTATGTTTTATCAAAAACTCAATTTTTAATAAAAAGTTATTTATTTTAATAAAAAGTATTTACAGCATACAGCTGAAGCTCACACAAGTGGTTGGGAATCCCTGGCTTAAAGTGTGTACAATATATTTTATGATGCCGACTGATGCCGGGCAACATAAGGGTCCATCCACAAATTACGTCACAGCGGATGGGGGGGGGGGGGGGCATACTAAATGTGACAGTACATATACAGGTACAGGGATACTAAAAAGCGTGACATAGGGGGTTAGGGGTTGAAAACAGTCGATATTTTGCGTGACGTAATATGTGTATGACCCCTAAGAGTTACAAGTGCGTTCCATTTATCTCCCTTGGGCCTCTGTTGATCACTCACTCGAAACACAATACAAGAATCTCGTCGACTTTCTATGAGACTGTAGTCGCGAAGGCTGGTTCTTCTTTAAAGGGAAACCCTAACCTGTATTCGGATGAGGGTCTTCACAAGGTAAGTGCCAAATGAAGCCGACGGGAAGGAACCCCGCACCACTGTGAGGCCGTGATAAATTTCACGGCCCATTCGCGCCGAAGCGCGGCCCTCTCACCTTTGAGCTGGTGCTCGATCTGCACGAGCTGGCTCTTGATGTGCTCGATGGCGGCGTGCTTGCTCTCGCGCGCGTGCCCCTGCTCCAGCAGCAGCGACAGCGTGGGCGCGCCCGCCGACGGCGACACCGCGTCTGCACGCGACAAACATTCATCATTTAAAAAATAACTCCCCACACCGATATCGGTGACAGTGGCCGGTTTCATTGAAACCAGGCCAGTTACGCAGGAGAAATTTTTTATAGTGCCCAAGTGTGCGCGCAGTACACAAGAGCACTCTCTCTTCCTTTACTCTCATAATCCAGTGGGACGAATAACCGACACGACTGACGAGAGATCAGGCGCAGGTCCGACTTTTTACATGCCCATCCGACGCATGGATCATCTTTCTTGTCAGACAATCAGGTGATCAGCCTGCTTTGTCCTTACCAAACTCGGATATAACAATTTTTGTTGTTCCAATGCGAGAATCGAACCCACGACCTCCGAGTCGAGAGCCAATGCTCTAACCACTAGACCACGGAGGCTGCTATCATTTAATAAAATCAAGCAGTAAGTGATAACAAGCTATATTTAAAAACACTGTCGATTAATGTATGTACTGGATATGTATGAAATATGTGTATAATATAATAAAATCTTAAATATGTGTATAGTATAAAAGTATTAAATATATTTCCCATTGTCTGGTACCTGTAACACAAGTTCTTCGGATACTCAGCACGGGGCCAGATTGACGTGGTGTGAAGTGTCCATAGATATTATATTATTAGGTTTAATTTAAAATTGATCTCAATATTTACGAGTTTTTAAACAAGTGTGGTTATTATCATTGCACGTGTTCCTGAATAACAACACCTGCATTGCAGGTGTCGATAAGCACAGCATAAACAACAACAGGTATCTGAACAGGGAACGACAAGTTCCCCCACTCTCGGTTCATAGAGGAGGGAGGTCTCTTCGATTTCAACACAGCCGATTTCTACACAGTCAATATCGAACGGTCTAAGCGAGAGGACCTAACCAGTGAATCGTATTAATTTTAAAGTGATAATTGTGAAGTGTTTTGTGAAGTGATAATTTGATGCAATAGCGTCTAATTTGTTATAAATCGTAAAGTTTCTAATTTCATAACTTTTAGCCATATTTAGTTTCGAGTTTAATAAAATTGTTGTCACGAGTTGTGACTATTATTAATTATTTTTATAAAGTTTTTACATTTTTTGCTATTATCAGAAGTGCGATCGGCTCCAGCCTATCACGTTCTGAAAAATAAATATGGCCAAAAGGAATAAAAGAAGTCACAAAAAAAAGGGAGTTTATGAGTTCCTAAAGACCACCAGGTCAGTGGTAAAAGTAGCTACTCTGAGTGTGCGTGCTACCGAGTGTGTGAGCTACCCTGTGCCTCATCGGCGAGTTCTTACGACTTTACGGGTCACCTCATCGGTGCTTTGAACAGTAAGGTGTAAAGTAAGGTAAGATCGAACCATGATTATTATATTTCACGTTTTGTTCCTAGTTTACACTCATGTCTATTTTTGAGTGAACTGGGTGCGGGAACAAGGAATATTTATAAATGGGATACATGTCTATCTAAAAACGAAAATTTTAAGTTTTATTTACAGAGATTCCATTTTGCGGGAATTTAGTGTAACGTTATGACTACTTGCTTAAAATTTACATACGCAAATGATGTTGCGTGTTTCTTTGAATTTAAAAATCGTATTTGCAATATTTGATTATTGCAATTATAAAATTGAGCATAATTGTTGAGGACGCAAAGTTTTGCTCCTATGGGATTCATCAATGAAAAGCGGACTGTAATTAGACGTTTATTCTTGCGTTACAAATATTAGTGTAGGTACTCGTTCAGCTGCCGAGGAGTCTGTATGTGTAGTGGCTAGTGGCTGCCGTCGACCGCATGCCGGTCGGCACCGTTGCAGTTGGGCCCCTGCACGCCCCTCGAGTACCGCGGAGGTACACGGAGTGGCGAAACGCGCGCTAAAGGCGCGAACAATAACAGATACTAGTAATTACGAGATGCAACTGTTAGTTACCCGTCTCTCATAAAATAACTTTGCTGTTTCCTATTTTATTTAAAACTAAAGGGGTATATAATCCATTGCAGTTTAGACACAGAAGGGTAACGCACAGTACGCCGTTTGATCGCAGCATACGCGAGAGACTATCAAGTGGTAATATCAACACCTACTTTGGGTGTGGCATTAGTCATGATTTAAAATATTAAATGTTGTTTCCAAGTTTGGTTAGGGCAAAGCAGGCTCATAACCTGATTTTCTGACAAGAAAGACGATCCATGCGTCGGATGGGCATGTAAAAGGTTGGTCCTACGCCTGATCTCTTGCCAGTCGTGTCGGTCGTCCGTCTTAATGGGTTACGACAGTAAATAAAGAGTGCTCTCATGTACTGCGCACTCACTTGAGTGCTATAAAATTACTCCTGCGTAACTGGCCTGGTTTCAATGGTACCGACCACCATCACCAAAATCGGTGTGGGGAGTTATTATTAGTCATGATCATATTGTGCAGTGTTCTCGCCCAAAGCTGGTCGGACGGGACAGATCATGTTTCTTTCGCGAGATGTGCAAGACAAAGATGTTAACGTTTTGAGTTTCAAGACACGAGTAATGTTATAGGAGGAATATATTATGTAGATGTATCAATCCATGCACTGTTGTGCGTCTCTTTAGTAACTGAATCTGTGTTATTTGGTCTATGACGACATAATATTAAATTTTGTGTTTGGTCTGGGGCAACTGGATATTAAGTTCATTTCAAGTCGAATCAGACGTGTTGAATCGCGTATAGTGTGGCGTGGTGCATTCCTACGCCTAAATTATTAACCTCAAGTTAATTGCAGCAGATTTGTTACAATTTTACACATATCATACATGTACCTATTCTCGTATACAAAATAAAACTCAAACTAATACACACACAACTCACGTTCCCAACAAAGAAACAAACAAACACATACACAACTCGACGAGACAATCATATCGTATTGCCTTATGTAAGAACCAATAAGGGTAAAAATAACATTACGCAGCGAAGATACTCACTTCTATAAGTTTTTAAATGTACCCGCAATCGACCGACTGATAATGCACTGTAAACTTTCTTTTAAGTTTATTTTTCTCATGTAAGTGGCTATTGTCTCTTAATGGGAAATAAAGATCTTTACACCGAAAATAATATTGTGTCATAAACTGATAAGCGGTTTTCTGTAAAGACAGAACTTGTAGGTTCTGATCGCGAATAATTAATGTTTGTTGTAAATAAGTTTAAAGATTTCTTAACTAACGGTACGAACATCAACTATAGTTTAGTGTCGAGTTTGTGAGACTCTTTATTCGAAAGGCAGCAATAAAGAGGGTCGCAATATTTTTATATACAAAGAAAACAAACAAGTTTCGTAATTTTGATAACTACCTACTGTTGACAATTCATGTATCCAATTGTAATTGCATAAAACTTTCGAATGACACATATTATGCTATTTTGGGATAAAAGTTTTTAGAATTACTTTCGTTTTACAACACTTTGACAGCATATGAGAATGGTTTACCAAAATTGTTCTCTTGTAGTTTTGGGTTTGGTAAAAACCTACTGACAACATACCGAGTACTAATATTAGCGTCCACTGTCATTTGTGCTTCATAGCTGTTATCAATTTACATGAAGTTTTGGTAATTCCAGCAACTGATGGTTTTTCAATCAAATTATGAAAAAAATATGTTTGTAGCCACAGGTTGAATATTGAGGGAGAACTATTTTAAAGGGTCAGGTTAGGCCGAGCAGCATAAATAAATAAGAAATTTTAATATGACTTTCAGGTAACCTACCTATTATGTATCAAAGGAGTCTGACATTTGTGAGTTTCGGTCGGATATTTCCGTCGTTATACATTTATGACTATGCATCAAAAATAGCATCTGTTGCTATCCCATTACGAAATACGGTTAAATTACAAGGGGAAATAACAGGAAAAGTTATGACATTGTTTAATTGAGTGGCTTAAAGCGAAATAGTGTATTTGGCAATAATTGGCCCACAATGATATAAACTGAATTGCATATGACACAAGCTTTATTGATTTGGCGGTATACTTTTCCGTGTATAATAATGAACTGCGTGTTGTCATATTTAAGCAAGACTACACTACGAGATGAACCTGAAGAATGGTAACGTACCATTCTTATGAATTAGAGACACTGACAATAGTTAAATTTTATGCATTGAGTGTCGGCTCTACTTTTCAGTATCGAGCGTTGGCTCTGCTGTTTAGTATCAAGTATTTGCACTGCTCTTTAACATTGTTGTCTCGTGTTCTTTAGTATTGTACGTTGGCTCTGCTGTTTAGCATTGAGCGTTGGATTTGTTATTTAGCATTGTTGGCTCTGCTCTAAAGCATTGTTGGCTCTGCTCCTTAGCATTGTGCGTTAACTCTACTGTTAAGCATCGAGCTTTGGCTCTGCTGTTTAGCATTGAGCTTTGGCTCTGCTGTTTATCGTCAAACGTTGGCTCTGCTTTTAGCATTGAGCGTTGGCTATGCTCTTAAGCATTTAGCATGGCTCTGCTTTTTAGCATTGAGTACTGGCTCTGCTATTTAGTATTGAGCGTTGATTTTCTGCGACATATTTACGACTGTTATTCGAGCATTAAATGTTAGCTCTGGTGTGATTATTTGCTTACAGGTAATCTCATCAGATCATAAAGTATAGATCAAATGAAAGAACATCACTTTTATATTGCGCTTATATTTAGTTAAGCGCAGTCAAAAGCTTTACTTTAAAGAGGAAAGTAGGCAAGCAACAACAAAATAATCTGTAAACTATAAAGTCTAGTAAAAATAAAAACCGTTTAAAATTCTAGTATGTAACTTGAAGACTTCCAATTTACTTTCAGTGAATTATGGACGAATCGTCTTGATATGATAAACTGATTTTTGGAGTTTGGACCAATCAAGGCGCGTTTGACGTCGGGTTGACGTTTACAAGAATACCATTTTGATGTTTTAGCATATCAAGACTGCATTGAAACTGTTTTACTGTCAGATTTAATTGGCAGAATCGACCTACTGATCATTCAAATTGAAAGGGAGTCGTAGTAGCTTATAGTTTTCTTATGACTTTTCTTGTTCTAACATTACAAAAGATAATTTTTGGTATCAAATTTTTGTGAACATTCTTTTTGTTTTCAGCAGATTAAAATGTATTAAAAATACACAACCGAATAAGAGTCTAGAAGTCAATTACATCGATAAGTAAATGCAATCTTGTAGTCCATTTACCAAGATAGAGGCAACATGACAACCGTTTAAACAAGAGAGTGGCTGAGGACAGCCACACGTCAGGAGAGGCCGTATTAGGTTTAATTTAAAATTGATCTCAATATTTACGAGTTTTTAAACAAGTGTGGTTATTATCATTGCACGTGTTCCTGAATAACAACACCTGCATTGCAGGTGTCGATAAGCACAGCATAAACAACAACAGGTATCTGAACAGGGAACGACAAGTTCCCCCACTCTCGGTTCATAGAGGAGGGAGGTCTCTTCGATTTCAACACAGCCGATTTCTACACAGTCAATATCGAACGGTCTAAGCGAGAGGACCTAACCAGTGAATCGTATTAATTTTAAAGTGATAATTGTGAAGTGTTTTGTGAAGTGATAATTTGATGCAATAGCGTCTAATTTGTTATAAATCGTAAAGTTTCTAATTTCATAACTTTTAGCCATATTTAGTTTCGAGTTTAATAAAATTGTTGTCACGAGTTGTGACTATTATTAATTATTTTTATAAAGTTTTTACATTTTTTGCTATTAATATAATAACTATTTGTTAGAAACAATCTCATGGTCACAAACAAAGATTCCTTAACTAAGTTCGTTTACTGAAACACCAAATGATACCAAAAATGAAGTTATTAACAAATAGTTATTAGTAGATAGGTTATTGAAATAAAAAACAACTAGATCAAAATCAGTTCATATGTTTGGTAGCAACGATACCACAGACACACATACATAGACACATCGAACTTATAATACCCCGTACATGTTTGCGTCGAAAGTTAAAAACAGTCATTTAATTAATAGAAATAGCCCACACTATCCATCCATTCATCCTCGCAAACTTTCACATTTATAACACTATCGCATCACGTCGCGCAAAAAAGACAATACGGTCTAAGAAAATTACTTTCAGAATCGTCGATCTGACCGAATAATTCATGTAGTTTTGAAAGTTGCTACAATTATTCCTAAAGGTGTCCAGATGAATATACTAAAAGCCCCCGAGGGAAATTTTATAGGAAATTTTATAGAAAAATTTATAGGAAATTTAATGAAGATAATTAATGTAGAAGTCACTAAAGAGATATTATAAATAATTTTCGAGTCACAAGCAAAAACCTTGAAAAAGAGACCTTTTTCAAGGTTTTTGCTTGATATATTTTTGAGATATATTTTTATGTGTGTTTGAATAAATTGATTGATTGATTGATTGACTAGTAGGATATACGTTATCGTTACAGTCACAGGCATCTATTGACTAGACCACGCAAGTGTATGTACTTCGCGTGTAAAAGAGGAGTGAAAATTACTTCCTTCAGCGCATTTCCTCTCAGTGCCAAACGTCAAACGAAAACTAATAAACGTGACGAGGCGGCGCGCGGCGACGGCCTTTGAATCGTTTACTCGGGGACGGGGAGTTGTCACTAAATCGCTCTTGTGACGTCACAGCTGGTAGAAAAATAATGGCACGCTTGGTTTCTATACAAACGATGACACTTGCGTTATCTAATCAATAGATGTATGTGGTTTCAATATTGTTACTGTCTTTTTTTATGTAGACCAGTGTTTTTCAACCTGTGGGTCGCGACCCCCTGGTACTTATGTACTCATATCCGAATCCTAATTATGGAGACGCAGAAAAACATCGTATGGAATGAATATTTGTAACACTGTAACATACACATGCATACATGATAAAAATGCGAAGGGTTGGGGGGTCGCGAAATATTTTTTCATACAATGGGGGTCGCATAATGAAAAAGGTTGAAAAACACTGATGTAATGAACCAGGAAACGAGCAGACGAATCGCCTGATGCGTAAGCGATTACCGCCGCCCATGGACACTCGCAACACCAGAGGAGTTACACTTGTAACTCCTCTGGTGTTGCGACTTGCGTTCCTGGTCCTTAAAATCCCCAATCCCCCCCTATGGGCCTCCGGTAACCTCACTCACTCGGCGAAACACAACGCAAGCGTTATTTCACGCCGGTTTTCTGTGAGGCCGTGGTATTCATCCGGTCGAGTCGGCCCATTCATGCCGAAGCGTGGCTCTCCCACAGTTAAATGTCGAAGCACGCCCGTACTCACCCACGATGGTGGCGGGATGCGGGATATGCTGCGGCGTGGTGACGACAGGCGACGACTTCAGCAGTGACGTCAGCAGCGGCGACGACGGCGGCGCCGGCGAAGCTGTAAATATACCCACTTATTCTTATACTTTAGACGAGACAATCTATACTAATATTATAAAGCTGAAGAGTTTCTGTTTGTTTGTTTGAACGCGCTAATCTCAGGAACTACTGGTACGAATTGAAAAATTATTTTTGTGTTGGATAGTCCATTTATCGAGGAAGGCTTTAGGCTATATAACATCATGCTGCGACCAATGGGAGCAAAGAATCAGTGAAGAATGTTGCAAAAACGGGGAAAATTATTCATATTGGACAGATTTTAATGAATTTTTTTGTGTGTTCAAGTGGATTCAAGAATGGTTTAGATTAGTAATTGGATAGGTGGTGCTGCTATCAATACGTTAATAAATTTAATTCTAAGGCGGTAGGAAGTTCGCCGGGACAGCTAGTCTTGTATAATATGTATGTAGAGTAGACGACGGGGAAGGACATAAGCTACTTTTTATCGCGGAAAAAATATATTTTTATCTAGTATAAAATAAGACTGTTAGATATTAAGAGCATTGATTGGCACGAGACTCAGATTTCACGAAAAACGCTACTAACAAAAACTGGTTATTCTGATTTTTACATGTAAAAAAACACTAGAAAATATTGTATTCTAATTTTTCACTTATCATTTATTTTAAAATAATTTCAAACTTTTGAATAAAACTGACAAAACTAACCAGAAGTTTTTACAACTTTAGGTTCAGGGGCAATTTCAAAACATATAATAGCTAAAACCGCTTACATTTTTTAAAAACAAAAAATCTTTACAAACTTGTTGGATCATCTTCTAGATTATCTATTTGTCAGATTATTTTTATATACATTTCTATCTCATAAAAATCAAATTTAAAGAATGCGAAATTATCAGGAATTATAGTTATTTAAAATGATGATATTTATGTATTTTACTTGTTCCTTTTGTTTCTTACTTACATAATCTATGAGAAGAACCTTTTATCTTTAATATGCTATTTAAATTTTTAACTAAATTAATTTGACGAATTTTATATGAATTTTTAAAACTACTATATAAATCGAGGCGCACGAGCGTTTACAAATACTGTTGTAAACGCTCGTGCGATGATACTGGTGTATATCTAGAAATTGTGAGTAAAAATTTACGTGTAGACGGTGGGGTGGTCGGCGGCCGCCATGTTCTTTCGACTCTGGCGCGTCGCTCTTCCCTCTCTTTCAGCCACGCAGCGCGTCTCGCGTTCTCTCGCTCCCTAGCCCGCTTCGCCGCCTCGATGTCTGCCCACATCTCTTGCAGACGCGCCTCACTCGTAGACACATTTGTCACCTCCGCAACTTCATTCTATAAAAAATGTTTTATAATTATATTTATTTATACACAAACATATTATTGTTAATTGTGACATTAATAAATCTATAAAAGGGAATTTGTCTATAATTTTGTATTACATAAATGAAAATAGTGCTCTGAAAAATAAGAAAATTTACAAAGTATAAAAATCAATATTTATCCAAAACTGTGGATCAGATGCAAAAAATATCTGACATCTCTAAAGTTTGCGCTTTTTGTTCATAATTCATACTTATCATAGTAAATCTTTTTTTATTTGATGTAACTAAACTAATTATGTTACACTAATAAGGAAAAAAATAAATCTTTTTGTAACTTTGCATGACATTTCCAAACTACACATAAAACCTTTTAATTTTTTAAATATAAGTTTCAGTGTTCTATTTCGAACCAAACAGGTCCAGCCACTGTACCATTGGAGGAGGCCTAAAAGGGACTATAACTGAGGAGGAGAAAAAATAACCATACTAACACTATGTATAAGTGAAGGCTGCTTCATAGGGAAGCCGGAGCCTATATAATGGGTAGGGATTTCTATGAAGGTTTGCAAAAAGTAAGTGACAAGGGAAGCCGATAGGAATGGAGTTATAGGAACCCTTCGCCACTGCTACGTATAAGCATTAAGCTAACACAAGTAACAATTACAAAACCAAAACCTTTGATATGGAATAAATGGCTTTATTATTTTATTATTATCATTATTATTACTATGTGCAGTGCAATGAAGAATATAATATGTACAATGAATATAGAATTGAATCATATTGTTTACAAACAGACTTCCATTCTGAAGATCAAATAGATTGACTCCCCATACCATATTGATGACCTCCGTGGCTCAGTAAGGTTAGCATATTGATGCTCAAGCTCAAGGTTGTGGGTTCAAACCCACCAGGGAAAAAAATAGATTTGTGTTCCTGGGTCATGGATGTGTACTAAATATGTTTATAATATAGTAAAAATCTTAAATAATAATAACTCCCCCACCGATCTCGGTGACGGTGGCCGGTTTCACTGAAACCAGGCCAGTTACACAGGAGTGATTTTATAGTGCCCAAGTGTGTGTGCAGTACACAAGAGCACTCTCTCTTCCTTTTACTCTCGTAACCTAGTGGGACGGATGACCGACACAACTGGCGAGAGATCAGGCCGACTTTTTACATGCCCATCCGACGCATACGATACGTATCTTTCTTGTCAGACAATCAGGTGATCAGCCTGCATTGTCCTAACCAAACTTGGAAACAACATTTTTTGTTGTTCCCTTGTGGGAATCGAACCCACGACCTCTGAGTCGAGAGCCAATGCTCGAACCACTAGACCACGGAGGCTTCTTAAATATGTTTATATTAAATATATTATGTCAGTTGTCTGGTACCTACAACACAAGTTCTTTGAGAACTTACCACAGGACCAGATTGACGTGGTGTGAAAGCATGTGTGAAGCGTCCATAGAAAAAAAAATACCTTGAGTTGTTCATATTGATTATTCATTTCGCTCAATGTGTTCTGTATTTCTGTGATTCTCTGTTGTGTGAGCATTTTGAAAATACTCTCTTGGGGGGTCTCCACTGCACCCTCCGAGTTCCGTTTCTTCCTCTTGGGGGTTTCAACATTTTCCAATAATACACCATACTGTGCTGCACAGCTGAAAAAGATTGTAGCAAGCAATTGTAATATATGTTTTTTAAACAAAATTAAACACGTCAATAATATTTTAATATAGAAATGTACATACTAATGTTGGGAAACTTTATTTATATATATAGGCTTATCTTATCTTATCTAAAACTTATAGATCAGATAACTGGTAGTTATAATCTAGGTATATATAATTAATGGAAGATGTCCCCACTTGGTGGGTACCAATATATCGACTCACAGATGTAACCACTAATGATAGGAATGCAAAATTTGAACAGTAGCATAATTAAAAATGCAGAATTTACTCTGAGATGTGATTTTTCAAAATTCCACCCCTAGACACCCTAGGGGTGGTGGTCAAATATGGGTCGAAAGTTTGGGTTGTAAATCTTGAAATCTGCACCAATTTCGGAAAAAAAATACCTTATTAAGTACCTCTTTTAAATACATTTCATTTAAATATGTGTTTCACGCTTCAGGGTTTATTAGAATTCACCCTCTGAGGCTATAAACTGAGGGTTGGAATTTGTATGAAAAATATTAATCATTGGTCCCAATTTCCATTAAATTTCATAACTAAGGTAATAAATCCAAATATGTTAATGAATACTTTATGGTTTTTGCAATTTGCACCCAAAAGTAAGAAATGACAGTCCAAAGTTTGTATCATGAAATATCATCAACAGCTGCTTTTTTGGCGTGCAGATAAGTAGGTGTAGGTATTAAGGCATTCCATTAAAATAAAATTCGAAATTCATCTCCTACGGGGTGCAACAGGGGTCAAAGGGGACGAATTTGTGCGCAAAAGCTGGTTTAGTGTATGTGTACTCACAAGCTGACACCCACCTTTGAGTATATACTTACTTAATACCTACCTATGTAAAAAAACAACAAATTACAGTAGAGACTCAATTATCCAGACTAATTATTGTCGATGGACATTAATCGAAAATCCAGATAATCTGAATATAAGTCTAAGGAGGGTTACAGAACTATCAACACGCAAAAGGCTTTTTAAAATTACTTCAAAATTTACTGTCCAATTTGGCTCAAAAAAATTTCCTAAAGAATATCAAGCATGAGCTATCAGCATGGATGGTTACAAGTTACTAACCTTTAGTGTCGAAATGCAAACCAACTTGTAAACCATCGGTTTCAAAAATTGTTTACAACAAAAGTATAATTGTTTGAAACCTCGCCTTCATTGAAAAATACATGTTCAACGATAACTTACGACGAAGTAGAATGAAAATGTTATCCCCACTTCACATTCCACCCTTAAAATGTACAAACTTTAACATAAACATTGCTAGACGGCATCCAGGATCTGATAATGTTTCTGGAAGGTACCTATAGAAACTACATTATACACTGACGAAACTATATGGTTTGTACTTGATGGTATAAAGTTATATTGTGATCGCGTTTGGTAGTCCGGATAATCGGTAATCCGTATAACTGAGATCCAGAAAATCGAGTCTCTACCTGTATTGTGCGCAGATTGGGATGGACAACTTTCAAGACAAGTAGACAAGTTGTGTTGTAAAATGTTATCAAGCTATTTCGGATACCTTTTCTGCGAATACCAGTCCGGCGGCCGGGTGGATTCGCCGATTGTTTTTATGGCTCGAGAAACTGACATCCAATTTTGATCTCCACTACGCACGACCGCCGACGCGAGACATAGTTGTTCCCGAATATTCCACGTGTCCAATGGCACACGTTTTAATTGCAACCTCTCTTGAATTGAGCTCATTTTGTTAGCAATAAAATTTTATTTTGTGGGCCGCTAAAAATAAAAATCTATTTCATCACAATCAAACCCAACAAGTTGATCGTTCTTCTTCACCTTCTTTTTTATCTATACCCGCCAGCCACAATCGCCAAACCATTTCTACTACACCTTCTTAATTTTTTAATAATTCTACTTAGATCATTTAATACAGGATCAGGCACGCGGGGAAATTTTCAAACAAAACTTTCTGCCGATTTTGGTGCGGGGAGGGTAACTCCCACAATGAAAACAAAATCACACATTCACAAAAATATTGTAATCGTTACAAACTCACACATTTATAAAACTGCAACACTAGCTTATTTATTTCACACAAATAAGACTCGCGCTAATATAACAGTGTAGCGTACGTACTAATACACTGGCATGCTAAGTGATGTTACCAATACAAATTATATCGATATATTGTCGATATGAATTTGTATTGGTCACATCTTCGTTATTTGAAAATAATGTATTTTGTTGAAATAAAACCATTCCGAATAATTCCGATATACATATTAATATATTATATTATACGTAAAAGTTATGGCAGCAATAAAAAACTTCACATAGGTACGTAAGTAGTAAATACAGTCTATTCACGTTAAGTTTGCAGTGAGTCGTCAGTACAATTTGACGATGTTAAACTGGCTTACCTTTATTGTCAAACGTGAACACGAGCTAAGCGTCATTGCTTTCTAAAGACATTTGCACTGATGACTCACTGCAAACTTAACGCGTACCTATAGGGTGTATTTACCTACCACTTATGTATGTGAAGCTTTTTAAAACCGCCATAGCTTCTACGTGACTATAGAATGCACATACGCACATACTCACATACGCTAATACATAACACATACGTAGATATTATTATGAACACTAAACATACAACTCTCCTTTTTTGCAAACATCAAAGCAAAGAATGACCTAATCTAACCAAGAATATATCAGGACACGTCTAAGGAGGGTTCCGTAACTATAAACATGTAATATTTTTTCAAATTAAGTACTTCAAAAGTTACTGTCTGATTTGGTTCAAAATAATTTTCCTAAAGAGTTATTAGCATAATAATCTATCAGCATAGAAAATTGTAAGTTTCTAAGTCTTATAGTTTAGAAATGCAAGGGAAGACCAACTTATAAATCACTTTGGAGGCCGATTACTCGAAATGGTTGACTTTATAAAAAAAATATGTATGAAACCTTGCCTTTATTTTAAAATACCTATTAAACGATACCCCACATGATGGGATAGAAAGAAAAAAAAATCATCCCCACTTCACATGCATGGAGAGCCATACCTAGAATATCTTATACTTGGAAACGGCTCAACGATTTCGCTGAAATTTGGTATATGGGGGTTTTCGGGGGTACACAATCGATCTAGATTAGTCTTATGTTTGGGAAAATGCGTGTTCGTGTTTTAATGCGTTTTTCTTTCCACGCAGAATATGGTCGCTAATTTCGTCCTGCCGGCCACTGTCCGTTTGGTCCAGCGGGTTAAGACGCGCATGGCAAGAAACGAGTGTTACGGGTTCGAAACCTGCTCAGTGCCTTACTTTTGTTTTTTTATATGTTCAAGTATATAATTATATTATTATATTTTTTTATTTTTTATAGTTTTTAGACAAGTTTAAAAAAAATGTAGTTAATGTTTCAGATCAAACACCTGATCTACACAGAAATCTATTGTAAATAATAATAATTGTCAGTTCACATTTTACTTTTTAAGTTTACTGTTTATGTAGATTATCACCTAAACACCACCATATTACAATAAATAGTCGCCCAGGTACTAAAATTATTATTATTTTATGATGCCAAATCCGAGATCTATACACAATCTATGATCTAGCTACATAATACTAATCTGTGATCTATGACTGTACCAAATTTCATCCATTTATATTCATAATTAGGCTAACGGTAGAAACGCGGACAGACAGACGGACAGAGCGAAACTATAAGGGTTCCTCAAGTAAACCCAAGGAACCCTAAAAATGACTTGCGCTTCAAAAAAGGAAAACTAATAACTTGTGTCCCTCTGGCTGGGAACATCTTGATTTTATAACGATACCCATCTTGATTTTATAACGATAGTCCATATTTCAAACATCCAAATAAACTGTTCAGCCTTTCAAGTTTCAAAGTTGCGGTAGGGTAAATAATAAACATCACGTACATACATGCATACTTTATACTTCTTGCTTGATCTGTCGTATAAAGTGTAAAATCAATCCAATATTTTTACATCACAAAATATAAAATTAGTATACCAAGAAAAAAAATATTTTTTATCGACATCGTTATTCTAGTGATTGTCACGTCACTCAAAAAGTAATAAAAAAATTCCGCCATGTTTCGAGAATTAAGTGCCATAATAAAATTCGAATCTATTGTATAGGAAATAAAGACTAAAATTCTATATCTAACAACAATAGTCTCGTGGGGAGTGCGCCTACGTCATCATCGAATGTTCTCCGATTTTTTGTCTCGTTTACACCGCTATTCGATACATCGTCAATTTTTACGAAATTACATTTAAATAGAAATATACAATAATTAAATTAAAAAATACTCACAAATGAAAGGTCATTCCATCTTTTTTAAGATTCGACGTGTTGGACTTGTTTTTACAGGACATAAGAGCACAAATCGGCATTTTTAGCGGAGCATTTCGGACGTCCTTTCGATGCTATACCGATGCACATAATGGTTAAAATCGATTACGCAAATAGTTTTTATGAACGCATTAGATTCAAAAATCTTATACCTCGGCAGAGGGGAAATCTCATGTAAGGCGTATCCCGTATTAAATGATCTAAGTAATTCTATATCAAAAAAATTGGATGTTCTATTACCTCTTTTTTAACTTGAGACTGGCAAATGGTTTTAAGCCGTAACGCCATTAAAAAAATACTGTCGAGGTAGATTTGAGGTAGATATTCAAAAATATTAAAAAATGTATTTATTATATTCCTAATACATAATACATATATTATAGCTAAGTACTTAAAAAAATAACTAAAAAGAACATTAAAACTAGAAAAACTTAAAAAGCTACAGTAAAAAGAAATCTCCCAGGTCGTCCCCACCAGGCAGAGTACCTAGAAGGCTCAAAGAGTTTCCCCGCTGGATTGCGATACTCACTCTTTGGGCCAGATAGGTGCCGGCTCTGGGGTCTCGGGTGGCCTCAATTATTTTTTTGGAAATCTCTCTAAAAAGTTTGTGCGCACCCGGACCCCATGAACCTAGGGTTTCAACCCCAAACGGTTCAAATATGAGATCCCCACTAAGGTTCTCATATTTGCGCCGCTTGAGGTTCTCCGCCTGATTGGCGACCACAGCTGCAGTGCTCGAGGTGCCCTGGACATGGGACGGAGCAAGTGTATCGACGCAAGTTGCGTCCCATACAACAGCCCGTCCCACTCTCCAAGGGACCAGGGTCATACCATCTGGTCTCTTGCCATCGTCGCGCGCCAAGCCAGAGGGTTCCAGCACAGCTAGTATTCCGGCAGTGACAAGAGCCCGACGGATGAGGTCGTTTAGGCAGTGATGTCGGGAGATGCGGCCGGCGCTTCGCTGACAGGACAGACCGTGGTGCCCAAGGCTGTCCACGTTTGCGCCACAAACGCAGCGGTGGGGGACGACGTGGGGAGTGCCAAGACGCAGGGAAGAGGCTAATCGGAAAGCGGTTCGATCCAGCAATGTGCCCGTATTGGGTGACGGCAACGCTTGTAGCCAAAGGCCCGAATCCCACTTCTCCGCAGCTAAGAGGCGAGCCTGCTCCACAGGACTGGAAGACGTATTAAGAAGATTATTCCGTACCAGTCTGCAGAGTGGCTCGTCCTAGAGCCTTTGGGAAAAAGCGTTGTCAGGCAATTCGCTACAAGCACTAGTTGCGCTGCAGGCATCCTTGGCCTCGTCCAGAAAGGGAACTATAATGGAGTAGGATTGGTGTTCTAGTGTTCTAAAGATAAGTCTATGGTTGACGTGGACTGAGGACAAGAAGGCCGGGAGTCAGGGCCGGATCTACCTAAGGGCTGCAGCCCAGGGACCCGAGGTAGCAAGGGGCCCCCAGACCCCACTAAAAACAATAGGCGATAATTTGAATTTAAAAAAGTTGTCTGTAAAGTCGGTTTACGGGCGATATTTTTACGTGATATTGTCATAAGAAAATATTGTAAAAAATTGCGTACTTCTATGAATTGAGTTAAGGCGGGAAATACGTGTGTAAGGATGTTTTCATGCTGATTTTCATTAATTTTTTTAGGTATAAAAAATGAATATTATTCATTGAAACTATTTGGTTATTTTATACGAGGGCGCATTGAAAAGTTTTGAGCCCGACCTTAAAAAAATCTATTTCTTTCTAAATGATTATTTTATTTCTCTATATCTTTGAGTATATAACCACCGTAGTCTCCAGAATGATCTATACACTTTTGCCATGTTGTAGCTTTAGTATTCCTTCTAAAAAAATAATTTTCAATTTCATCAAAATATTCAGTCACAGGCCACAGCTTCTTGTACCTCGATATTCGTCGAAAATGTTCGTCCTGCCATGTGTTTTTTTAGATTGGGGAAGAGATGGTAATCAGACGGGGCCAAGTCCGGCGAATAGGGTGGATGCGGCAACAATTCAAAGCTACAATTGTGTATTTGTGCGATTGATTTCGCCGCAGTATGGACAGGAGCGTTATCTTGGTGGAACAAAACTTTCTTAGATAACATACCAGGCCTTTTTATTTTTATTTCTTCACGCAAACGTTGTAAGAGTGTGTTCATAGTCCATAGTTACGAAACAATCCTGTGATACTGTTTGGTCGGTGCGTTTGTTTTAGGCAGAAAGCAGTCTAGGTGTAGTCCCCAGTACAAGGACCATACATTTTTTTGACACATACAAATGTAAAACTTCGTGAGTGCCTTTTTTGCGATGAGTCCGACAAACTTTTCTAATGGGAAAGTTTCGGCGCTGCTGCGTTTTCGATGATCGATTCCTGGAATTGTCGATATGACGTCACTATGTCTACAAGTTTGATTTTTGAAATTCTTTTTTTAATAAAATTAATAAAAAAATTGTGGTCAACTTGTCCGACAAAAATCTTGTGGCAGGGGTGTCCACCACCCCGAAAATGTCGATATGACGTCATTATGTCTCTCCGTACATACATGTCGGACAAATATAACAATGATAGACAACAGTATTCTAAATGGAAATATCTACTTGTCCGACAAGTCCGACAAAATTAAAAAAAAAACTGGTTTTTACTTTTTCATATAAAAACTACTGAACGGATTTCGATGAAATTTGGTATGGTAGTAGTTTAGGCTCTGGATAAAATCATAGGCTACTTTTTATCCCAAAAAAGTACAATGTTCTCGAGAAATCCAGTATTTACGCGGGCGGAGTCGCGGGCAACAGCTAGTAGTTGATAATAAATGTCATTCTGTCATATTTTTGTCGGACACATATTTTGTTTACAATTTACTTTTTATTTTAAATGGAAAAATATTAAATTTTATTAAAAAAGAATTCCAAAAGTCATACTTGTATATACGGAGAGACATAGTGACGTCATATCGACAATTCCAGAAACCGATCATTCGAAAACGCAGCAGCGCCGAAACTTTTCGCACTAGAAAAGTTTGTCGAACTCACAAAGTTTTACATTTGTATGTGTCAAAAATATTTATGGTCCTTGTACTGGGGACTAGTACCCATCTGGCAGAGACCTTAGCAAATCCAAGATCGTCGGAAATTATGTTCTGTGCTCATTCATAGGAAATGCCTTGGAAATAATATGATAATATTAAATATAATAAAATAAATATGTCATGGGATACTCTTCCCAACTTACCTGTCCGGTAGTTGTGGTATAGTATACAGGTATGCGACCCCGGCTTCCCTAGCTATTACTGTCCTATCCCTTGCCCTCTTGGGCGGTAATATCCTACATTCCCTATTTCCCACTCTAACTTACCAATCTTGCTTTCCACACCACCTATCCTTCCCTTTCCTTATTCCTACCTTATCCACCAATCCGTGGAAACGCAATGGATAATCAAAAATAATTTAATTATCCAAAATGGCGGCGATGTGGTTCGCCACCCATCACGTCTCGTTTCTCGCGGAGGCGAAAAGCGGACCATGGAGAGACGCTTGGCTACGTTGAATGTAAGAGGAGGAATGGATAGTAAGAATGAAAGTGGACGAAGCGAAAGAAGTATGTAAGGATCGTAGCAAGTGGAAAGAAGTGGTCTCTGCCTACCCCTACGGGAAAGAGGCGGTCTTGCCTACCCTACGGGAAAAAGGCGTGATTATATGTATGTATGTATGTATAAAATAAAAAATATTATACATATTGCATATAATATTTTTTTATAAAAATATAACTTAAAAAGTAGCGGAGATATCAGCTGATACACGTCGAAGTTTGTCATTCGACTTAGCAGTTGGTGTACACGATGGAAGCCACAATTTTTAACCGAAATCAATGGCACAAAAAATTACTTTGTTTTATGTTTGTCTTCTATATAAAATTAAAAAAAAATTAAAAAAATTAAAAAAAAAAAACATTTTTAGAGGGCTATTAAAATAAGTCTGTAATATTTTTTCATATATTGCTTACTATAAAAAAAGTAGTTAAAATAAAAATATCGCTAATGATTGAGGTTCATATGCAACACAATTGTTTTAGGAAATGATAAACCAAATTTCAATATGATTCATTTAAAACTCATGCTTTTTCGTTTGATGAATGCCGGCAGTCATCGATTTATAAGACGTTATCACGTCAAAAGAAATCTAATATTAAAAAAATGGGTGCGTGTACTTATGTACGCGCGTAAGAAGTTATACTTCTTTGGCATCATCAAAAAATTGTTTATTTTAATTGGATGCAAATAATTAATTTCAATAATAATAATATGTAATAATATCATTATAGAAACAGTTTTTTGACATGGCTATTAGTTGAGTACTTCGATAGGCCCCTAAATAGTTTCAGCCCAGGGCCCCACAAATTCACGATCCGCCCCTGCCGGGAGTGATATGTCGGAAGGTTTTCGAACACCCAGGCCACCGAACCTTATTGGAAGCGTTGCCTGAGTCCATGAGCGATCATCAAAATTTATATTCAAAATCGTCGAGAGCGTATGTCTTAAGGTATCATCCAACTGTTTGAGAAGTTGAGGGAACTTCCACAGTTGACAACACCGCAAGACATACGTAAATTTTGGTACGAAAATGCATTAACGGATTAGGATGAAGGCCATGTGACAGTTGATTTGCAGGAGGCGGTCTAAAGTTTCACTAAAATTTTGTAATTTATTATTTATGAAATCTGGGAGAGACTCGTCTAAAATAGGTGAGCCCAAAAGGAAGAGCGAATCCTTATCGATGACAGACAGTTGTGGAGCTATTTCTTTAAAGCTGGATATAATCGCGTTTCTATCCCTACAACTGTCTGGCACAAAAAGATCGCACTTTCCTAGGTTCAGCTCCAGACCTATTTTTTGGAACTCGCTGATCAGAGTCTGGAAGTCGGATAGTACAGTGGGTGCATCGCTTCCAATGGTCCCTAAATACCAAACATTAAATTTTGAATGTAGAAGCTCGATGACCGGGTGTTAAAAAATTAGATCTATGTTATATAAACGCGTAAAAATGAAAACTCGAATTGGCCCGAGTCGTGCCAATTTTGGTTAGTATGCGACCAGCTGGTCGACGCGTAAAATGTACTACGCGTCACGTGCGCCTTGCACAAAATTCCATCGTGTGTCTATAAAAGCTGTAAAAACTATGACAAAAAAGCATAGATATATAATATTAAAAAGAGGCAAAAAAGTAAATAAAAGGGAGTTTTGCCGAGAAAGTCAATCAGCAATGTTGTGTTTCTGTATTATTTTTCTAAATTCGTGTTAATTCGGTTTTTAATGTGTTATAGTGGTGGAATATTAACCATTATTATAATTATTCGTTGAGGTGCATTAGTATGGAAAAGTGATACATTCTACATAATGCGTGCTAAATTGGGTTTCCCGCCAAAACTCCCTAGGAAGTTTCAGTAAAGCGTCTACCACTTTACTGACTTGACTAATATATATATATATATATATATATATATATATATATATATATATATATATATATATATATATATATATATATATATATATATATGTCAAAGACTCCATCAGGATAAGATGGCGAACGGTTGAAATATTCCAAGTTTAGATATTTATTACAATATTATCGAATAGCCCAAATGCTGAACGATCAGAAACGTGACAAGTTCGATGCCACGTATTTCACGACTTCCGTATTATCCTGATTCCTGAGCTTTTTATAATCCAGTCATTCCCAAATTCAGGCAAATAATAACCCAGTCTCCATGACAACCCTTATTTTTCCATCACATCTGTCATTACTGGCATCGAACAAGTCCAAATAGTAAAACTACTTGACGTCTCCAATCAAAGACAATCTTAGCTTTAACACGCTCCGACACGGCCATTCTGACAATTCGCACGTCCCTGTGCGAAACAAATCCGTTGACACTCCGACAAGATCACCCTGGTGACTCTGAGATCCTTGTGTGAAGAATATTTATGTGCATCAACGCTCCGACACGGCTATTCTGTCCATGCACACGTCCCGGTGTGAAGCGTCTCACGTCTTCGTTTCAAGTTTCTGAAAAAAACATTTGACAGCACAGTAAAAGGTTCTCACTCGGTCAACCTGACCTCGGAAAATTAATAAGAACTGCTTTAATCCATGGACATAACATTTAATTTTATCATATTCTAACACATCAATACCTCCCTCCTGTGTCAATTACACTCTAATTAACATCCTTCATCTAACCTCTATCTAGTGTTCTCAGAGTTAAGTTTTAATTTACATTTTATACTCTCAGATTAAACACACATGAAGTATACAGATACAACACAATATCAACCATAATCTTGCTACCAAATAAATCATGACATGCTTTACCACACACTTCACACTTTACATGTACCAATCTCAATATCGAAAAACGATGCTGTTATATTCCCATCATGTACAATACAAGGCCACCTCCCTCCGGTGCACCTCACTACAAAAAACCACTGGGTTGCCTCCCTCCGGCACCCAGTCACAAGGCCACCTCCCTCCGGTGCACCTCACTACAAAAAACCACTGGGTTGCCTCCCTCCGGCACCCAGTCACAAGGCCACCTCTCTCCGGTGCCTACTCTCGTCAAGTAATGGGCTGCCTCCGTCCGGCACCCAATCACAATCCTCGCTCGCAATCCACAGTCGCAATTCGCATTCGCAATCTACAGTTGCAATTAACAGGTGCAAACAAAAATGTTCACAGTTTACATCTTTTAACAAACAGTTTACAATGTACTTCAAAATCTTAATGTCTTTTGGACCGCTTAGATTATTACCGGATTGAGCGCGCCGAACATCTTGGTGAAATAACTAAACCTACTATTAAACCAAAAGCTAATATCATTTTACTTTAGTGCTAAACAGAGCAGTCGTATTGCATACACGTCACGAACTTTTAACAAAATATTTTTGCATTTAACTTTTTTAATAAATACATCCAGAAGCAGAGACGGGCGAGCAAAAAAAAAACATTGACCGAACCGGTAGCACATTTACAAGAAATAAATAAAGATTTAGTGCCTCACATGACTATCGACTACTTTAAAAATTATTCCACATAATTCTAAAAAAAAAAAAAATACTGTCGCAAAAATGTTAGACCGGGCAACCCGATCGTCTTTGTTTTAGGCTCAAATTGTAGCTGACTAAATTGTCCAGAGGAATTTTTCGCAAATTTTGAAATAATTCTCCGTTTCCAAATTATCGCGCTCCAAAAAATATAAAAAAGAATCTGAATAAAATTTAATTTTTATTTCACTGTTTCAGCCATAACTTTTATAGTTTTTTTTTTTTTTTTTGTGAATACGCGTCCTTTGAGCTTTTTTTGAATATCATATCCTTCACAACTCTCCGAGATATAAGGGAATCTTAGTTTTTCATGAAATCGGAGCTTGCACTGGAGCGAACGAAAAGAAAGTTACAATGTCAAAAGTATTTCGTATTTTTTCTAGCTATACACACTGCAATTAATGTTGAAGGGTCAGGTGTTTCACAATACTCCCGCCGAATGTAAGCAGTTGTAACTTGTTACACTAAGTTAACATAACACATATTAGGACGATTACGCTAAAGATTGATATCAATATAAAACTTTTGAATTTTCAAAGTTTCTGATGGAAATTATACGTTTCTTTCTCATAAATTTCATAATCGTTTGGTCGTAAGCAACTTTGGTGCGTTTATAACGAACGACAAGGGTATTCAACTCGAGGTTCATTTTCACGTTTACAGATGAGCAATCGGATTGTTGATGGAAAATAACCATAGCCGTCGCTTTTATTACCATACCAAAAGACTCATAAATGCGTTGCTAGTCGTTAAGATAATCTTAGGTCTCCTGTCGCACAATTTTTAAGTATTTTTGGTTTTACCTAAGTACCACAATATTCTAGGCAATTTGATTTTAGCATGTGTAACAATATACATTCGAAGCCCACAAAGTAAACCAAAAGGTCGATTCTACTAATCAAATTCCGTAACAGTACAGTTACGATCCAGTCCTGATAATATATTAAAACTGCAAAAATGGCACTCCCACAAACGTCTAACCAACGTCAAACCCGTTTTGATTGGGCACAACTCCAAAAATCAGTTCATGACGTCAAGACTAGTCATCCACAACTCAACAAAAGCAAACTAAAAGTGTAAGTCAACTACGAGAATTGGGGTTCAGAATAACTGATAGTTGACACAGAGATGACTGAATATACCAGTAGTGATAAACCTCCTCCTGACATTTCATAAGCTTACTTCTACATCTGTTACTTTCTGGTCGATATCCTTTAACTTCATTGGAAGTAACTGCAATTTTAAGTCCACGGTTTTAATATGCGCAAGTAAAATTCAGGCTTCTGAAACTTTGCCATTACTTTCTACTTAAAACCTTACCGATCAATAATTAATTGACAATATTTATAAGATCAAATAGCTCATAAATATCAAAAAAAAGTAAGATCAGGACAAAGATTGGTGATTTGCTTTGATGTCCGTTTTCGCAAACTAGAGTATGTATGTTGTGTCTATATGATGACGTTGCCATAGGTTGACATTTCCAGTCAGGTTCAAGTAGTTCATTTTTCTGAAGGTTTGGGGGCCGTTATACCAAATACTCCATAGACCTTAGGAAAACAATTATTATTAGCAAAATCGGATATTGACTTTTCATTATGCCTGCTTTTTCTTAAAACAGTAACCTATATTCAGAAGATAGATGATTCGTCATTTCGATATATAATAGTAAAAAAAAAATTAGTCATTCGTATCGTATCGAAATAAGTTGTTATTTCTTTGTTCTAAGTTAAACATTTTTTCAATGGCTCGGCTCTGATCACTAACATTCCCAACGCTGGGGCTCGGATCTCTCATCAACTGGAAGTTGCATCAGTCTACTACGCTACCTAATCACAGAACGCTTATTACGGAGAAGAATGTCGACCTCATACAAAAAAAATTGGGACCAGATAAGCGCTTCTAGTGAGCTGCCTCTTCAAAATTTTAACCGCCTTCCAACAAAGGAGGACTACTTAATTGATTATATCAATATGGCGACAAATTTAAGATACGTAATCATAGTTTAAGATATCGTTAAATTCCTCTTTCGAATACATTTTGATATTCCAACAAAACCGATTAACCATCTCCATAAACTATTCATTAATACTGCAGAACAATATATTCATTTTTTTTTTCTGTTTCTTTTTTTTTTCAAATGGGGCTACGTTAATGTCATTTAAGTTGTTTTAACTTAATCGGACTGGTGACTGCCATTTGGCTAGTCTTTATGGTACAATATATTAATCATTCGTGAGCCTCATGTACATAAGTCTAGCGTTTTCGATGGCGCAAGGCAGAAGCGACATAGTGTCATCTGTTGTGGTTTTAAGTAGCTTTTATGTAACGTTAACCCTGTAGGACAGAGCGATATATTGAAATGTCGCCATTCTCGTTGCACCGAACTGCCCCCTTGTATCTAATACTAAAACCAAGAGAGAAAATAATTTATGCAATCAATAATTATCTGTCAAAATAAAATCATCCCAAAGTACATACGTATCATTCCAAATTAATAAACAATTTCACTTGGTTAGATAATAATCTAGCGCCTGACACATGAATTTTCAACTACTATCTTAAAGTATCATGCGAATTCTTATTGCAAAGTTAGATTTTGACAAACGGACAAAACTGTATTTTCAATTTGATCCAAAGGTTGCGAAGTACTATAATTTTATGTTCGTTTTAAATATTCTTTTTATTTTGGTCTCATGAAATCAATTATGAGTTATTATGTACTCAAATAAAAATGTCATTCGTGAAAACGCGCAAGATCACGCTCCTTCTATATCATAACAAAGATTACTTAAATTTGCAAAATTTAACAACTATGTCATACATTCTTATAGCATCATCTGCAAAATAGCAGTACACTGTAAGAACTAAATTATTACACTCATGCACATCGTCTCAGACTTCAGCAGGCTACGCGTCGCTATATAAGTAGGTAGGTCCACACATATGCAGTCTTTCGATACACAAACTAGTATCTAACCTAAATCTTAGTTTGAGATGTGCTAACTCGCTTAGACCATGAAGCCATTAGCATCAAGAGAAGCAACATCTTATATGATCTTTATTAGCTAGGTAATTTCGCTATGTGTATCAAATGAAAGAGACTTCATAAACAATACTAGATCAATTCTACCAATATTTCGAAAAAAATATCGTAATGGAAGGAATACGCTCACCACAGTTATTGAGTGTCCAAGTTGGAATCTTTATGCCCAATATATTATCATTTACCAAGTTAAGAGAGCAAAACTGCATCTGCCACGTAATTTATCGTCAATTCCCTCCAAGTATGTCAATACATAGTGTCCTTGTCTCCCGCTGTAAAATAAAAATAAACAATACATGACATATCTCAGAATTGCTATTAAACTAGCTTTGATGTTCTGATGCAGCTAAACGTCTTTAACAAAACTTTTCCTCATGCAGGACAATCAATTGACTTGTGTCCCTATCAACCACAAACAAAGCATTTGCGAGCAGTGTGTTGACCACAGGATCTTATATTCTCTAGTTTTGGCTTTCCATCTCTTATGTTTGTTATTATTATATTTTTAGCGATCAATACAATTCAACTTCAACTCAAGAATCTTGTGTTCTAAGTCTCCGCTACGGATTAAGTGTACCCAATATCCTTTGTAATTGGAATGTGAATGCAGTCTGATTATTTCATCTTGCTTTTACACCATGAAGATTCACCCATGCTAAATGCATGTAATACACTCTTCTGAACCTAGTGTCATTCTGATCGGTTTCGATCTATTAATCTAGGTATTACTTTCGTCGGACAACTTTTAGTTTTCTCCACGTTTTGGGCTCTACGCATTTGTTCATTTGCGATTTAAGCAATTTGCTCATCCTGCGTGTCATGCTCATTCTGCCCTTTGCACGTTATGCTCCGAAGGGTCTTTCTATGTGGGTCGTGATGTTCATACCAGTTCTGATGTCAAAGACTCCATCAGGATAAGATGGCGAACGGTTGAAATATTCCAAGTTTAGATATTTATTACAATATTATCGAATAGCCCAAATGCTGAACGATCAGAAACGTGACAAGTTCGATGCCACGTATTTCACGACTTCCGTATTATCCTGATTCCTGAGCTTTTTATAATCCAGTCATTCCCAAATTCAGGCAAATAATAACCCAGTCTCCATGACAACCCTTATTTTTCCATCACATCTGTCATTACTGGCATCGAACAAGTCCAAATAGTAAAACTACTTGACGTCTCCAATCAAAGACAATCTTAGCTTTAACACGCTCCGACATATATATATAATATTAAAAAGAGGATCACTGGATAAAAACAAATAATTATTCTGAGGCTTTGTCACGAAGTTTAGTTAATGAGGTATGTTCATAGGTATGTAAAATCACTTGAAAATTCGTTACAGTAAAGCTTTTATTTCTACAAATAAGTACCTACACTAGTTTTTGTTTTATTTAAAAGTACCTAGTAGTTTTAATTTTACAATCATTCAAAGTTCGCGTAAATTTGTTGCCCCGCTAGAAGTCACTGAACATGACGATAGAAGTCACATGAACAACACCGATGACGTCATTTTTTAGCGCCCCGTGCCATCCCCGCGCGGCTATAGCAGTGTATAGGTCTCGCGCAGTGTTTTCTATTCTTTTTTTACGTAAACAATATCCCAAACAAATATCCTTCAATATTTTATAGAACTCACGTTCATTTTTGCTGGTACTGAACTACTGACTTCAAAATTAAGAAGATTGAGTAGAGAAGTAGGTAGTTAAAATTTTAGCCGAATTTAAAAAGAGAAATATTTAGAGAATAAGTTTTATTTCATACTTTTTTGTCTATTTTTTCTTTGGAAGTAGGTTTAATTTTTTGTTCAAAAATAATAAATTATACTCTTTTTAGTGATATTTGTTAATTTATTCGTATCTAGCTGTAAGCGGCTCCGCCCGCGTAAATATAGCGCCCCTCGGGAACACTGCCTTTTTTCGGGATAAAAAGTAGCCTGTGTTTCATTCCAGAGCCTAAACTACTACCATAGCAAATTGCATGAAAATCCGTTCAGTAGTTTTTGCGTGAAGGAGTAACAAACATTCATCCATACATCTATTTACATTTATAATATTAGTAGGATACATCTTAGGAACGTTTCAAATAAACGATCGAATATATTATAATAATTGAAGACGCGCCAAGCTTCCATTAGGTATTGTAAATAAGATGATGATGATGATTACTGTAAGTTACATAGGGGCTTATGCTTGTAGTTCTTTAAACAATGCCGAAATTTCTAAACGCGTATCTTTAAAGACCGAGGAGTTCTGTTTAGTGCTTTTGGACCCAAGGTATGATACTACTACTTCAGAAAAAGTCAAAATTACCATATGGTGCTCCACATAAATTTTGAGGACTTCCCTCGATTCCTTATGGATCCCATCATCAGGTCACCACTTTGATATCAAAAGGACAAATTTAGGATTATACCCTATACATCACAGAATTTTTTTTGAAAATCGGTCAACAGACGGCGGAGTAATCGTTGAACATACAAAAAATATATATATACAGCCGAACGTATAACCACCTCCTTTTTTTGGAAGTTGGTGAAAAATATTAATCAAATTTATAACAGAGTTGCTGACTGACTGAAGTTTTAGTAATAGGGTTTTTACCCATTGGGTACGGAACCCAAAAATCAATCGGAACGCAAAAATCAATCGGTAATCAATAGTTCGATCGATTCCAAGATATTATTTATCAATAATAATTAATAATAATAAAGATATAAGTACCTATGTATAAACACAGTGAAATAAAGTTGCACATATGACCTGATTCTATGTTTATCTATATTTACTAAGGGACCGTCCATTAATCAAGTGATGTTTTTAACAACTTTTTAGACCCCCTCCCCTCCCCCTGGTGATACGTGGTGAGGTTTTATACTACCCCCCTCCCCCACCTAAGATCACGTGTATTTTTTTTACATAGTAAGCAGGTCATGTTTGAAGAAAAACTTTAACTCAAAAACAATTTAATCGAATAATTTAAGCAATGAAAACTATACGAGTCCTTTGTTTTGTAAGTATTTAAACAACACTACGAATCTACAGCCAAAAATAATTTCGGTATGCATAGACTAGATTCGAAAATTAATACACGTGATGTCTCCTTATACCCCCTCCCCCCTTGGTGATACTTGGTGTTTTTTTTCGGACCCCCCCCTCCCCCTTTAGGCTCGGACCCCCCCCCCCCTCCCCCTTTAGGCATCACGTGATTAATGGACGACCCCTAACAAAGTAACATGTAAATATAAATTACAAAAGATTATAATAATATACCATAGATGAATAACACCGGTCAACAAAAAAAATATTTTTTTTTGCGCATGGGTTTTACTTGATTTTTTCTGAATATGTAAGCAAATATTTATAAAAAAGTGCAATTACAAATCGAAAATATTTGCTTTTTAAGAAGTTATAGCGATTTGACCATTTATGATTTTTGCTTCCAGTTAAAGTCGGTCTTTGCGCTCTATTGCTGGCGAAAGAGAGGTATGTTATGAGGGTTGTCTTTCTTACATCCCTCCTTGTGTACGACGGTATGAACTCGCAGATTATAAAGAAATAACGTGTTTATTATTTTTTTCGTTGTATTATCTTGTACAAAATGGCTTCGAGAAGTTGAAAAGGAGACGGTGACTCGTTTTGCTATATTTGTGCTGGATTTATTAAAGTGAGAGAGAAAATGTGTTATTTAACTACAGATTTAAAGATTTGCGAGGCATAATAAGCTTACTTCCATCTACCTGTTACAAATCAAGACCAAAAATGGGCTTATGAAATAAATGTATGAATAAAATAACGAGATGATTAAGATTTTTTTCATCTTCGGTTATAGGATGTCTCTAAAGAGACAAATGTTCCATTCTCGTTTTGATAAGTTTAAAGATAGTATGGGAGCTTATTCGGAAGAATAAGGGGAAGGATTCCATCGAGATATAGTTGGAATTTAAGAGACGTTCCCAAGGCCAGTATTCATACTGAAAGCATGTTGAGGATTGAGGGACTATATTTGGTGGTTAATAAGATAACTTCTACTGAACATGACAGGAAAAGCAAAACTGTTAATTTTTAAACACTTTAACACTATTTTAAAACTTATTTTGTAAGATTATACCATCAAATTGATGCTCAGTATCTTTTAATAAATCACCTCTATGTAAATTTTTCATGTATTTTCATTGATTTGATTTTTTTCATTTTTTACACATAAAAGCAAATACAGAACAACTTTTTGTTCTAATTATTATTTCTAGGTATAAAAGCAATAAAAATAATGTATGTAAAACCCGTGCGCAAAAATGCTGTTGACTATTGTAATAGGTCTCGCTAGCGAGCGAGACCAATCATTAGTCTATGTAATATACATAAATGTATACTATATCTTTACAACAATAAACCATGCTTTTTTAGTAATGGAATCTAACCTCTTCATGGCATTTTGTAACCATTATCGTATTTTTAAGTCCATTGGAACTAAGAAAAACAATTTTCCGGCGTCTTGATAGTAGTACTTGTACATTTTGGCACAACACAGGATTTCCGAAAATTAGGATTGGACATATCCAATGATTTTTAGGAAAACTTAAGGCAGCGGAACGGAAGAAGCTCGGACGGACTAGGCGAGTGTTAAAATATGACGTCACGCTGCGCTAGCGCGGCCCAGCGTCGCGAGCTCACTTTAAATTCTATAAGTTGGGAATTAATTAACGTATCAAAATAATTCTTTCACATGTATTTTTTATTTTGGTAGAGAATACATTAAGCTAAAATTCAAAATTAGTGAACATTCTTCATTTATGTAATTGGACTGAGCCTTTGCATAAGCCGACGCCATTTAATAATAAAAAATCTGTCAAATTTGACATTATTCCTATTCGTCAGCTGTCATTCTTTGGTCATTGCAGTGTTGCCATATGTACGGATTTGTCCGTACGCGTACGGAAATTGAACATTCTGTACGGATAAAAGTTGCGTACGGATATGTGTACGGATTTCCTATCTACCGATACGTTTCAATATTTTAGTAAGCAACATGCATAACTATTCATCCGTTATTTAAAATAATAATCTAATATTTAAGCTGCGCGTCCACTGCATCGGAATCGGAGCGTACGGAGCGTACGGATTTGTTGCTTTGTATGGATTTCTATGGTACTGCGTCAACTGGATCGGCATTTCTGCGCCTGCGACCGGTATTTTTGCCGATGACGTCATCGGCAGTGAACCCGTCATTCGGATTCCGAACGTTTCAAGTTCTGACGTGTTTGCGACGACGCGACGGCTATACATAAATACTTATTCACGATGAATGACGATATTTTAATTACTTTAGTGGAAAAATATGATGAACTTTACAATCTAAAACATCAACATTATCATAACCAACTGAGGAGAGACGATATTTGGGATGAAATTGGGCAAATAATAAAAAAAAATTGTAGAATATAGTGAAGTTCAAAAAACTTTTTTCGAGTCCTATGAATGTACCCAAAAAATCTATTTTCATCTTCTAATAAATCATCACTCACATCAATCACACTAAGTGGTAGATGGTAGATTTAAGTAGATTTGTTTCTGACCTGATGTGCTTACCACATTCAAGTGCGGCGGTTGAGAGAATATTCTCCGCAATTAATTTGGTGAAAACCAAATTAAGAAATCAACTTTCAACTGAAACTATCGAAGGTCTTCTTCATACGAAACAATTGTTAGGGAATACGCCCTGTTTTAATTTTGAAGTTACTTCAGAAATGATTAAAAAAATGAATAAAGACATATATAAATAATAATGTTTTTATTTTCACTTTATTTCATACAGATTTCTTTCAGAGTTTTTAACTTTTTTCCATGCGTACGGACTTTGTACGGATTTTTTTGTGAGATGTACAGATTTTTGGTCTCAGCTGAATGGCAACACTGGGTCATTGTCAGCTGTGGACTGTGGAATATGTGTGGAATTCAAACGAATTCGAATTTTATTTATTTTATTTGTTTGAGGAGTTTTGTAATTTATATGAATCGCTATTTTTATGCTATTTCTACACCAAGTTTTTCTACCCATCGGAAAGCAAAATGATATTGCATAAAATACACTAAAGGTTAGTTACAACTTACAAAACAATTAAAACAAACCTTTATCGCAGTTTGCACCTATCGGTTTTACAAAGTTTAAAGTGCAAATAGCCCTGATAAGTAATAAAAACTCAAAAGAGAGTATATTTCTGAGCATTAGTACATATTTTTAGCAAAATCGTCGGCCATACAGTTCAAAAATCAAAAGTAAATGTAACATTGGCCGCTACTTATAAGTTTAAGAAATGGATTTGAAGACTTCACAATCCCAGTATGTGATATCCTTAGATGCTATCGACCTCAGCTATATTGCAACCGTTAATAAATACAAAAACCATGGAGTTACTGAGATATGGACGAAACAAAATCTAACAGAGAGAGATAACGAGTATTATGAATTTGAAATTAAGGAAGAAATTGAGAATGAAGTTGGTAAGTTACTTACGGATTTATACCTACAGTAGAAGTTATAGAAATAGAAATGTTGCCTGGAAATTTACAAAGCCATGTCCTTCCTAAATGTGGCAAGGTTGATGCATCACCGCACCAAATTTCAGCAGAATATGTTGAGTTCAGCAAGCAGGTACTAGAGTTAATTCCATATCTTTGGTGTCGGAAAAGATTTGTATCTACTATACAAATCTCTACCAAAAAATCGCAAATGGTAGACTATCAACTCAGTAGTGCTTAAGATTGGCATGAGACTGGCATAATTCAAATAGAAAACATCAAAGTAATTCAATTCCAATTGAGTATTTGGGAATTTAACTTGAATTATTTATTGGGAACTTGATTTTCTTTTGTGCACTGGGTCTGTCTTTCTATACTCTATGCTGTACAGCAAAATAACATAGGATCTCGTTGATGGTGGCCGGTTTCATTGAAACCAGGCCAGTTACGCAGGAGTAATTTTATAGTGCCCAAGTGTGTGCGCAGTACACAAGAGCACTATCTCTTCCTGTACTCTCGTAATCCAGTGGGACGCATAACCGACACAGGCACAGGTCTGACTTTTTATATGCCCATGCGATGCATGGATCATCTTTCTTGTCAGACAATCAGGTGATCAGCCTGCATTTTCCTAACCAAGCTTGGAAACAACATTTTTTTGACAGACCACAGAGGCTTTTATAACAAAGATAACAAATAAAGAATGTGCAAATAAAGAATCATTATTATTATCATTATATTAATTAAATTTTTATTTTTCTCAAATTTTATTATTCAATGGATTTTGAGAATAATATAATTAATTATACAAGCTCATTGATTGTCTCTTCAGCCTTCTTCAGTATTCTGTATGTTAAATTTTTACCAGTACAGTAATGTTTTGCCAGTCTTTGTATGTATTGTTCTATCATAGCGCTTATACCACTGGTCCGATTTTAATTCATTCATGGCCCGGGTAACATATTATATATTCTATTTTTTATCTTATAACTTTTTTATCTGAATGTTTAAACGTTATCCGAATGTTTTTAATGATCTCTTGTTATTTTATGAAACTTAAAGAATATGGAGTTTTATAGGTTTTTTGCCTGAAATAAATGTGATTTGATTTTGATTTTATAAGCTACAAGATTGTCTTAGTCGGGTTAAAGTTATTACAAAAGTTATAGTTATTTTAAACTTTTTCAGGTGAAAACTCACACAGCGAATACATACAAATACCATGTTGCATTTGTAACATTGATGTCCCAAAGATATTTTTCAAAGATCATCTAAATAGTAAAAAACACAATACATTCCAAAAGATAATAAATGAATCCTTAGACAGAATGAAAAAAGTAGTAAGTAATGAAGTTGTTATTGAAGATAAAAATGTAAATAAATCAATATATTTTTGTGCATCCTGTGTGGCCGTTGTGAAAACAAATGAAAAGATTTCACATGAAAACTCATTGGGGCATAGAAACTCCTTAGCAGTTGATAAAATTTTTAGTGATTTCCATGAATTATACACAGACAACAAAGAGCTTGGTAATGAAGGTACTGGGGAGAGAAAGATACTCCATTCCAAAAAATGCAAAGAATTGACCAAGGTTGAGGAACAAAGTGCTGCAATACCTGAAACAAAAAACGAGATATCGGAATATGTAAATTTTTTAAATAAGTCTTATAATTTCAAAGACATTAAGCTTTTAGATTGTAGATACTTGGAATTGAAAACGAATTCTGGAAGCAAAGTCCAAATTCCAGAGAGACATTTTCATAGCATAATTAATCATTCCAAAAATAAGTATTACTGTATTTTGTGTGCAACCACTTTAAAAAAAAAATTCAAATGGGGTCATTTGTATGAGGAAGGACATGTGGAGCGAACAACAATACCATTTGAGAACGAGCATTGTTTACGAAAGGTCAGTTTGTTTATCTCTCTTTTTTTTATTTGAATATGAAGATGTAGAAGAAATGAGGTGTAGTGCCTCACACAGTCTGATGCGTTCGAACTACAATAACACTGTAACGGGTCGCAACTCGCAGGAATGCGGGCGGTGGGGCAGGGGATGCACAAGCGCTCACACCTGTTTAACTAGGGTTGTACTAATATTTTTCATGATATTATGCTCATGAAATTATGCATGATATTACGCTAAGTTGGTTAAGATCATACTTATTGGGGAGAACTTCAATTGTGATTGTAAGTGGTTTTGCATCAGACCCTTTTCCTGCGCTGTCTGGAGTTCCACAGGGCTCTAGACTCGGTCCATTACTTTTCAATATTTTTATTAACGATATTTCTACGTGTTTTATTTATACCGACTTCCAGCTTTTTGCAGACGCTCTTAAAATTGTCAAGACTATTTTACACTTTTTTTTCTGAAACTACATTTTTTTTTGTTTCTTATCATAAATTAGGTTTTTTTTTTAAATTTAACTCGTGTAATGTGATTGCATGCGGTACTACACCTGTAATTAAGGTTGCATTTATCTGTATTTTACGTATTTTCTAAGATTGTATTAATGTATTTCCTTGTTGGTGTGTCTAATAAATAAAATAAAATAAAAAAGTATGGAAGTCAAAAGTAACTATCAGCGCTGCTACTTTCACAGTGAACTATATATAAGGGGCATATTATATCCATACTAAAATATTATCGCTTATTTATCTGACACGTTGTATGGATATAACACAGACCTTTGAATACTTTCAGATTGATGCATCTTGGACCCATTGTGCAATATGTAATACAAAAGTACATATTCAGCATCAACTAGAACACAAATCGGATGTTATTCATAAACTGTATTTAAACATGGCATGTAACGGTTACATCAGTCTTGAAACTCAAAAAGGTATTGATTTTGAAGCGAATATACAAACGCGCACAAATTGTTCGAACACACGCCTATGCCAGGATGATCCAGATGTCAAAAATGATTTAACTCTTACAAATAATACAAGCCAGAAACAAAATGTTAAAATTTCTAAAGAAAAACAAACAACAGCTCTATTGCCAGTGACAAACGTAAAATCAAAAAGTCCAGTTACAAAAGATGATAAAAAGGAAGAAACAGTGCCTTCATTGTCCGATGAGGTTGTGCTGAAACGCGAGGGCACCCACATCCATGATAACTACTTCTATTGCGCCATCTGTAAAATGAATTTACCTAATCATAACTACAACATATACGACCATCTCACTACGGCTACGCATATGAAAAAGGCAAATGAATTAGCAAAAGAAGAACTCATTCATGTGCACTATAACATGGATCTAACTAAATTCCCCCAATTAGAATGTTTAGTTTGTAAAAAAACACTACCGTTAAATAACATCAATAATATAACTGGGCATATTTTGGGATCAACTCATAAACGAAATCACAAACTGATGCTTAGCGATAATAAATTAATAGAAATCCAGAAAAATGAATATTACTGTGAGGTTTGTCAGTTGCCAATAGGTCCAATGTATGAGATAGTGCATTGCCTAACAAAAAAACATTTGGAAAAATTAAAACCTTTAACGGATGATAACTCAAGTGTTGCAACAGACACATCTTCAACATCGAATAGCAATATTATCCAAGAGGATATAATGCTGAAGGCATATCTATTAGAAAATGCTATTCTTAAACAGCGACTCTGCCTTATTTGCGATGTCAAAGTACCAGATAACATCAATAATATTAAATCTCACTTGACTGGTAGGCTTCATGAAAGTCAGTATAAAATAACATTAGAGAGGGACAAAATTCGTCCTGAAGGCAACAAATTTAAGTGTGAACTATGTAATGTTATTGTTCATACTGGCAATGAAATACAACATATAAAAGGAAAGACTCACTGTGCTAAAAAAAGAGCTGCGGACGAAGAAGACACATCTTCTACATAGTCATATTTATACACCATTTAAAAATCAGAAACTGCATGCTGCTGTTATAATCAAAGTTTGATTCTTGTGTTAAGTGAAAATAATTAAGTTATGTGATAAAAATTTTGAAAATCATTTATATTATATTTCTGGCAATAAACAACATTGTAACTATGAAAGATGTTTTTTATATACAGGATTATTTTTTCACCAGTACAATAAATCAACATACGTAATAGTTGTCAAAAATAAAAAATACTAGCGTTTTTTGTTACTACCCCTTTGGAACAAAAAAACAAAATTATCAATCCCCGAACTTATCCGCTAAACTAATACAAAATGTGGATGCATTACGCATCTATCGATGCTTTGTTGCCAACTCGTGCGCTGCCCACCCCGCCGCCCCCTACCTCATACCGCACCCGTTGACGCCTTGTAGTTAGTGCGCCCATGCGGTATTAGATTGGTTATAGCAGGGTTTCTCAAATCTACGTTGGGGTACGCGAACCCCTAGGGGTTCGCCATTCGTCGGTAGGGGGCTCGCGGCAAGATTTACGTAATGGCGGCTTGATGACTGAAGAGTGGGTTTTCAGTTTTCACAGTGGTCATGATGAGAACAAAATACAGAAATCAACTTGATGCCGAGTCAGAATTAAGGTTAAAACTAATATAAAAATTATTTCTTTTGACACTGTTTTTGTTACCTTATATTGAAATAAAAACCTTTTTTTCTTCAACAACCTTGGGGGATATAATTGGTTAGTCAAGGGGTTCGCTGTCATCTGGAAACATTAACAGGGGTTCGTGGAGCCAAAAGTTTGAGAAACCCTGGGTTATAGGATAAATTCATTGAAATGAAAAAAAATATATTTTTTTTTATTTGTGAAATGTACTCTATTATCGATACCAATGACGTGGTAAAATTTATTGTACCGATGAAAAAGTATTCCTGTATATTCAAATAAGTATATTATATCAATACGAAGTATAGTACCAATACAAAAGTATGAACATTTACTGAACATTATTTTCAAATAATAATAAAATGGACGCTACCACACCACGTCAATTTGCTCCCGTGGTAAGTTCTCTAAGAACTTGTATTACTTTCTAGACAATCCATGACCCTGGAACAGAAAACTTTTTTGTTCCTTTGGCGGGATTCGAACCTGCGACCTCCGGCTTGAGCACGGACGCGCTCGAGCGCTGAGCCTGAGATTTGTGTCTCTTCTTAGCCCTATTGCAAATTAGAGTAAGTATGGACAGCAATAATACAAAAAATTAAGTATATAGATATTATATTTAACTCTCTCTTAAAAATAACACATAAACTATAACAGTACATAGATCTGACAATTGTTCAGAAGCCAGTATAAAAGTACTTGTGACAAGTATAGGTCTATAAAATTAAAATATATTCCGAACTCGATAAGACATAATTTCAGTTATTTATATATATAGTGCGTTACGTGCTAAAAAATAAGCAGTAAATTGAGCATTGACAAACATTCAGTGTATTCCAACAACGGTAGCATGTAATACCACCAAATAATAATTGAAACCAAACATTCAACAGATTTCTTCCGGCAATAGATTCAAAACCTATAGGTATCCTCTTAAATGCATGCTGTCCTACAAGGATATCTTGGCGCGTAGCAAAAATTATAACTAACGACGCCATCTTGTTAAATGTCACTTTTAGTATAACGCGTTTCAAATGAGAATAGGAACGTCAATGACCTTTATCTGTCAAATATCACTTGAAAAGTGTGATTTTCAGAAAAACTAATGTGCATATAAATATGAATAGTCTTGCATCGAATTTAAATAAGAATGTTAAATAGTAATCAATTATCTAAACATAAATTTAACTATCGTAACAGTCTAAATTCGAAACAATATGGCGCCGACTCGATCCTATTCTCATTTGAACCGCACTATATAACAAAAGAGAACACAAAGACTGTACATAACATCATCAGACGTAATATACCGGTGGTTTTTTCAGTCATTATCCAACTTTTAAGAATGAATATAAGCAACTTTTTTATATTACATTATATTACAATGTAACGTTTTTTACAATTGTAAAAAACAATTGTAAAAACCGTTAGATTGTAATATAACTAGCGAGATTATAAAAATCTATCGAAAGATTCTTTGCTATATATTTATAATGTAACGAAAAATAATGTGTTAAATTATAAGAAGGACATTCGGGGCTTTCAGCATATTACAATCTAACAATTTTTACAATTTTACGGTGACGTTTACACGCTGGCGTAGGACACAGAGGAGTCCTGTGGCAGGTGCGCTAGGAGGACTGCCCGTGTTCATTCACTATCGCCTGTTCCAATGCTATATACGGGAGGGTAGGCCGTAGGGTGTATTTACATACGGAGGGTAGGCGGGGCTACTCGAAGACGAGCGAGGCGCTGGCGTATGAGACGGAGGAGTCCTGCGGGGAGGTACACTGGGAGGACTGCGCGTACTTCAGGAACCGCAGCGACGGCTTCGGGCAGCCCGACGAGCCGCGGAGCTTCGCTATCGCCTGGTCAACAGTGTTAAAGTTATATAACGTTGATGAAAATCAATAGGCATGTTGCCGAAATAAATTTTTTTCGTCTATTCGATGTTAGACAACATGTTAATAAACAATCCAGAACCCATTTTTGTATATCTGAAAAATAACGTAGATACAAACCATTGAAATTTACAATATGAAAGAGAGCGATATATCGGCCTGTGACGTCACAACCTGCTACCGCCATACATTTGTCATTACAAAATGTATGGCGGTAGCGGGTTGTGACGTCACGAATCATTTTGCGAGAAAGGGATGGACAATATTTTTTATTTGCTTATATTTTTAATCGCGTCACTCTAAATACCTATTTCTTTCAGATTTATGTATATAACTCGACAATTTTAAAATTTAATTTGTAAATCTGTGAAATTCTACACTAGGCAACATCCCTATTATTATTATTTTTGATTGATAAAAGGCTGATTTAAAATTTTGGTTTACGTTTAAATCGAATTAGATTTGACTAGCTGTTGCCCGCGGCTCCGCCCGCGCAAGTATAGTATCCCTCGGGATCACTGTACTTCTTCGGGATAAAAAGTAACCTGTTTTAATTCAGTGTGCTGAGTGCGAGTCCCACAATTTTTTTCGATTACTTTACTACCTTGTAAATCGAGTTAGCGCAAATCGAATCGAAAATTAAAAACATGCGAGTGCGAGTCATTATCCAATCTAACTAATCGAACGCGTTTCCTCACCGAGAGTACGCTTTATTATTTTTGTTATATTGGTAGCACGACTTCACTGTGAGATTAACCGACCAAATTGAATGTCATTTTCACTGTATTATTTTCTTAAGAAGCCGCTGTCATCAAGATTGTGACGGGTTATATCAAAGACTTCTAAAGACGGAGTCATAGTTTTTGAAAGTTGGTACTATTGTTTTCTGTTGCTCTGTCTTACTAACGATGTATCAATACGAGCGAATGAAAGAGCTTATATCGGTGTATAAACGCGGGTTTCGTGTCATGTTATGGCCAGCTCAGTAGGCCATTGCAAAGCAGTAGCTCTGTGTATATTTTGTGTTTTATAAATGAAAATAAATGTGTAAAGAAGATATTAATTTTAAAACATCTAATATGTGTTGCGCCGCTGCATATTGTGCCTCAAGAATGACGACAGAAGGTGTCAAATACCAAAGAGTAATTAA